>RBKR01000004.1:1200000-1800000 GCA_004835665.1 Phoma sp. XZ068
GGTGGACGAAGGGATTCGACATCGATGGTGTCGAGGGTCACGACGTTGTTCCACCCTTCAACAAGGCCTTAGCTGAGCGTGGAGTCCCCATCAAGCTGGCGGCTTTGGTCAACGATACAACCGGTACCATGATCGCCTCCGCATACACCGATACCGAGATCAAAATCGGATGTATCTTCGGAACCGGCTGCAATGCTGCGTATATGGAGGAGTGCGGTGCCATTCCCAAGATTGCGCATCTGAACCTCGACCCCAAGCTGCCCATGGCTATCAACTGCGAGTGGGGCGCCTTCGACAACGAGCACCAGATCCTCCCCCGTACACAATACGATGTTATCATCGACAAGGAATCCCCTCGCCCTGGTCAGCAGTCTTTCGAGAAGATGGTTGCTGGCTTGTACCTTGGCGAGATCTTCCGTCTGGTTCTTCTGGACCTGCACAAGGGCCACGAGTGCACCATCTTCCAGGGCCAGGACGTCAGCAAATTGGAGAGGCCATACTCTTTGGATGCAGGTTTCCTCTCTGCCATCGAGGAAGATCCCTTCGAGAACCTGCTCGAGACTGGTGACCTTTTCCAGAACAAGCTCGGCATCACATGTACGAAGCCAGAACTTGAGTTGATCCGTCGTCTTGCTGAACTCATTGGCACCCGTGCTGCTCGTCTGACCGCCTGCGGTGTCGCGGCCATCTGCAAGCACAAGAACTGGGATTCGACCCACGTCGGTGCTGACGGCTCCGTCTTCACCAAGTACCCTCACTTCAAGATCCGCAACGCACAGGCACTGAAAGAGATCATGGACTGGCCAGCTAAGTATGGCAAGGGCAAGAACGACCCCATCGAGATCCTCCCCGCTGAAGATGGTTCTGGTGTCGGTGCTGCCTTGATCGCTGCGCTTACTATCAAGCGTGTGAAGGCAGGTCAGCTTGCAGGTATCCAGGACTGCGATGCCATGCTGAAGATGGCCGGAAAGAAGCCACGAGGTGCATAAGCCGCACAAGCCCCAACTTGTCCTATATTGAGAATCTAGAAAGCGTATCTATGAACATTATCGAAAATTTACTTTGATTCGGTGAGGAAATTTGACAGCCCTAGACTTGTGACGCAGATATTGTAGATAGATCAATCTGGGGCCTCGACCAACACTTTTCCAAGGAAACTCGATGCCACCGCAGGAATCTGTTGATATCACCACCACGGCGTTCAGGCACCCTACTACTGTTTCGCCAAAACGACATGTGAGCACTATTAATATTGGCCGCCTCACAGTCGCTACACGTTAGCTAAACCTTTCGGCAACAAAGCTTCGACAGCGTAGAAGCAGAGTGTCCTCTCAGCAACCGGACAAGACGGATCTATAATATAGTTATCAACCACTTTACATGTCTACGCGTGTTGTTCGTAATGTGTAAGTACGTTTCAGTACGCGAAATGACCACGAAATGCGCGCGCAGATAGTTCTGCACCTGTCACGGGAGTGTCAGTGCTGTCATCCCCACTTAGAGCATGTATACCTCGACCTGGGTACCGTGAGTACGTAGAATAGATTGATCGACGATCACGTACAACACATCAACACGAGAGAGTCAGGATACATGCCACATGGCTGTTAGGCAATCTGCTAAATCCGGTCAGTACACTTGTCTTCAGATGTTACGTAGTCTCTACGTGGTTTCTTGGGTCGGTATCTCCGTGATTACATCAAAGTGGGAGCAGCAAATCAAAGGGCCTGAGAAATCCGTGAAAGGATAGGGACATGCTTGTCTACTATATACCAGTCGCCACAGCTTCAGGGTCTACGACCATGATTTTCAACCTCAATGACGCCCCAACCGTCATTCACTGCACATCCCAATCTTCGAAGCTTCAAGGGTTTTGGAGGAACGAGTGGAGGGTCATGCACTCCCTGTCCGGCAAGGTGGTCGACTACACGTGTGTGGTGGATCTTGTGTAGTTGCGACAGGGTGCCTTGTCCTGACTCGGGTCCACACGAATGTTCACACTAGGATACCGCTCTTTGGGGTGATCATACACCGCTACCTATAGCTCCTGTTGTCCGGGGAACTTAAAGACCGCGTACTTCACTTGCCTGTTCTTCCTTTGGGTGCCGGGATTTGCAGATATTTTGGGCATTGTTGACTTGACCGACTTCTGGATTCGAGCGGCAACAGTGCCGGTGGCCGAGCAGGAAAGCGAGGTTCGGCACCCGGTGACGCATGTTCGCAGGGCTTCGCCGATCTTTGTTCGTGCCTGACCCAGGCCCAATGGGTTCAGAACTAATGCATTGACTGTGGCAGCTCTCAACGGCCCTGGATTTTGCCTCTCCATATTGAAACGTGCTACATGACGATCACACCCAAGGCAGAGCAGACAGCGGCTAAGGCTGAGTGTGCGAGCTGCATGACATCTGTCCGGTCGTACTCCGAAACGAACTGAGCGTTGAGTGTCCCACTCGGGCAGGTCAAACCCCGTGTCACAGAATGCAAAATTAGACTACGGATTTGGACATGCGCAGCAGCAGCGGTTGTGGTGTTCGAAGGCAGCAGATTGCGGTGATGTCAGCTTGCGCCTTTGTTGTTGTTGACAAACACAAACACACAACACGGTACCAGCTCGAGCCTGTCGACGGCTGTGGCTGCATAGGACGAAGCTGGAGGCTTGATGTTCTGAAGAAAGCTGGGAGTAGCGATCTAGCGCAGAGTCTATGTTCAGCAGCAACCACAATCGAAGAGGTGCAGGCCATCGAGAGTTGTGTTGATGAGGGCAAACACGGGGTCAGGAGCAACACGCAACCAATCTCTGACGGCGACACTCGGCTTCTCTAACCTGGCTATACCACCTTGTGGCATCAATGACGATGTATTTTGGGAATGGAATGCTCGGCTCAGGCACCGAGGCGCTTCATCTTGTTCAAAACATAGGAATGCAGCAATGCCCTGGATGAGTAGCCGCTCAGAACGAGAGGCAGTGCAGAGCAGCGAGACGCCCTGATAGAGAAGCTGAACACAGCATGAGTGAACACAGCATCTGCTATTTTGTAGCCATGACGGCGGCTGTGAAGGCTCAGGTCACACGAAATCATCATCCGTGACTCCCGGTGATCATGAACGTGGCTCTCAGAGGCACAGCATACAGAACAAACGAGTGCCCAACAGTCGCCTGTAGCCTCGGCGCAAACCCACAGAAACGATAGGAGAGGCCACCGAAAGGTCCGACAGGTGCTGCATCGACAATCATAGTGTGGAGAAACTAAGGCTGTCGTCGTCCTGTCGGTCCCTCTGGCTGTTCGTCTTCAGCGGGCCGCTGCCGCATGGCCCCTATTTCGCATGAATGAGCACGAAATTGCTTCATTTGGCCCTCGCGTGGGCTGCAAATGGGGCTTGTGGTGGTAAAGGGGACATCCCGGCAATGCTACTGCCTAGCGATGCGTGGTGATGGGATCGTAGATCAAAACACGGTAAAGGTGTGGCGAGAGATGGCCCAAGCTTGAGCGCGTGTTGTTGGTAAACAACATGGCGGGCGAAGTGGCAAGTACCCCAGCGTGCCCAGCGAACACCCAGCGAACGTAAAAGTCTGCATCTGTACACAGAACGCAGTTCCTGCATTTTCGCGCAGTTGAATCGACCATCACTCCGCTATTTTGGAGGGCTGCTTCATCTTGTGCCTGCAAGAGCTGAGTCGATTGGCTCGCAAGGACGCAAAACAAGCGCGAGTCGCAACGGCGGGCTGCAAGTGCAGGGTGTCCTCGGAAAGCGCGCACGGGCCTGCCAGCCACCGCCGTCTGCTGTTTCGCACCTACCTCCTACGCGTGCGCGCCTTTTCCCATATACCATCCCCGTCCGTCGATTCCGATTGCAAGAGCGCTCAGGGTCTCATCGCCATCGTTCACGCTCCGACTCCATTGTTGCGGTTCTGTCATCGACATTCAGTCGCGCCTGCCTCCACTTTGGTCGCGCCTGCAGCCTGTCGCAACATCAAAACAACAGCGCATTCCGGCTCCGCGTCACCACATCAAATCAGTCCTCGACACGTCCGCCTCCACCTACCTTCACCTTAACTAGCATCGCGCGATCCCTCTCGCCCTCTGAGCAGCTTCGACAGGCCTTGCATGGAGTTCGAGTATCTGCAGTCGGTCGTTGTCCGCTGAGGGGGAACTCCTGGTTGCGACGTGTAGTCCGAACGACAAGTGCGCTGCTGTCGCGCGCATTCCTTGCACGCATTCTTCCAACGGTTTTCTACTCCGTACCAATCTTCAAACGCCGTGCGCTATCGTTATCGATTGAGCGCTGGCCTCACGATCCTGCCACGCTGCACCCTGTCTCCGGCGCGTCTGTCAACACCACGCGATAACCAACCACCCCGCTCGCCCACCACGACGTCTCTACCCACAACACCGCCAGCCACTCCTTTGCCCTCCCTTCTCATCCCCAGGACCCCGCCACTGGTTGCGACGCCTGATCCCGCCATGGCCTTCGCCTCCTACTCCCCGCACCGTGAAGGCGGCACCATGCACCTGGACCTGCCTTCACCTACCTACCGCCTGGACGGCACCCACTTCGCCCATCTGCAGCAGCTGCGTCGTTCTCTCTCGCGCTCACCTTCGAAACCCTCGCGCTTCCAGCTGCACAAATCAGACTCGCCACGCTCACCCATCTCACCGTTAGCACTTGCGCGCGCCTTCAGCCCCAAAGCGCACAAGCCAACAAGTCCAATCAAGACATTCCCTGAGTCGCCTCTGGGACAGGCCGTGCCAGCCAAGAAAAAGTTCACCCTGCGACGATCGACTGCGAATTTCAAGGCCTCGCCGCGCACACGACAAAACTCAAGAAGTCCGCGTCGCAACGTCCTAGGCGACTCCCCAACAGGAGGAAATTCCTCAACTCCATTCTACACGCGTTCCACCTTTGACCAGGAGAACGACACACCTGCGCGCCCTTCCAGCTCAGAGTCTCTGGAGAGCATGGACACTGACTGCAGGAAGTTTGGCTTGAACGACAAGCCCATCAAGTTTGAGTTTGCGCAGCGGCGCCCAGATCTTTCCCCTGGGGCGCCCGTCAAGTCAAGTCCCCTCAAGCGCAACGATGGTGTCATGAACTTGAGCGGAACACCGACTGGGTTCAGCCCGGTCGCAAAGAGACGGAGTCTGCACAGTGTCGCTAACCTTGGCAACGACTTTGAGAGTATATTTGGCGAGCCACCATCGCGCAACAGTATACATGCAGTGCAGTCACCGATGGAGAACGACGACACCCGAAACGGTTTCGATTTCTCAACACCTATCAATGCTTCGCAGTCGCCTATGCGCAGGGCGACCTCACTACGAAAATCTACAGTGATGCAGCGAAACGCGAACTCACCACGACCAAAGCCAGCTTTTGACGGCGAGTTTGCGATGCCTGGCCTTGCGGCCTCGAAGTCGCGGAACCGAATGTCGCTCGACGGCGCCGTCGGCCAGAGTACCACGCCTACGCAGACGCCCTTTCGCAAATCGACTTTTGATGCTGGGCGCATGGGTTTGCCAACACCTTTCGTTCGTAGCACTGCCGGCGCATCGCAACCGCACCCGCTGTCACATGCGCACACTCCATCTTCAACTACGTCAAGCGTTGGTGGGTTTACTCCTATGGCACCACCGCGGGCACCCCACTTCGCAGCTCCACCCAGCCGGCCAAACCAGAGTCATCAATTTTCACGGTCTCTGCCAATCGGCGTACCACGCCCGCACGCGCCAGAAGGAGAAAATGACTCGTTTGACACACCATTCAAGTCTGTGCAGCAAGCCCCAGTTGCATTCTCCACTGGTCTTATGTCGAAGAAGAACCGCAATGCAGATGAGCCTGCAAATGTGTATGTTATGCCCGACACACCGTCGAAGAGGCAGTCGTACCCTCCTGCGCAAGCAGATAGGACCGACGTGATCGACACTCCTCTGGTCAAGCGAGGTGGAAGTCTATTCGGTGACTTCAACAGGCCACAGCCTCAATTTGGCACAACAAGCACCCCATTCAGTGCCCATGTGTCGAAATTCTCGACCGAGTCGTTTGGCAAGGGAACAAGCGTCTTTGGCAACATTGGTGGATCTCTTCAGCGCCGCGGAAGCTTCGTCAGCGTCGATGGCGACGACGACCTCCCTGACAGCCTGTCACCGACTGCCAACCGCACTATGGTTGATACCATGGCTGACACCGACGCGAGTGTGGATGATATGCCACCAACCCCTACTAAGGGACATGGTGCATCGAGCCGCCGCTCCAAGGAGAGCAGCTTGAGGCGCAAGACCTTCCGCTCGCGACCGACTATTGACAACGATACATTCGCTGCACCAGATGTCAATGATTTCAACTGTAAGTCCAGTTCACTCATACTTGTAGCAACCTCGCACGACAAGAGTACCTCAACTCCCCTTGAGCATCTCGACTCGGCTAGTTGCGACTCCCTTTCTGCACAAGCTTCTTTTGCCCGAACTCAGGTGCTGCGGCGCACCAAAAGATTGGGACGCCCATCGCCGCTTTCGCGACAGATACTTCGTACAGCCCTTGTTCTTCTTTTTCTCTGTAAGACCAACACTAACCAGCATTTAGCGTCCATCATCTCATTCGGCTCATCATCGCCAGGTTCGCCTTTGGACTCATCGTTCCAGCCAACAGAGACGAGCCGATTGTCGATCGCGGGTAACAGACGCGGTTCGATGAACTTCAACAGCAGTGTTAGCACATTCCCGCCAGCTACACCTACTACGCCACGTGACCACTCTATCTTCTTCGCTGAAGACAAGGGTGCTATCCCCATCGGCCTGACCAAGAATGATGTCGACGAGGCTATCAGCTCGCGTTTCCGTGAAGTGAAGGAGCTCGATGGTGGCGAGGGCGAGTTCTCTAAGGTCTACCGCGTCAGCCATCCTGTTCAGGGGTCAGCAGCGAACTCTCCTGCTGGTAGCCAGGTTTGGGTCGTCAAGAAGTCGAAGAAGCCGTACACCGGTAAGGGAGACCGCGAACGCAAGATGCGTGAGGTCGAGATCCTATATGCCCTCCGTGGCAACGACCACGTATTGAACGTCAACAACCATTGGGAGGCCAACTCCCACTTATATATCCAGACCGAGTACTGTGAAGGTGGCAACTTGCGCCGCTTCCTTGACACAGTTGGATACAGCAGCCGTCTTGATGATTTCCGCATTTGGAAGATACTGCTGGAATTGTCACAAGTAAGCCGCCTGGAAACGTACTTCAGACTTTTACTAATACCGTAACAGGGATTGACCTTTATCCACAACTCGGGGTACATCCACCTCGATTTGAAGCCGGCCAACATCCTCATCGACTTCGGAGGTTCACTGAAGATCGCTGACTTTGGTCTGGCTAGCTCCTGGCCGGCACCCAAGGGCATTGATGGCGAAGGCGATCGCCATTACCTTGCACCAGAAGCTCTTTCTGGTCGCTTCGATAAGCCTGCCGATGTGTTCGCTCTCGGCATGATGTTGACTGAGATCGCCGGTAACTGCGTCATTCCAGAGAATGGCACCTACTGGACCAAGCTTCGATCTGGCGAGTTCGAGCACGTGCTTCCAAGCTTGACTTGGAGCGCCGACAGCAGTACCTTGAGCCGTGATGGAAACGGCGACCCAATTCCCGAGAACTCTCTCGACACCTTCCTCATGTCGGACGAGCCTCAGCCAACGGTCCAGGTACGAACAGCCTCAAGCCCAGAGGAGGAGCTTGCCCGCGCCCCGAAATTCATGGTTGATTACACCGACCCCAACACCATGGATCAGGTCGTCAAAGCGATGTTGCACCCCGACCCTGACCAGCGACCAACAGCTGAGCAGGTCCTGCAGTGCTTTGGTTGTCAATGGGTCGACCACAGGAGGCGAGCGGGAGCTACAGTATACGAGGGCAACTTCGGGCCCGGCGAGGATGTGCTGGCCACATACGCGCTCGACGACGCTGACGCTGACATGATGGACATGAGCTAAGCTGCCTCGCCTGTCTTCTGTCAATAGCCATCGCTCGCCTCGTTCCGAGCTTTTGTGCCTTGCCTATTTGGCACTCTTTCTTGGTTATGCTGATCTGCAACAACCTACCGAAATCTTGCCGCATAGTACACCTCGACCAGTACTACGCCGCCAGCGTTTCTTTTGTATTTTTTCTATCGGCGTTCAGGCCTAATGGGCAAAAGCATCATCATGGTGTTGCTTCGACGACGCTACCTTCCAGAGTCGTCTCTGTTTACGAGTTTCACGGCCAGAATTCCTTGGAACTGGGATGTCGTTTTTGATTTGGGTTTCAGGAGTTTCGCGTTGCATAAAGCATCCCCCAAGGATACCTTCGCAGCTGAAAATGCGCGAACTGGGGACTGGCGTTATACCTTTGCTTTCTCTGATACGTTGCAACGATTATGGCAACGATTTTTCTACTTTCTGTACTGATGGGTGGCTGGCTGGAGGGGGCCTCGCACTGTGTATACAATTGGTGTTGAGGTATGGGAAGGGGTGAGGGCGGAGTATGGTGGATCTCGACGGTAATGTTGGAGAAACAATATCACGATATCATGACCATATGAACGAAAAATGCGCGATTATCATATGTGATGTGTGTGATGTACAGCTTACGACATTCAGGTCGCTAACGGTAGGTGCAGGTCATGTGAGAAGATCGGCCATACTGAGTGGATGTAATCAAACCTCACAGCTGTACTGACTCATTGGATGACAGGTAGAGCGCGGCTTCCCCCTGGCTGTCTTGCGGACATGAGATCCGATCCAGTTGTATAAATCCGAGTCCCTGTCGTGCTTCGCTTCTTTGCTCGTCGTCCAAAATAAAAGTTCAGAGCATGGATGTAACGTACAGTGTCCGTGCGCGTAACGCGCGGATTCGCGTAACGCGCAATATTCACCCCAACCACTTGCTCAAAAATAAGGCTGTAGAGCCACACACAATAAATATTATTACAAGATTTTATAGTAGAGTAGTATAGTAATGCTTACAATTAATTTAGCTTATTTAAATTTACTTAGAAGCTTAATATTGCAGCCTTATAATGTTGTAATAGGTAGGGGGCTTAGGGTAACCTCTGCGTTAATATTGCCACCTCTACTATTACTAGCTTGTTTTTAACGCTTATTCTTCTATATAGGTACTATTAAAGCCTTCCTCTTACCCTTTTAGGACAATTATAGAGCTTTTTTAGCGTTACAAGCTTTCTTCTAACGCTGTTTTTTAGCTGCTTATTCTTCCTTCTCCTTTGTACATTCTGCCTTAGCTCTTGCCTGTGCCTTACGCTTTTTCTAAGCTATTTTCTTCTTATAAAGCTAATAAGCACGCTTTATTACTGCTTCTTCTGCCTTTTAAAGCCTGTTTCTCTCTTATTCTTGTTGTTATTCCTGCTTAAAAAGGCGTGCTTAGTTAACTGTATAAGGAGTATAGAATATTGCTCTACTATAGTACTCCTCCTCCTCCTGTTAGAAGGTTAGGGGCTTGCTCTTTTTCTTATACTTCTTCTAAATATTAAGAACATACTTAAGGCCTATTATCCTGTAGTTAAGAAGCAAGTTTTATATTAAGATATAATAGAATAACCTTTTAAGCTTCTTAAGGTCCTTATTACTCTAATCTTAACAGACTCTCTGCATTAGAGTCTCTAATTTAAGCTAATCCTTAGCTAAATAGTATAAATTTAAGCTACTATCTATATTAGAGCTCTTAGGAGTATCCTTCTTAAATTGTTAGAAGATAATGTTAGGTTAGAGAAGTAATATACCTGTTACTTTAAAGGACCTTAGTATTAACTTAGGAGTAAATATGTTAACCTAGGCCTTCTAGAATAGATAGAAGAAGTTACCCTTCCTAACAGTAACTAGTTCTTAGCTATAGTAAAGGTATATTATAAGCTCCTTTAAGTATGCTATTGCTAGAGGCTTAAACATTACTATATTAAGCAGCTAGAGCATATATATTAAATAAGGTAGTAATACCCCTAATATAATCTAGTTCTAATTATAGTAATTAATAAAATTCTTTATAATATGCAAGCTATAGCTATCTAATACTAATAACCTGTGTTTTCTTCTAGCTTTCTACTTAGTGTGTAGATTAAACACCTGTTTAAGCTATGCTAGGCCTATATTGTTGTTTGTCTATTCTATAGGTAATAAGGATACTACTACTATATATACCTCTAGCTTAATTTGCTTAACCTAGCTCTCTTATATAGTGCTATTCTTTAACTTAAATATAATACCTAGTAGTAAGACTAATCTATTACTATATATACACGCTAATACTATAATCTAGGCATAATTACTATCTTAAAGTGTTGCAGTAACCTCCTTTTTATCCTATATATACCTACTAAAGACATATTTTGTCCTAGACGTTACTCTAATTAAGAAGCCCTTCTTATCTATATTATATATATTGCTACTCTTGATATTGTAGTCTATAATTTTGCGCGTTAATAAGTTAAAGTAGAGCTTGTATTTAATATACAAATTGGTGTTGTAATGTTTTGCGTCTATCCCTGTTAAGTATTAAGAGATAAGATAGATAGAGTGTTAGTTAATAAAGCAGGTAACCTAGCTCTTGCTAAGACATTTCTTAGCAATTAGGGACGCAAAATTAGCAATTATCTCTCTTGTAGGTAGTATATAACAAGCAGTAAGTACTTCTATATACTTAACAAGCTCTATTTCTTATTATAGGGTAAGGTTATATTAGTTAACGTTCTTAGTAGTCTTTAACTATAAAATTGCTTAGTGCCACTGCATTAATGTTAAGCACACAATACTATATTTTTCTGCAATCTTAGAATAGCAGATCTTTTTACTAGGCTCTAGAGCAGCTAGCTCTGCAAGGGCAGCTTCTAACAACATTATAGTATTAAGTTATTGCATTAAGGAAATTAACGTGTTTTTAGAGTATTGCGCGTTACGCGAATCCGCGTGTTACGCGTACAGACACTATATCCGTGCACTTAACAATTGCTACAGCTTAATAATTGCTAAACGCCCCAACGGCTTAACTAAAAATAAGGCTATAGAGCTACACACAACAAATAATATTTTAAGATTTTATAGTAGAGTAGTATTTAAGACTAGATAAACAACTTATACTATTTATATTTACTTAGAAGCTTAATATTGTAGCTGTGTAATATTATAATAGGTAGGGAGCTTAGAGGGACCTCTGCATTAATATTGCTACCTCTACTATTACTAGCTTGTTTTTAACGCTTATTCTTCTGTATAGGTACTATTAAAGCCTTCCTCTTACCCTTTTAGGATAATTATAGAGCTTTTTCTATATTATAAGCTTTCTTCTAATGCTGTTTTTTAGCTGCTTATTCTGCCTTCTCCTTTATATACACTACCTTAGCTCTTGCCTATACCTTATACTTCTCCTAAGTAATTTTCTTATTATATTTACTAACTTTGTCTTAGATCTTCTTCCTCTTACTTTTTTAGAGTTATTATTTAAGTATCTTATAATTATATACCTCTTAACGCTCCTATAATGCTGCAACCTTTATTAGAGTCTATATATTTAAGCTACTATAGTACTCCTTAAGATCTAGAGTCTTCCTCTTCTTTTTTTACTTCCCCTAATATAATATATGCTTATAGAGGCCCTTATCTAAGTATATAAAAAGGTTAATATAGGTATTAAGTATAACTATTGCTGCACTAAGTTGTTGTACCTCCTTATACTGCTTATCCTAGACATGCTCTTAGAATATATGCCTTATTTTCCTCTAATCTAACGCGCTAAGATTTAAAGTTAAGCTCTCTTATAATTATTAGTTATCTATTATAGTATTATTAAACCTTTTAAGTATAATAGAGGGGTTAGGGGGCTATATACCTGTAACTTTAAAGGACTTAAGTATTATTAATTCTTTAAAGGAGGCCTGCTACGCCTTCTAGAATAGGGGAAAGAAGTTACCCTTCTTAATTACTAATAGCCTCTAGCTTCTCTTAAGAAAAGCAGTAAGCTTGTTAGAGTAGGCCTATAAGAGTAGCTTAAACAAGTAGACATTAAGTAGCTGTAACGTATAGGTTAAATAGGGAGGAAATATAGCTAGGAGTATCTTATTCTAATAATAGTAGTTAATAAAAGCAGGTGTAATATACAAGCTATAGCTATCTAGTATAAGTACTTAGTACTAATATTAAGCCTTCTCCTTAGTATAGCAATTAAACACCTCCTTAACCTAGGTTAAGCTAATATTGTTATTTATCTAACTAGTTAGAGATAAGCTAATTATAACTAAGTGTTCCCCTAGGTTAATTTAGTTAACCCACGTTAATTGTATATTACTAGATGCTAACGCATATATAAGACTTAGCAGCAACACAGATCTGTTAGTATATATATATGCTATAATAGTAATCTACTTATAAGAACTATCTTATATAGCTTCTCTAACCCTCTTTTTATCCTATATCTGCTAACTAAATACCTGTTTTAAACAACTTAGGATACTAATCAAGAAGCCCTTTTTATCTATATTGTATATATATTATAGCTTAATATTGTACTTAGTAAATTTAGTATATAGGAGATTAAAATAACAGGTATACTTTGCCCCTAAGTTAGCTTAGTAACAATTGTAATCTATACTAGTTGTCTATTTAGATACTAGTTGCTTAGGGTGTTAGTGTAAGAAGCTAGTAACCTAGCTTTATAAAACTAGTTCTTAGGCAATTAGGGACGTGTATTTCTGTACAAGAGACCTTCTAGGAGGTAGACCTTGCTCTGTTAGCTGTTATATATAACAGATAAGCTCTAACTCCTGTTCTGTGTTAAGTTTTTAACGATCCTGTGCCTTACTTGCTTGCAATGCTTAGACACCTTAATATCTTTAGGACAACGTTGTAGGATTAACACCAAACTTAGCAGCAATTTCTAAATAGTAAAAAGATTTGTAAGGTTGTAAGGAGTTTATTGCTTTAATTGCCTTGTTAATTGCACTTATATTGGTGGAGTTATAACGCGTCGAAGTATTGTTGTTGTTTGGTGTTGGCGATCGTTGAGCTGTGGCGATCGTTGAGTGCACGGATACGTTAGGGCCTTCACCAAAAACAACCAGAACACGCACATGGCCTGGTTTGCTCTCTTCTTTTGAACGAACATGAGTAGCCACAAACAAGATTTTTCCGAGCTCAGGATTTTCAGACATGCGACAAAAATAATAATGGGTTCTGTTTCCGGTCACAGGAACCAGACCTGGATGTAGATGCGAGCATCCTCCGTGTAAGGGTTGCTAGCTCTAGTCTTGAGCATTTCCAACCGCGGTATATCGAACTTCTTTTCCCGATCCTCCAAAACTGTATCTATATGACTACTGTCGCTGTCAAAACAGAAAATGCAGGTAGCAGAGCTTGATGTCCTCTTGCCTAGACATGTTTCTTTCCTGACAGACGCAAAACATAGCGAAAATGCGCACAAAAGGTTGATTGGCTAGGACCCATGAAATTCTGTCCTTGTCGGAACGCTCATCACACAGATCAAAAGAAGCAATCATGTACATCCATTATGTGCGGTGTCTTGCCTTTGTTCAAAGAAAGCTGGGATATGTTGAACTCCAGATATACTCCCTGTATGTGAGAAAGCAATACCTTGCAGAAAACACGCCCGTCAGCATGCATGTGCGTACGAAGTGTTTTGTGCTAATCTCTTCTTGGTTATTCTGTCTTGATGCTATGAAATTTTGCTTTTTGTAATGCTGGGGTAATACCATAAGATTTACTTTTGAAAGCACGTCGAGCGAAGAGCCATGTCTGTTTCTTTTGGACTGAAAAATCTCTTGACAATGTGCATGCTGTAATATTTCCATTATTTCTGCACGCGAGGACTATAGAAGTCAATTGTGTCGGTTGCAATTTAGGCAGGGTATATGCATTCAATTGGATATCAAGGTTTTGCTTTTCTTAGGGTGATCTAATCACTACGGAGGACCGACAACAACCTCACTGTACCCACGGAATGGTGCCGCCTCCACTTCTTGGCTAGGGACAGCAGACGGGTTCAGCCAGTCCTGCTGCAACAGGCCTCTACCCTGTTCGCTCATCTGTAGGTGCGGGATCTCTCTCCGCAACGCGGAGTAGCCTCCCTTCACACTGTGTGCAGCGATCCCCCGAGCTCGCAACACACTGGTGGCGACTCTGGCTGTGTCACCGCCGTAGCACATGACGTACACGTCTTTGCCGACGAGGTCATGGGCGCTGATGCGGTCGGCTGTGAACGTTGCTTCCAGCTCTTTCCACTGGCTTTCTAGTACCGAGGCGTCGGAGAAGGGGCTTGGGCTGGAAGCGCTTGAGCTACGTAGCGGCAGATTGTATGCTCCAGGGACGTGGCTGGCAGCGAAGTCGTCTGGCTTTCGCAAGTCTAGCAGTGCTGCGCCGGATTCACTCAGACTGTTGACGAATTGGGAGAGTGCGCGAGTGGGTTCGAGTTCCCAAGCTTCGTCGTAGCGGTACAAGTCGACAGCAGCCAGGTTCTGTAGGAAGTCAGACACATATTAAAAATTACAATCAAGTCACATACCTCATTGTGTATCGGATGGAAAGCTTTGTCGCCGAGCTTGTCAAAGTACTCGTCCACATACTGGTAAGGCAAGTCGCAGCAGATGAAGGCGCAGTTAACCAATCCATACGGGCCGGCGATGTCTTTCAGGGTTCCTGCGGCTTTTCGCTTGCCAATATAGTTGAGTAGACCTGCGAGCGTTAACGACATACAGTCCGAACAGTATTGTTAGACATACCTTGCAAGTTGAAGCCTGACGACGGGCCACATATTAATCCCTCTCTACACAGCCTCAATGACAGACCGAATGAATCCTCAGATCCAACCTCTTCAATGGCATCAACGGAGTCGCGCCATGGAAACTCTACCGGGCTGAGCAGTGCGAATGATCTCGGGCCGGGCACTCTGTCGCCAGCAGCAGTGCAAACACTGCGTCAAGTCAGTCAAGGCCATGGATAATTTCTTTGACAACATACCCTAGCCTGGTCACAGAGGGTTTTGCTTTCTTGAAATATTGACCGAGTCCGGTACTTGTACCTGAAGTACCCATGCCCGCGCAGATTAGGTTGATGTGAGGTAGCTGTTCGTGGATTTGTGGACCTGTCCATTTTACGTGTGATTGCCAGTTCTACATGTTCTCAATCAGTTGATGCTTATCAGAAGTACATTGATCAGCATAACTTACAGCATCGTTTTCGTATTGGTTGGCATTCAGGACCGATGGGTCTTGCTGGCCCAACATCCTAGCCCGATGGATACCTCCACGCTCATCAAGTGGCTCAGGCTGGGAAGGTCCGCCGAATAATGTTCTACCTGGAAGGTCAGTTCACACTACGCTCTCCAAGAACGATCGTGTATACGTACACATCAAGGCCGAAGAATTGCATCAATCTGAGTTTCGCTGGCGAAGTCTTGTTACTTAGAAAAGCCCGTACATCTTGGATGCCGTGATTGATCCGTGACGCAAGCGCCAAAGAGATGACAGTGGAACCAGAGCTGTATTCGATAACGGTCTTTGATTTAGCTGGGTCGACCTCCTGTGCCAGCATGTTCAGAGCTGATCTGTTTGTTAGCATATGACCAACATGCCTCGATTCATTTGAAGAGGTTCTACATACCTGGCATGATCTTGACATTGTTTGCAGGATGCATGGACATCATCTTGGCGTGTATTCTCACACCATCGTCGTAGAAGGGATTGAGAGATCGTGGTATCTCAACAAGCGGAAGCATAGGTTGACAATCAGGATCGAAGTAGTCTCGGAGAGCATTTGGGCCTGAATAGGCATTCAAAGCATTGCGTTCAGCCATCACTTCGGAAGGAGCTACAGAAAGTAGGTGCAGTGGTTGATCTTCGAAGCTCGAGCAATTGAGGCATGCTCGCACTTTATCAATGGTCTCTTAGCTCATTCACGCACCCCTGGTTGCGTACGTTTTCTTGTTCTCATCCGGCTTGTATGGACGGATACATGGACACTGTGAAAGCAGGGTGTATGATTGGTTGAAAGAAGTCAATTGCGACTTCGCGTTGTACACGAAACCAAGACCGACGATCTGCACTCAAGACCCAAAAGTCTGAATAATGAGAAGCGGACGGCACATGGAGGTGCTCACCGGACGTCACTACGTGGGTGTCTTCGCGCGTACAGCACAGTCGTCGTCGCTCGATCGCCCATTCGAGAAGATCATGCATAACATAAAGATCGTCGCTGTCCATAAAAATTCTTAGCATATCTCTCCGTGTTAGGTTAATTGGAGGAAAAGCTGCGAAGGTACTTGCGAAGGATTGAGCACATTGATGGCAAGCGCACTAGTAACTATTTGGGCTAGCTTCATTTCGTTAGCGTGATTCTGCGAAACAAGCTCACGCCTTCATAGCATCTTTAAACTCACCTTTCTGCGTTCCTTGCATACACCTGTGCGTCAAATTTCACTATAGGGGCATCGTATGTCTCCAGAAGAATGCCTGCAACCGACGGGTTTTTCCGTCTCGTGTACCAAAGTGCTCAATGACGACAGGGCTACAACTTCATCACTTTATTTCTCTTGAGTTCGATCGACAAGAGAGTGTTCGTTGCTTGGCTTCAGGCTTGGCTCCAGCTACAACTGCCATAACGCGTAACAACGCTTGAATGCCGAGGGTACCATGTTGTCTTCAACATTGGCACGCATGTATCGACCCTCAAGGTGTCCGAAGAACTAGACCAGGTCTTCTGAAAACGAACGTATGCGCAAGTTTGACGTCCGATTTCCATCCGATTGGCAACTTGTATCCCGCGTCCCAACTGTAGCGTGTACCAGGCCTGTGCTATGGAGCAGGTAGCCCGTGAAGATGGAGAGATCGGCAAGTGTCGACATCGGCGTTAACCTGACGGCCGACTACTATCACACCGCTTTCCGTATCCCTGTATGGGCTTATTGCTGCATCGTCTTTGCAAGCGTTTTACTTCAGCGTAATACGGTCCTGCCACATCTAATTTCCTTCCGTCTCCATTCGTTTTCCTCAATTGACAACTCCTCTTTACTCGCGGTTGTGACACCGGTCGATGGTCATTGCGATGAAAGACGAGCCTTCAGATGCGGCAAACGGTGCCTCATCGGAAGCTTCGGCTGTGAAGAGCGAACCGCAAGATGCTTCTCCAGAGTTCAATGAGCAGACTCACTACGTACCTGTCAAGACTATCATTACGGTATGCAGCGGAAGAAGCCAAACCTACTACACGTCTCTGACGATTTCTGCAGATATTCTTGGCTTGCGCGAGCGTTGATCTGCTGGCACTTATGGACCAAACCACACTTGCAGCCAGTTTAACAATCGTCTCCAAGGACCTGGGAGCAAGTTCTGAGAGTGCATGGATAGCAGGCGCGTACTTTCTGACATCGACGTCTTTCCAGCTGCTCTATGGGCGACTTTCAGATATCTGGTCTCGCAAAGTTTTGTTGGTTGCTGGCATTGGCATTTTCTTCTTTGGGTCGCTGGCTGCCTCTTTGGCGAGAACGTCGCTCCAGCTTATTGTGTTTCGTGCATTCACTGGAGTAGGCGGTGGGTAAGATATGAGCCATTAGGTTGATAGCCAGATTCTGATGATTTCTAGTGGCTTGATGACGGTAGCTCAGCTCATTGTCAGTGATATCGTGCCTCTTCGCGAACGCGGGAAGTATCAAGGTATACTAGTAAGACACCACACCCTGCTTTGCATAGCCAGATTCTGACGACACAGGGATCCGTCGTTGCTATAGCGAACGGAATCGGGCCTATTATTGGTGGTGCACTTGCTTCCCAAAGTCATGATTCTTGGTGCGTTAGCTTGCTGAATTAATACTCGAGGTCCACTGACACATTCACAGGAGATGGATCTTCCGGCTGAACCTGTTTCTTAGCGTTCTGACCACTGCTTGTGTTTACTTCTTCATGCCACTGAAGAAGGTCTATGGTAGTTGGAGAAGGTCAGTGGTTCTGGTTTTTTAGAGGTCTCCACTGACAAGAACAGCAAGCTGGCAGCGATCGACTTCTTTGGAGCTTTCTTGGCTCTCGCCGGGTCTGCACTACTCGTGGTATGATTGCCTGTTCATGTATGGCTTCTTCTGCTCACCACCATAGCTCGCTCTGACCTGGGCTGGCGGCGAGCACCCATGGGATTCTGCTCACGTCATAGCGACCTTGGTAATCGGTGTCGTCGTAATGGTTTGCTTCGTACTGTGGCAATGGAAAGGCACCAAAGTACCTCTCATAACGCGTAAGTGCCTGGCCATAGTCTCTCGTGGTCAGTGGCTGATCAAATCAAGTGGACATCTTCACCTCGAAGGTTGTAAATGGAGCTTGTTTGACCATGTTCATCAACGGCTGGAACTTCCTGGTGCAGATCTATTACATCCCATCGTTTTACCAGCTGGTGTATGGATATTCTGCTGTCAAATCTGGAGCTCTACTACTGCCTATTACACTCACGCAAAGTAAGTATCATGGCGACCCCTTGCAAACGCTCACACTGACCGCACAAAGCGCTATTCAGCACACTGTCCGGCCTCGTTGTGCACAAGACCGGACGCTACAGAGAGTGCCTCCTTATCGGCTGGGCTGTATGGGCCATTGGCTTGGGGCTCATCTCTACACTAAGCAGTGAATCACTGGGGAAGCAGATTGGATATGGGCTCCTTGCAGGCTTTGGTCTGGGCAACACGTTGCAACCGTCGCTCATTGCCGTGCAAGCTGGCGTTGAACGCAAGCACATGGCGGTGGTCACGTCTTTCCGGAACTTCATACGCAACCTCGGGGGCACACTTGGTTTGGCGATATCAGGAACGATCATCAACAATGCAGTTCGCTCCACCCTCACACCTTATGGGCTATCAAGACCCGAGATACAGTTACTGCTCGACTCGCCGGACAGGTTTCGAGCATCGGCAGGCGATCAGCGCACTGAAATGGTTCGACTGGCACTTGCATCGGCCTATCAGGATGGGTTCAGGATCGTCTTTATTGTGGGAGCGGCGCTGAATGCGCTTGCGTTCATTGCTGCTTGGTTCCTGATGCCGCAGGTTGGGCTGACAAGAGCTGATGACGAGAAACTGAAGGAAGAGGGGCGGCGATGGGATGCAGAGAAGAGCAAGAATAAGGAGCAGGCTTGATATGCACGTGGCTATTTTGTAAGACTCCAGCAGGAACAGGCTTGATGTGCACGTGGATGTGCATGTGGATGTGTTGCAGACTCCAGCTATCAACCAGGGATGAGCGCACCACTTCCATCCACCCTCGTAGAAGGGAGACTGCGCTGTAAATAAAAGCGTAGAACAGAGTATAAAGTGAAACATCACGTCGACAGCATTAGCGTCCGCCTTGTCGGAGGTTTTGACGGATCCTGCGTCGATCCATTGAGCGACGCTCTCGGCCGGGACTTGCCGAAAGCATCCAATTGCGCGCCTCTGTGATGGTCGCAGAGCTTTGCCTTGCCCACGCGTCGCCCGTGGGAAAGTATTTGGGTACGTGCAGAACGAAGCCAAGCACCAGACTAGAGCACCCCTTCCCGCGCTTGCCTGCCACGGAGGCCCAAGCCGCCCACCTCTCAAGCTATTGTGCGGTAGAACGTCGGATCGCAACTCGCGAGCGCGCGCAACCATCGTCATGTCGCAGAGCTCGTACCCAGCACCGCCCGAACAGGACGCGCCGCATCCGTACACGCCGCTCTACCCACAGCACCCCAATGCGCAGCTGCTGGACGGGCAGGCGCCGCGCGGAGTCGCCTATCCACCGCCGCCCGACCCCGGGTACCCCAAGCTCGAGAATATCAACGAGGTGCTGCAGGCGCAGGCGCTGCACGCGAACCATGCCCTGACGGACCAGCGCGCGCCGCCGGGGCAGGTGCAGATTCCGGCGGTGCAGCAGCAGCAGCAGCAGCAGCAGAACAACAAGCCCAACCGCCTGCGCAAGGCCTGCGACTCGTGCAGCATCCGCAAGGTCAAGTGCGACGAGTCGGGCCCGCCGTGTCGCGCGTGCTCGGCGCTGGAGATCCCCTGCACCTTCGACCGCCCCAGCCGCCGACGAGGGCCTCCCAACCGCCATGCGGAGGCCATCAAGAAGCGCCGCCTGGACGCGACCGACGCCGGCTCGAGCCAGCCGTCGCCGCAGTCGCCCACCAACGCCGCCCACGCCCTGGCCCAGCTGCAGTCGCAGTCGTCGAGCCCCGCCCAGCTCTCCGCCGAGGCCATATGTCCCCTCGAGACCATGAACGCCCTGATCGACGACTTCTTCACGTACATCCACCCGCTGTGTCCCTTCCCACACGAGCCGTCGTTTCGCGAGGCCTGGGCCCGCCGCGAGGACTACTCGAACCCGTCGTTCCTCGCCCTGCTGGCCTCCATGATTGCCGCCCTTGTGTCGTCGTTCCCACGCAAGCCACGCCTCCACCTGAAGACGCAGACGCGACACGAGTACCCTTCGCATCTGTCGCTGGTCGACAAGTGCCGCGAAGTGTGTGCGCAGGCGCGAGGGCCCGGCTACCTCGACCGCCCCAGCCTGAACGTATACGATGCCTGTACCAGCTACTTCTTGGGCCTGACTGGCGCCTACGTCTTCCAATGGCGCCAATTGCGACTGTACCTGGCCGAGTGCCTGACTATCATCCGCTCGCTGGGCCTGCACAAAGCACACGAGCAGGGCTACACCCACCTTGGAGCTGTACCGAGCGCGTGGGGCTCCAATGGACCGAACTACGACGGCACGCGTGACTTCAAGCTGGACCACATCACTGAGCAGATCGGTCGAAGGGTCTTCTGGACCGTCTTTGCCGGTGTACGGTATGTTTTACGTGCTGAAGAGTGTATTCGTGCATGCTGACCATCATCAGGACAATACAGCAGCTGGGCGCCTCGTTCGGCGAGCTGACAATAGCACCTGCGACACCCACGGAGCCCCTACCGCCATTGCCCGTTGAAGTCGACGATGTTCATATCTTTCCAGACGAAATACACGCTCAGCCGGCTGGCGTCGTTTCTCTCGTAACAGGCTTCAACGTGAATGTACGCGTTTTCTTGTCGTACTCTTCACTCTCCACCGCCGAGATGGCGTTTGGCGTAGATGAGATCTTCGATTGGGACCGACAGCAGCGCATATTCGAGCAGAGCCTGCAGCGGTGTAGGCAAATTCTCGAGAGTCTACCTGACGTCCTCAAGGTACAGTCCAAAACAGTCCGTGACAACCTCGCACAACCGAAGCAGCCGTACTTTCCACCTCTGCCAGACTTTGATGGCATGCGTGATCCTGCATTGAACAGCTTTTCTTCAGCCGGCGCCCCGGATCCTCGTCGTTACGAAATCCAAAAGGCCAATGTGTATGCAAGCCACCTAGCCACACGCTCGTATCTTGTCGAGAAATACTTTATGCTTCAGGAGAAGGCCAAGGCTAAGGCTCATAACAACATCCAGAGCTCTCCAAGTGTCCTGTCGACCGGATTGGACAGGTTTGTACCCAGCTCTTCCACAGACGCTGAAGCTCTTGAACGAACCATGTCCGAGGAGCGAGAACTCGTCGTCAAGGACTTGCTGGTGGTGCTCGGCAGCATCGACATGGTCAACATGGAGCCAAACGGCGATTCATTCGTAAGTATACTGCTTCACTTGCGAGACTCTGATTTCCTCTATCAAGCCAATGACCTCCACCTATCTTGTCCGACTCACTTCATCTTGCGCGCCCGAAACTTTAGCCCGATCGCAAGCTTACGATTTGTTCCGACACAGACCCAAAAAATCCGCTCCATCGCCAGCACGCTGCTGGAAGTCCCGAAAGAGAGAAAGGGTAGTGTGGCCTTGCAGCACCAGGACTATCTGTACAAGTTCCTCGACATCTTAAGCAAGTTGGAGCGCGTTAGTCCTGAGGCAAGCGATCCGTCGGCCAGTCTAGACGAAGAGACTGAGTTGAGGCTGTGGGCTGATTTACGAGATCATCAATTGAAGTTTCAAGAGCAGGGTGGAGTGTTTGGGTTTGCATAGGAAGTGCGGGACGTGATATTGTTCGACTGCGTGAAGCCATTTTTAATAGGGACATCGCCTTGCGATACGAATTAAGCCATTTTTACGTCTATTCTGAGCCTCTGGCATTTTGACCAAACTACAACTGCTTTGCCAGGCGCGTGAATTATTCAAGTCAAGCCATTTGCAAGTCTAGTCTCTAGCATACTGCACTGGGGTACTGACAGAACTATATGCCGCTGTCGCAGCCATGCGTGAATCGTCAAGTTCTCAACCATAAATTGCTTCGATCGTAGTTATACACGTCTCGTACAAACTCTCATATACAGTAGGCTACCCTTGCGCTTCCAATAATTTGTGAAGTTCGCGCGGAACTCCTGCAGATGCCACGAGAAAAGCCTTACGCCGGCTCACATCTCAATCGTACACTTCCAGACGTCAGCCCTCACGGCACAACAACAACACCCAGACTCCCCGCTTGCCCGACAACACTCCTCGCAATGCCCTCGAGCGTCAACCCCGAAAGCCTCGTCTCGCTGTGCTTAATCTTCGCAATCTCATACACGTGCTTCAAGCTGACGGTCCCCACGGTTCCCAGCACCGCATTGCCGACCGTCGGACTGCTTGTACTCGTCTTCCCCTTCTGCCCGTCGTGGTTGTTCATCGGCCCAGGTACATTTCCCGCGCCGCGGATCTTGCTCTTCGTTGGCGCCACGCCCGCTGCGGAAAGAAGGAGCGTTGCGGTCGGCGGCGTGCGCAGCGAGAAGTGGAACGAGCGGTCGGGACGCACTGTGATGCGCGCGGGTATCGGTGTGCCGGGGTTGTAGTGTGCTGTGCGCGCATTGAACTCCTGTGTGCGTGTGAGTTATGCTCAGGTCATGGTGATGGGTGGGTTGGGTGCAAGTTACTTTGCAGAAATCCATGCTCTTGACTCCCTTGCTACCCAGTGCCGGACCGACGGGCGGCGAGGGCGAGGCCTGGCCCGCGCCGACTATCAGTTTGACAATCTGGTCTTTTTGTATCGCTTTCTTCGCCATTGCGGGTTGTGTATGATGGGTGGACTTGCGGGTATGCAGAGCTTCGGGGGTCCGCAACGAAGTGGAGAAAAGATTTTCCGGTCCAATATCAATGTCGAGATGGAACGTTTTGATATGCTGCAATACGCTTTAGAACTCGCGAATGGCCTTCTGCTATGCTTCCGTGCCTAATGTGGGCTGGAAGGGTCGGTTTGGGGAGATGGCGGTTTGCTTGACACCCACGTGACACCGCGATTGCCAAGGCACGACGCGACTGCCGCCTTCCGCCACCCGCACGCGCCCGTCAACATTACTGCACCACGTTCGCTTTATTGTCTTTGCACCCAACCACACAATGTAAGTTCCATTCCCGAGAATGCACGATCACAGCTAATTGCAGTCAAATAGGCATCGACCCAAGGCTCTTAGTACCGGCGAATGCACCCCCGCGAAGCCTGTAGGACGTTTGTACGGCGGGACACCACAATCGACAGAACGTCTGTTCAAACCGTTCAAATGCCCCGGATCAGCAGCATCGACGCGAGTATCCGAGAAACCCGCCAGAAAGAGGCGGAAGGTCGATTACACCGGCGCTGATGGCGAGACTGAGGCCGACAAGCCGTACTGCAACGACGACCGGTTAGCGCTCGCCACGCGCGATATTAATCGATTTCCGGTGTTCAAACCGAAAGATAAAGATACGGCGTTTAAAGCGAGGTTTTCGATTCCGCTGCTGAATAAAGATACAACGTCATACAATGCCAATCGACCCGCGCCGCTGCTTGGTATGCGGCAAGGCGCGGTGTTTGTTGCGCGACCGCTGCATGATCCGAGTGGAGAGTTTGCGATTGTCTTGTATGATCCCACAGTCGACGACAGGCCTGCACCAAAGGAAGAGGTGGTGCTGAAGATGAGCCAGGAAGAGAAGGAAGAAATGGATACTCCGGTCGTGCATAAGAGTCTTGCAGAGATTCTAGGGCTGAAGAAGAAAGTGGACCAAGAACGACCGCGAGTTCCAGTCGTGATCGACCCACGACTGGCCAAAGTCTTGCGCCCGCATCAAGTTGAGGGTGTACGGTTTTTGTATCGAGCTACCACTGGTTTGATTGACGCGAAAGCGAACGGATGCATCATGGCAGACGAGATGGGCCTTGGCAAGACACTGCAGTGCATCGCCCTCATGTGGACATTGATCAAGCAGTCTCCCGACGCTGGCAGGTCGACAATCCAAAAGTGCGTCATCGCCTGCCCTTCCAGTCTTGTAAGGAACTGGGCGAATGAACTGGTCAAGTGGTTGGGCCCGGATGCTATCCACCCCTTTGCCATTGATGGCAAGGCCACAAAGGAGGAGCTGATATCACAGATACGGCAGTGGTCAATCGCGTCCGGACGTGCTGTTGTTCGACCTGTCCTTATCGTCTCATACGAAACACTCCGCCTCTATGTTGACGAGTTCGGCCAGACGCCCATCGGCCTGTTACTCTGCGATGAGGGGCATCGATTGAAGAACGGAGAAAGTCAGACATTCATGGCGCTAAACGGGCTCAACGTACAACGACGCGTTATCCTCTCAGGTACACCCATCCAGAATGACTTGTCGGAATACTTCGCCCTGCTGAACTTTGCGAACCCCAATTACCTCGGCACAAGGATGGAGTTCCGTAAGCAGTTTGAGATTCCCATTCTGAGAGGCCGTGATGCCGATGGTACAGAGGAAGACCGGAAGAAGGGCGATGAGCGTTTGAAAGAGCTGCTCACCCTCGTCAACAAGTTCATTATCCGACGTACCAACGACATCCTCTCGAAATACCTGCCTGTCAAGTACGAGCACGTGGTGTTCTGCAACCTTGCGCCGTTTCAGAAGGATCTTTACAACCACTTCCTCCAATCGCCCGAGATCAAGCTCCTGCTCAAGGGCAAGGGGTCACAGCCTCTCAAGGCTATTGGTATGCTGAAGAAGCTCTGCAATCACCCTGACTTGCTCGACCTTCCTCAGGATCTACCAGGCTGTGAGGATACGCTTCCGGAAGACTTCGTACCCAAGGACGCCCGGGGACGGGACCGCGAAGTCAAAGTCTGGTACTCTGGCAAAATGATGGTGCTCGACCGTATGCTTGCCCGCATCCGCGCCGAGACAAACGACAAGATCGTCCTCATCTCCAACTACACACAGACGCTGGACATTTTCGGCGCTCTCTGTCGGTCTCGCGGGTATGGCTGTCTGCGACTTGACGGTACAATGAACGTCAGCAAGCGCCAAAAGCTAGTCGACAAGTTCAACGACCCCGAGGGCCCCGAGTTTGTCTTCCTCCTCTCCTCCAAGGCCGGAGGCTGCGGTCTCAACCTCATCGGCGCGAATCGACTGGTACTCTTCGACCCCGACTGGAATCCTGCTGCGGACCAGCAAGCACTCGCGCGAGTGTGGCGTGACGGACAGAAGAAAGACTGCTTCGTCTACCGCTTCATGACCACGGGCACCATCGAGGAGAAGATCTTCCAACGCCAGTCGCACAAGCAGTCGCTCTCATCCTGCGTCGTCGACTCAGCGGAAGATGTTGAGCGCCACTTCAGTCTCGACTCGCTGCGCGAACTGTTCATGTACAGAGACAACACGACGAGCGATACGCACGACACATTCAAGTGCAAGCGCTGCCGCAAGGAGGACGGACGCCAGGTCATCAAGGCGCCAGCCATGTTGTACGGCGACACGAGTACGTGGAACCACTTTGTCAATGATGGGGAGGCTGGCCCGCTGGGCAAGATTCAGGATCTTCTGCTTAGACAGGAGACGGCGGAGGGCTGTAATGAAGTCAGCGCCGTGTTCCAGTATATCAGTCATTAGTTGGCGTGGAGATGGGCATGACATTGGTGTTTATGATTATGAGCGTGGCGTTGGGGTTCTTTGGACGTTGCATTAGAGCGATGTTGTATGCGTGATAGAAAGTTCAATAGCACTGTTTGCATAGTATCAGTCTTTCTACACAAGAATATACATTACTTCTCCATGAATCTTCTCTCATTACGCGTGGCGAACAACGGGTATCTCAACACACCATCCACATCCATCTCACAATTCAAGCAACAACACCATCACCACCACCCGCCCTCTTCTCCCCAAACCCCCTATCCGGACCTCCCCGCACCGCCCCCTCAGGAACAGGATCATCATGCAAATCAAACAACAGCGGAAACTCGTCTACCCTCCCCCTCAACAAATTCTTCCTCAAATACCACGGCAGCTTCTTAGTGTAATACCCCGCAAACGCACGATTCCCAACATCAAACACGGTATCCAGTTCCTCGAGCGTGAGATTCTTCGTCTCAGGAAGAAGGAAGTAGGCGTAGACCCACCCGAAGAAATTCCAGGCTGCGTACCACCCGAATGCGCCTTGGGGCGTGAATGCGTCGACGAGCGCAGGCCAGGTTAGAGACAGGATGAAGTTGAAGCCCCAGCATGTTGCTGTCGCGAAGGACATTCCTATGTCGCGGAGGTGCAAGGGGAAGGCTTCAGCGCTGTAGGTGAATGGGACGGGGCCTTCGCCTGGGGAGTAGACGGCCATGAAGGTGTAGATTGCGGCTGCGATGGAGCCGAGGCGTTGGGGGGTGGGGCGGTCCGGGAGCTCGGGGTCGGGGGTTGGGATTGTGGGGAGGAAGAAGGATAGGCCGCACCAGAGGAGGCAGATTCCCATTAGGGGGAAGGTGGTGAGGAGGAGGTTGCGCCGGCCGAAGGTGTCGATTGTGTAGATTGCGGGGATGGCGAAGACGAAGTTTGTTATTCCTGTGCCCATGCTTGTGAGGAGGGCTTCGGAGCGCGAGAACCCGGCTTCTTGGAAGATGGAGGACGAGTAGTATGCGATGACCTTTGAAGTGTGAGTGGGAGTTGGCCATACGGGTGCAGAAGACTTACGTTGACGCCGCAGAATTGCTGCATGAACATGACGAAGAAGGAGGATTGTGCTGCGCGGCGGTTGCGACGCACGAAGAAGAACTCTTTCCAGAGCGACTTGCCCTCGCGTTCAGCCTGTTCGACTTCAAGCAGCTTGTACGCGTAGTACATGTCGCGAGTGGCTTGGATCTTGTGGTTGCGAAGACGGCAGAGCGCGGTGAACGCCTTGTCGAACTTGCCCTTTTCCATGTACCATCTGGGGGACTGTAATGCGAGGTTAGTAAGGTCACCACAATATGTAGGAAGAATGCTTACCTCAGGACAGAAGTAGACTTGAAGGCAGACTATCAGAGGAGGAATCGATGTGCTGGCCAGCATCCACCTCCACTGCGATCCCTCTCCGAGGATGGTCGTGTTTTGGAAAGCCACTGACACGACAAACCCCAACATGATGCCGAACGCGGTCCACATCTGCCACATCATCGTGAGCGCGCCGCGAATGGTCTTCGGGGCGGACTCGGCAGCATAGACAGGTGTCGTGGACGACTTTGCGCCGACTGCGAAACCCAACGCGAATCGAGCGATGAGAAGGTTGACCCAGCTGAACGTGTTAGTAACAACTACCTCAAATGATGGTTGGTGACTTACTTATTCGCAGCGGCCATCCAAATACCAGTGATGAAGGAAATAATGCAGGAGATGAAGATAGTGCCTCGACGACCAAAGTAGTAGTTTAGCGGTGCATTACTCCAGCATCCGATGAGCGCTGAACAAAGGTACGGTGCACCGTTCAGCAGTCCCTGCAGCCAGACGTCTTCAATACCAAACTCCTCAAAATAGAACAGCTGCGCGCCGTTCACGGCCGTCTGATCCATGCCCTGGACGATAGCCGAGCCAGCACACAGCACGACGAGGAAGTACAGCATGAAGGGCTGCGACCATCGATGCGCCTGCTCGTTTCTGAAGATGGCTTTTTCTTCCTCGGTCAACTGGCTGACGTACTCGTATCCGTCGTCTCGTTGGCCCATGCGTGCAATGAGTGCGCCTTTGCGGAAGGCATCTTGATGCTCGACCAGTCCTTTCTCAACACACCATGCGTCCACGTCGGCGATGACTTGCTGCTCAGTGAGTCCCGCGAGAGGATTGCGTAGCTTTGCCGCAACAGACGCCTGACGACCATGTCCCTGCTGGCTCGGGGTGGTAGCATTCTCCGTGTGGTAAGTAGAGTTGAGATCCGTCTTGCTGCTGGTACCAGAAAGCGAGACGTCTGGCTCTGTGGCCTCGATATCCGGGTTTCGTTTCGACATGTTGACTCACACGACCTGATTCAAAACCTGGAGATGAACAGTGGTCTGCAAACGACTACGACCGGCCAAGGCACATCAGCTTATATACGTGGGTCCAGCTCCCCAGCTTTCTCCAGCATTCAACCAAACTGTGGGCCATCTCTCCGCGGGGTTTAGCGACCTCACCCTCATATTCTCTCCACCATGTCTTGGGTTGGCAGATGTAACCATACGTGATATCAGGCCCATGCCAAGTAGTGGTTTGAAGAATTGGCCTGTGAAAGCACTCTCCGTCGATGTCATAGTGGATCCTTGTAGACTGTTGGCTTTGCTGGGCGGCACATAGCATGTACTTGGCAGCGGAGTATGAGGGCGGATATTAGCGTGCAACTATGAGCCAAGAGCATGGTTTCGTGGCGGCCTGCAGGTTCAGCCGCAAGTGGGCCAATTGAATTGGTTCAGATATTCGGAGCGGCGGATACAAGACTGTTGGAAGATCGGGCGATGACGGTGCTGGTGTTGTCTTGGCTTTGCGGCTCTTGGACAGGCGCTGGGGCGGGCTTGTCCGCTGGGCGAATGAAGATCGATGCCTGAAAAAGTATTCCGACATCATGTGTCGGTACTAACATCCGACTGCCAAGGATATCAGCACGCGACGTTGCCAGGCGACTCTTCGGTGTGGAGAGTTGCCACATGCTGAGTGCCGCATGCGGTGGGACGTGTCTGGATGGCAGGCGGCTCGTCCGTTGCAGCGGTACAACACCACGCGACGTACGCTAGATGTTCAACCACACTCCAATGGGAGTTTCTGAGAAGTATCATTTAAGGGCGAGCTTTGAGATTGTGTGCGATCGTCCTCGAGCAATGAGGGAGGATTCCACTTTCGAGAGGATTGGGTGCAAAAAGTGGAGCTGCGAGACAGGACTGACCGATCAGAAGTGAGATTGAGGGACAATACCGTCCAGGTGCCTTGTCTCACCCTGATAGATTATATAAACTCGTGGAAATGTCTGATCGCATGGAGTGGGATAACAAGATCCTATTCATCTTGCCGATAGAGATGCAGTAGTCGCCATTTTATAGCTGATGTGATAGTCATCGTCAGATCTCCAGTAAGTATCCGAGCTTGGTGGGCCAGCCCTAGACATTGGTCAAATCCAGGTATGTCTGGAGTATTGGTTCGATCCCTTGCTTTAGATACGGGGTCACTCTTTGTAGATACATTGCCTGGGTTCTTGATAGTCCAGACGTTTGCAAGCGGCGCTCCAGTACACATGGCCGTTCGTGATCCAACTTTTCTTGACTTGAACATTGTAGACAACTCGGCATGACCAATTTTCCTACAACTCAAGGCATGTCCAGTTCTTCTACAACTCTCAGTATGACAAATCTTCTACAATTGTCGGAACGACCAATTCTTCCAACGCTCAGCGACATCAAACTCGGTTCAGCATTACTATTGACCTCGGCGATGGTGGGGAGTCGTGCTCACCGGAGATTGCGGAAGTGGTTCCTAGAAGCGCAAGTCAGCTGACGATCGTCCATGGAAGTACCCTGGCGGTCTCCACTGGTGTGCTGTATGCGGGGTGTGCAACACGTCAATCATGGCCATCATGTCGAAAGAAAACTTGATATTCGAGATTCGATCGCTTGCAGCCTGCTGTCGGCTATGTGATATATGTGGATGCAGCCGTTCCGGCGCAGACTGAAATCCGTGAAAAAGCCATCCCAGCTGTCAAGGGGTGAAGCCCTAAATTCAGCAACGCATGTGTCGTTCGTAAACGTGTCATGACCTCCTAAACGCCAACCCTAATAACCGATTTCCATAGTCCCTTGATGGAGAGCTTGACGCTGTACCAGTCGCGGTCGCGGCTGGGCGATGTCGAGATGTCCTTGTGAGGGATCTTGGAGCGCTCCGTATTTGTCGAACTTGCGGTGGAAGCGCGTGGACCGCCACCGCGATCCGATGAATGCTTCGAGTGTACGCTGTCAGTCTTGAGGCCCGCAGGATTCTTATTACTAATTCGCTCGCGCGAGTTCACCGTTTCCTGGGGCCTCTCCTCATGCTAATCGATACCGTGTTGCTGCTTGAGTTTTTCTAAGTTCTCCTGGCGCTCGGCGAGATCGTTTGCGGCCTTGATCATCTTGTCTGGCTGGTGATATAATACTGTGATGGTTAGCGCCGGAGGTGGTGTGGGAACGGGTGGTCGTACCGACGAGGTAACGGTTCTGGAAGTTGAAGCCGTTCAGCTTGTCGCAAGCCGACTTTGCGTCCATGACGTCCTCATAGACGACGAAGGCGGTGCCCTTGGTGTTGTTGGCGATACCCTGGCGGATTTGGCTGGCGATACATCAGCATGGGGCGACGAGTGGAGAGCCTGACTGGCGGAGAAGACGACATACCGCACCGGGCCGAACTTGCCAAAGAGGTCGAAAAGCTCCTCTGGGGTGACGTTGAAGCTGTGACGGGTCAGTGGGGGCGTGGCCGCAATGCAGGATGAGTACACACCTCAGGTTCTTTACGAAGAGAGCTCTGGATAGACAGGCCAGGTTAGCGGAGGTCGTGTGAACAGAGCGCATACCTGCGGCAGCGAGAGGGTCGCGCGCAGGCACGGCGGGAGCGGCGGACTCACCGATTGACTTCGGGGGCAAGCTTTCCACCGCGACTCATACTTTGGCTACAGTGGTGGAGTGTACAGAGAGGACGTATGGGTGCACGGTCAGAGAGCGGCGTGGGGTGGATGAGGTAGTAAGACCAAGGCGAGGCGACGAGAGAAGCTAAGGGCCGTCACGTGACCGGCGACTCGGGCAGCGTGGCAGGGCGAGATGGAGGCGTGAAACGGGAGGGAGAGGGAGCTGCTGCGAACTGGGGGTGGTACTGGGAGAGCAGATCGCCTGAAGAGCAGAAGACTGCTGTGCTGCGTCGACGTTGCATTGCTGTGCCTGCGCTGCCATGGCCTGCCCTGGCCGTCCCCAGCGCGCCAGTCGGAGCCGTCTGCGGCAGCGAATGAGGGCCTCACGCCCGGCAGTGCTCCCACGTCCTCCTCGCAACACCGCAACCACGGCCCACGGCAGCACCGCGCGCACACGCTTCCTGCCCTCGCCCGCGCAAGTGTAATTGCGGCCGTCCGTTGCCTCCCGCGCCGCCCGTCCGCTGCGTCGCCCCGGTGCATTGCTGCGCTCGGCGGTCGTTGCATGGGTGAGCCATTGCAGCATCCCCACACCAAAACCTCCGCGCCCATCATTTCCACCTCTCCAGCACCACCACCGCCCGCACCGCGCCCACGCCTTTTCGCGCCTGCCCCGCGCCCGAGTCGCCTGCTGCAGGACATGCTCGCGCCCGCCCGCCCCGCCCTCCCGCACCGCGCAGCAGCTCCATAGCTTCGCCCGCCAGCCACGCCCGCCCGAGACGCACCTCCGCGACGACACCACCCCCCTCCGCGCAACCGCCCGCCATGCGCCGCATAACCAGCTTCAAGCCGCAGCACCGGCAAGGCGCCGCGCGCCCAGCGACCCCGCCGCCGCCGCCCTTCGAGCCGCTGTCGCCCTCGCTGCCGCCCGCCGCCCCCGTCGCCGCAAGCCCCGCGGGCGGCTACCGCGACGACGCTGCTGAGCACCCCCGACCCCCCAATGGCGCCCAGCTGCACGCCCATGCGGCCGCCGGGGACAGTCGAGCACAGCACCAGCGCGTGGGGCCGCCAGCAACGGGCGCCCTCCCACCGCAGCGCGCCGCACCGCTCCCGCCGCCGCAGCCACGGCCGAGCTACGCCTGGGCGCCGGGCTCGCCCATTGAGGCCCTCGCAGACGCGGCCGTCACTTCGCAGCGCACCAGCCCGGCCTTTGTCGAGCACCCGCGCCGCGCCTCGTACGCTGCCGCCGCGCCCGCGACCTCGCCCACAGGCCTCGCCCTCCCGCTGGGCGACGGCGCCCCCAAGCACGCCTACCCCCGAGACGCCGCCTACGCCTACGACGAGCGGCCGGCCAAGCGCGCCCGCTCAGAGTTCTACAGCGCCTCGTCGCCTACGTATGGGCAGCACTCGCGCCCGGCCACGAGCCACAACCCAGGCTGGTCCTACAACGTCGAGCACATGGTGGACACGGGCATGCGCATGTACCAGGACAACGGCGGCCCCGCTCCCAAGCAGGAGCACAACCCAGACAAGAGGCTGTCCGACGCGCAGCTGCTGCTCGACTTCTTCCAAGTCTCGGCCCACACCGCACAGACGCCGCCCTCGACGGCGAAGCGGTTGAGCATGTCGCAAGTAGCACCTGCCTATCCCGCCCAGTACCCTCCACAGCACTCTCCACACCACGCTCCACACCCCCCGGTGCCAGCAAGCCCGCACGCTGTGGCTTCGCAGCAGCCTCTCTACCATGCCCAGCACCCGCGTTCTGACGTCGTGCACGTTCCAGAACCGCCCTCGCTTCCCTCTGACGTTACATTGCCTGTGCCCGCCGTCCAGACACGCACACCCCCAGAAGACGACTCCACCGCGCAGCCGCCGCCTCCCATGTCCAACACGGCCGGCACCGACGACGCGAAGCCGAAAAAGCACCAGGGCTGGCCCAAGGGCAAACCACGCGGCCCGCGCAACACCCCGTCCGCTAGCAAGAGGAAGAAGGCCACGCCAAAGCCCAAAGCTGCCTCTTCGACAAGCACCAAAGCTGCGACCGAGCAGGGCCAGTCGCCGCTGAGCAATGGCATCGCCGCGGCCACAAACGCGTCTACCTCGTCGTCTGCCAACGTCACGCCACCGTTGGACCAGCCGTCAGGACCCCGCCGCCATTCTTTTTCCAATTCTTTTTTAGTGTTGCCCACCACTGACATGCCTCCTGAACCGCTGCGAGCTCAGTCTGTCCCACTCCAGACCCTGCTTAGCACAGCACCACCAGCCGCTGGCCCCAGCCGGCGCACCAAAGCTCAGCAGGTTGCGGAACCAGATCTCATCTGCGCCTCGTGCAAGTCTTCGGACTCGGAGGTCAAGGTGGGTGACGGCGAGCAGTGGATCGGGTGTGATGGTTGTAAAGAGTGGTACCATTATGCGTGCGCTGGATTCAACAGCGAGCGCGAGGTACGGGATGTAAACAAGTTCTACTGCGAACCGTGTAGACCCAAATTTGGTCAAACAACGAGTAGGTCTACCGACGCGTATTGGAGTAACAAGTCTGACCTGGCCCAGAGGTTCGCAAATCTGTCAGAGCCCACACGACCGTTGATTACGCCGGCTTGAATCAGGGCGTCTTGAGAACGTCCGACGACAACCCCGAGCATCACTACATCGCCGCCTTCAAGAATGGGGATATTGAGTTTACACCAGAAACCTTCGCGCGCATGCCGCCTGAGCTGCTCTCGGCCGACTTCCTCGAGAAGAGCAATGGTTTCCGAGAGCCGATCCTCATCCCCGGCGCCCTCAACCCTCGACCTTGGCCCTCAAACGCGACTGAGCCCGCCTCGTCCAACGAACCACCGCAAACGCACGATGAGCTAGACTCTCCTTTCGATTACGAAACGATCGCGGATGACGGACAAGACAAGCTGGGCATGGTCATACCGCAAGGGTTGACTGTTCGTCGCGTAGCCGAACTATACGGACCGAACGAGACGGTGCCTGTCATCGATGTCAAGGCGCAGGAAGGCGAGGGCAAAAAGTGGACCATGTCCAAATGGGCGGACTACTACGAACAACAAGGCGAGAAGCCTGTACGAAACGTAATCAGTCTGGAAGTCTCGCGAAGCCGGCTTGGAAAGTTGATCCGCCGGCCAAAGGTTGTGCGCGAGATGGACTTGCAAGACTCGGTCTGGCGAGATGACGACAAGCTTGCGCCTCCACCTGTGCAGTTCTACTGCCTCATGTCTGTCGCAGACTGCTTCACAGACTTCCACATCGACTTTGGCGGTTCGTCTGTTTACTATCACATTGTAAAGGGAAAGAAAGTCTTCTTCTTCATACCGCCAACGAAGCAGAACATGAAGAAGTACGAAGACTGGTGCCTGTCACCTAACCAAGGGCACGACTGGCTCGGCAAGCAAGTCAAAGAGTGCTACCGCGTGGACCTGTACCCAGGAGACACCATGCTAATCCCGTCCGGCTGGATCCACGCCGTCTGGACTCCTGAGGATAGTCTAGTCATCGGCGGCAACTTTCTCACTCGCATACACTATGGCATGCAGCTTCAGGTTTTGGAGGTTGAGAAGAGCACCAAAGTGGCTCAGATGTTCCGTTACCCATTCTTCCAGAAGATTATGTGGCTGACGGTCATCAAATACCTCGAGGACGATCCAGTGCCCACGTCAGTGCAGGAGCTCCTGCAGAGGGGCGAGCAGTTCAAGCGCGACACCCCCATTTGGTGCGAGCCGGACAAGTTTGGCCACAACTCTCACCTGGGCCCAGCAAATTACAACAGGCGGTACTACCCTAAGCACGAGCTTGAGGGTCTTGCAGATGTTCTGAGCTACATCCACAGGACTGTCATGATATCGCTGGACAAGATTGAGATGCCACAAAAGACACGCAACGCGGTCACCAGATCGATACCAAAGGGCCACGGTGATCCAGTTGCCCTCGAGCGCCACTTCGCCATGTGGATTGCCTGGAAACGCGGGAATGAAAGCATTCCAGCTTGGGCTGTCTCCGATGCTCCACTACCTGGAGCAGTAGAAGTTCTCGAAAAGAGAGGAAGCGTTCCACCGGTCAAGACGAGCGAACAAGACGTGCAGCTTGGATTTGCGGCGAACCCGCCAGTGGAGCGATTGCCAGACCCTATCAGAACATACGACGTATCACCACCGAATGTTGATACTAATCCTCTGGTCGAACCGGTCACTCCCTCCTCTGCGCCTATGACCGGTTTCCTCCGTCCAAGCGCGAGCAACCCGCACATAACTACTCCAAAGACCTCTCAGCTCGGACCGAAGAGGGTCGCCTGTGATGCTTGTCGAAAGAGACGGATTAGGTGCAAACACAAGGACGAGCTTGTAGACTCGTCAAAGCCTGGCATGCATACGATCGACCTCTCCGGCTCGTACGGCATCTCTGTCAAGCGCCGTCTCAGCGACCACTCCATCGCCGAAGGTACTGCCGCAAGTGTGGCTGGTCCGGTCAACGGAGGTCCCATCATGGCCGATGTGAATGGTGACCCTTACGCTCTGAAGTCTGGTCGCGTCAAGGCGTGCGCCGACTGTCGTAAAAGCAAGGTACGTCTCCGTAACAACTAAGCATCTTAGTACTAACCCCTCCAGCGACGTTGCATACACGACGAATACGGCAATGTCGATCCTATCAAGGCGAACGAGGTTCCTGTTCCCAGGGGATCTGCAGCAAAACGACGACGTGTCAGTGAGGAGGATTCAGCTGCCATGACCAAGAGAATGAAGCAGGAGTCGTCCATGGACGAGGGAGGTTTCAGCAATGGGGATATGCATCACCAGCGCCACTCTCTACCGCACCAATTCAACATTGGCGGCTCTCTGCTCCAGGACATTGCGTATTCCGCACAACAAGCTCTGAACCGGCGACCAGATGACGAGCCCCTGCCCATCGACCCAGCACTACAAGGATACGCCAATGAGGAGTACTCTTCCGCGCCGTCGTATCCTCCAACGGGCGACATGGTCATGTCTTCGATAGAGCATCAACACAGCCACGAGCCAATGAACGGTGTTCAGTACTCACATTCGAACGGTCAGCAAGGTCCCAGCATCGAGCCACTTACACCCGGACCACCAGCCTATCACGAACACGCACGCCACGAGAACAGCCATGACCAAGCGAACAGTTATAGACCCTACGCTCCAGCTCAGCATGATGCCGTCCCTCAACCTTCGTCTCCCGTCTCACCCAGACATGCTCGCGCCGTATCACCGACCTCACCCACAACCCACAACCACAACATGTTCACCACAGGGTCAGACTTCATACCGCCTGTCACACCAACTGCCCACCACCGCACAGCCCCCTCATCAAGCCACAAGTCCGGCCAGCGACACAGCCGCACGCCCAAGTCCACCCCAGGCAGCCGCCGCCGCGACAGCAAAGACAGCATCAAACTCGAGCAAGGCCTAACCATGGCCATGACCCTCGGCATGGGCATAAACCTCGACTTCATCGACCCGAACCTCGACCAAGCCAGCCGCGACCTCATCAAGCAGCTCCAAGCCGAAGAGCACGGTCTGCGACGTCGCAGCCGCGGCGAGACTTCCGCAGCCTCGCCATCGCATCCGCCTGCGCAAGTTACGCCTACGCGGGCGCAAGCTGGTGTGTAATCTCCCGTCGGTGTAGCCATTTACAACTACAACTTTTTTTCCAGCATCTTTCTCGTCTTTTTGAAAACTGGCGTTTGGGGGAAAGCTATGCATAGGCGCTATCGTGGGAAATCTTACAGTCTGGTTGCTTATACCCATGCACTGGGATAGTGTATATTGCACCGATGTTATACTTTCCTTTTCTTTTCTTTCCTTTTCTTTCCTTTTCACATTAAACATTTTTTCTTTCCCCGTTGTCGGTTTGTTTTCTTTAGGCTCGCGCGGCGTTTGTCGCGTCATTTTTTTTTTCTGTCGGGTTTAGCTGGGGACTTGCGCTGGTGGTGTTTTTGTGCGTGCTGGCTGCTGGGCATGGAGTTTTTGTTTTTTTGTCATTGAGAAGGAAGGAGGAAAGTGGTATTGCAAGGCAAGGCAAGGCAAGGCAAGGCAAGGCAGGAGGATGTATGAGTCGCATATTACATTATATCTGAATCGAACATGTTCAATCTTGACATCGTCATCCTCATTATCATCATTATCATTATCATTACAATCGTTATTGCAACTACCTGCCCTACGACTGTGACTTTGACAATTACAGCCACCGCTCCATTCCCCCAAAAGGGGGATACTTCAATCCTCCTTTCTTCGTCTTCCCCCCAGGCCCACCACGCGCACTACCCCCCACCGTACTACTCACGCAGTCCCAATCCCACGGTACACTCTTCCCAAGGACTTCGTACCCGCGCACGCGCCGCACCCGCCCGCGCACACGCACGTCTCGCAGCGCACTGCGCGTGGATGCGCGGATGGCTGTGGGCTCGACGATTTGCGTGCGGTAGATGGGTTCGCAGTCTTTTTCTTTCGTAGCTGACGATGATGATGACGAGGAGGATGAAGATGTGGATGAGGGTGGGCACGGGGCGCGCGATGAGTGCCGTGGCGGTGGTGGAGGGGGACAGTCGACGCGGATTTTCCGGCCGGGGCCGTGGAGAGGCGTGACGGGGTGGAGGTGCAAAGGGTGCAGTGGGTGTAGATGTGGATGGCGGTGGTGGTGATGCAGGAGGCCGTGGGGGAGCGGCGCGTGTGGGCGGAGGTGCTCTGGCAGATGGGGATGCAGGTGGAGTGCGTCGTGGTGGTGGTGATGATGGTGGTCTGGGGTCGATGTCACGCTTTTGGGGAGCGAGACGCTTATCTCGCTGAAGCGCGGTCTGGGGCTATGGTGGACGCGCACGATGTCCGCAGAGGAGCAGTCTGAGGAAGGGCGTTTGGGCTTGTTTTTGGTGGGCGTGAGGGTTATCCAGCACATGGTGGCGTTTGGAGTGCTTGAATGCTGCTGGGATGTTTACGTCGAAGCGTGCAGGCAGCGGTCTGAGTCTCGCTGGTGGTGCTGCGCGATGGTAGCTTGAAAATGAGAAGGTAGGACTGTACGAGTAGGAAGGCGGATGTACCCAGTACGACTGTGAGTGATGATTGCTTGGGCGAGACATTTGAAAGCGTGCAAACAGGAGCGCGGCTTGATACTTAACGGCAGGAGTGTCAGAAGACAAGCCCCCAATCCTGCTCTTGAATACAGCCATGATGGCGTCGAACTGATCGTATATACATCCACTGTCTGCATCACTCGTCGGCGTCATTCGTAGAAAGTGCGAGCACACGTCCATGTATAGCGCTCCCGCAGTCAAGCTATATGAGACAGGGTGGCAGTGATTTGTGCCTGCATGATGTTGCCAGTGCCTGCAGCTCGGGAAGACGAACGTATGTTCGAGGATTTGGGCGGGTGACGGAGGCTGGTGAGGGTGGACGACGGCGCGTGGGTTGCGGCAATGTCTTGGATGACCGCGGTCTCATTGGCCATGTGATGATGTCGGCCTTGAAGTACGTTTACTTTTGTTCGCCCAGGTCATGACTTTGGAGTTCTGCACAGAGCAGACAGAAGAGATTTGAAATAGAGAGAGCGTCTACTTATCCTCGGTGAATGCTGTGCAAGGGTAATTGTAAGCTAGACGGCCTGATGCACAAGGCCTTAGTACCACGCCGGATCATATTAGAGGGGCGCAAGTCCGTAGGATAAGTACAGAGTGAAATATAAGATCCGATACCGCGTTACAAAGTTGAAGTATAATGTAACACCTGATACTGTGCTGCTAGACAAGGAGAAGCAAAGACATCGTGGTCACTGGGGGACTTCTGTTTTGGCGTGAGGAAGCATCTGGAGCTCTGATGCAGTTCCGGTGGAGAGACGCCTGGACAAGACGCGTTGTGCCAGCGCAATTTATGGCTGGGCCTGAACGTAGCCTGAATCTCGTCTTCTAGAGCTCTGGTGTTGCGGGGCGAAGGCGAGGAAGGCAGCCGCAACGACGCGGCGCCAGATGGCTTGGCAGTTGCATCAACAGCTCGCCGGAGCTCCACCACCGCGACATCAACCTCACGCCCACTATCCCCGCCACGATCGCCTACACCGACCACCTTGCACCACCTCAGCCACTCTCCCATTCCACAATACCAGTACCGCAGCCATGGACTCATTGGTGGCGCAGTATAGCCGCCCCATCGATGCGGACGAGGCCCAGACAGAACAGCAGCAGCTTGAGCTGTACAGCGGCGCGCCAGAGCTGTCTCTGAAGTTTGCGCTGCCCCCGGTCGCTCAGGTACGGCATCACCTACCTTGTGTAGAGGTGCGGCCATACTGACATGCAGTCCAGGCACAATCATGGCTCCGCGCAATGACAGACGACTACTCCAACCCCAACTGCCCTATCAAGATCGCCCACGGTACCACAACCCTCGCCTTCCGGTTCAAGGGCGGCATCATCGTAGCAACCGACTCGCGAGCAACGGCCGGCAACTGGATAGCAAGTCAGACAGTCAAGAAGGTCATCGAGATCAACAGCTGCTTACTGGGGACGATGGCTGGTGGCGCTGCTGTAAGCACATATCTGGTCCAACACCTGGACGCATTATATTGACGTCAGACAGGACTGTCAATACTGGCTAGCATACTTGGGCATGCAATGCCGCCTCCACGAGCTTCGACACAAGCGCCGCATCTCGGTCGCCGCAGCATCCAAGATCCTCGCGAACTTGGTCTACTCATACAAGGGCATGGGACTGAGCATGGTATGCACACCCCCACCACACCTCTTTGACCTCCTTCTGACACATTACCCAGGGTACCATGTGCGCCGGTGTCACCCCGCAAGAAGGCCCCGCTCTCTACTACATCGACAGCGACGGCACACGCCTCTCCGGCAACCTCTTCTGTGTCGGTTCCGGCCAGACCTTCGCCTACGGTGTGCTCGACGCAGAATACAAGTACGATCTCGAGGACGACGCCGCGCTAGAGCTCGGAAGGAGGAGTATCCTGGCCGCCACCCACCGTGACGCCTACTCTGGTGGTTTCATCAACCTGTACCACGTCAAGGAGGACGGCTGGGTCAAGCACGGCTTCAGCGACACCAACCCTATCTTCTGGGAGACGAAGCTGAACAAGGGCGAGTTCTCGAACGTCACCAGTGAGTTGGTATAGACGAGGCTGGGCCGAGGAAGGAGAATAGATCTGCACAAGCTGCATGCTGCCGCAGCAAAAGTGGCAACAGCTCCGTAGAACGAGCGTCAAACGACATGAATGAATGAAAGCATGCAAAATGGACATCTTTTGGTTACGTCTGTGCAATTTTTGCGTGAGAAACAGCAATCACCATCAGTACGACTTGAATTCATCAAAACATGTAATAGCACGAAAGGCACGGAAATCTTGCACAAATATTATGACAAGTTTCTAGTCTATTACCAACACATTCAATTTTTCGTCATCGTCTACTATCTCAGCGAAACGAGCGGTCGCGCTACTCTACTGTAGCCTGTAGCTCAGGTGCCACTTGCTACTCGTGGGGGGAATATATGCGTTATACAAATACAGATGCAACATAAGGCCATCAAAATGCGACGGACGCGGTACTAGGGTGGGAATATTTAAAGGACAGGAAGGAAAGAGTAAAGCACGCCAGGATGCCTTGATTACCGCAACGATGGAACCAACGGAACGCTTCCTGCCATCGTGCCAACGTCTTTGTTTGTGTGTGTATGGGTATGTGGGTGTGTTGGGGGAAGGGGGCACGTCAAGTGCTATATCTCTTCTCGTCTCGTCTCTTCCAATCTTATTTGATTGAATTCAAGGTGCCGCTCATGTGTCACCTTCGCATGCTCGTGCCATTCAACGCTCCAGATGGCGGGGCGTCCTTGCCAAACCAGCCACCAATACTGCTCGTCCGCCGGCTCCGAACCGTTGCTTGCCGCGCGATGCTGTCGCGCATCTGGTTCATCATACCCTTGAAGCTGAGTACTTCAGGCCTGTCGAGATCGAAAGGATCGGATTGCCGGTCCGTGCGACTTGTGGGAAGCCCGGGAGTGATTGCTGGGGTGCTGAATATATTCGTGCCAGGACGGGTGGCGCCAGGATTGCTGGGCAGGCCTGGGGTGAACATTTTAGTACCAGGGCGGCTGGGGCCAGGCTCGCCGAAGAACGTGAAGTTCGAATCGCGGGTAGTCGGGAACGCTGAGTAGGTACTAAGAGGTGGCTGGGGTTGTTTTGTAGTGGAAGTTTGCTTGGGCATCGGCGGCATAGGTGAAGGATCAGCGAAGGGGTCCTTGCTATATACGGAAGAAGGGGGATGGGAGCCCAAGGCTGAAGCCGAGCTTTGTGCGCGTCGATGGTTTGCGCCTGTGCCTGCCGTCATATTGGAGTCTCGCAACCAATTCGGCGCACCGTCGATATCCTCGATAAGAGAGGCGAAGGGGTCTCTGGCTACAAGTGGGGTTGCTGCAGGCTGGGGTAGATCTGGTCCACGAGCTTGCTCTTGGGTCGCATCTGGATTCGAGATGCGAAGGTTCCTGGGAGTGTCTGGTGGTTGGTCTGCGAAAGGATCTTTTGCGATGTTGTTGTTGCTGCGAGCTGGCTCCTCTATGATGCCTATGAATGCAGACTGCGAAGAGACACTGCTTGTCTTCTTGCGTAGTACGTTTCGTTCACTCTTTCTGCTCGACATGCGCCGCATGAACCCGCCAGCGGGAGGCTGACCTTGTGCCTCACTGATAGATAGACCTCGCCCACTAGAGGTTGTTGAATATACTGAGGTAACACTGGAGCTGGGTTGATGTCGTCGGTAAGGTCTATCCAGGGGTCCGGCCTTTTCGTTCCTGAGCCGTGCGAAGAATTGTCCAAAGGCTGTCGGTGCAGCCTTCACTCTCGACACGAAGCCAGACGACTCTTCGCTCTTTTCATCCCAGTTGCCTTCTCGAGACCTGCGCCGCCTCAAACAGAAGAAGAGAAGAACGCTTAGCAGAGCCAGTCCGACGAACCCACCAACGACGCCACCAACGATACCACCGATGTTGGTACTACTGCCGCTGTGAGATGAATGCCCATCGCTAGAGTGTCCATCTCCGCCACTATGGGAGCCTTGCTCGGGCGCAATGATGCCGCCCACTGTTCCGCGAGTAGGAGTACTGAGTGTAGTGGAGCTGGTTCTCGAGAGAAGCTCTGCAATTGAAGTGGCTGGCGACGGCTGTTGCGAGGACGATGCGGTTCCTACGACATCGGGAACTGCAGCAATAGATGTTGGAACCGGGACCTCAGTTGACTCCGTCACAACAGGTAGCGCAACCGGAGGCGTAGTGGATAACGGCGGTGACGATGGCGATGAAGGTGGCCCAACCACAGCTGTTTCGATAGTGTCAGAGCTTGTTGGTGCTACCTTTGCAGGAGGAAGGCTGGGAGTAGCAACAACTTGTGAAGAAAGTACAACGGGTTCGCTGGGCTGTAAAGGAGCACTTGGGGTCGAAACTTCTGGCGCTGGTGCTGATGACTGAAGAACCGCAGGTAGAGGAGTTGTCGCAAGTGATATAAGAACTGCGTTACCCGTACCTGCTGCTGAAGATTCTGCTGCTTGCGATGTGGGCACAGGCGCAGCGGCTGCTTGTTCTGGCGGAGGAGACGATACTGGTGGAGGAGACGATACTTGTGGAGGAGGTGGTGGTGGTGGTTGCGGCGGCGGCGGCGACGGCGATTGAGATGCTGGGGGATTAGCAATAGTTTGTTGTGTCTGTTGTATTTGCTCTGCAATCGTTGTTGTAGTCGGTTCTGTGGGAGCAACCACTGTTGGCGCTGCTGCTGGAGTTGATATTGAGGTCGATGTAGCCGCTGTACGGGCCCGGGAGCGAGTACATCGTCTCCCGTTCACCGTCGTAATCGACTCTTGCGGAGAGGCCATGCAGGCGGCACAGTCATGAAAGAAACACCTGCAAGGGCTCAGAGAAACAGACGGAGATGAGAGAATGCAAGCGCCGCAGACGCTTTGAGCATGTTAACAAGGAAAATGAGACTTTGCCGCTGGCAACGCTGAAGATTTGGAGTCACAGTAGAGTTGTCAGAAGTCGTTCGAACACACATTGGAGCGCTGTCGCCCGTTGGCGAAGGGAGGTGCGCATGGGTGCTTCTGAAACGCGGGCAGCTTCAGGTGCCGCTTGCAAGCAGCGACTACAACAAACCTGAAGCGCCGTAGGCGTCGCCGTAGTCATTGTCGGCGCCATGGCCGTCTCAGGTAGGTAGTCAGTTACTGACTGTGCTGCGCGGAAAAACTCGTGGGTACACACTGCGCTCTGAATGTTGACGTCCAGAGTACAGTGATGGTGTCAAGAGAAAGACGGAAGCCTTGCGGTTGAACTGCGAGCCGTACACGTGACACAAGTGCTTCTGCTCCGCTTCTCAACCAAAGTCGCAGCCGCTGGTAGGTGTTTCAGTCTTTCGTATGCTTCGACTCGTGTCGCTCCAGATCACCGGGGAATTTGTCTTGCGAACCTTCTCAGTATCGAAGCCGTTGCATCGACTGCTGTTGAGGGTCTCGGCGGCCAAGACGAACGCATGCCATTGCCAGAGTGACATCTGTCAATGGCGTCGAGCACAATCTTCCGACTCTACGGTGGTTTGAATGCAGATCAGCCTCGATTGCGCGAAAGCCCAACGGTTGTTGTGGAGACAGTCGCTGCATGCGCGCAGAAATGGCAACCGAACGCCCCTACCTTCCTTCCGGGGGTTGACGAGCACCGAGGAGACACGTTCGACCATTTCGACGGCCTCGCATCAACAGCCTGATTCCCATCCCGCTAGACATCTGAAGCTTACGGCTCCCTACCACCGCCATGTTCAATTTCAGTGGTATGTACCGATCGTGACTTCTTTGGCGCGCAATTTCCATACGTCATGTCTTTACGAGCTTCATTGGCTCCAACTGTACACCAAACGCATATCTCAGGTTTAAACGACCACACCAATCTTCGAGGTTTTTTCCTTTGGAACGATATAATGGTGGCCTATTTCATACTTGGTCGCCCGACGGCTGCGGTTCCCGCGCTGCAATCACGTTTCGTTTCTCCCCCTCAACACCATACGTGTTTCGTTTGAGAGACGACTGCACGGGCAACCATGTCGCTGATATAAGGCTTCCCAGGCCACCTTTTAGCGGGGCAGCATGATACGCAGAAAGATCGGCCTCCTCCAGCGAAACCAATACCTGCCACTTTTCCGGTGCTTGATCCACCCGAGCCGTCCACAGGAACCCCGCCAGTATCCTGGAGCAAGGAGAAGGTGACAGGGATTACCAAGCATTTCCTGAGTCTGAAGAAACCATCCGACGTCACTAAGGAAACTCTGGCGCAGCTAAATGTCACGTTTCAATCTGATTGTGACTTCGAAACGATGCTGTTGTCGCTGTCAAACGACGTGCTATCACACATACCGCCTGCTTCATGGGTAGATGCGCCTGACCAGCAAGAACCTCCAGCTTCGGAACGTGTTGTTACGCTCCTCAGTAACGGCAGAAGAGTTCCAGATCGCAAAGAGTTCTATGTCCGGGCTCGAGAGTTGCTCTTCAAGAACAACGATGCATTCTCGACGCTTACACGCAAAAGTACTGGAGGTCAAGCACCGCTGCGACTTGCACATTTTCGCAAGTTCTGGGAAGGGCTGGATAACATGGCATATTATTGGGACAACTCATTAGATGAATATCGCCCTCCAACTCCTGACACTGACAATACAGGTGCCGAGACAGATCCTCCCTCCAGTCAAGTTGTAGGGGTGAGCGATCAAGAAACAAGTGCTGAAACGAAGACAGACTGGATCGCAAAGATGGGAAGTGGATTTGGTTCCCCTGGTGAGAGCGAACCACGAAAGAAAGCAAAGACAGAAGCGGTGAGTGACCAAACAATGGCTCAGTCTGTCCATGCAAACGGATTTGGGGCTTCAATAGCTGCTCAAACAGCGTCAATCATCCCAAGCAGGGTTTTACCCGCCAGGATCGCACCATCCAGATTTCCAAGCACAAGAAACATGGAATCTCAAGAGAAACCAGCTGATATGTCCAATGGTTCTTATCGGGGATACCGTATTGGTAATGGCTCAGAGATGCCCGACCAATATCGCATTGACTGTGTTCGAGCCTTTGTCGAGCCCATTGCATGGGCGTTCGGTGTCACGCTTTCGCAGCACCGACGACCCCCTGTTCTATCACTAGAGCACGTGCGCTTCCCCGTGCGTATGAGCTCTGTAGCATGGCGTGGTCCCCAAGATAGGATGAAAGCACGGCAGGGTTGGATGGAAGGGCCTGTGTTAGGAATCCAGTGCCGGCCAGACGTGAATTTTGGATCTTCTGGAAATCTAGGTGCAGAGTCTAACTTAGATTCGGTCCGAGAGCTCGGAGGGCTGTTATTACTAGCCCAAGAGCGCGCAAGGGATGGTAAAGTCGAGCAGCTTGCAGGCGAAGGGAAATGGTGGACTACTAAAGAACGCTGGGGAGGCGGTCCCGGAGGCGAAGTCGGAGATGCTGCAACAGTCAACGAGACACCTAGCACTGAGGCTACTCCAAATCCCCAGGAAAAGCTCGCCCAAAGAAACTTGGACGGTTCAAGAGTACGGCGAAGGCCTACACCTGCGCAGACCTGGCAGGTTGTCAAACCCGGAAATCCTCTTTGGGATCCCAAGGTCGTCTATGAAGCGATTGGCAAAGATACGGCGGCAGAGTGGGACGATGTATGCCACTTGCCCACATGATATCACACTGAACAAGGTTGGCTTACACGTACACAGGTCTTCATGGTTTCGTCATTGAACCACCACGTTAGCTTGTTGAAACTGCACGTGCATCCAGCGTACCTGGACTACGTCACATATGGAAAGCTGCCTGAAAGTCAGCCTTCAGACCCCGATTGGTGCTCGCCTAAACTTCAGAGGACACGATGGTTTGATTTATTCAGTGTTGAAGATCGCACCGAAGCTATGAGAAGCCTTTGGGGTGTCATGTCTTATTTGCTGCGAGCCAAAGATGTACGCCAAGATGATGTTGTAATGGGCAATTCCTGAAGACCCGCGCCACTGCTTAGTACTCCAGTGGACCTGTCAATACAGTCAGATCCTACCGTCAAGACCCTAGACAGATTTGATGGACCATTTCGCCCCTCGCTTCTGCGGAGATCCTTGAGTGAACTGTGACATGGATAGACCTGGTGTAAGTAACAAATGGATGCAACGATTCATGGAACTGTTGTTGTAGTGCGCCGTCTGCCAACATCAAGTTCGCATAATCCGAGTCTATCTGAAGCAAAGCTGACCCCTATCTGTACAGAAGACCTGTGCAGCACGTTCGGGGTCTTGAGCACAACCACACGTTTCTCTCTGATGCTTTCGCATGTGGTGACTCTCAAGCTTCTAGAAGGAACGTAGGACAAGTGCACAAGATTTTGTCCAACAGCCCCATCACAGTTAATCAATGTAAAGGGATGTACTAATGGTCTGAGACTAATCACTTCCAATATAGTGGCGCACGAGGCTGTAGAGCAGAACGGTCGATGCAACAACGCCACAACGCGATTGCCAACTTCCGTACCTGCCCGTCGTGTAACCTATAGCTGTGTCCCTTTGGTCGACGTTCCACCTTCAACGTCCTTACGTACAAAGGTATCCATTGGCCTGATCGTAACGGCGCTCGTGACGGCACCTGAGCATTCGCGAAAAACGTCTTTTCGTGTCACGCGGTGACAACTCAAGACCACGTACAGGCAGATATGTATCGACGTATCCCGTGGCTCTCATGACCGGGCTCAAGTCCTTAAGTTGAAGGATACGACTTCAGCATCATGGCTGAGCACAAGGCATCCAAGTTTCAGGTGTTTTCCCATCCTAAGTAGTTCCCTCATGGGCGCCACTGCTGACACTTGGCCCTCACCAGTCTCTCAGTCCTTCTATGTACTACACATTCTCATCATAATAACCAACCGAACGCTTGAAAGGGGTGGAGCTCGTGATGACTGATATCTGATCACCCACTTGTAACCAAGCTAAGGACAGGCGGACTCGTACGAACCTATTCGTCGAGATTTGCCTCGGATGAACATTTCGGACGATCAATCAGCATAGTCCCCGGACACACTTGGGAAGCCTAGTGGACCCGCGTTCCTCAATGCGCACGGTCAGTGATGCAGTCACCCCTCCAGAAGAGACCCGCTGACCGGGCTCAGAGAAGTGTAAGACGGTTCGAGGTACCTAGGTACCTGGCAGACATTGAAACTGGGTCGGACTACAGTATCACTCTCGACCTCGCTTGGAATCTGTATGCTATGAGCGCACGTTTGTTCTGACATATAGCTGTTGAAAGTTCGAAGAAGCGCGAGGTGATAAACCCTTTGCAGTATGCATGCAGGACGCCTCCAGTGAACAAAGGTGCGCAATGAGTGACCAGTGTTCCAGAGGCGCCTCTTCATGGCAGAGTAACAGTGGCTGAACAGACTACGACGAACTGAAGGAGGTGGTCAGCAGCCATCTTGATGCTCTACATAGAGCATATTGCTAGCCTTGCCTTCGACTGCGGTTAAATAAGTTGCTCTCCTTCCATAGTATACACAACATAGCCATCATCACATCTTCTATCAATCTGCACGCATCTTGAAGCCCCTCGCTAAGATATTCACTCTATTTCCAAGATTCTATCTCGCCACACACTACGCGCTCGCCTGTGACACGATAACATTCAGTCACTCAAGAACATCTTCAGGACGACCATCAGCCTTTGAAACATCAAAACAGCAACTCCTCCCATTATTCATTTTCCACATCGCAACAAAATGTACACACCCTTCGTCGTCCTGACTTCCGTGCTTTCCCTCATCTCGTCAACCGCCGCTGCGAAAGCAGTAAACCCAAATCTCAACGCCATGCTCAAAATGGCGGCCACAAATTATGACAGACATGCCCTTCTCGCGAACGACAGCGACTGGTACTACGACTTCTTCAACCACACTGACTATGACGACAAAATTGGCGCCGTCATCACCGCGGATGCCGCCACATTCCCAGCACTCACAGGATTTGGTATTAGCTACGCGTTATTGAAACTAGGACCGTGCAGTATGCTCCCACCACACTACCACCAGCGTGCCCACAACTTGGTGATCGCAATCACGGGGAGCACCACAAGCTGGATGGTCAACGAGAATGGTGTGCGCACTGTAAAGGTAGAGATCATACCTTTCCGAGCGACAATCTTCCCCCAGGGCAGCTTGCATGTCATGCAGAACAATGGTAAGTCCGGCAGCTTTGGACCTTAGTATCGGCTAACACAGACAAGGCTGTGAACCGGCTCTTCTTCTCAGCGCATTGAGCAGTGACGACAGCGGTACGCTCAACGCCGTCAACGGAGTCTGGAACTTCCCAGACGACATGAGGCGGGCTGCGTTTGGCGACGAGACTCTGAATACCACACAGCTTGGTAAAGGCATTCCGGGCGTTGGAACTGGTGCGGTGAGGGGTAGTCCGGAGTGTCTGAAGAGATGTGGGATTGTGCATGGGAAGATATAGGTTTCGCGCCGAAGCAGGTGTTGTCGTGGTAAGTCTTGATATCTATAAACAAGCTTTTACGAAGTGAAGATTTATGTAGAGCAATAAATGCTTGTATGAACATCTTGTCGGTACTGTCTAAAATGGGGTATCTGTCGTGAAGTGGTCTGTCGTTGGCGATTGCCAGACGCTGGTGTACGCACAAGTAAAGTCCCTTGTAATAGCCATCAGAAAGACATCTGCATTATATGCTGTGCTCGATGATGCCGAAGAGACCGTAAAATCCCATGGCCTCTTTCGCGCACTGGGCCCTCGGTATTCAGGTGCCTGCTGCTCATCCACGTCCGACTAGTAACATCGTCAACACCCAACCAGGGTCTAAAGTGTCGTGAGCGTGGCTACCGCGCTTCTTTCATAGCACTCACATTCGAGAAGATTGTGTCCTGGCCGTCGCCAGTGAGCCTCCCGCTCATCATTCTGATTACTTCGTCGGTCCATCGAAAGGCTGTAGCATCTACGCGTTGAAAGTCCAACAGCGCGTTTAGGCCCCGAAGTATCCATTCCTGAATTTGTGGTGCGACATACTCGTAGGCCATAACGAAACTGAACGAGGTGTGTAGCGCGCCGATAGGTTTTGTTGACCATGCTTCTTCCCAGGTTTTACAAATCTCAAGCGCTAGTGACCGACTTTCTGACTCCAAAACACAGATGATGGGATCGGAGGATGGGAGGAGCTTTATGAGGTACTCATTCACCATGATGCAAAGAGCCCAGAAGCTGTTGTATCCAACGTTGTCGCGCCAGCTGTTGAAGTGATAAGAGGTTCTGATAGGGCTACCCACTTCGACGCTGGGTAGCTCAATAACTGTTGTACCATTGTTGAATTTCGCGTTCATATTGACACCTAGTGCACAGAACGAGTCTCTGAGGTTCTGAACTTTACAGAGTACGTCCTCACGCGCAGATATGTAGGCAAAGGATGCGCCGCCTCTAAAGTCGTTATGTAGCTCTGAGAAATCGGTGTTGTCCAAACTGTCAACCGAATAGTCAAGGGAAGGACATGTTTCGGCTGGGCTATGTGACAGATCGAGATTGAGATCAAGCCCAAGACTAGGGTCAATGCAAGAGTCGTTCCGCATGTTATTAAATGCGTCTGCGGACGGCATCCGATATCTATTCAGCTCTTTCAGATCTCTTAAAATATCTGGCAATTGTGCAAAGGCGCGTAGGAGGTCGGTGTGCAGGCGCTCGTCGAAGCTGAGGTCTTTGTCATCGAAAGCTACATCTCGCCATTCTGGTGCGGCAAGAAAGCATGGCTTCCTTTCATAACATGCAGATACGATCTACCAACAATTAGCAATAGCTCATGGCTTCTTTCGACGCGATCCAGCTGTGTCGCTGCCCCGTAACGCGCTTTGAGGGGGTACTCACTATCCCGCCTCGGTTGAAACGTAATATATCTTTCGCGAAGGGATCATGGAATTGCCTTGGACCTTGTAATTCCATCAGTCGGCCAGCCCCACCAACGTGGGCTAAGTAGCGGTTGCCCTTGCGGGGCCCTGCCAGTGCCTGTTGATAAGTCAGCCCTGGGAGGCTGGAGAGGGTTCGAGCCACCTACCTCTACGAGCCCAAGAAGGACAGACGCACAAAGCGTATTCGTGGACATGCCCTCTCGAGAGTCTTCTAGACAATTCTGCAGCATCTTGATCGCTCGCAGGTATAGGTTGATGCTGACGATATCATTTGACGTTTTCTTGTACATCAGAGCCGTATGAGCGTTGATAAGTACGGCCACTGATGCGTCAAGGGCTGGGTTATACCCTATTCTAGCGGGCACTTCTTGAATGAAGGGTCCAAATACAGACATCTGAAGGCCTATGTTACCAGCATTTATTGTGGCGACCAAGGCACGAGACAGCTCATGGTGCTGGGAGGGCGATGGCTGTCGTAGGAGCGGTGAGTGAGGTGGACTCAAGCTTGCTGTACTTGTCGAAGCAGACCGCCCCCCAAGCTTTCTCTGGTGGGCAGAATCTCTATTTGATATCTTGAACTTCAATTGGACACTTCCGTGCGGAGTGAACTTCTCGTGGACCTGGGTGAGATACCTTCGGTTTGGATCTGTGGAAATATTAGTACTTGAGCCTGAACTTGTCATCGTTAGAATGCTGAATGTACCTTGCACGACCGACTGGGTTTTGTTAGGTTGCAGAGTATTTGCGCTTGAGATGAGACTCGGCCCGAGATCTTTGAATGTATGCCGGGCAGGAGGGCCTGGACAGCACTTGCCGTTCTTTTGACAGTTGAGGCATGTTGGCCATGTTTCGTCTTTTGCTTTGTCAGAAAACAGCAATAAAGGGTAGATACATTATAGCACGAGCCATACCGCACTCTAGACTTTGTTAGCCGCAGTCTACATCAGGGCATGTAGTGTAAACCTACTGATTTTCCTTCGTCTACAGATGGCGCAGCCTGTTGACTGTTCTACAGTTTAGTTCGAAACCTGTCACAGTTACGTTGGGCTTACCTTGGGTACCCCCACCATTCTGGTGTCGTACCTATGCGGAAGTGTGGTGTTGTGCAACGGTTGAAGGATCAAATACAGGACCTCTTACACCAAAAATGCAACGAGAAAAAGACCGAGCCAGAGAATAGGAACCGACAAATAGAGATACACTAGTTGTATTAATGAGCTTGCGTATGTGCTCTTGCTGCACTGACACGCTCCGGGCATGTGGATCCAGGCACGAGTTCCAACCCGGTCGTGGCTTGTGAACAGGATCCTGGCGGCGGCAAGCAAGGCTTAGCCCGAGAGCCAGCACGTACAGGGCTGGCCACTTGAAAACCGATACTGCAGTTCAGAGTGGATAATCCCCAGAAGCATTCGGAGATCACGTGGTCGCAGGATGAGTCCTAAACGGGATAGCGTTGAATTACCCAAATGAGATTAGAGCCTGGTCCGGTCCATACAGGCAGAAGGATTGCGGAGTTTTGGGCACTGCTGAATGGAGTCGGTGTATGGCGATGAAGAGCGTCGTCGCAGAGCGGACATGTTAGCAAAACATTCACAGGTGCATGCGATGGGAAGGGGATGAACGCTTGACGAAGCACGGGACTTGCTTTAGCTTGCTGCGGCCCCTGTCAGTTCGTGCTCGAGTCCAATTGTCTTGGGGACATCAACGTCTTTCAAGATACCTGCCACGTTCTCGACCTGGGTTTCTGCCCCCTGCTGCATTGCGTTCGCAGGCAGCTTGCTATATTGGGTCTCGCTGGTCCACCCTTTAACCACATTTGCCAACGAATCTCCATGGCTTTCCAACCATCCTTGCAGCTCATTGGCTCGTTCGTTCCTCGAAACAACGCCGCTGCCGAGCGCCTTCCGGACCTCAGGTTCAGAAGCCGATACATGTAACGGCTGTCGCGGCTGGTCGGTGCCCTCTGAAATCCGTGTGCCCCTGCATCGTCACGCCTTCTGTCGTTGACATCCATTTGCGGCGGGCTCGTCTACCAGACACGCGGTGTGCCAGCTGATATAATCTTACCCGTTTCTCCCTACCGCGGATGCGTACGTCACTTGCGGTAGGAATCACCATAATGATTGAATGATACATTAAATTGCTTCAGAGCTGGATTGTATGCATGGTATCAATCACACCCAAAATAACCAACATAACTACAACCTCAAGATAGCTTGCCCGAGGTCAACTTGCATCTATCTTTACGAGATGATGTCGAGCCCAGGGAGGAGTTGGTGATGCACATTACTCCATCGGCGAAGCCGCCTCCAGTTATTGCTATACAGGCAAGCGCGTGAGCCATTGACAGCGTAAACATACGAGGCCTGTCAAGGTTGTTATCCCAACTGGTTCATTCTTGAGCAGGACCTATACCAGAGAATCATCCAAGGGTCGACCATCGGTGGACAACCAACCGTTTCGCGCCACCATGGCGCAGGGTCAACTGCTCACATCACAGCGTCTGATCCCACTTTCCGGTCAAGAACAGTTCGAGATTTGGCATCAGGAACCAAAAACAAGGCCATTCAAAGAGCTAAGCAACCTGTCTTGCACCTTCATATATGGCTCTCTTTCCTTGACTTTGTCTTGTTTTGCAGATCCTACATCAAAATCTTGTTACTGCTTGACTCGTCATCCCTATCGTCATACTCTCTCTCCATCGAGAAGTCTAATCATATGCCCTCTCTATTGCTCTTCAAGCTCTCAATGGTAACCGGCTTGGCTCATTGGTCTAAGTATAGTTCCTGGAGTCTGTGCGAAAGACGTACACCAGCATGGTACGATGACAGGGGTAGGTGTATGGGTAGGCGAAGAGCTAGACCAGAGCCGACATGATGTTCCAAGTATCTGGTCCTTTCACTCCTTCGCTTCTCCAACACCTGGTCTGTCAAGCCGGGGTGCAATCTCGGTGCTGTAGGTAAGCAGTATTCTTGTAGTCAACCAAAACCACGCAGTGGACTTCGTACATATTATCCATGACGATATCATTATCGGCGTATTTTTCGACTAGGATATATACCCGAGGTGTTGTCACCGATGTTTTGCCTTGCCATGGCATTGAAGGCCTCGACTTGGTCTTCCATCCGCAGTGCGATGCATTGGCTTCAGTGGTCAACAGCTAACTGAGTGCACATTACATGAGACAGGCACTGAGCATCCACACAAAAGCATAGGATAGGCATTTTTTCAGGATTGTCCACCCTAAAATGCTCTTTGCCTTCGCATCGCGTAGGTCCCCGTGCATTGAGGCCCGCCATTCCGGCCGTTACCAATTATCCGTACCCGGTTACCCTTCCGTCTGTCAGATTCCCGACAATCCCGCCAACAAGGGCGTGGGGCAAACAATCATGGGCTGGGTGTGTATGGTCCCTGCAGAAGCTTGACAGCCCAAGCTTCAAGACCCACCCATTGCGCCGCGAACTGCATACCGTTTCTAAACTGTCGAATCCAGAGCGCTCCACATCCCCCGCCATTCGTTGAACCCATAGGGCTGCCATGCATGTGAGGCCAGTTACGCCACCCGTCTCGTGTATTGATATCCGCGCTGTTTTGCCGGCACTCACACCAGGCTACATTTCCTCGTTCAGCTGTCACCACTTCCATGCACGAGGCATCGGCGTGGCATGCAGTATGCATGGTTATTATCGGACTCGCAAGTTGTGTCAGCTTTGCGCCATTAAACTCCATTTGGACTTCACAACAACACACCTTGGTTTTGGCACTGCATGGATACCGATCATGGCCGACGGTGTGTTGGGCCAGCCCTATCCTTACCACTGCAGGCGCACACGATGGTACACTCACTTATATAGCTGGATAGTTTATATATTTACGGTGCATGCATGATGTCAGAATTGACAGCTCTACCACAGCACTTTCTTTAGCATCTCATGCACGGCAGGCATCTAGAACAACTTTATCTGAGATCTTCGGACTCGCCGGTCCACTCAAGTTGTAGATGACGTTCCGGTGAGTTGGGATCAAGTCTGCTCTGCAGGGTGCGAGCAAGATCACGTTGTGGCTGTGTTATTATGGCAGCAGTGAGTATGTGGCACCGAGACAGAGTCCAGCGCGATACCATCCCCATACTTGTAATTGAAGTCAATACGTACAACGCCATGCTTTTTGGTATATCCTAACGCCAACATGCCCATGCTTCATCGTGAAAACGCCATACAGATGCTTTGATCGTGTCCCCATCAGGGTGAGTCTAGCTGAAGTGAATTCCCTCCTGGTTGAAAGCATAGAGCAACTTCAAAAAGTCGCCCTCGTCACATAATCTTGGTCGCTTGTCTGCAAGCTTGGTCTCATCTTCCAGAACCTTGCGCACCTTCTCACGCACCAGCTCGCTGACTCGGCCCTTCTTCTTGCGGTGCATGCCCTTCTCATGCTTCTTGCGCGATTCGGCTTGCAACTGCTTGAAGAAATCGGGCAGCTCGTCGTCCGGGTCGTCGGGGTCAGAGAAGCCCTTGAATTCGTCATCGTCAATATCCATACCTTCTGGCTCGGCAGCCATTTCATCGGCGTTGAGCGGCGTGTCGTCGATCTCGATGTCATTCTGGGCGCAGAAGAGACGGTAGTTCTGCGTGAGGAGTTCGAGGACGGCGGATGTGCCGAGAAAGGCGGCGCGGAGTGTGCGGTTCTTGCGGACGAATGCGATACGGAGGAGACCGTCCCACTCTTCGTAGGCGATCTGTGGGCGCGGGTTCTTCGGTTCGATGCGCACAACGTTGGACTCGACGAGCGGTGGAGGGTTGAAGTTGTTGCGCCCAACTTTCATTATGTGAGATACCTTGGACCACATCTGCACGTTCACCGAGAGACGAGAGTAGAGTTTCTCGCCGGGCTTAGCAAACAGACGCATGGCAAATTCGCGCTGGAACATGAGTATGCAGCTCCTCGGTGGGTTGGGCAAGCTCAGGAGCTTGAAGACGAGGGGCGAGGAAATTTGGTAGGGCGTATTGGATATGCAGACGTCGAAACGGGGGAGTTCGGTCTTGATCACATCGCCGAGCATAACTTTTAGTCGCTTCCCCTCTGGTGTGCCTTGTACACGTTTTGTCAACTCAGCGGCCATTCGAGGATCCATTTCTACTGCTGTAACGGCCTTCGCAGCCTTGAGGATCAGGACTGTCAAGTTTCCTGTTCCGGGACCAACTTCGAGAACATGGTCCGATTGTTTCAAATGGGCTTTTTGGACAATTGCGCTTGCGACACCAGGGTTTTTGAGGATATGTTGACCAAGGTCTTTGTCCATCTTGAAGATCGAGTGTGCAGCGGCCTGCTTAGCGGAGGGCTTGGAGTAGGGCGTGCTGTCGCCGGCGCCTGAGGCGCGCTTTCGCTTGTCCTTCGGCATCGTGGAGGTATTTGTGGTCTTGTGGGGCGGCGAGCGATTTGGGCGTCGGGGTGGTGTTGGTGGGATAGAGATAATTTTTGGTGTTTCGCTATCGATAAGAAAACAATCAAGGGTCCGTTCGTTCGCGGGGAGACGGCACGTGCTTTCGCGGATGCTTGACGCGTGACGTTCGACCAAGTCGCGACTGATTTGTTACGCCAAAAACGCGGAACAGGACATTTCCCTCTGGATGAAGCATCTCTGGTCACGGTATTGTGTTTTGTTGAAACCATTTTCAGACTATCGTTCCTCGCCTGCTTCTGCGCGCCTCCCTGCTTCTGCGCGCCTCCCTGCTTCTCCTAGATTGTCCGCTTCATTTCAAGGATTTCGAGTGCGCGCCGAGCTCCATTCGTTCAATCGTTGTAATTACCGTAACTCTCGTCCAAGAGCCGAAAGTCTTCAGCTGTCACAGCAACAGTCAATTCTTCCTGCGTTGCAGCAACTGAGAGATTCGTTCACACCCCCTGCGTCTTTCACCTCGCAGTCGCGACTCTCTCACCTTCACCTATCCGTCACCTCGACAAATTCTCAACCACGTGCCCATCTAATTTGCCTATCAGCTGCCCCAGCTGCCCCTTATTACCTTCAATCCTCGAAATTCGCCACGTCCACTTCTCTATTGGCTTCTGCAACAACAACACACCATCCACACACAAGCACAATGGCACGTAAAGTCGCCGAACCCTCAGACTCTTCGCTGTCTCCCCCTCCTGAGGATCTCCCAGTCAAAGTTGAGACTGAGGTGAATGTCACGGCTGCGACCAACGGCAGGAAGCGAAAAGCCGAGACCACCGTTCAGGCTACAGTCAAAACCACAAAACGCGTGAAGGAAGAAGATGTGGCCGAAGACGCTGCGGAGACACCCCGCAAGAGACGTACAACTGCTAAGAAGGTGAAGTACGACGAAGATGCAGATGAGGATGTAGAAATCGCAGGCGGCGAGACGACGACTGTTGTCGAGAAGTCAGTCAAGAAGAAGGTCACCCGCACAAAGAAGAGCAAGGAGCCAGAGCCACCACTCGAAGAGCGCACTATCGACACCAAGCTCCGAATTGGTGCTCATGTCAGTGTTGCCGGAGGTTAGTTGCACCATCCCTCAATCATAAAGCATTACCAGAGAACACAGGCTAACGCGGCCCGGCCGGTCGTAAATTAGGTGTGCATAACGCCATCCCCAACCTCTTGCACATTGGGTATGTACCAACTACTTCCTGGCTTTCCCCAGGCGGTGGCTAACACCAACAGTGCCAATGCATTCGCCATGTTCATGAAGAACCAACGCAAATGGGACAACCCAGCCATGGATCCCGAACACGCAAGCCTTTTCATCAGTGGCTGCAAAGACCACAACATCGAAGTAGGAGACTGCTGCCTCCCGCACGGATCCTACCTCGTCAACCTCGCCCACCCTGATGCCGAGCGCAAGAAGCAAGCCTACGACTGTTTCCAAAACGACCTCGTCCGCTGCAACAAACTCGGTATCAAACTGTACAACTTCCACCCGGGCAACGCCAACGCCACCACCCGCGAGGAAGGCATCAAGCTCATCGCAGAGAACCTGAACCGCGCACACGCAGACCCGGAAACCGGCTCCGTCATCACCGTCCTCGAAACCATGGCCTCGCTCGGCAACACCATCGGCGGCACCTTCGAAGACATCGCAGCCATCATCTCGCACGTCGACAAAAAAGACCGCGTGGGCGTCTGCCTCGACACATGCCACGTCTTCGCCGCAGGCTACGATCTGCGCACCCCAGAGTCCTACGCAGCAGTCTTGAAGACCTTCGACGACGTCATCGGCCTAAAGTACCTCATGGCGCTGCATGTCAACGACTCCAAGGCCCCGCTGGCTAGCTACCGCGACTTGCACGCCCGCATTGGAACGGGGTACTTGGGCCTCCGCGCGTTCCACAATCTCGTCAACGATGAGCGACTGCATGGTATGCCGATGGTGCTAGAAACGCCTGTTGACAGCGTGGACGCCAACGGGAAGAAGTTCGAGGATAAGAGCATCTGGGCGCGCGAGATCAAGATGCTAGAGCGGCTGGTGGGTATGGATGTGGAGAGTGGTGAGTTCAAGGAGTTGGAGAAGAGCTTGTTTGAGCAGGGTGAGGGCGAGCGCGAGAGGATTGGCGGGCAGGTTGATAGGAAGAAAGTCAAGGATGCGAAGCCGAAGGCTGTGAGGAAGAAGAAGGGTGCGGATGATGAGGAGGACGACGTGAAGCCGAAGAAGGCTGCACCGAAGAGGAAGGCTGCTGCTAAGAAGAAGGTTGAGAGCGAAGAGGACGATGATGAGGAGTGAGGAGACAACGTCTGGAAACTTTCTAGGCTGAACGATAAGGATGCGGCTCGTCAATGGGTAATATGATATTTGTTTCATCGACTGGCTTATGTGCCTTCAAGTCTACGGGCATTTCCTACTATACCCCTTCTCTAAAATCTATGTTCGAAAATTCCTTTTAAATCTCTGCTTCAAACGGTCGCACGACTTGACCCTTCTCTTGCAGGTGGTCCTTTACATCCTTGACAGTGTACTCGCCCCGGTGGAACTGTATCTATCGTTAGCATCGGTTCATACCCACAGACAACAAACTTCAACTTACCATTCCTGCTCCCAGCGCAGCATCGGTCTTTGTCTTCGCAAACACTTCATCAAAGTGTCCCGGGTGGCCGGCACCACTGCTGGCAATTACCGGGATTTTGATCGCGGCCTTGACATCGTTGATCAGCTCGAGGTCGAAACCGCTGTTACTTCCGTCCTTGTCGATGCAGTTCAGGAGAATCTCTCCGGCGCCCATGGCCTCCACCGCCTGAACAAGTTGCCGAACGTCGAAGTCGCGGCCCTCACGTCCTCCCTTGATGGTGCACTGGTACCAGCAGTACTCCTCGCCGTTGGGACCCGGTGTCGCTGTCTTGACAGTGTGGTGCGGTGTGGCGTCGGGCGAGGAGACGTACACGCGCTTGGGGTCGACGCTGATAACGACGGCTTGGTTGCCGTAGGCGGACGAGATGGTCTCGATGGCTGTGTTGCCTGCGAGCTTACTTCCGCGGGCGTAATACTCCTCTGCGGCTGTGACGGCGTCGGAGCCAATGCTGACTTTGTCGGCGCCAGACTTGAAGTACATTGTTGCAATGTCGAGGGCGGAGATCTTGGTTCCGTCGGTGTCGACGGTGTCGCGGATGCCACCGCCTATTGTCAAGGGTACGAATACGGTTTCGCTGGTTCGGCGCAGAATCTCCAGCATGGGTGTGTCGGCGACGGGGCAGTTGCGGAAGGAGGTGATGTTGAGGAAGGTAACCTCGTCGGCGCCTTGCTCGTAGTACCTCTTCGCCATGTCGACTGGCTTGCCCAGGTTGCGCACGCCAGCAGTGGCGTCCTTTTCTCGGACATCGTACTGATCGCCCTTTGTGACTACCAAATCACCCTGGTCATTTGTTCGTACATCGAGACATGCGATGACTCGGCGCGTCAGGCCCTCCTTGGTGGCAGCCGCGGATGGCTGCTCCACTAGCTTCTGCAACTTTGTTCCGTCCAAAAAGGCCTTGAGGACACGCAGACCAGCAGCACCACTCTTTTCAGGGTGGAACTGGGTCGCCATGATGTTGTCCTTGGCCACTGCGCCAATGAACTCCTCGTCACCGTAGCGCGCAGTCGCCATCTGCCAGCCCTCCTTCTCCAGCTTGCCCTCCTCATATGGCGCGGCGTATGAGTGGACATAGTAGTACTTGGACGTCGGTCGCAGTCCAAAGAGCGACTCGTCGGTCACTTCGCCGGGCCGCGATGTGTTCGCGCTGTTCCAGCCAATGTGCGGCACGCTCTTGTCTGCGTCGTTGAACTTGCGCAGTGTCAACGGGATGACGCCGAGGCCCTTGACTTCTGGCTCCTCTTCCGATCCCTCGAACAGGGCCTGCATACCGACGCATATCCCCATGAACGGCTTGCCGGCCTTGATGTGCTCGCGGATGGGCTCGACGTATCCGGCCTTCTGGAGTTGGCTCATGCAGTGGCCAAAGTGGCCGACACCGGGGATGATGAGTTTCTAGGGCGACATCTGCATCAGCGCATGTCAATTGGCGAGTTGCGCAGCTACAAGGAGCGTCATACATCTGCTGCAGGCACATCGGCGGGCGACTTCACCCACTCGACTGTGTACCCAACCTTCTCAATGGCATTGACGAGCGAGCGGACGTTGCCGGCGACGTAGTCGAGGAGGTAGACGGTCGGCATGGTGTGAGTGTATGGTGAAGAAGACAAAGGAGCGGAAGAGTGCAGCAGATAACAATTACAGCCTTGACTCAAAAGTTTCAAGACTCACACCCCGCGGCGAGTCGGAGGGGCTATGACGGCTGCGCTAGCACTAGCGCGCATCGCGGCTTCAACTTTTTGATGTCCGCGGCAGTCGCAGCCCTCACGGCCCCAACCCACGCACACCACTCCCACGCCGCCGCCAATATGACGCGCAAACTCAAGCATCATGAGCAGAAGCTCCTGCGCAAGGTCGACTTCAACACGTACAAGTCCGACAATGACCACCGCGAGACCCTCGTCATGCGCCGCTACGCCATCCAAGGCCGCGACGACTACCGAAAGTACAACCAGCTGTGCGGCTCCCTGCGCCAGCTCGCCCACCGCATCTCGAACCTCGACCCCACCGATCCCTTCCGCCGGAAGCAGGAGGACCTGCTGCTCGAGAAGCTGTTCGACATGGGCATTTTGGGCACCGGCGGAGGTGGCCGCGGCAAGCTGAGCGACATCGAGCACAAGGTCACCGTCAGCGCGTTTGCAAGGCGGAGACTGCCCGTCGTTATGACGAGGCTGAGGATGAGCGAGCACCTGACCAGTGCGATCAAGATGATTGAGCAGGGCCACGTGAGGGTGGGGACGACGGTGATTACGGATCCCGCGTACTTGGTTACGAGGTGAGTGGTTGAGATAGACTTATGAATGGTAAGACTAACGAGAGCAGGAACATGGAGGACTTTGTCACTTGGGTCGACTCGTCCAAGATCAAGCGCAACATCATGAAGTACCGCGACAAGCTGGACGACTTTGAGCTCGAGGCTTTGTAGAGCTAGAACTGGGATGGGCATGCATTACACGGCGTTTATTGGCTCCACAGCATGGAAACTGGCGTTTGGGTCAAAAGTTAAGATATCCAATCCAATCCTGGTCCATTTCAACTGCTTCATCAGCTCTTCGTGAATTCCCGTCACTATGCAGCAGCTACCTCAAAGCCCTGCAACTTCCCCAACTTCTCGCGACATTCCCTTTCATATGTGTGGATTCCCAAGATATACGACTGGTTCTCTGCCTTCTTCCCCGGTATATTGGACGTATTCCACCAGCTATTCGTATACGGGAAAAGCGTGTGCTCAACCATCGCATTCATATTCTTCTTCCACTCATCCTCCGCCTCCTTCGTAGGCTCGATACTAGCATTCCCCGACCTGCGCAACGACGCAATAATCTCAACAATAAGATCAGACTGGCATTCTGCATTCGTCAGCAACTTCATCATCGTTTTACAGTGAGACGACCAACCAATAATCGTCGGCCCGTTGGAAAGCGCAGTAGGCGCCTGGGGAGTATACACCATAAACGCATTCGGAAAGCCATGTATCGTTATACCCATGTATGTCCTCACGCCCTCCTTCCACACGTCTCTGATATCCACGCCATCCTTACTCGTCAAACCCATATTACACAGACTCCCTGTGAACGAGTCAAATCCCGTCGCGCACACGACGGCATCGAACTCCCGCTCGCTGGCTTCGCCTTCAAGTCGCAGACCGCGCTCCGTGAAGGACGCAATAGGGTGGGCGTTCAGATCGACGAGTTCAACATTCGACTGGTTGAGCACATCGTAGTAATCGTGTTCAAGGGGTGTGCGCTTCGTGCCGAAGAAATATGGTGGATCGTCGGGACACATGAGAGCCTGTTTCTTCGGGTCCGTCAGGCGCTGTCGGACCTTGTTTTTCCAGAAGTCGTAGACGATCCTGTTGGCTTCCCGGTCGAGCGAGACGTTGCTGTAGTTCATCATGACGAAGTGGAATGCGCCGCTTGCCCAGGTCGTTTCGTAGTGCGACTCGCGTTCGGAGGCGCTGACGTCTTGGACTCGAGCGGCGCTGGGGCGGTCGATTGGGAAGCCGGTGAAGCTGTCGCGACCGGATTTGAAGAGCGCTGGGTAGAATGCTTTCCAGGCACGCTGTTCTTGTTCGGTCCAGGTGCGCTGGCCCATGGGGAGGCAGTATGACGGGCGGCGCACGAAGTTGACAAGGTGAGATGCCTGTTTGCCGAGTTCTTGGACGATTTGTACGGCGGTTGCTCCAGCCCCAATTACTGCTACTTTCTTGCCTGTGAGGTCAGAGTCCTTGGGCCAGTTGCAAGAATGGTAGATGGGGCCTTTGAAAGTCTCCTGTGCTTCCCAGGATGGTAAGTGTGGTCTGTGGAGGAGGCCGGTTGCCATTATGAGGAACTGTGCTCTGGCTTTTTTCCCGTGTTCAGTCGTGATAGTCCACTGCGAGGCATCCTTATCCCAAGTGCAGCGATTGACTTTCGAGTCAAACGAAACATCCTTCCGTAGATCAAGCGTCTTGTCAATGTGTGCAAAGTAGTCTCGGAGCTCGATATGATCGGGAAACCGTCGAGAGAAACTCCACGTCTTGTAGACCTCAGGAATGTTCAGTTGGTAGAAGGGTGTCTCGGAGTCAACGCGTGCCCCCGGGTACCTTGTGAATGTGAGCATTTGCTGTATGTCGAGATGCCGAGTCCACCTACCTGTTCCAGTACCATACACCACCAAAGTCAGAAGCTAATATGGTGAGCACGAACGTCCACAAGGGCGGCAGGTCGACAAACCAGACTCAAAGATGCGGACTTTCAATCCTTCTTTCCTCAGACGATGCAGCACACTGATACCAGAAAACCCAGCTCCAACAACTATAGCATCGTACTCCTGAACTGTGCCATTCACCGACGTCCCGTTCGTTTGCGCGGATGGAGACATGTTACTGCTGGGTATGGATGTGCACTTGAACGGTAGCAGAGTTAGTTCAATGTTTGGACCTGGCTAAGAACACCGCTTATGTACCTGTGGCGCGAAAGCACCCACGAGTAGCTCGAGGCGATTCATTGATAGTGCGGGTGGAGCGCACCCCGTAGTTCCGCGCACAGCTAGGTGCGGTAGGTACGGTGGTGTGCATCACACGCAGTCGTCAGCTTCTCAACAGTCGCACAGCATGATGTGCCCTCGATTACTGGCTGTGATGTGCGGGAAGGCTAGTACCCGGCTCTTTAGGTTGTGGATGGGCTTCCGTTAGAGGTTCTGGGGCATTCGGACAGCGTTCCGTTGTCTTCCAGGTGACCTCTTTGTTCGGCCGAGGTTGAGCTGATCGTAGCGAGTGGGCATTGTTTGGCTTCATTGAGTCTCTCCTCACATCCTACCGCGGTTTGTGACAGGCCAAGACATTTTTATCCATCGTGGTGGTGGGTAAGCTCAAAGGAGCGTGCGGGGTTTTGTAGGATGGAGGTATGGCTTGACATGTGTGGTCGATACGGTTGATACGAGAGGTATCTCAACAGCACGATCCTGCGGTGCCAACGAAACGCTCTTACTTACTGCGAAATGGTAAAAACTACATTCGAAGTCGATCTTAGAGATGCGGCACTTCTGTCCCTACACTGTTTAGAAAAGGATATGTTAGTTTAAAGCATGTTGACAACACGCTGTAGCAAGCCTATAATGATATCTGTTTCGATTCCATGTCCTAACATCGAAAATGCGTATTCGCTAATGTTGACTCCAGTTACAACGCCTGGCAGTGCTACTATGCCTTCCTGTACTCCCAACCAAAATAATGCAATGTGTACGTTCTGGAACCTCACACGCCATCATCGAAGTTCGTGGAGGTCCTCAGAATACTAACGCAGCGCAGACATGCTCAGTTAAATCAGCTCGCGGCTTTTGCGTCTTGGATGTGAGGTAGTGTTTGCACATATGAAAATGCTGGGCGGAGAGCTCAAGTGAGGGACACAATGAATTCCCAGTTGCCTGCAACAGTTAGCACAATATTTCACAACATCAATCGCGACTCTTCAACAGCTCGTACTGCTGGTAGAAGGTAGTCACGATACTGCATCGCAGTCAATCACGTACCTTGCTTGAGGTTTTCAGCCGTATCGTTCAACAATATAATCCGCCTCTTCGTGCAATAGCTCGTCTTGTCCATCATCTCGACCTTCAAACCCTGGAGCTGGTCGATGGGCTTCTCGAACATCTCACTGAGGTTCTCCACAGCCATCTCAAGATCCTTCTGGTTGTCTTCGAAGATCTCCGTCAAGTTGTTTCGCGCCAGATAGTAAGCGAATGCGTACGTCCACTTGAGAACCTGTCGACAATGCTGGAGCGCCTGTGATGCTTGGTCGAGAAATTGGACTTCAATCCATGACATGCCCGTCGAGTTTTGGAGTTGCTGCATCTTCTTCTCGGTCTTCAGGTATATATCCTTGTCGAGCTTGGCAGACTGTTCGTGGTTTGCGTATCGGTTGTAGTAGTGCAGGTATCGCTCGAGCGACTGCCTGCTCTTCGCTTGAGCGTCCCTGGCATCTGAACCACTCTTTTCCTCAAAACGATTGCAGTTATACCAGCTGGTTCCGTGTTCCGACCACACACCCATGCACATCCAGCAAAACTCGTGTCGACACTTCCTACAAGTCATGTGGTTACAGCCTCCGTTCTTTTCTATAGTCGAGACGCATTTGGGGCATTCCTTCGTGTTCGCTGATATCCAGTTTGCAGTCTCGCTGTCATCCTCGCACTTCTTCAGCCACTTCTTCACTAATGAACATGGCGCGGGCTGGTGGTCGTTCAGAGTGCAGCCGAAGCAGAACAGGTGGCTGCAATCGCAGTGCACTGTTGGCACAATCTTGTTGAGATCCTTGCTCTTAACACCACACTGTACAGCGTATTTGCAGTCGGGCGCGGGACACCACTTGAGGTTCTCCTTGTCATCGACGTACGTTCGTGTGAGAAGCGTGTGGTATCTGTGGATGTCAGCATGTGGCTTGAACTGATCCAGACCTGTAGACGTACCTATCCTGGAGATCTGCTGTGACCAAGAGGTCCAGTGATTTCGAATCAACAATCCGGGTGCAGCCCTCACCCGGACACCTTATCCTGGCGGCCTCGCCCTCGTCCTGGATCTTGGTCGCAAGGTATTGCCTGTAGCAGTCTACGCAGAATCGGTGCCCGCACTTCATCGCGAATGTGTCCATGTCTGGGCTGTCGTCGCAGCAAATATCACAGCAGAAGCCGGTCATCTTCTGCAGCTTTGGCGGGTTCGTTTGAGCATCTTGCCCCAGGCCCGCGCTCTCCAGTACCTCCTCGGTCTTGTCCATGTATTGCTCGATTAAGCGTTCCTTGTTCCAGCGCATGTATCGAAGAAGTATCGCGGAGGCCTCCGGTGGTTGCGACAGTATGCTCGAGAGCTCGTCGATTTGTTTGTCCTGCTGTGCTTGGATCTGTGCGGGGTCAAAGACCTTAAAGTCGACTTCGTGGGCCTGTTTCGTAGGCTTGATGTCCTTATCCTGCGTCTCAAACCCCACATCGTCCTGCTCCATATCGAAGTCGGAGTCTACGCGTGCGTGTTAGTACAGAACCCCGCCCTCGCGGTGAGTAAGCACATACCATCTTCGATGCCCATGTCACTATCCTGGTCCTCAAAGTCCTCGCCGCTCATAGAGCTGTTGAAATCGTCCTCGGAGTCCATATTTCCGGAGGCGTTTGTAACAGGCGTGGCGGGTAGGTTGTCGATAGAAGGCGGTTCTGGAGACTTCAGTGTCTTTTTGCGGGGCTCGTCGGAAGGGCTGAGTGTGAGTTCTGCCTCAGAAGCCTTCCGCTTATGAACGGTGGGCGGCGTCGTGGTGTAGTTTGAGCCTGTTCCGCCTGATGACGGAACCAGGCTACCGGACTATGAGTGGTGGGCAGTAATCAGCGATCGCAGGTGTACACGAAGCGGCGTCGTGAAGGTAGTCAGGCTGCCGAAAACGATAGACAATCAACGAAGCACCCAAGTATTGGTCAGCGGTTTGCACAGTCACAGGATCCAGAGCGTCGTTCGGGAGTTGCGCAGTTAGGTGGGTGGATGCGGGCACCCTGGCGCGGTCGGGCACAGACGCTGAATTCGGAAGCGGCGAGGGCGGCGGTGAATTTGTTCGCCGCAGTTGCCTGTGCAAAGTCACTATGGCGGCTCTGGTGCAGGCTTCACTTCACAACAATGCCGTTTAGATGCACAGCCAAGACGTTGCGGCCTCCTTTCGGTGCAAAGCAGGAAAATTCTTTGGTGCCTGAATAATGTCTTGAATACCTCCGAGGCCCTGGTGCAGCAGCTGTCGCATGCTGGTCCTCACATGGCACGTACCCGTTTGAGCTAAACTTTGACACGATGTACCTCATCTTGCAGACAGGGCTGGCGTGAGGGTGTGCGACCTTGAAAGACATCAACTGCAGCTGATGCAAAGCGTCTTTGTTGCAGGCTTGTGCCGGGTGGAAAGCACGTGTTCAGTGACGTGCTCCAGGGAATGTCGACAATGATTGATGCTGTTTCTGAATTTGCGACTACCTCTACTCCGAGTCTTCATCCTCCTCGCTATCCTCTTCACTTTCACTCTCGCTCTCCTGCTGCAAGAAGTCGATTAAGGACTTTGTCTTTTCCCTGACCTTCTTCAAGTCCTCGTTCTCGCTGCTCTTCTCGTCTTCCCACCATTGAACCATGCCTTCCTCTTCAACAGAGTCCAGCTCAACTAGCTTTGTTGCTGCACTAAGAAGAATAGCATCGCCGCTGTCCTTGTGGCTCAGATCCGCTTGAAGCAACAACATGAAGTCGACCTGATCGGCCTTGTCTGACTGGTTCTTGTCAAAGATGGCGCGGTCAATGAGCTCTTTGTGCTGCCCAAACACCTGGGCGACAGCACTCTTAATGGTCTCGCCGGAACTGATGAGCTGATGGATGCGCTTAACAAACGAAGTGGCGACGGCGCGGCGGACTTGGTGATCTGAGGCATTTGTACTCATGCGCAGGGCTGTGAGCTCGAGCTGGATATTGGCCGACTCATGACCTTCGACTAACGAATCGTAGATACTGGCAGAAGCATCGTGATCGAAGTTTGCAGCGTGCTGGCTGTCTTGAGAGCCAACGGAAAGGAAACTGCTTGTTGCTGATCGGTCGTGCCGTATTTCGTAGTCGTCTGCTTCTGAATCCGAGTTGAGCGTCGATATTGATTCTTGCGACAGGTTTGCAAGATTATACACTGCGCATATTAGCTGGGGACTAGATTTTGTCTGTCAAGGAACGTACTTGGGCCTGAAGAGATCAGACTGTCGACGATCTCATCCTCATCCTCCTCGTCTGAGTCGTGGAACTCAAAGCCATCTCCGCCCTTACCCACCACTTCGAAATCGGGGTCACCCCGGACAAGCTCTTCGTCGTTCTCTCGTCTCCGCTTCGCGCGTGTGATCCTGTGCTCTCCACGAATAGTCTTGCCTTCACCGATAGCTACTCCATACGAGATGAGCGCACCCTCCTCGATTGTGCATTTCTTCCCAATGGATGCCTCGTTCGCGATTACAGACTTCTTGATAACACTGCCATCGCCAACGCTCGCATAGTCCCACAAGTATGCGCCGTCAATCTTCACATTCCGGCCGATCTGGCAATGCCGGCCGATTATGCTGTTGCTGATTACGCTGCCGTCTCCGATGCTGGTACCGCGCCCGATAACTGTTTTAGAGTTGATAACGCAGTCACGCGCCAGGATCACGCCCTCCTCTTTGTAGATGTTACCCTTCCCAAGCCTGTAGGACTGTCCCTGCACAAGGTTGCTGTCAGGGCACAATGGGTATGCCCAGCGAGACACAATGTCTTTGCTGACAGAATCGTATGCGTGGAGGTTTCGGACTCGGGCCGCGTAATGATCGGAAATAATGTGCGTGTGGAAGGTTTTGCCGTTCAAGTCGTAGTCCTTGAGTACGCTCTGTAGAAAGCCTTTCCTTGGGGCTTGGAAATCGAAGTTGTCGCTCCACAGCGCAAGCACATCCGGTGTGCAGATATCGATACCACAGTCAATGAGGTCTTGTCGGATTTCGAGTTCTTGGTGACCAGACAATAATTCAGGGTCGATTGACACGAAGTGTGTCTGATCGCGATTTGGCATCTGCTCAAAGTGGAGACATCTGTCCTTCTCTGGATCGATGACAAAGACTGGGCTTGTCCCTCGGGCCTTCGTCCTGTGTGTTGTGCCTGCCTCGCGCAGTACCATAGTCATGATGGCATTCTTGTCCTTCACCCTCCTCGCTCTATGTGCAGCCAGAGCGCCCTCCAAGGGCAGATTACTGACAACGTCTCCGTATACCAGTAGGAAGTCGCCAACCAATAAGCTCCTGCTATCCAGGTCGCGCATTGCATCACCTATCGAGTGAGAGGTCGACTGGATGAGTTCCAACTTGGAGAAAGGGGAAGATTGCGCAGACCATTTCGAGCGGTTGATGTAGTCCTCGACTTGCTGCCTGTGGGCACCGCAGTAAACAAAGATCTCCTCAACACCGGCATTGGCAAGGAATTCGAAGGTGTATTCGATGAGGGGCGTGTTTGCGAGGGGAAGTAGACACTGTGTGCTCGTCAGTACGATACACAGTTGGTGCAGTCTGGGAGTACAACCCTCGGGCGTTCGAGCGTGAAGGGACTGAAGCGTGTCTCGAAGGGATCCGCGAGAATCTAGGTCTGTTAGCATTCAGACATGTGTGTGCGCCGGGGTACATACCACTGCCTGAAGAGGGTCTTCGCGGTCCTCCTCGCCCCCCTTGCCCTTATCTTGGCCTTTTTTCCCTTTCGGCGGCATGCTCAACCTATTGGGGGTATACGATGCGAAGTGGTACAAGGTTGTGGTGGTGAGAGCTTGGGCAAAAAGTTGGCGGAGTCACGCCCCGCGGTGGTGATCTCTTATCGATAACCAAAAAGCTTCACGTCCTGCTCACAACCAAACCACAAAGCCCGCGGACCTTTCGCTGACTCATATCGCACATGGGTCGCATGAAACGCCAGGAATTAAAGCTTGTCCAATATGTTTAGCGCTCTGTGGGGTTCATGGCTGCGCCTTCCCGCAAATCGAGGCGCGTCTGTGCCCCATGTTTCCACGAGGGCGGGCGTGAGAGATCTAGAACGCTGCCTTCCAATGCTTATTGCAACGACGATTCTCCGAGTGCGCGTCGTAATCCCTGTCGACGTCGGATCTGTATTAAACATGCTGTACAACGTCCGGAAACGACCTACGCAATGGTCTGGTTGACTTGTAATGAACGAACGAATCTGAGTGTAGCTTATACAAACAACAAGTGCTCACAAGATTCGATGGTACACTATACGTGGTATGAATTGACTTCTTGTGATTGAATGATGTCCGTCTTCTAGCCGTGAACCTAAGACTTTACCCAAAAGGCCATATCTCGCCTTGAAGCCTATGCTTCATAATAAATTCCCTATAATTACACCTGGGATGCCAGTTTGGACAATGCCCAGCCCATCAACTCCCTTCAATCCGAAAAAGCAAAGAATGTCCCTCAGTTCACGAAGACTCTTCCAAACCTCTGCGCGGTTGGTATGCATTCCAACTCATAGAGCGTTCGGGAACGGATGTCTTCCTTCACCATCCTTTCGCATTGAATTCCTTTGCATGACTACGCGCCCGCCAAGTTGCGCTTCGCTTGCGGGGCGATCAAAAATTGTAAAGATCGGAGGTACAAGCTACGAGTGCTAAACGCACTTGCCTCTCTGTACAGCTCATCGCGGCCTCGGCTGCATAGGGTTGATCTGCCCCGGTATCTGCGGTGGAAACATTTGCTGTCGCTTGGCTGGGTTGTTCATGTCATCTCCTCCCGAAATGTCCGATATTTGTCTTCTGTGGCCAACTGGAGGCAGTTGTTGCTGTTGCTGTTGCTGTTGCTGTTGCTGTCTCGCCTGCATTGGCATCTGAGGCGAGGTGTTGTAACCCATACCTTGTTGCATAGGGTTGACTCCATAAGCACCTGGATGGTGTTGTTGTTGGACCTGCAAGCCCTGTGCATACTCATCGTTCATATTGCTTCCAACCGGAGAAACGCCCGGCAGTTGGTTCGGCGAGTTCCAGTTGCTGACAGTTGCAGGCGATTTGGCCGGCGAGTCTTCTTCCTTCAAGATAAGCTGCCTAGCTACCTGAACAGGTTGGGGTGCTGGCATCGCCTCACCATGCGGCGATGGCTTCTTCAAATGAACGAGGTGTTTCTCAAGCATGTGAAGCAAGCCCTCTTTCGTGAATGGCTTGGGCAACACATCATTCATGCCGTGCTGGAAGTACATGGAGATGTCATCACTTCTGATGTTCGATGTCATGGCAATGATGGGCGTAGTATCGAATTGTCGAATCAAATGGCAAGCTGAAACACCATCGAGGTTTGGCATAATGATATCCATGAGCACAAGGTCGTATTTGGATCCAGCGTTCATCTTGTTGACAGCTTCGAGTCCATCAAGCTACACCGTGTTAGCAACATGATCGAGGTGTACGTTAAGACAAAACTTACAGCGCTGTCAATGGCACAATGGAATGCGTACAAAAATTTGCTACCAATGCGACGGCAAGTAGGGTCATCTTCGACCAACAGAATCTGAGGTGGGCGGATCCACCCTGGGTCGGCAAACTGGCCCTTCTTTCTGACCTCTACGGGTTTGGTTTCGCCCGTTTCTGGCGCCTTAGGTGGCATTGCGTACGGGATGTTGTTAATATGTTCACTGTACATGGGGTCGATTCCGTTGTTCTGACCAACCGGGTAGACTAGATTATCGAGGTTCTCGAGGCGCATGGAGCCCGTTGACGTGGCTGAGGGCGGTCCACGACTAGTGGGTCTGGTACCGCCACGTAGCACATCCGGAGGTGGCGTTGTCAACGTGCCATTCATCCTCATGGTTATCTCATTCATATGCTCAAGGTTCCTGGGGTTCAACATGACATCGGCGTTGGTTTCGCTCAGGAGTTTGGAGGCATGCTGTAATGGCGAGGCTGGGTGATCGTCGTCGTTGGCTTGTGCTGGAGGCTCAGCGTTGCCAGCCTGTCCAGATGCACCGTTGAACAACAGCTTGCTATTCCTGCGCTGCTGAGAATCCACACCGTGCAAGAACGTCATTACATTCTGCATGACGTGTTCGTGATTGACAACAGTTTTTTGGAGGCCGATAACTTCCTGCAACAGCATTGAATGGTGGATGCTGAGCTCGTTGTAACGTTGCTCCAAGGTGTGCAATTGCGCCTGTGTTGCCATCAGTTGTCCGCTGACCATGTCCATCTGCTGCGAAGGCATGCCGAGGTCGTCAGGGTTCGCCTGGTTGGGTTTGCGTGGCGCGGGTGCTTTTCTCCGAATGTTGTCGAGTGCATCTTTGTTGTTCATCTTGAAGTCAGGGTGCTTAAACTCCCATGCCTGCAAATTGTCAGCTCAGGGAACTGGCAGCGCTTGTTCAGGGTGGACTAACGCCAGGACCGTACTGCGATTGGCCATTCTCCTCGTTGTTGTGTCGCACTTTGTGGAAGTCGTATTTGTTCAACTGGCGCACGAAACTGGCGAAGTTGCTGTGCTTGAAGTGCTTCGGAAGAATGTGCTTAGTGAACTTCTCATTCTACGCGACTATTAGCATTGCTCACATGTCCGTCAAGGCGCGACGACATACCTCAAGCACAACGAAGCTGTCGCCGTCGTTTCCCCATCTTACAACACTTTCGTCGCTGGGGTTCTCCAGCATCCTTGCGCGTGTGTTAGTCTCTACTGGTTGTGCTCATGTGGTGTCAACGTACTTGTACAGCTTGCGAACCTGCAATGTCAATCAGCATATGGTACAATGAAATTTTGCGACTGCGAACGTACAAAGTCGCTGGAGTTGCTCGAGCCGGAGCCTCCGGCAGAATTTGAGTCCATGGTGGCTGGTGTTGCGCGCAGAGCGTTCTCTCGTCGAGGTTTAGATAATCAATCAGAGTAATAATGCCCAAAAACGACTTCCTCCTCTTTAAAAGCGCGCGAGCACTTGCGCGTCGAGGCTTGGGGCGATCAGCTCCCCAATGCCTCTGTATTGCGTTCGGAAGGGAGACTCAAGGCGACCGCAATGGTGTGGGCGGCGCGAGGCTCACGTTGGGTGTAGCAATAACTTAAAGGCCGGGGGTCTGAAACGGGCGTACTGATGTCGTAATGCCGCAGCATGGGCGAGCCTGCAGTTAGGCGATGGGGAACAAAAGGTCGATGGGGGATCTGGGCCTTTGAGTGTAAAAGACTTGACGGCAGGGCTCGTGGCATCTCAGAGCGGGCTCTTTGACACTAGAAAAGGCCCTAAAGCAGGTTAACGATGCTAAACAGGAATGCGCGCGCCCCAGTGCCGCTAGCGCGCCGAGAGCAGTATTGACCAGGATGCTTGGGCGGGATCCGAGGGCTTTAGGGATGGATCACCAACAATGGAGATCGCGAGCGATGGCGGAAGAAACAAGCAGGCACAAGGGCGCAGTCCGCTGTATATCTCCTTGCGTTATGATGACTGCACTCTTCCTACTGTTTGGTCGTCTATGCTGGCGACCCGAGGCTCGCAAAGCACTGCTACCGTGGATGTGCAAATCCCGAGCTTGGCTTGGGCGGCCTATGGCGATTCAGAGAGCCCGCTGCGCGACGATCCGCATCAAAAAGCAATGCTTGGACGCTTGCCACTAGAAGACAGCTGCATCGGCAGCACGCAGAGACGGCCTGCACCAAGCCCTTGTGAGGTACGCTCGGTCCGCGGCGTTGCCGCAACTCCAGTCGCGCGCCTCCAAATTAATGTGAAGTTGGGAAACGCAGGAGCAGACTGCAGACGCGAGCCTTGCCTGCCGAGCTTGGGCCATTAATAGGACCCAGGCTAATGAGATGTGGCTGGCTCAGCACTCCGAGGGGTTTCGGCCAATCCCACCTTGGCAAAGCTGCCACCAACGACATCAACACCTTATTTGTACCAAACCTCGATAGTGACCAAGCTCTTTCATCAGAGACATCATGTTTGCCGCTCGTCAATTGTCCCTAGCGCGCCCTGTTGCCGGTCGCCGCCTCTTCCATGCATCTGCCCCAGCCTTCGTCAAAGTAGGCGATAAGATTCCCAATGTCGAGCTTACGGAAAACTCGCCTGGCAACAAGGTCAACATCGCCAACGAGCTGAAGAGTGGTAAAGGTCTCGTCATTGGTAAGCCACTCAGATCGTCTCCAATTGTATACCCATCATCGATAATTGGACTAACCGAGTATCATCTACAGGCGTTCCAGCGGCTTTCTCGCCGGCTTGCTCGGAGAGCCACATCCCTGGCTACATCAACTCTGCCAAACTCAAGGATGCTGGAAAGGTCTTCGTTGTTTCTGTCAACGACAGCTTTGTGTAAGTGTGCTCGAGCAATTGCTTAGTTCGTGCGATTGGACTCACTACTCCCTCGACTGTTGAGACTGTCTCGGGTGGAAGTGCCGCCCGTTGTTCTCAGTTTGATGCAAACGTGACCAGCACATGCAGCATGAGACCTCATCATGGCCCCTGTTGCGTAACCATACGAGTACATGTCTCATCAGTTGTGTTACCATCGCCTCATGCGCTAGGCAATGGGACCTTATTACTAACTTCGCATAGCATGAAAGCATGGGGCAAGACGTTGGACCCAACAGGTTCAAGCGGCGTAAGTCACCCTGTCAGCATTTAGCTTACAGTACACGCCGTATACTCACATTTCCAGATTCGGTTCCTCGCTGATCCCAGCTTGGCCCTCACTAAAGGTCTTGACCTTTCCTTCGATGCCGCCTCCATCTTTGGTGGCGATCGCTCCAAGCGTTATGCCCTTGTTGTCGAAGATGGCGTTGTGAAAGAGGCGCATGTTGAGCCAGACAACACTGGACTAAATGGTTTGTTTGACCCTCCCTTCGCAGAGCGTCCACTGATCAGACAACAGTCTCAGCTGCAGACAAGGTCTTGTGATCGTGCCCTGGTTTTGTCTGGTAATAATCTAGCTCTCCTCTTAATGAGCATTATATTCATCCAAGCAGACACCTGGTTTCAGCACATCACATCAATGTGATTGGCCGATCCAAAATAAAACTTCCATCGAAGAGGACTATCATCGAACAACCTAGAGCTGAGTTTTTCTAATACTCGTTGAGTGGCTGCTCTTGGGCGCCCGTTGCTGTGAATCACAATAGCATGCGCTCGAAGGCACTAAACTTCGTGACGGTGATCCACAATATACTTTCGAAGATCATCGTTTCCCGCTCTGACTTGACACTACTGTGATGCATGTGATTTTTTGTGGCTGGAGTTCAGCATAGTTCGAAGCTCGTAACGATGTTGACGTCCATTTGCCACTCAGCCTTATATCTCGTAAAACTCTACTCCTAGTCAACTTCCCGTCTTTAGACTATAGCGCGTTGCCACAAACCACAAGATGGGTAACACTGCACAACGGGTCGTTCTCTTTCCGTGCAGATCTTTTCTGACCCCTGAAATTATATGCACCGTATTCGGCTGCTTAAAGGTGACGCTAAAGCTAACATGTGTCTCAGATATGCCGATCACTGCGGTGTAGAGAGGATACACGACCAGTTGGTTAGTATCGCACGGAGATTGTTCATGATCCGGGTTAATGTAGTGACATTCATTTCGACTGACTGGGAACGAACACCGCAGGCCCTCGTACAGCCTCTTCCTACTTACTCGCGAACGCACATGTACCCAAGTCTCTCTTCTCCGCTGGAAGATGCGGCGAAATATCAAAATCGAAGATGTCCATCGGAAGACCCATCGTAGTGCATGCGTTGGGAATGTCCACAATACCTGCCACATGGCCCTGAACCGGAGCGCAAGACAGCAAAAGGTATATCTGGTAGTCATTGTACCCTGTAATCAACGTTAGCTTTTGAAGAGCTCCAGTATCACATTTGAGAAAGAGATGAAGGGATCAAACTCACCATACCGCCTCAAATACTCGATCACTCTCAGACTCGTCTGTCGATACGCAATCGTCGTGTCAAGGTAATGTTGCTTGCCATGCTCATCAACCGAGAAACCTTCAAAGTAAATATACCTTCCGGGCCCGAATTGAGGCTCCACAGGTCCGGGGATGTAGATAGGGCTCTTCATGTCCAACTGCTTCACACCGCCCTTCATGACGGAGAACTTGATCGTGATCACACCGGCCATTTCAATTGCACCACAGAACGAGATCTCTCCTGCTACGTGTTAGCTCCAATCAACTTAGGTTCGCTGGGTACTCACCATCGCCCTGCGAAAAGTGCAAATCGCCAACACTAAACTTCGCCCCCTTGACATGAACAGGCAGGAACACCTTCGACCCACGACTCAGATTCTTGATATCGCAATTCCCCCCATGCTCCGGGCGTCCTGGAATCGTCCTCGCGCCCTCTTTCCCTACCTTCTCCTTCAAGTCCTTATCAGCAGATCCCGCATGCACGTTTCTAGGCTGCGGGGGCTCGGCGACGACGCGGTTGTGCGTGTGTGCGCAAGCTTCGATGAGCTCGCCTTCGCGCTTGTTCCAGAGCGCAAGGATGTCGGCCGAGGGTGCGCAGCCTAGGATTCCGGGGTGGATGAGCCCGGCAAAGCGGACACCGGGAATGTGGCGGCTGGAGCAGAATATGCCTTCGAAGTCCCAGATGGCTTTTGCTCTGGATAGGGTTAGTAAGTGTTGAGGCAGAGACAGTGCTTGTCATGTGGTTGAAAGGGAAGATTGCTCCTAAGGATCTGACAAGAGTTGAGCATGGAAGCAAAGAGGGCTAACTCACGGTTCAGGATAGATCTCATCCAGGAACCCGCCCCCATTTTCTTTCGCAAACACTCCCGTGAAGCCCCATGGTTGGTGGTCCAGAGGCTGAACATCCTGAATCTCCAACACCAGGACATCTCCCGGCTCCGCTGTTTCGATGTCGAAAGGTCCAGTCAGGTAGTGGATCTTGGTAAGGTCAACATCGCGCATGTCATCAGCGCTGTCGTTGTTGCCAATCTGTCCGCCGGTCCAGTCGACGCATTCGATTTTAACGACTTCATTGTTCTTAATCGTGCCAATGGAAGGGACTGCTATGTGTAAGTGCAAGGATTAACGCGGTGAAGGGTCATTTACTGTCAGGGTGCCAGCGGTTCTGGGGAGTTGTTAGTACACCAATTGAAGACGCTATACAGAGGAAGACGCGAGCGAAACATGGCAATAGCATACATGTAGGACATTCTGCTCGGCTGCTGGTGTGTCCAGGTCAACCTTTGCAGCATATCTGAGACCTTCTTTGCCCATCCTGAAGATTCGAGGAGTTCCGTATTTAGATCTTGGGACGGTGAAGAAATCAGTCGGTGTAGTGAGAGGAGAAACAAGCCAAATTCACATTCCAATGAAGCAAGAGGGGGATTAACGGATATAGCTGCGGCGGACGCGGGGTACATTTGTCAATTGCTATCTCGTCCAGGTCCACTGCAGCATCCGTTCCGGTCGACAAGCCGCCGAACCTGGGCGGCTCAGCTGTTCTATGTACAAGGAGCTTGATAAGCTTGGTGATAGCTGATAGGGAGTGTTTACGTATCGTCGGATACAGTAGCTGGACAGAGCTACCGTTTTGAGTGAGGAGCTTGCCCCGCAGTGGAGTCGGCGGGGTCAAGCCACTCCCTTTTTATTCCCATGCCATCATCATGCAGCGGACCGAAGGGTTCAATAGCTCGGTCGCTTGTCGAAGCGACTTCCAGGTGTGCTTTGGGTGCGGCAGTTGGTCACCGCACTTTTATCATTGGACAGCTACTTGCGGCGCGCTTGGTGTATCTGGCAGCTTCCTGTTTGGTAAGAGTCGACCTCTTTAGCTGAATGTCTTCCGTGGTGTTTGTCGAACCTCAGACTTGGAACCTGGTTTGTGCATGCTGATATTGTAAGCATCCATGTGCTGCCATGGCAGCTCCAGAAATTCGTGCTTGTTCTTCCAGTGAAGAGATTCTTCCTTGAACTTTTCAGCCTCGTTCGGGGGTAGAGGAGGCTCAGTAATCTTGGTGATCAAGTAGGCTGTCGATGCTTCAGCCAAGCCATAGATCAGGACACCAACAAGCGGGATCTTGACGAAGATGTAGAAGCCCAGTCCAAAACCGAAAAGGACACCAGCGCGATCCTTGAACCAGAGCTTCTTCTGCTCCTTGTTGTAGCGAACGCGTGCAAAGTATGGCTCGAGCTACAAAATATAGTTAGTGCTGCAGATGAGTCTATGGGCGCATGGCATACCAGTTCACGCATAAGCGTGCGGGACGAGAAATAGGCCTGTAGGAAAGAGACAAGATATCTTCGTGGCAACAAAAGAGAGCCTGCAAAGATGGCGACTGCAGGCTGAGGCCCTACTGCCTTGTTGAAGGTGTAGAAACTGGCAGCGGGCAGGACAAACTTGCCCACGTAAGGTACATATGACAATGCCAACACAGCCAACGAGATGCCAGCCTTTCGGCCTTGTTTGACGGCCATCAATATGACGGTGTCTTTTATAGATTTCTTCTTTTCGTTTGGGTCTTTCGGCGCATGGGTCGGATATTGTTTCAGGTTCTCGGCATACATGGCGCGAAGGTTGTGCGGGTCTTCAGACTTGTGCTTCTGCACATAGGTGTGGTCAACCCATTGAAGGGAGTCCATAAACCTGGTCCAGTCATGAGGCTGAGAAATCATAGTACAAGTAGTTACTTACATCCGATCCAGGGTGGGCGTGATGTAGCGCATCATAGTCATGAGAAAGAAGGGCACTTGGAGAACTGTATGCTCAAGGAAGTGCAGTCCATCTACCACGCTCTCGTCCCAGGTGACATTGTTCATGTCGACGAAGAGGGAGATGATCCATAGTAACACCCTCACACCGACAATCTAGAGCAGCTCTGTCAGCGGCCATAAGTGGTGGATGCATAAAGAAAAAGGTAATGAGAAGAGTTATGGTTATGGTCCACATAAGAAGCGTGACATCAGGTGCCTGGCCTGTTGATGGGCACGCGCTTGACTGTTTCCATTTGGGTCCTCAAACAAGAGTCGAAGAGGGGTAGACGTACAGGTATGGACACAAGGATTCGAATGGCAACCCCAGCAGCTACAGCGAGTGCTGCTTGGCGGTAGTGGTCTGATGTGAATAGACCTGGATTTTGGAGGGCACGATTTACTATGAGCACATGTCAATATTGCTAGCAACACAGCTGCCTGCGAGCATTTCATACCTCCAACTAGCGTCAGCTGAGTGCCACGCAGGATGGCGTTGGGATCGAAGTTTGACATCTTATTGATGCAGCGTCTCAGCGAGTTGATGTTGCCGGTGAGGACAGCAAACTCTTTCTGACAGCGCGCAGTATGCGAACTGGTGGAGCTGCAACCTAATGACGTACCCGTGGCTTCCGTGGTCGCAGTCAGCCAGGGTCCGCGCGCGTACTACAGCTACGGGGCTGCAGTTTGACTGTTGACCACAGAAACGATTAACGCGTTGTTTGTGTCCATCTGCAGCTGCAAGGAGCTCCGCAACGGTGATCACCTGAGTGGAACCCTCAATCTCTGTGCTTGACTTCTGAAGCGCTGTGGATCCCGTGAAACTCGACTCGCGCCAAGTGTTCGAAGGGCAAGGCACGCCAGATCTCAGCCTCCGCCGGACGATAACACGACGGCACAACACGTACGACGACTGCAACGCCGTTTGTGCTCTGCGAACGACACGTAGCACTACACACCCGAACTCGAAATGCACGCATGAGCAACCACCATGTCCTCCCCGCTGGCTCCCTCGAGAACTCCAGAACATGCGCCGCCCCCACTGCACAATGGACGCCGCTCATTCACGGTACCTGCTCGACTGAGGAGCAGCCCGGCACCGGCCCCAGCTTCAACAAATAGTGCGGATGGTATAGAAACGCTGGTCGTCTGTCCGCACTCAAGGATCGTGTCCTTTACAGCCACAGGCACCTCCGCTGCGAGCGGTGATTCCCATATTGCTTGGAATACACCGACGGAGCGCACACTCGCCGTTGGTATGTCATATACGTCAATTTGAATGTTGCCCTGAATAACACGACTTCACAGGTGTCCTGCGCATTTACCGCGTGACCGCATCCAATGTGTCCTTCCTCAACTCCGGCAACCTCCTTCACACAATCTTTCCTCGATCACAATGCTGGTGTGTGGACGGACAGTCTGTGTTCGTACTTAGGATAAGGCAAGACTCGTACTATCGCATGGAACTGCCGTACGAGACCGACGACGACAAGGCCAAGATCGAACAGTTCAAGGCAGTGCTTGGCCAAGTCTTGCAGTACGAGAAGACGCAGTGTCCATTTACACGAAGCTTTGAAGTTGATCTTCCTGAGCGCCCGACAACGCCACCACGCAAACGGCTGACAAGGAGACCAACACAGAAAGCGAAGAAGTGGACTTTTGACAAGACATGGATGCCGGAGGACGGACCACGACCTTCTACACCTGTGCTGGAAGGCTCTGATTCTGCGAATACGTCTTCATATGAAGAGGACGATCGGTCCAGCATTCACACCGACGCGAGTGATGTACCTGTCCCTGAAACACCTGGATCTGTTTTCGAGAACACACCACCCCCCAAAGTGGTACGAAGGCTGTCAGTAGCAGAACGCGCGCAAATATTCCAAAGTCCTCGGTCAGTTACAGCGCCGATGATTTCAGCTAGAGGGAGATCAGCTTCAACAGCATCGTCGATGGGCTGCATTCCCGAGACCTTGAAGGAGGATGATAAGGAGAAAGAGACGGACAGCCGCGCTAAGCCAGCGATACTGGAACGTAAAACGTCCACAGACGCTGCTAGCCTCTTGTCAAGCGCGGACTCCTTCTACTCACTGCACACGACACGCCGAACCCCTTCACCACCTTTCATGGACGCTGAAGCTGAAATCCTCAACCCGTGGGCGGACACCCTACAGAAGCATGACAGTATGAGAGGACGCACCAGACATCGTCGTGACGTTTCAGAACTCACTGTACGAGCTACGTCCGCAGATCATGTTGAAAAATCTGCACCTGTGACACCTATCGTGCCCCTTCTGCCTATCACAACGCCGACAATCGATATACGCCCCTCATCTGCACCTCACACCCCTCCACTTGTGAGTGATTCCGACGAAGATAGTCTTGGATTACCATCATTGGATGTGCCCACTCCACCAGACATGATTCGTATGAGGAAGCTAACAGGCGCTTCCCCACGAAGAGCATTTTCTCCAATGCCGCATCCACAGAACTTGTGCTTCCCCACCAAGCACAAGCCAAATCAGAAATTCACAACCGCTTTAGTCCGCAAGACTTGCGAGATCGTTCTTGGTCCGCCTCAACATCTTGTATCGCTCATGCTGCGCATTGCAGCAAGCATCTCTAATGGCTTCGGCTTTTCTACTTATCGTGTCCGACGTACAAAGAATATTCCAGGCTCATGGGAGTCCAGTGGTGAGGAGGACGAGTTCGAGGAAGATGACTTCGGCATTCCTCTCAGCAACCTGGGGGAGCCGGCGACACGCAGGACAGGGTATCCTGGTGAGCTGGATTGATCTTTACGCATGACCACTTGCATACTCTACGGACGATACCAGGCGTTTTGCATCCCTTTATCAGCATTTACACGGTTGGGCAATATGACGATTATGGTTCGATTATATATGTATGATTCTGACGGTTACGGAAAGCTACATGATTGTAATATCACAGTATATGTGAAGGGAGATAGAATTTTCGACTTAGTATGAAGCATGTTGACAATGACCAGGAGAAAGCATGAGTGGTTCACGTAATGATCGTCTAAACGCCAGCCTCACTTGTGACCACCTCGTCGGTCAGAGCGTAGTCATAGTCGAGCTAAGAGGTAGAGCCACCACTCACGTGTATCGATCGCACGCGGTCTGTTGACGTGCACATGCCCCACTGCTGCGGAGCTTGTGCGCGAGTCAACAGCTACGATGACCTGCAGGCAAAGCCACAACGACTATGGCAAAAATTGTCAAGCGAACTATTGCCGTTAAGTGCGATTTCATTATGTTTGGCGGGCTTCTTTGTAGATGCCAGACATCGTGCGTTGACTTTCGGGAAGGAGCCGCCGGCTCCAACCCGGCGGTGTGCAGCTGCACACCACCACAGAACGCTCACTCATCTTCAGCCATAAGCCCTTCAACGCCAGACGGTGATCATGCGTCGCTGAAGCCCGCCAGTTCGTTCATGTGGACGAATCTTGTCTTTGTTATTTTCGCTTTTGACCCAGACCTTGATGAGCGGTGCAGGGTACCTCATCCCAGCGTGATGCCAGCCACACTTTTCGTCCCAGCCAGCTTTTTAACTGACAACCAACTTGATCGTGGCGCCCAATGAGACCCGCACCTTCCAGCAGCTGCACGGTGAGCAAATAGGTCCACTGATGAGTTTGCATCTTGGAAGTCGCAGTTGTCGGTGGCAGGCAACCCGCCTCTTTGTTTAATAGTCCAGGATGCGCCCATGCGTAGAGGTTTGGCTGAGCTTTCTTGATACTGTTTTACGCGCTACACAATCAGCACGAGTATATGATCGACTGCTAGTGCTGCCTCCCGGTTTCCAAAAAGAGCGTAGGGATAAAAAGAGCATAGGGATTCGGCGACACTATGGAAATGCACATGGGTATCAGAACTGTCTGCCGGGCGCCGACAAACTACTACTACGACAAGCCGTTACCGATATTGCCATATAGCGAAGCTTTTGACGTTGAGATGGAGCTCGTACCCAAGCCGCTTTTCAGCAGACCGACAATATTGCCTCCAGCACGCGCAGCTTACGCAGTCGTGCAACCTTCATCGCCGATCTACATACCCTCCATTTCCTCAGCAAGCGTACGGCGAACATCCTCTCCCCGATCATCAAGGCGCAGCATATCCTCGTCGAGATCATCGGTGTCCACATCTATGAGCTCGGCGCCGACGTCACCGTACTGCCAAAGGCGTTCGCTTGAGCTGACCTGCACCTCTCCTTCGACTGTATGGTACACTCCCATCTCAACACCAGAGCCTCAACCACAGCGGCCATTGAGAAGGAAAGTGAGCCCCACTCATGAGACGCTAAGGAGCTTGAGAGCGAAGGAGTCGGATGCGTGTCTGCAGAGGGTTTGCGACGAGCAAGTGTCCGCTTACCTGAGTGGAGCACTATTTCCAAGAGAGAGGATGAAACCTGGGCTGGAGGTGATGGAGGAAGATTGATGTTCTGACGATCACGCGTGAGTATTTGACCTAATACTCTGCAACAGAGACTTTGCTGATGCAGTACAGAGTATGACTTATGACCAACAAACTTTCCTACTCTATGACCCTGCTCCTAATGCGGTGGCAGACACGGGCGGCGTTGATTGCGGATCCCTTCACTGCGATACCATATACTTAGGGTAGATTGCTAGTCGCTTTGGACTGCGGGCCTTTTTCTGTTTTGTTTTTCCGCTTTATACATTCGCTGTGGCCCAATCGCACCGGTGGCCATACTTCTCGCTTTATTGGCTTCAATGGTAGGATATCCGGCTGGATAGCAAGTACTCCTCGCAAGCTGTAATCTAATTTATACAATCTTGCCAGACTCTTATCAAATTTGTCATCGTCAAGCATCGCTCCACTTACCTATTCCTCCGACCCTTGTACCACTTACGGCCCGTCCGTCACGGCCCGTCTTGCACGCATAACTAATCCATTCCGCAGGTTCCTCATCCAACACCCATGACCGGGATTTTGTAGTTGTGGATGAATGATAGAGTAAAAATGCTGAGCTCTGAGCGGGATTGGTATGAAGCAAGTGCGAACTTGACGCGAAAGAAGGGCGCCGGTCACTCGAAGCTGGTGGCATTGACCTCAAAGCGCTAGGTCGCCGTGATGCTATGGTGATGTCGAGTAGAATCGTTGGGGTAAAGATCAGCCTGACGTTCTTAACGGTTTGTGTTGCTCCGACCGCATTCTGGCCGACGTCCTTCGGTCCTCAATGCGTTTGCCTTGCGTCTCGGACACAGGTGCAGGACTGAGACGTTGAGATGGAGCAGCAAGGACAGTCAGTATCGTGGCACCGCATAGCTTCGTGTTTCAATTTCGGCATTACGGTCGGTTTAGATTGAATTTGCAACCACACCCACAGGCTGGCGCGGACCACAACGCCGTCCTCTGGGTATCGTACCCAGAAGGGGGGGCCCCTCCAGGGTCGATGTCCCAGGTTCCTGCAGCCACATCCGCTAGCACGCAGTAACCACGAGTCTTGGCGAGGCCATTTTGCATCAATGCCCGTAGCACCCGCGTGATGAGCTGGAGCTCGCTTATGTGCTTGGAAGGGCTGGCCGTACAGCAGTCACACGGCTGTGAAGACGTCAGGCCTGTCTAAGAATTCCTCAATCACTGTGGGGGCACTTGTGGAGGCAGCCTTTCATGCAGCTGGCCGTCAACTGTCTCGTAAGGCACAAGCTAGCGGCTGGTAGCAACAGCATCGAGCCAGTAGGCGACGGTCCGTAGGATCGGATCTGGAAGCATGTCGAAGGTGGATCCTTTGCATCCCGGGTCCAGGCAGGGATTGTTGGAGGTGGTGGTCATAGCTGATGTGCGTGGAAACGACCGCGACGAGACATGATGCCGGTCGTCTCCGTGGTGTGCATAGGCCGGTGAGGCTGCTCTCCTCGCTTTCGTTGCATTCTCCCCCATAGTGGACGCTGGACTGCGAGAGTTGACCGTGATGTTGCCATTCAAGATGCTGAGCTGTGGTTTGCACAGCCGAGGCGCCAGGGGATGGGGCAGCGCAAAGCTTGCGCAGCGCCGGACATCCCTCTCACCGCACGTTATCTCTTTCACCACAAATCCAATCTAAACGCAGCTGTGCGACCCAATGATTTGCAGCTTGTCCGATGGATTTCCAATCTAGCCAATATCCGTCCTCCTTTGCTGGGTTCTCCACCTCTGCCGCCCACCTTGGCCAAACTACGACACATTCCCCGCAGAATCAGTTCTTCAACTCGGATCCACAAGCTCGGTTCGCGCAATCAAACAACGCGTTCTCCTATGGCGGTCTTCCCAATGGCGGCCAAGGCGCCTCGTTCCCTAACAGCATGCAGAGTGGCGCCATGATGCAGCCTGGAGCTGCCATGTCCCAGAGCCAGCTTCACCAAGCACGAGGTATGTCAGCACGCGGTATGCAATGACGTCCTGTCACCGCGACGGGCGGCGCGCCTGCCTTTTGTGACCTTGTGTCGCGGTCGCGCCTTCCCTGACGTGCCCTGACCCGACGTGCCTTGATCTGCTTATCATGCTGACTCTTGTGGAGCAGCGCAATTGCAGCAACAGCAGCAGCATCAGCAGCATCAGCAGCAGCAACAGCAGCAGCAACAGCAGCAGCATAATCCGTATTCGAGCGCGCCCTATTCACAGACGCTGCAGTCGCCCGCCCACCAGCAGTTCGCCCAGAACCGCCAGACCGCCTCGCCGGCCCTGAGTAACCAAGGCCAGCCGTATGCCACGCCTCAGCCGCAGCAGTCGCCCACCACCCTGCCGTCGTCCAACGGTCAGCAGCCCATGAACCTCAACGCGCCCTCACAAGTCAAGAGCGAGCCTGCGCAGGCGCAGACTCCCGTCAAGGCTCTGCCGCAGTCGCCTGTGTCGCCCGTCACGCCCGCGAAAGCACACGAACGCGTCGCGGTGCTTCTTGAGATCAACAGCATACTCATCAACGAGGCCACCAACCTCCAGACCCAAGGCAAGGGAGGCCAGATAGGCGCGCCTGAGGAGGGCAAACCACAGCCATCCAAAGAGTACATCGAGTGAGTTCGACGCGTCACAACCCCTGCATCCATGCTGACTCCACCAGCTACGTCCGTCGCCTGCAAGCCAACCTCTCGTATCTCGCCCAAAATGCTGAGAAGGTACCAAAGCCTGGGCAGCCTGTCCAGCCAGGGCCGGCGATCATGTCTGCGCCGGCAACCCACGAAGACCTAGGCAAGCTCTACGTTAAGCTGCAAGGATTGTTCCCCGGCTGGAAGGGCGGTCAGCCTCCAGCACGGCAGTCACCTGGCGGCCAAAAGCGCATGAGCTCGAGCACATCACAACCACCCAACAGCGCCGGCCTACAGCAGGGCTGGGGCCAGAACCCCATGCAGATGCAACAACAGCAGCCCAAGATGGAGCATCCGCAATGATTGCGCTTCTTCCGGCGCACGACGCGTCATGTATTACTACACTTGTTGTCGCGGCACACGGGAGCCACACGGCCTGGTGACTTAGACTGATACCGGCAGCAGCCATTTCATACTCAACGGAGGCGTATTGAAAACGACACCCTAAAAAGGAGCGGACGGGAGTTATTCAGCTGGCTACATCAACTTGAATGTCCGGAGTACGGTGTTTAGCATACAAGGCGGAACAGGCCGCTTTGTGGTATTGATAGCGGCAGAGCATAGCGCGCTCGATACCTCTCTGTAAATTCAATCAAAATGTGATTGTACTGTCTATTAACATATCATCATGCTCATGGCGTCGTACACATACCATCGTAGTCATGCAATCATCCCAGTACCATACATCTCAATACCGCGTCCGACTAACCTCCCTCCTCACCTCCCTCTCATCAATATACCCCGTACTCCGCCGTGGCTCGCGAAACTCCAAATCACTCCTCCTCACATCGCTCACGCGCCTCGTCCGACTCACGCTCCGTCTGCTCGCCCGCGGCTCCTCGTAGTACTCTATCACCCTTGGCTGGGATCTATTGTCGTCAACACCGCTCACAATATAACATACCTCAACACACATAACACAACGCCACACACAGTAACTGAATGTACAGCAACTGAATGTGAAGACCGAAGAGAGACTCACCGGTGACGACTACGACTGCGCTCCACATACCGCGCTTCATCGCCCGAGCGCCGCCATTCGCGCGGCAGACGCATGACGCCGGCGGGTGGGTGAGAGGTGTAGTTCCCCCGTCTGGGAGGCGGGTCCATGACGCCTGGGCCGCGGGTTTCGTATGCGCGCATGATGCACATTTCGATGGGTTGTAGCTGGAAATCAGTGGTGCTGTTATTCCGCTTGGAGGGTTGGTGCTGGAGAGGTGAGGTTCGATGGGTTAGCGGTGATGTTGGATATGTATGTTTGAGCGATTGCGTCCTGTGTGTTATTCAAGGTATTGGGAGGATCGGCATACAATGCCTTTGTGCTGGTGTTGATTCCATGTCCAGCCTCTGGGCAAGTTGGCGGGATGACGTACGCCCAGGATGACTCGCGCAAGTGCAAGTCCGCTCGAAGCTCATGGTGGGAAGACGCAATTGCTGGGACGATGAATTGAGAATGAATTGAGCTTGTCGTTGGATGCAACGACTTTGATGTTTGCGTGGTAGTGGTGCGAACATACATGCACGAGGGTAGATCTTCGCTTGTCCGGCGGTTCCTGCCAAAGGAAATGCCGAATAGTCTACATATAATACAAGGCGTTCTACGACGCTGGTGTTTTGGGGCCTTCGAAAACTGCCTTTCCACTCCTGACGGTTGCGTACTTCACGGCGCCTACTGAGTCTTCCTGAACGCCAGGTGCGGTTGTGCCTGCACCGATTTGCCTGATCTCCTCTTGGATCTTGCGATCCACTGCATCCTGAATGGCGCCTGGCTGGCTCTCAGCGATTTCATTGACATCCTTGAGTGTCAGGACATCGCTGATACGCGAGGCACGCGACTGAAGGAGCATGGTGGTTGGGCCCTCGAAACGAAGGAATAACTGAAAAGGTTAGCTTAACGTATCTGTGATTGCATGCAAACATACCCTGTCGCCCCAGATGGACCGCCTCATCCATGTCTTGAGGGTGTGCCATGTAGTTGAGATTGCGCGCCATGTTGCTGTTTGGCTCATGACTCTGAAGAACCTGGCGTTCTGTACCAGCGAGCCAAAGCCGAGATCAGGGACCTGGAGGCGGAAGTTGGACGACTTGAAGCGGAAAGGCATCGGTGGTGTTGTTGACGCAGTGTATGCTACCACGTTACTACATTTTGTAAGCTCATCAAACGCAAACAGTGATGTCGTATGTGACCTACGCTGGGTGTGCAACATAGCTCTCGCCAGCCTTCAGTTGCACCTGGTAGATCTGGCCGCTCCCTGCGAGCGCCAGCAGTCCACGTCCTGTGATGTATGTGTTTCCCCAGTGTGCCAGGCCTAGCTTGACATTGTACTGCGGCTTGAGGCTCAGGGTGTGGCCGGTCCATGCCAGCAGCGCCTGTCTCTGGCTGATGACCCAGTCTTGCCTGCCATCGAGGTTGACTGTGACGATGCTGGAAATGGGCGACTTGGTAGAGACCAGGGCGGTGACGGGGGTGGTGGAGGAAATCTTCTGGTAGAGAAAGGGAATGCCGACGGGCGCGCGCCTGAACGGCTCGAGGAAGGAAAGGGTCGATAGCGTGTTCTCTGACTTGCCGTTGAGGCCGACCAAGGTACCGCGGCGGGTGAAGAGGGTCTGCGAGGCGGAGAGCGAGACGGAGAGGAGGGAGAAGGGCGTGCCGATGACCTCGAAATGCGCGTCTAGCAAAGGTCAGTGGCTGCATGCGCAGGACGTGATGGCTGGAGCGTACCAGGCGAGACCACGGGCGTGGCGGCCGCATCGATGCTGACCTGCTGGTCGGGTGCAGGCTCGGCGGACGAGTGCGTGGCGGAGATGTTGATGCATCGTCGTCGCGCGGTCGCGGCACCGGCGCGGTGCGCGACACTTCTCCAGGGCGAGGCAGCCGGGCGGAGCATGGCTGTGCCTGTCAATTGGCGTTCGTGCAGTCGTGCTGGGGCAGCCCGGAGCTTGATGGCGGCGTGCAGCGCATAGGGCTGAAGGCGAGGCTGCATCATCGAATAAAACGGCCCCGAGCTCGACTACGCGCCGCCCCGGTACTCCAAGCACGCAAGCTGGCCGAGGCATCCCGCCATCACTGAGCGCGCCCTGCAGCCACTCGAGCTTCCTGGAGCTCTCCCATTCACCCTCGCAGCTGCGCGACCCGAACATGTGAAGCTCGCCATGCTCATCCCCCCGCTTGCCCGCGCCGCCAGTCGGCCGGCCCTCCAGCCCTCGAGCTTGAGCTTGCTCTTCCGCCCACTTCCACTGTGCCACGCCCGCGTCTTCACCTCCTCTCCGCTGCACAGGAAAGATGTCCACGGCCAGCGGCCTGCGCCAGGCTCGCCCCAAGCCCTGCAAGACACCAAAGCCGCCAAACCTGTCAATGACCCCGCCAAAGCCAAAGCAAAGGTGGACAAGTCGATGGATCCGCTGCTCGGCGAGAGGAACCTGAGCAACAAGGAGCAGCGCAAGGCAGACTGGACCATTATCAAGGAAATGACAAAGTACCTCTGGCCCAAGGACAACTATGGGACACGGTTCAGAGTGGGACTGAGTGTAGCTTTGCTCCTGAGCGCAAAGCTGCTCAACGTGCAGGTGCCATTCTACTTCAAGAGCATCGTGGACTCTATGAACATAGACTTTGCTGCAGTCGGAGGAACTGCGACTACCGTGGCAGGCTCCATGATTATGGCTTGTAAGCTACACCTCGCAATGCCACCTGATCACAACTAAAACAAGCAGATGGCTTGACTAGAATTGGCGCCACCGTCTCTCAAGAACTTCGCAATGCTGTCTTCGCAAGTGTCGCACAGAAGGCTATCCGCAAGGTCGCATGCAGCGTGTACGAGCACCTGCTGAAGCTCGACCTGAACTTCCACTTGACCAGACAAACGGGAGGGCTCACAAGAGCCATTGACCGAGGCACAAAGGGCATCAGCTTCCTGCTGTCGTCCATGGTCTTCCACATCTTCCCCACAGCATTGGAGATATCGCTGGTGTGCGGCATCTTGGTTAGTAGAAGTTGGCGTTGAACGTCAAGCATACACTGACTCTGTCAAGACCTACCAGTACGGCTGGCAATTCGCCCTCATTACGAGCACCACGATGGCAGCATACGCGGCCTTCACCATTCTGACTACCTCATGGCGCACAAAATTCAGAAAACAGGCCAACGCGGCGGACAACAAGGCCGCCACTGTCGCCGTCGACTCTCTGATCAACTACGAAGCCGTCAAGTACTTCAACAATGAAAAGTACGAAGTCGGCCGCTACAACGCTGCTCTCACGGCGTATGAGAAAGCCTCGATCAAAGTCGCTACTTCTCTTGCCTTCCTCAACTCCGGCCAGAACATCATCTTCTCGTCAGCCCTGACGGCCATGATGTACCTGGCCTGCAACGGCGTCGCAACAGGAACCATGACTGTCGGCGACCTCGTCATGGTCAACCAGCTCGTCTTCCAGCTCTCCGTCCCCCTCAACTTCCTCGGCTCCATGTACCGCGAGTTGCGCCAGTCGCTGTTGGACATGGACACCCTCTTCAGCCTGCAAAAAACCAACATTGCCGTGCAAGACAAGCCCGGCGCCAAACCACTCCTCCTCACCAAGGGCGAAATCAAGTTCGAAAACGTATCCTTCGGCTACCGCCCTGATCGCCCTATTCTCAAGAACCTGAACCTCACCATCCCCGCCGGCAAGAAGATTGCCGTAGTCGGCCCCTCCGGCTGCGGAAAATCCACAATCCTCCGCCTGCTCTTCCGCTACTATGATGCGCAGGAAGGACGCATTCTGATCGACGGCCAGGACATCCGCGACGTCTCGCTGGAAAGTTTGCGCAGGGCGATTGGCGTTGTGCCGCAGGATACACCGCTGTTCAACAACACGATCGGCCACAACATCAAGTACGGCAACATGGAAGCCAGCGAAGAGCAAATCATCCAAGCCGCCAAACGCGCACACGTACACGACACCATCGCCTCGTTCCCAGACGGCTACGACACCATGGTCGGCGAGCGCGGAATGATGATCAGCGGCGGCGAGAAACAGCGTCTTGCCGTGTCGCGACTGATTCTCAAAGACCCCCCGCTGCTCTTCTTCGACGAAGCGGTACGTCCCTCTACTTTTCATTCAACTCAACGTCAACACTAACGAAGACCAGACTTCCGCGCTCGACACACACACCGAGCAAGCACTCCTCACGCACATCAACTCGCTCGTGCGCGAGAAGAAACGCACATCCGTCTTCATCGCGCACAGGCTACGCACAATCTACGACTCGGACATCATCATTGTGCTCCGGGAGGGCGGCGTGGCAGAGCAGGGCACGCACCAGGAGCTGATTGATAGAGACGGGTTGTACAGCGAGTTGTGGAGCGCGCAGGAGACCATGTTTACGGAGAAGGAGGAGCAGCCTGAAGAAGAGGAAGATGTCAAGACTAAAAGTTAGGGATGTAAATACCACTCCTGTCATCTTGATGTAAATACTACTCCTGTCATCTTGACATAAATACCACTCCCATCACTTCAATACAACATCACCTCATACAACACAATCACAATATGTCACAACATAACCCAACACAGTACAATGCATACCAGTATTCATTAAGCTAAGAATTATCATTATTATTACGCCTCCTCCTAGGCCACTCTATCGCACTCGCGTCTAGCAGGCAAACAAATCCGGGTATCAGGTGAACAGTCGGACCGGGTATATAAACAAATGAAATGGTCCAGATGACAAATAACAAACAAAGATCAGGCGCGGCGGTGGTGTGTAAGACCGCGCCAGGGGTACAGGCGTTTACAATGGTTGATGGTGTGGTGGGTGATATGTGGATGTGGCGAGATGGGAGATGGTCGAGTGACGGCTTGGTAAGCAGTCACTGTTTCAAGTGGTGTGGAGGTGACGGTTGGAGTTGCGGAGGTGTAGAAGTGGAGATCAGGCGTGCATGCCTGGTCCACAGAAATGCGCGTCTCGGACGCGTGTATCCAGGGTTCCTAATCGACGAGTCCTGTAGAATCGCTTGAATGCGCAGGATGATGTCGTACAGCAGTCGCTGCCTATTTGGTCCAACTGCAGCAGCGACTCAGCTCATCGCAGCGCGCTTGCCATCGCTAGGAACCTGGCTCTCTACCACGGCATCCACTTCCCCTTCTTGGGAAGCATGTCCTTCCGCGGAATAAACCTCATCCAGCCCTCTCTCTTGGTCTCCTTCTTGTCGGACACGCCCAAGTAGATGGCGTGACTCCTCCTGGCGTTCTCCATGGCGCGCTCCATATGCTCCGGCGTGTCGTAGTCGATGGCGTGGTCAGGGTTGTTCTCTGGTGTGTGGTCGCCGTGGTACCGTGCTGATGTAGTTTGGTATCCGAAGTCGCGCACGCGATAGCCACTGGAGAGTAAAGATGGCGGCATCGAATAGTTGGACACGCTGCTGGATTCAGAGTCGGACATGATGGGAGATTCGCAGTGTCGATGTGGAGGTAGGTAAATCGATCTGCTGGAGTCGGCGACGCGCAAAAGAGCGAAAAAATGGTCGGTGGTGAGTGCAGTTGCGATGGGTGATGTGAGGTTTGGCGTGGAATGCAGAGATACAGGTTAGGGTGGATTTTTTGTCAGCCGCACGATGACGCCCTTGCTGCAGGTTTGGCTAGAATGCGGCGGGCGCACTTTGCGGCAACGAATGACCAGTTAGCTCAGGGGCCCGCCATGCCAAATCTGCTACAACGAATCGTGGCTCCCCCGCGATTCGCCGTTTGCAGCTAGGTGATCGTCATTTAGGCCGGAGCTGGCGTTGTCTGGATCCCTGGCCATGCATGTTCCATGATACGTATTCAGGCGGCCACGTTAGGTCTATTTACCTCCAACATTTCATTGTGACGACGGCGCCACGACGATTCTACCGTCTGTGGTGCGTCGCCAGTGTTCTGTCTAAGTTGAAGGCTGCTGAAATCAAGGCCAGATGACTGAAAGCCTGCGGAGTATTTCCAAGTTGTTCGCCAGAACGCGCAATTTCCTCCGAGAAGATGTGCAAATGGTTGCCAAAGCTCAGCATGTTTTCAAAGATGTTCACAGCCCTTTGTTGTGTCAGTGCAGGCTGGTCAGAGTGCTGGAAACACTTACTGTATCAAATACTTGTTGTCGTAGGCGCCCGCCTGCTTTGTGTCAGTTGAAGTAAGTCAAGGATGAGACGATACTTGCCCGTGTGAGAGCTTCAACAAGCCAGAACGTGCACATGGAAAAGGCACCCTCTCGGCCACCAACACCATCGTCGCTCAGAGCGGAGTTGTACCGATATACGAGGCCTGTGCTTGTGAGTCCGCCCTTCTCTGGAGCCTTCAAGATACGATCCAATGTCTTCAAGAATCGAGGATCTGTTGGCGCAATGAAGAACACAAGCGGCGCTATCAGCACTGCCGAGTCCAACACGTCGTTGGCTTCGTAACTTTGAATGAAGCAGTCGAGCTCCTTGTTGTAGCCCTTATCCATGATCTCTTCGTAAATCTCATCACGTACTTTATACCACTCTTGTCGATGAGGACACGGGAAGCACCGTTTATCTGCGAGTCGCAGCGCTCTGTCCATGGCAACCCACAGCATGATCTTGCTGTAGACGAAGTTCTGCTTCTGTCCGCGAACCTCCCAGATCGACATGTCTGGTTCCTTCCAGATACCGCAGACATGATCCGCGATTTCTCGGACGCGGAGCCATTGGTCGTAGGTAACAGGCTTACCGAGACGGTTAAGAAGGTAGATGCCATCCATTAGCTCACCGTAGATGTCGAGCTGAGTATGGAACGCAGCTCCGTTACCAATTCGAACTGGTCGGCTACCTCGATAGCCTTCAAGGTGATCGAGCTCAATCTCCGGAATGTCTGTTTCTCCTTTGATCGTAAACATGATAGGTAAGGCGCCCACCTTTCGTTCCTTAGCCTCATCGATACGCTGGAACATATAGCTTGAGTAGGCCTCCGCTTCGTTGCTGAAACCCATGCGAAGGAAGATGTAGATTGTGAATGAAGAGTCTCGAACCCAAGAGTAACGGTAGTCCCAGTTGCGTGAGCCTACAAGGTTTGTCAGTCGATAGATATTGAGGCTTGGAGGTGATACAAACCTCCGAAATCCTCTGGCAAGGAGAAGGTTGGTGCAGCGACGATGGCACCTGTAGGTTCGAAGATGAGCATCTTGAGTATGAACAAACTCCTAGTCACGACTTCATCCCAGCGACCGTTGTACTTGCTTCCACCAATCCAACGGTTCCAGTACTTGACGGTATCCATCTGCACCTTGTCCACCAAGTCCGTGTCGATGTGATCCGGGCTGTGGTCATCGGCATCCCTCAGAATGAACGAAACAGCTTGCCCTTCAGACAAGCGGAAGCCGGTGGTGACTGCGTCTCCAAGCTCGTTTCCGGATTTCTTCGAGAAGGTAACTCTTGGACAAGCTACGTCGTCTTCGCCACAATCAACAGTCGTGTTGAGCTGCAATGACAAATCTTTGGACTTGAAGACGACTCGTTGATCATGCTCACCCTGCTCGCCATAATTGAGAATCTCAGTCGTATGTTTGTCTTGTGCGTAGTCTACGGACAATGAGCGCGGGCTGGGAGCGGTCCTTGGTGAACTTACTGAATGCTGGGCAAACTTCTACATTCACATCGACTTGCCCACGCATACACTCGACTCTTCGCACCAACCATTTCTTGAGGTCTGGTCGCTCAGGTACATCCCCAGTGTGCTTACTTGCAATGACGCGGGCGTGATACTCAGCATCCATGGATTTGTTGTTCGGCCGTGGCAGGAAATCGACCACATTCATCACACCTTCTTCCTTAAGGTATCGGGTCTGAAGAACGTTAGTTGCGGGAAGGTAGTGTTGCTTTGTTGTGCAGAGGTCGTCATGCTTCGGGCTGATGGTAAAGTGTCCGCCCCTATCCTTGTCCAAGATACGACAGAACACTGTTGGTGAATCGAAGTTGGGCCAGCACATGTAGTCGAGTCCACCATCCGATGAAACCATGGCACATGTCCTCAGGTTTCCGATGAGTCCGTAGTCTTCGATGGGCATGTATCCTGTCGCTGTTCGTCTGTCTGCTGGCCCTTGACCGCCTACAGAGGCCAATCGCTTTTCCTTTGGATTTATCATCCCTTCGTCTCCGTTTCCTGGGTTGCTCTCGCTTTCGTTGTCTTTCCTATATAAATCTGACTCGTTGTCTGGGTCCTGGCGAGGACGAAGGGGAAATGAGTTGGTGCGGTCTTGGCTGGTCTTGTCACCGTGTGACACTGACATCTCTGCTTCGAGGTGGCTAACTATATTAGCTTGCGGCCAGGGGTTTGAAAGTGTGCCACTTCTGTAGATACTATGCTCAACGATTTTGCGGATCTTGCGGAGATCGTGGAGGGGAAGCTGAAGCTGATGTCATCCACGTGACGTCACCCATCGTGAACCGCGTGCAGCTCCCTCTCCCTTGATGGAACGTCAGGCGAACGCGAAAGCATCAAGCGCCGGATGTGGTAGCTGGATAGACTTCATTTATCAAAGAATAATGTGTTGCATTGTGCATAGAAGCATTTGTTTAGAGATACCTATAAACCAACTCCATCTCATCTCCATTATCCGTGCCTGACTTCGATCTTGTAGAATTTAACTTCGCTCGGCTCGTCGCCCTGGTTGTAATTGCCGACTTTGAAGTAACTCAAGGGACTGTTTAGACTTCCAGTGCTCATGACCTTCTTTTCTCCGCCATCGAGCTGTACGCTGAATTTCCCCCCTTCGTACCTCAATTCATATCCGAATGCTTTGCCCACTTCAACCTTTCCGATCTCAGTCATCTTCAGACTACTGACATCCGGGATTTGGGAGACGCCAATGGTCAGCTTGCCTTCTCGGCTGTAGAACAGCTCTGCCACAGGTTTCTTCGATACGCTGTCATCGACTTTCACCTGCCCGACCACGGTCCCGTATTTCGAGTCATCCGGCTTAGGTACTGAAAGTCGCACAGTCAAGACATTGGTGCTCTTCTTTGGGTCCCAGGACTTTGGGGATGACTCCCGCAGCTCGGTACGGCAGTGCTTGCTGTTCGGTGTGGTCACGCATTCTGAGCGCGATGGCACTTTCATGACAAGTGCCCCGGTTGAGGAAGTGAAGAAGTATTTCGGAGATGAATAGCCACCACATCCAACTAGCTTCGAAGAGGATATCTGATCCACTTTGCCATCGCTGCCAGAGGGTAATTGCAGGTTGAATGATCCAAGGTCGAAGTTTCCACCAGGCGCACAGGCAGGGTTGCTGCTACGAGCATTTATAACAGGAGTAACTGTGAAGGGTGCGGCGAGAGCAGATGTGGTCGCCAATAGAATCATCGTGATAATGGAAGTCATGGTGGGCGTTGCGCTTTGCTGAGTTTTGGAGGTTCCGAGGTAAGTGAAGATATACTATTGCTACTACACACGAACAGTCTGGCCTTTTATACCAAAGAAAAATAAAGTTGCCAGCGGAGTTGTGGATTACTCATGTCAGCCAATATATTGTTGTAGCTGTGATGCTGACGGGTGCTGCTTAGCGTTGCGAACTCCGTACAGCCCCTGACCGAGAACAGCTCAAAAGTGTGTATTCGGATTTGAGTAAGCAGATGAGTAAGTCCGGACGTGTATAATGTTGTTAGAAGGAAGTTTTGATTCGTACATTTACTCGGTGGCCCACATGAGTACAAGCATCGAATTGACTCGTGGTACATATATGCGTGAGTACGAGCCTTCAGACGGCACCCCATCGCTCAGCATAGCGGTCGTTCTCTGGATCGGTGTTACGCTCATACTCGCTTCGATCGGCCACATACTGTGCAGTCTCTTCTCCGAACACCTCGCTCATCCAAGCAAAAGTCAGATCGATTCCGGCAGATATGCCAGAGCTAGTCCAGAACTCTCCATCCACCACCCATCTTGCCTTAGTCACCCATTTAACTTTTGGATGTTTCTCTTTGACCTGTGACTTTGAGTCAGTCCTTCCTTGTATGGTTGTACTGACATGTCAAGGTGTATACCTGGTTGAACGCCCTCTTGTTAGTCGTTGCTCTGATTCCGTCCAGCGCTCCGGTTCTGGCTAGGATCTCGCTTCCAGTGCAGACTGTCAAGACCCACTTGATGTCTCCCCTCAATCGCTTCCGCAACTCTTCTCTTTCCTCCCCAACGGTGTTTGGGTCAAGTTTCGAGTCGCCCAGTCCCAGCGAAGCCAGATACTCAACCACCTGCTTTATGTTCTCATCAATTCTGTTACCTAGGCCGCCGGGGATTATCAAGACATCCAGGGACTTGGGTGCGTCATCGAATGTATGTGTTGGAACAATGGATTGACTGAACGTCGAGCCCTGCTGGTCCTGCGCCAGATGTTGCGTGCTCACGGGGTCTCGAGTCGCAGCTATGATGGAGAGGTTAAGAGTGTGCGAGTTCGCGAGTACATCAAGGGCATCCAGAGGGCCACAGACGTCAAGGAGTTGGAATCCTGGGAAGAGGACGACACCGAAGTTCTTGGGCAGGTCCGGGGTGGACATGATGGACGATGTTTGCTGTCAGTAGAGACGATTGTGTTTGCGTTCAGGACTGTGTTCGAAGTGGTTCACAATTGGAGATATTGCAGAGGTGAAAGCTGCAGTCGATACGAGATGTATGACTGGTACCTTGGTATATCGCCATGACCGGCTGAGCCTAGTATGGGTAGAGGTAGATGGTGACATTAGTCAGCGATGGCGGGGGTAAATTGCGTGCACTTGGCAGGGCGCCGCAAACGCCGCAGGACCTGAGTAGAGGGAGCTGATGCTTTCCAAACTCAGAGGTAGGAGGTTATCGATGGGCATGCAATCAATTGTATATCGTCTTGCAAGGGAATTATCCTTGGCATTATGTGCAGACAAACACCTGTCGCATGGATTCCTTAAACTACACCTTTCATATGAATGCCTTGCTCATCCTGTTGTTGAACAGTCAAATAGTTCCTAGCTCTCTCAATCCTTTCCTTGGTCAAGAGATAGCTGCTGGGAATGTCGCCGCTCTGCACCATCTGTGCTTGAATGGCACCCAGTTCCTGGCCAGCCTCTTCTCCAAGAAGCATGTCCACAACTGCTTTGCCGCAGAGTGTAGTGTTTGGCATCCCATGTCCAGTGTATCCACCAGAAAGCCACAATCCTTCTCGATCTGGCACCTTACCAACCCAAGGGTGGTCATCACGGCCTGTAGCGAATTAGTAAGAGAATAGATGGGAGGGAAAGGGGAACTTGCTGTAGCCCATGATACCTGTCCATTGGCCAGCAGCTTCGAGCTCCTTCAGGCCTTCCGTCTCTCCATCAAGTTCAAGGACCTCCAGAAGCGCACTGCGAAGGTATGCTGCTGAGTCTTCGTCGATAATGCTGTCATCCGAGACACCGATGGTTGGAAGATGACCCGCTCCGCGGCCGCCGCCAAACATCAGATGTCCGCGAGGGTTTGGTACGCCGTCGAACGGACGTTGGACAAGATAGTCGTCGTTGTTGGCTGGTTGGCCTAAAGCTCCTACCATTCCGTGCGAGTCTGGGAGGATCGTGTTTCCTTTAGGAGGTAGAAGCGCTGACATCTCGCCGCGGACGGGAACAATGAGATCGGCGAAATGGGGGAGCAGGGCTGATGTGTAGCCATTGGTAGCTAGGATAACCTTCTTCGCTTGGATTTTGCCGCGGTCGGTATGCAGTGTATGCTTGCCGTCCGTGGATGTGATCTCATTAACAGGAGTATTGGTCTGTAAATTAAGCTGTCCAGCTTTGACGAGTTGTTCCAGAGTAAATGTAACCAACTTGTACGGCCACAGACTTGCAGCACCTTGGCTGAGCGTCACTCCCACAGCTTCAGGAGACACTCTATGCTTCTTCAGCTCCTCCTTGTCGCGGATGATCGTGACCAAGCTCCGCAGCTCCGGAGCTACCTTCTCAAGGTGCGCAATCTCCTTCTCAGCTTCACTCATAACCTCTTCTGTCCAGAACGAGCGACATCCAGATACATCTCGCCATTCACAAGGAACATTGTTTTTCTTGACGTACGATCGGACTGCGTGGACATTCTTCATCTCGAATGCGGCTACCTCGGCACTACGGTCAAACAGTAGTGGTTGGCAATGTCCGCCATTCTGTTATTAATGATCAGCAGTTCATCTCTTGGATACATTGAAGGGTAGTATTCGTCACGACGGCGACTCCAGAGCGGCGCCCCAGCATCCCAGCAATATTAATTGGGACATGTGAACTCACTCTACCTGTGGCTCCCCAGCATGCTTCTCTAGCTTCGAGAAGCACAATACTTCTCCCCTTGGCTCTCTCATCTTCAGCCAGAAACCGAGCAGCAGATGTGCCAGTTATACCACTTCCCACAATGACAATATCCGCCTCAGCGGGAAGTTGTTCGGTGGTACGGTGACCGATTAAGAACTCATTAGGCTCGCTGTGCCAGAAAGAGCTGCTCGAAGTGGGCGTGGGGAGCGTCGCGCGTTCGTGCTTCATGTTGCGATTGCTGTCGATAGCTAGTAGGCGGTCGAATGTGGGGTGGAGGGGAAGGCTGCAGGACAACTTGTCTTGGGTCAATGGCGAACTATATATTCCCCACCTTATCTAAGTGACGACTGTAGCGCAACGGTTTGATCAATGACTCGGAATGCGCCCCTCTACTTGCGGGCTCTACTTCCTTGCGGTGTTGGCAGAACATGAATCATCGAGCTTTCGGAGTAAGCTGTCCAGATTGCGCAACATCGCCATGCCGAGCCGCTCCTCATTGATTTCGAATGCCTATTCGCGATGTCACTATACCGAAGATCCACTTCGTGATTTATGAGCTCTCGGGAGTGTTGCAGGAGCACAGAGCACAGGAGGCCATACAGGTACTCTGTGAGCTGGGAGGGTTGGGAGCTGCGGATGCGACTTCGCAGTTGATACCCGAGCTCCGCAGGGCTGCTTATGTAAACGGGGCAGTGCAAGATCCAGTCCACATGGCGCGGACTAAAACTGAAGCACGACATCTCATAGACTTCTACTCTTACTAAATGCTTTTCTGGAAATGCCTGAGATTACGCAGTTGGTTGTCGCTCACCCCCGATACGGGCACATTGAAATGATCGGGAACACAACCTCACAAACATCAAGAGCTTGGATTTCTCAGTGACAGTCTAGATTACAGATGGACAACACCGAAGTCCTTATATGATTCAATCGTGATCATCATGCATCGCGGTCATCAGTAGCTCTCCACACCTTCCAGCAGTGCATACGTCCAGCGGAGCCACCCAATATCGAGCGGGTGCCGGACCCCTCGCGTCGGCCTTCAATTACGACTTGCGATGTTCAAATACTCCTTTCGCAGTATCCCTGACCGAGAAACCATTAAAAAGCCAATCGTTCGAATGCCGTCCGCGCCATGGATCGCTTCCACCGGTCGATGTTCTGCCGTTTTCTTGGAGACTTGGTCGTGATGCCTTCGCGGGAGCTTGTGTAGGTGTAGGTTGCGAGACATGACGAGTCTGCTGTGGTCGCGCGACTGGGAGCTGTTCGGGCGGCAGCACCATTGGCGACTTTGATCGTTTCCGGGATGCATCTGCACGTGATCGACTGCGCGAGCGTTCACGCAGCCGCTCGGTGATGGCTCCGAAGAATGTTCGTGAAGTTGGCGAAGCAGGCGCAGATGTAGGGGACACTCGGTCAGATGAGTCGGTTGACTTCTGGGAACCGACTGTACATGTGCGAACAGGTGGTATCGGCTGGAAATTCGTGTGGTCGTGTGATGCCATGCTGGTTGATTGCGTGTTGTGCCTCAGTGAGGTGCCTGTATGGTTCGAATAGAGAGAGCGCTTGTTTGGTGTTTGGGATAGCAGTGTGCCACTCTAAGAGGACAGATGGAGGGACTCAATCAGGTGGATGAATATGCGGCTCAAAGGAGCATACTGCAAGCACAATATATAACGCGCACACATTGCCAATTCGCTTTCTTGTGTCCTGCAAACTCGCGAGTCGCATCGCTAGCGTGCAGCGTCGCTCAAATGAGGGTGTCGGTGACCAAATGCCCTCTCGTATGTACACCAACCAATCACAATCACCACAGCACCGACAGAACGCCTGATTTGGTGGCCGTTCGATCGCTCGCTCCAAAATCTCACCGACTCTGACATGCAGGCGACGTTCTCGAGTGGGTCCATGAACTGCAATCAAGCGACAACGCATAGAGCCGAGTGCTCTAATCCCGAATGGGACTCGATTGCGATGTAGGGCAAGCCAATGAGCAGTCAACCGGTAGGCAGCTGCCTCAGAACCAAGGCTTTTGTGTCACCGGTTACGACTTGAGCAGTTCGGACACTCCCGCTGCGTTTGAGACACGTACGGTTCCTGCTCTGACCAGTCACAAATACCGATCTTGTTCCTTGAGAACTTGGAATGTAGCGTGATTAGCCGCACAGTCATTGATGTCCCGTCTGGTCACCACCGGAATGAGGATCATGTGCTGTGCCTCATCTACCAAGCGGGTTACAAGCTGGCCAGACCGCAGAGGACAGCACCTTGTGTTGATGAGAAGAACGGGCTGCGGTCCAATGCTGAAAGTCGCGCGAGCAAAAAGATGTGTTGCTACCAAGACAGGAGCCGGTGCAGCTAGAGAGGCAAGAAGAACGGTATTGTGCAGTACAATCATAACAGTGCAATTATCTGCGCAGTGTTTATCCTAAGTCTGTTAAGTTCTGAGTGGCGCCTTCTTTGAGGACACCGGAATCATCTTGACATCACCCAAGGAACCCACCACACCGTCAATCTGGTCCAATGCAGTAGGCATTGGCTCCTCTGCAGTTGATATAAGAATATCAATATCATATTAATGGATCGACTTTCGCTGTCGTATCTTCATCCCCGACTTCTTCCACGGTTCTGGTTTCCCCTTCATCTTTCTCGTTCTCTACTCTTTCACCTCTCCCGGCAATGCTCTCAACTGAACCTTCAGCTTCCTCTCTTCCCTCAACCCAATACACAACCATCCCATTGAAAGCATGCGGATGCATCTCAAAGGTCTCCAACTTCACCACGTTCCTATCCTCCAACCACTGTTTCCCCAACTCATTACACTCCTCAAGCTTGTCTCTCTTCTCCTCGCCATGCGCGAATGCCCCGTAGTCGTCCAAGATCTCATTGCCCACGTACAGTACTGGGTCCTTGCCTTTAAGGAAAAGAGGAAGAAGTAGGTACCAATCGACAAACGGACTAAACACGAAAGACTGAGGCGTGATATACGTCGCGATGTCGTCAGTGCAGACCTGGACGGAAAGTAGGGCTAAAAACTCATGGTCGACGGAGGTGAAGGCAGGTTCCTGGGCGTAAAATTTCGCCTTGGAATTGAACCGTTGCGCTGCACTCAATTAGTACTCCGGCTTGAATCATGAAGCCAAGATGGAAAACTCACAGGAAGAGACAACAGACATGAAGAGGACGAGCTGCCACATTGCCCTATGTCTGTGCTCCCAATCGCGACTAAAGCTACCAATGCCGATGCAAACAGCTTCTTCCACATCCCATCTCCTTTTCGCCAACACAGTTTCTAGATGTTGTGCGCATGCCGTGGTTTTCCATTTCTCGGTGCGGTTTTGGAAATCTTGCAGTAGCTTTTCGGCTGTCAAGCCGTCCACATTGGCTGTTGGCATTGAGCCAATTTGAGTAGCATTGTGTCTTTGGCCCTTCCCCTTGCCTTTCTTTGTACTGGCGGATGTGTTTGATACACCGTGGGTAATTACTGTCCAGCCATCGTCGGTGTTGACTTGTTGGCGCTTTACGCGTCCGCGGCCGCCCATGTTCAAGATGCTGAAGGTCGACGTACTGAGGTGGCGATCATTTTCAACGAGTCATGACTTATCATGACATGATCTATCAGTGACTTCCTGGTGTGCTGTATGCTGTCCGTATCGGGAGACGCGTAGTCTGCACGCGCAAGAAATTTGGTGACGGCAGACGTGGGGCAGATATTCGGAACTCACTGTGGGGCTTTCGGAACTAACGTCGGAACTCTAGATGTCCATCGACTTTTCATCCTTTGAACATGAGCCCATGTCGAGTCGATGCATTGTTCTCGTAGGACTCAGCATCAAAATCTTTGTGGGACAGATCTACCTGCGTTTACTCATTGAAGGTAGTTGCAGTGGTTCGACAGGGCAACTGCTGTGCCTCGCTAGTGTGTTCATACTTGACGCACCTGAACGACATCACTGTGAAGGTCGTCTCCAAGAAAGCATATTTAATTACAATGACTGTGGGTATCATATCATGCTGAGCTACTGCTCAAAGCATACTATACTGGGGAAAGGATTACCACAATTGCTTCAAACTAGAACATCTGCCTGTTCCTCATCTCAACGGGCAGGAACACCATCATCAGCGCGGACAGCCAGATACCACCTGCACCAAGCCATAAAATACCAGAACTAGCGTCGGCCAGCAATTGCGCTCCTGCATAGGGGGCGACAATTCCTGCCAGACGACCCAAGCACGAGAGCATACCGCTAACACTGCCACGGTATTCAGTGTCGAAAAGCTCGGGCGCAGAGGCATAGAGGACCGCGTTGAAGTACTATTTCAGACTGTTAGCGAATGATGTGGTCCATCATTTGAGGCTACTTACCGTTTGCATAATATACTCAAGTGCGTTCAACCCAACGAAGCCAGCAGTGTTCTCAACCTGCGTGTACATGGCCATTGCAAGACCTTGGCAAATAGCTGATAGAACCAGCGACCACTTCCTGCCGAGCAGAGGCATCTGCACTGAGGCCAAAGCAAGAGCAGCACCAATGATACCAGGCGAGTAAATGATGAGGTACTGTTGGTACGTGTCCACCACGCTACCACGGCCATCGTTGACGTTGTTTCGTAGTAGAATGATGGGTAAGAAGGCACCTGCGAGGTTGAAGGACCAGTAGTCGCCCATGTACGCAACACCGAGGAGGACGAATATGAAGCAACTAAGCCTGTTGGAAAAGATACCCTTCAAACGGCGGAGCTCCTTGGCAAAGCCCTTGAGAACCCGCTTGTTCTTCTCAGCTCGTGTGAGATTCGTGGGCGCTTCTTCGTGCACAACACCATCAATCGCATCGATTGTAGCAAAGTGTTGAACAGTCAGTGTAGGTGCCGGCGCTTTATTGAATTTTGCGATTTTGTGCAAAACCTCGATAGCTTCTGCCTCCCTACCCCTGCTGAGTAAGAACTTGGGCGACTCATGGAAGCGGAAAACAAAGTATCGGAGACAGAAGATAACAAGAGTCATGACGCCGAGGATGATAATATTGTAGCGCCATCCCATGTTGCTATCGACTGTGCAGCATGGTTCTCCAGATCCAACAGCTCTGCAGGACGGCAGATCGGAGGCGCAACGCCACTTAGCAGCAGTGCCGAGAGCAATGGCAGACGCAGCAACGACACCGATTGGCTGCCACATGGAGAGAAGGGCGACGAAATAGCGGCGATTTTGGGGCAGAAACTCGAGGGCTATCGTGGCATCGATGGGAATGTTGCCTCCAAGACCGAGGGATGCAAGGAAGTAGATTCCGCAAATGGCACCATAGTTGTACTTGGGAGCAGCCTAAGCTTTGTTAGAAAATACTTTACGTCAAAGTTCTTGCATCTGGTTCTTACCAGAATAAGTCCAAAGATTGAAGTGATCAAGCAGGTCAGATTGAAGGCCCACTTCCTGCCGATAATATCGACTGCGAGACCAAAACCGAGCGCACCAAGCGCAAGGCCAGCATTGGCGCAGGCGAAAATAGTTCCAGTATCAGCATCAGCGACGCCCATCTCCTGGTAGATAGCTGTCGAGACAAGACCAACACCCTGCGCCCAGGCCAGATCCAGGAAGTATCCGAAACCGCAAAGGAACCAGATACAGGTCTGATATCTGCCGAGACCAAACTTGTCAAGTTCAACATTGATGAGTGCAGCCTTCTTCTCGAAAGTGTTCATAGGCTTTGCAGCCGTGCCGCGAAGAATGGCGCCTATCGAGAGGTCTTCCGAAGAAGCCGTCTCCAGATCATTGTAGATAGGAACCTGGACGCCGCCATCAAGGGCTGAAATAGAATCCTTCTTCTCGTCCACGCGGACGAATTCGCCAGAGGTTTGCGAAGCCATTGTAAGTAAACCTCGACGCAAGGGAGAGAAGCACAACAATGAGGTGAGATGAGTCGCGTGTGTTTGGTGGCGCAGGACCGTATGGCTGGGTATTATACCGGCGCCCACTGTGAGCAAGGCAACGGTTCGCAAGCCCTGCTAGCCAGCCATGGAGCTCACGCGTTCGGATCTATGCGACGGGAGCTCGATCTCTTGGTAGATGTTGGTTAGGCTGTCGATACTAGACGTTGTAGCTCACGTCCAAGACGGCAGATCCGTTGCTGATTGGTGGACCACATAATCGTGACGACAGTGAATAAACCACGTTACGCAGACGCGCCTGGCTTGATCTGTTCGAAAGCAGTCGGCTTGACCGTGCCGTAGCTTAAAAAGAGTATGCACGAATAGAAGAACGACTACTGCACTAATCAGACTGAACTCAGCGTTCGCTTTAGGACAAGAGGCAAAGTACACGAGGAATGCAAGACTAGTGATGAGAACGGCAACGCCGGGGGGACGCGATTACTACCGCACGTCTATGATCTTTCGCATCTATCGTCTTTGGCCTAGCCAACATGTACTAAATAAATGTCACATGTTGTCTGCGTCTCGACTGAGGAAGCCCTGGGTTAAGTCCACTCTATGGAAAAGTGATACATAGCTGTACCGCAGTGGGACTTCATAAGTCTATTCAAGTGTGATGTCATCTGTTCCCCCAGTGTCGGCGCAAGTCACACCGATGTACGCGCCCGAAAATAAGAAAAGCGGATCCTGGTCATCATGTACAGTGATGCTTCTGTGCATGCATACCCGCGACACCTTCAAAACGGATGTTCTTCGTTGCGAGGTTTCGGACAACTGCTGGCTGGCCTTCATGCAACCTATGCTGACTGTACTTCCGGAGCTTCAGATAAGACTTCCAAGGCAGATGTACTTTTCAACACACGCATGGTAATCACTTCTTCCGACCACCTCTTGCTGTCTTCGACGATGCTGTCCTTGCCTGACTTGCTGCAGTCGGCGCATCAAACGTTCGTGTGGCTCGTTTCTTCGTGGGTTTCGCGGACTCTTCGTTCTCATCTCCGTCTACTGCTTTGCGCTTGACAGAGGATTTAGGTTGAGAGTGACTGTTCGCTACCGTTTGGCTGGCCTTGGCGATTCTGCTTGACGCCCGTGTACCAGACTTCTCTGCTGGGGGAGTCGGGGGCCGTTTAGTATCGTTGGTCGTGGTTGTCGAATTTGGAGCAGTGGCGGGAGGCTCAGTACCGTTGTTGCGCTGCTGCGCTACCCAGGAGAGGAGGTTTGCTTCAGCCTCAGTATCATCTTCGTCGCCTTCCTCGCCTTGATCGAACATGGCATCTGCCATCTCGCCTGCTATATCATCTCCAGCATCTTTCCCTGTAGCCATTCTCATGGCGAAGTCTAACAGCTGCTGCGGGTCCATGCCGCTCAATGGACCACCAGCCTCAGCAAGTCGACTTTGCAGTGCAGCCATCAATGCTCCTGGGTCAATATCCATCTCGTCTTCATATGCACCTTCATCTTCAGCGTCCAGCTCCAAGGGCGGGGACACAGGCTCTGCGGTGCTAGCGACCTCGGCTATGTGTTTCTGTTCTTTGGCAGTTTGCATAGTCGGTGATTGGGGTGGTGAACCCCGCGCCCATTGTGGTGTGTCCTTGAGTTTCTTCCTCCAGTCCTGAAGCACTGAGTATGTCTGGGCATTCTCGTCGAGCTGCTTGGGTTGCAGTCCTCGATTGGCTTGCGAGCGCCAGACGACAGGCGACATGCGCAGCGCAGCTGCCTCCGCAACCCCTTGTATGCGCTGCTTCTTCTTGCTGTGACCTGGCTTTATATGCCGCTTCCTCTTCTCTCCCACCCTCGCGTCTTGGGGGTTGTGCACCTGAAACACGGCATCATCGTAGCCGTCTGACGCGTATTCGAGATCGTTGAAATAGTCGAACCTGTCCCAGTCCTCGGCAGCATCTTCGTCCGCGTATGTCGTAGGCGGTGGTGAGGCTACAGCATGCTCTGCCAAGTCATCAGCCGCCATGAACTCCTCTTCGACGTAAAACCATTCCTCCCCGTAGTCGGAATAGTCGTCGCCGTAGTCACTCATAGTGGGCTTCGTGCAGCGGACTGCATGCGGAGTGTGCTTGTGTAGTAGGAAAGGCGAGGTGCGATTGCAAGCGACCGGCAATGGATAGTCCTGGAGGTATTTACTAACGCGTTATCGAGGTTGTTTGTAGCGATGGGCGTCGACTGTAGCAGAGTCGAAGGTGTTGTTGTAGGAAGAAAGCGTGACCGTCTGCAGAAATCCCCATCAGAAACAGGGTCCAGCCGCCCATCATCATCATCGCACCCTCGTCATTTGCCCGGCTAGTCCACACAGGCACCAGAAGCAACCAATAAGCGCTTATGGACGACCACTTTCATCTTCACCTTTGTGTTCTCCGTTTTCTTGCTCGATTGGGCAGTTACTTCGCTGGGTGCACGCATGGCTGCGGATATGACGCTAAAGGTTGCTCGGTTGGCGGCCACCCACGGGTTAACATCAACCGCGGCATTAGATTACCCCAGGTTTGGACTCCAAGAACGCGGCCTAGTCCCGCGCATGCACAACAATGCTCTTTTGTAGCCTCTGATCCGAATAAATTTGCTCCTCACAGCTCCTCACAATTCACACCGTGACCATGCGTGCTCTTCGAAAGTCGACACACCTCTCACGCCAGCTCGTGGCTGCCAATGGCGCGCGCTTCAACTCCACAACCACACCCGCTGCCAGAGCGCTGACATCCGTACTAATTGCCAACCGAGGAGAAATTGCACTGTACGGGCACCGAAAATGTCCAATGTACCTCACTGACATACCCCAGCCGCGTTGGCCGCACAGCATCTGAGTACGGCGTACGAACGACTACTCTCTACACCGATCCAGACGCTCGTTCACAGCATGCTCTTAGCTCACCCTTTGCTGTCAACCTGGGCGACCCTTCCGCATACCTTGATGGAGACAGGATAATACAAATCGCGAAAGAGCAAGGCTGCCAGGGTATTCACCCAGGTTATGGATTTGTATGGTCAACGAGATTGAGCAATGTGACGTAGGTGCTAACGAGGTGCAGTTGAGCGAGAACCCACACTTTGCAAAGAAGTGCACCGAAGCTGGCATTACCTTTATTGGACCGCCAGCCGAGGCAATTGAAGCCATGGGCAGCAAGAGGTGTGCATTTCACACGTCAACGACTGAAGCTAGCTAACAAACCCTCAGTGAATCTAAGAACATCATGACCAAAGCTGGTGTGCCCTGCGTACCAGGCTACCACGGCGCCAACCAAGATCCCGATCACCTAAAGAGCGAGGCAGCTAAGATTGGGTACCCCGTTCTGCTCAAGGCTGTCAAAGGTGGCGGCGGCAAGGGAATGCGCATCGTCAACACAGAGCAGGAGTTCTTCGACCAGCTCTCCTCGGCCAAGGGTGAAGCTCGTAACTCGTTCGGTGACGAAGTCATGCTCGTTGAGAAGTACATTACAACGCCACGACACATCGAAGTCCAGGTCTTCGCTGACAGTCATGGAAACTGCGTCGCGCTGGGCGAGCGCGACTGCAGTATTCAACGGCGACACCAGAAGATTCTGGAAGAATCACCTGCACCACACTTGCCAGAAGACATCCGCCAAGATCTTTGGGAGAAAGCGAGACAAGCAGCACTAGCAGTTGGCTACGAGGGCGCTGGTACGGTCGAGTTCATCTTCGACAACGATACTGGCGAGTTCTTCTTCATGGAGATGAACACTCGTCTACAAGTCGAACACCCTGTCACTGAGATGGTCACCGGTACTGATCTGGTTCATTGGCAACTCATCGTAGCGGAAGGCGGACGCCTGCCACTCACACAGCAAGAAATCGAGGAGAGAATAAAGGAACGTGGCCATGCCATCGAGGCACGCATCTACGCCGAGAACCCTGACATGAACTTCATCCCCGATTCTGGACTACTCCTTCACCTGCGCACACCTACACCGACACCAACAGTGCGGATAGATTCTGGCTTTGTCGCTGGTGATGAAGTCTCATCACACTACGATCCTATGATTTCCAAACTTATCGTGCAAGGCCCTACCAGGGAAGCTGCAATCCAAAAGCTACGAACAGCCCTCGAGCAGTACGAAGTAGCCGGACCCATAACCAACATTGAGTTCATCAAGAAGATGTGCGTCAGCCCTGACTTCGTGGCTGGTTCAGTCGAAACCGGCTATATCCAGAAACACCATGCCGAACTCTTCACACCCCTCCCTCCTGCACCAGAAGTCTACGCTCAGGCTGCGCTCGGCCTGGCTCTGCAAGAAGTCTCCTCAAACCGATCAGATCCTTTCTCCGGCCCACCTATCTCCACCGCTGGTTTCGGCCTTGGCTTCCAGCACCGCAAGTTCGACCTGGTCGAGACACCTGCTGACGGCAAGGGCGATTCGACCAGCACACCCGTCACCATTCACCAGACTGCCCCATCCAAGTTCGACATCACCGTTGGCTCAGAGACGTACGCCAACGTCACAAGCACATTCAGCCCATCGAGCAACCAGCTCACAACATACTACCCGCACACACGCCTGTCCACAACATTCATCCGTGATGAAGACCGCCTCACTCTGTTCCAACAGGGCAAGCAGTACCGCCTACAGCTTGCAATGCCAAAGTGGGCGGAGAAGGCCCTCGGAATCAAGGACGTGACGAACAGTGTGCTAGCACCCATGCCATGCAAGGTGCTGAAGGTGGAAGTTGAAGAGGGACAGGAGGTAAAGAAGGACCAGCCGCTTGTTGTCATCGAGAGTATGAAGATGGAGACTGTAATCAGGAGTCCGATGGACGGCGTCGTCAAGAAGATCGTACATGGAAAGGGAGTAAGTATTTCCGGGTTCGCAGTCGTTGATGAGGAGATGAGAACTAACATATACTGCAGGATCTTTGCAAGGCTGGTACTGCACTTGTGGAATTTGAAGAAGCTGAAGGAACCTCGTAATAGAATAGCTAATGGCTATACCTGCGATTAACGAAAAAAATCTAGTTGCACAACGACCTGTTGTGTTTGTATAATCCTAGTGTTCTCTCTCCATTTATGCTTCAGGACCGCCATGCAAGCACACTTACATCATATACCAGACCCAGGGCCGATCACGTGTGGAACACAACTCCCTGTTTCCCCATACATGCATTCGACCAGAAAATACAATCCAGTGGATATAACAAGCGCAATCATCATGCCGCCCTGCACATATTAGCAGATATCACGCTCGTGGTCCGCATCTACTTACCGGGACGCTAGTGAACCACATGCCCAGTATGAACTCCAACGACGGCGCCTTGAGCTGAATGACATACGCTGCTACAGTGTACAAGATAGGCACAACAGGAACGACGAGGAAAGGTGGGATCGATCGGACATGGACACAAACGAACATGGTGAGTGCAGCAGCGCAGAGTCCATTGACAGCTATCGTGAGCTTTTGAGGTAGTCAGCATTGATATCCAATGAGTAGTATGAATGAAGTGGACGAACTGGTACGACTAGCATGCACATAACCCATAAATCTTTTGGATCCCAGTGTTCACTCCTCGAGCGCACAACGTGGACGGTGATCGCAGCAAAGGCGGCCCAACTGACCAGCACTACCGTGCTGATGACGAGAAACGGTATGAAAAGTTTGGACTTTGTAGGACGAGGCTCGGTGTTTTCTGATCTGGCAGACATTGATCGTGTGGAGTTGTGCTGGTCGACAATGCCGAGATTGCGTGGTAGATAGCGAGGCCGGCTGCGACGTAGAGAATACATTGTCTGTTGAAGATATTGTAGCGATGGGGAAGAGTGGGACTGTATTGTCGAGAGTAGATACGGCGTTTGCTGTTTTTCTGCAATCGGTTCTGTCTCTTGCCTCTCTTACCCCAACTTCTTGCCTTGTCTTGCCTCGCGCTCTTTCGTCTTCGGTGAGGTTGCTCCTCCAAACCATATGCTTGTTGAACGACCACGCCTTCGCTCGTTCCATTCAGTACAGTTCCATTCAGTACAGCTGTTGGATGCTTTCAACTCCTGCTTGTATCTGCTTGTACTTAATACTCTATTGTACTTGACGTGCACCGCCCCCTACTGGTCAACCTTAGGCGAATAACCATCAACGGCTGAATTGAAAACAAGTCACGGCTTTGATAATTGTCAAGTTCACACAGCAGTGTCGTCTTGGAGAGGCATGAGCCCAGCACATGCAACATATTGTCTGGCAACTACACTGAACATACATCAATTGACCAGCTTCATAAGTGCAGTGTTCATAGAATGTCACAGCTTCCACCATCAATGAAACATGTATTTGGTAGTCTTAATACGAGGAAATGCCATAAAGTCAAATTGCTTCACGTTCATAGAAAGCACACAGACGCAGTTGGGTTGATTCAATTTTGCGAGGAGCCAGTATGTATAAGGTTCATTCACCATGAAGACCTTAGTAAGTTGGATCCCATCTCTATCCAGGTCTTGCCAGTCTCCGATGTGGCTAGGAAGATTGGATCGAACGTAGTACTCGAAGGTGCTCCAGATTGACTTGATCGACACGCTCTGATCGATCAAGTTCTTCACACACCACCACATCAGCAACTTGTCATTACTACCTGTTGAACATCATAGTGCAGGAAAGGCCCGATCCAATCGTCTAGTGTTGATGCAAATGATGACAGTCGCTCGCGTCCAGCATCTCTCCGTTTTACCGCCAAAACTTCGGAAGTCATACGATTCGAAACGGACCGGAATTGCAGATACGAACTTAACGAGTGCAGTCGTTCACAGCAAATTGATATGATTTCCGCCTTCTTCCGCTCCTCAAGTAGCGCCATATCTGTCTGCCTGTATAGCAGGCTAGCGAGCTGTGGCAGTTATCATTCGACCTCCGGGGTAATACGAGCATATTTCCCACAAAACGAAGTTGCACTATGTAACCACGACACTCTATCATCGGCCAATTCACCGGCAAATACTCTGCTTCAAACATGCACATTTCAAGTTTCATCTCGCAAGGGCACCGCAGCTTCCTCTTTCCTTAACGGACACGGGATCCCGCTCCTTCCCCGTCACCATCGTACCACTTTCTAGACCACATATACATTAAAGATCTATACAACATAGTTGTTAACCCGATACGTTTCAAGATTACCCTCGTCGAGTCTCATATTTCCGCAGCCCCACCCAAAACCACGCGAAGGATGAACTGTCCGGGGAGATCTGGCATGCTACACCTTGCTTTGCGCTTCTCCCGTCTTGTTCGGTGGCTTGGGACAACGGCACGCTGCTCGCTTTACTCCAGGCCAGGATCGAGCGCACGAGGCGCAACAGGGCGGGCGCAGGACAGGGGATGAGGCCGGGAGCGCGCGGGATCGCAGCCTTGCAATCTGATCGGTAGAACAGATGCACACTTCAGGAGGGACAATTTTCCGCTCGCTGCCAGTACGTACTGGCGCATTGTCTCTTTGTCGTGGAGACGGCACGTACAGCCAGCCACTCGGATTGTTATTACTCGACTCGACAAGTTGCAGATGGCAGCGACCGAGTCAATCGCAAACGTGCTGACGACACGACACATTATCTCAAGTGGGCACGTTTTGACAGGCCGAGGCCGGCTCGGCAACGTCCGCTAAAATCCCTGCTGGCCACACTCAAGGCCCGAACCTGTTCCCACGTCAAGCCTGCTTTTAGAGTTTGCGAGACGCATGGTGGCGCTGTTACGGTCGTGCGGGGCAGGCGCTTGTAGCGACCGTTGAACGGCTGTCGAACGGCTGTAGTATGGTTGACTTTCGCGTACGGTTATTGACTGATACGCGAACGCTTTTCATTGGCAACACGTTCGGCCAATAGTGCTAGAGCTCTGACTACGTTGCTATTGCTTCGGCGTGCAAGCGATGGAGAGACCAAGTATCGCAGTGCAGAGTCATGAGTGCAGATCCGAAGGAACGCAAGTTGGCACGGTGTTTCCCTTCTGGGATTGACGAGGCGTAACTGGGAAGGAGAAAAGGCAAGTTCCGCCATGCGTTTTCTACAACGAGTTAGGAATGCTCTTCGATGGGTCAAGGTTGCACTCAATGGCTTCTACTCTCGGAAGCAGGCATCCTTGCCGCACGTTTTGTCTCTCAATTCCCTATCTTGGACAATGCATCTCAGCTTCCGCCGACACGTGTGAATTGGCTCCATTTGTGCAACCATCGTGTCCCAAAATATTCCGACACTATCACCTCGTGCAACTGATCCTGCGCAGCGCGTGCAACGCACACAACGTGTCGACCATACTCCCATCGTCTCGCCCTTACAGCACGCGGGTGCGACCCTCCTTCACTGTCTCTGGTCCTGATTCACAATACCAGCATCACCCAGCCTGTCACTTGTCAAGCCTTGTCAGCCCCGCGCCAAAACCCGGGATCCCTTCTCCACGCGTTCATACGTCGGGGAGAAAGTCGGCGCCGGTGTGTTTCTGGTGAGAGCGATGGAGCCGTATTCACCGGAAAGGAGTAGTCAGAGGAACCCCAATGTATCGTGCCGTGCCGCTTCGTTACCAGTCATTGGCTGCGCAGAGTGCTAAAGGATTTTGCAGTGAAGGTAGGCCAAGTCTAGACTTGAGGTTGGAGAGATTGCGTGATGGGAAATTGCTCGATCAGGGTACTTGCTCCGGGATCTGATACACTTGTCCTGTAAAGTGCGCGTGATAGATTCAATCAGCTCATATTTGCAACGACGAACAGTTGTCAATGTCGCTGGTGTTTTTTGGAAATGGCGCAGAAGTAGTGCTTGAGTGAACAAATTATGTTGTCTATCGCATGTATGTATTTTGGGCCGACCAAAGAAGACCGACCTACCAAATGATAACAAACACGAAATCATGATATCTAAAGACATAATCGTTGAAAACATAGACTCCACCAATGACTCGCTCTGAAAGCACAACCAACCCCATTCATGAATATTACAATGCTGGTCATTGAGCCATGAATACAATCCAACGCCGCATGTGGAACGGTAAAGACATTGTATGGGAGTCGCAAGATATCGTTACTTGCGGATAGGGTATCTTATGCCAGCGAGCTAGATACATGTTACGTATCCAAGTACTCAAGACTCGAGAAGGAAAAGCAAGGTAGCCTGAAACATCAGGCACTATGCTGAGACACTGTGGTGGACATTCATCAGTGACAAGGGCTTATCGAGGAAGGATTGTGCCGCGTGTCCAAAGCAGCAGCTTCCCCGTTTGTTCGTGTAGGGGGGCCCTGTAAAGTGCCGGAAAAGCGGGGACAGCAACGGTCGTCCGTGACCAGGGATTGCATCCTGGCCACTGAACTGGAAAGCTCTTAAGGAGAGCCATCGCGCCTCGATTTCTTGTTCCGCTCGATTCTGTCGTTCCACCTGCGCTTTCCGACCCGGGTCTCAAAGTGTGGCGCTACTTGAGTAACGTCTTGACCTTGACCCATCATGCTGCTTCGCATTTTGTTGCGGTAGGCATCGACTGTGTACCATGTTAGTTTCGACAGCTTTCCATTTCTGCGACATGTACTCACGAGACTTTTGCAGAAACAGTGTCCTGCCTGCGAAGACACGACTTTGGCTCCAGCTCATGCGATAGCCAAGATCGTTCAACGTAATCTCCTTCGAGCGCTTCGTCCTGGTAAGACGCGGCTTCGGTACCCGAGTCTCGCCGTCCAGAGTTGGGACGAGAACGGTTGTGGAACCAGACAATGGGAAGCTAGGGTCGCTCTCAACATCAGGCTCGTCCGCGAAGACTTTACTGCCACGCGGACTTGCTGGTGGTGAGGTCATCTGCATGGCGAAATAGCTGCGAGGGAATACGGAGTTTGACTTGCGGTACGAGTCTGGCATCTCTTCCATCTTCACGGTGTCGAGGGTGACTCGTACGCGGACTCTAGTACCTCGCTGCGCATCATCGACCAAGATGAACTTGCGGCGCTTAGACTCAGGTAGGTCGCCAAACATGGCTAACTTCCTTTCCTCCTCGTCCTGCTCCTGCTGCTTTGAAACTGGTACACCAGCTGCGTGCGGTGGAGGCGGTGGGTACTTCATGTCCTCATGAGTTGGCGGTAGGCCACTTGAGCCTGCCACTGATTCGCCCGAAGGGAACGTAGGGTAGAAATTCTGTGTTTGTCGAACGTCGTTGGGAGACTGCGTCCCGTTCGGGGCTTGATGATGATGTGTGTGTGCCTCTGAGTAATCATTGCCTGTAAACAAAGAGAAATTAGCTTGCACATTCAATGAGCCGCGAGTGTCCCCGTCCTTTGCGCTAAACCAAACATGTGTGCATCGGTATGATGCGGGGGTGTGTATACAAGCATTGCGTACAGGCATAGGGTAGCTACTCCGGAAGGGTATTACATCAAGGAGTGTGTAATATACATGCAGTGCAGAAAGGACAGAGGTATCATTTAACATCCAACAATTGCGCTTAACACATCAACTCATCTGGTGAAACATACCGCTAACATCGTCCGATCCTCCTTGTGGTCCGCCTGGGTGATCATGGTGGTGGTGCATCTGCGAACCACCCATGCCCATGGACTGGCGAGGGGGTGCTGCTAAAGCTGCCGAATTGGGAACACCAGGTGCTCCTGGGCCACCTGGACCAGCCATGTGGGCACCGTGTGTGTTGGCCTGAGCCTTTCGTGTCGTCATCTTCGCCATGCGCCTGACGCGACGACTCCTCAGTCGGGGGTCCTGGTTGCTGTTGCGCCAGCTGTCAACTGCGCGTTGAATAAGACCGCGCTTGCCCCTCAAGCAGGGGTTCAATTGTGCAAGTGCCCAACCGACAGTGTTGCACTCAGTCTCGTAGTGCAGACGGTTGCCCTTGTACGAGTCCTTGGCACAGCATGCGCGGGGGTAGACGCAGTTCTCAGTCTTGAAATCCGGGGGAAGCTCGTCGACGTTGATCGACTCTACATCACATCGAATGGTATACTCCATCTTGACGCGGTCGCGAGAATACTCGAAGGCAATCCATTGGACACCGTTCTGGTCCTGTCGTACAACAAGTGGGGTTGTTGCAGGAATGGGGCCAGGCGCAGCATTGGGGTTGACGCCAGGGCCGCCAGGAGGACCTTGATGCATGTTTGGTGTGCCAACTGGAGGAGCCTGAGGCTGCTGCTGTTGTGGAGGACCAAGACCTGACGGTGGGCGTTGGAGTGGTGTCTGTGACATTTGCGACTTTGGGCTTCCCGTCATGCCTGGGGTGCGCGGGTGAGGCTGGTGAGGGTGCTGCATGTGCTGGCCTTGCTGGTGGGACATCAATAGAGGGTTTGACGCCATGGGCTGTTGCGGCGCAGACGATGGGTGCTGGTTGTAAGGCGATTGCTGGGGCACCGGCGCAGAAGCATATGGTGTGTAGTACATGGACTGAGGCATCTGACTGGGCGGCTGGCCGTAGATTGGCCTTCCATGCTGGTCATGCTGTGGCGACTGAACAGATGCAGGAGAGTTAGACTGAGGTGTGTGATATGAGATTGGAGGGAAGCCCGTCCGGTTCATGGTGGCGGCTGCCATGAGCTCAGGTGTTTCTGCATCATGTTAGACGAGTTTCCTTTGTTTACTAAATGATGCTCATGTTCCCAATACGCGTCTTGCGCGTCATGTTGGACGCGTTTTTGAGCAAGTTTGGAAGTCTGAATACATACCTGATGACGAATAGTTGCTCGGCGCGCTGTTGGTGCTGTACGGACTAGGGTGCGCCTGATAGTAAGGAACCTCTTGCTGCTGCTGCTGCTGTTGCTGCGGCGGCGGCGGACCTTGGATCTGTTGCACGTACGGCGATTGGTGAGGTGGTGGACCCTGGGATTGAGAAGGATGAGGGGATGGATAGTGTCCTTGAGCCGGGCTCTGGTTTGGCGGGGGTTGGTGAGGAGAGCTGGGGTGCGGTTGGTGGTGGTGGTGTTGCTGGACTTGGCCTGGCCTGGGGTGTTGTGGGTGGTGAGGGTGGTGGTTTGGCGGCGGCAGGCCCTGGGTGGAGTGGGGGTGATGCTATTAGGCGAATGCGGTCAGCAACGGCACTGGGGCAAACAATGGTAAAAGTAGAGGCCCGGCAGGCAGCGGTGCAGGAACAAACAAACGTGCAGTGCAAGGTGTAAGAAGGACGAAGCTCAAGCTCTAGAGACCGGGGTGCGGGGCAGGGCAGACAATGATGCGCGCCAAAGTGCAAGGCGGTGATGTTCTCTAGGCGAGGAGCAGGGTCTGGAAAGAGACAGGACGGTAGGGTTTAGTTATAGGACAGGAAGGGCAGACTAGCAGGCAGCGCGACGTTGACAACACAGAAGGCAGAGCAGCGGTGGGAGCGGAGGTTGTGAGGCCTCGCAGGGATGCCGCTGCGTCGCTCTGAGTGACAAGATGCGGCGGAGAGAAAGCAGCGCGGCCAGGCGTCCAGCAGAGGTGCGACAGGGCCGGACAGGGGGGCGGTGGTCTGGGAACTTGGGTCGCAGCCCTGCTACCAGGGCGGCTTGGCGGGGGGGAGGGCATACCATGTAGGGTGAGGGCGCCCAAGCTGGGTTTGGCTGGGGGGAGTGCAAGCGTGTGGATGCGGCGTGCAGAGGCTGCTGCAGGCTGCAAAGGGAACGAGGATGAAGCCAACAGGAGCGGTGACAGCGACGGATCACGGCTGTGGACGCGCGCGAAAGCTCAAACTCCAACGGTCGAGGGTGCCAGTGCAGAAGGGCCGATCGTAGGGGTGCGGCGAAGCGAGGGTATGCGAGAAGGAGAGGGCAGGGAAGCAGAGTCGACTCACCATCTTCTGCGACGCTACAGGCGCCGGCTCTTCCTTATACTTCCGGATCCTATCTGGGGCATGCGACAGCGACATGTTGATTCTGAGCGCGCGCTGGAGGTCGAAGGACGCCGGGAAGGCTGGTCTGAGCGCCGGCCGACGAGGGTGAGGAGGGAAGTGCAGTAGCGCTGGCCTGCAATTTCACGCGCAGCAGCAGCGGCCAGGACAGCTAGCGTAGCAATGCCAGTGCGCCGAGGAGGCCGTGAAATAAACGTCCTCAAACCGCTAATGCACGCCCGGCCGCGGTGCTGTTTTGAGCGCGCCAGCCCGCGGATGCGTGTGCGCCGGGATCAGGGATCGCCGGTGAATACACGACGACGTTGTGCAGCGCTGCGTGAACTCGACGACCTGTCGTCTGTGCAGCGGTGCAGCGCTGCGGCTGAAGCAGCCGGGCAGGCAGCGCTGCCAGTGACGCGAGCGCTGCGCTCTGCTGCGTGCTGGTGGAGCACGCGGCGACTGCAGTGGGGCCCTCTGAACCAAGGTTCGATGCCCTGCCCGGCTCGAACTGGCAGACAGCAGAGCACCACGACCGCCGCAAGACGACCGCAGCACAGGCAGCCGGCAGTTGCAGCCAGCGCAGGCAGGCGCGGTGCTCTGCTCTGACAGCCTGACAGCCCCGCTAGCAGCTTCCAGTCCCGTACTGCCACCAGCAGCCCTTCGCGTCGTCGCTCGATAGCACCTGCCGCTGTCGCGCTAGGGCAGTCACGTAAACAAGCAGTCCCTCCTGCTCCGTCGCCGATGCCCAGCGGGGCACTCGCCTCGAGCCTATATCGCCGCTGCTATAGATCCAACGCGACCTTTTCACCTTCTGCTTATGCGTCTCCAATTTCGCCCCTGCAGCACGTTACTATCTTCTGCACACACACACACGCCCCAGCCTGCGCACCGCCCGTCGCTGATTCGACGCGTCACTCTACATGTGGCGGTTCTGCCAGAGTTCTGCCGTGTGCGCTCGACTATCTAGTGCACCGTTTGGCAGTTGCACCACCAAGCCTGCGGCCCACCGTCTGACGTCTCATTGGCCGCCGCCGCCGGTGAGTAGGCGCCCAAAACGGCTCACTAGCACCTCGTCTTTCAACGTTGCCCAACAGGACTCTATTGGCCGAGGCATGCCCGCCGGTTGCTTCATGCAGCCTTAGAGCCGGATCGCCCACGCGATGCTGTGCGCGCGGAAATGGCTGTCGGGAGACGGGATGAGGCCAGGCTGCCCAGCAAGCTCCCTCCTCGACAATCACCACCTGATCGGCCCTGGCCCTTTGCAAGATCGCGGGGCTATATCGCCGAAACATCCCAAAGCGTCACCACGAGCCTCCAAGGGGCTCCATCACGGACCTCCATCATCAATGCAATGGGGCCCAGGTTGCGCAGCCCTGCTTGCACCGAGACTCGCTGTGGTGGGCCCGTGTGTGTCGCTGTTTGGGTGGTTAATTCGAGTAAGATTACCACTTCATGCTGCAACACGACTTCGACGAACAGCACAGGAACGCCGGGCAAGTGACCGTCTGGGCAATCGTGATGGCAATCCAACGCTGCAGCAGCGCCGGACCTTCGACCAGAAGAACTGTATCGGTGCGATTGCCTCACCTGCGTCGGGCCGGCCTCAATTGTCAAAAGGTAATGCCGTCCCGCCTCAAGGACGTCTCAAACCTGATTCTGAATGTATTCTGATGGAACACGGTCCGCAAATTCTGACACACGACACGCGGCCTAGCCATGGACAGAACTGTGGTTGACATGCTTCGAGAAGAATATGTGAACTGGTACATCGAACGGTACCAGGTTGGAGCGTGACGCTCCCTGTCTGCGATCGCGACATGGGACCTTGACCTGTCCAAACTGTAATCTTCCGAGCGAGTCGTTCGCAGCGGGGTGCGGAGAAACCCTGAGGGCAGCGCTGGCCGGGCACGTCGACCAGGGAGACAGAACCCTATTTCAACACCAACTGTTCTTACAAACCTCGAATTCAAACAACAGACTTTATTTTTGCATTCGCACTTTTACAGCTGCGCAAGGATTTTTCACCACAGTCAACAACGACTGCGCAACGCGCTAAACTCAGCGAGCCTCCTCGGTTTGCAAAGAATTTGCAAAACGGTCCATGACTCTTCAGGTTCAAAGCACCCGGATTCGCACCTGCAGTTTCAAGTTGCACGGGCTGTGGAATACTGCGTGTCGATCTGCCACTGCTCTGCATCGAGTTGCTGTTCACAGCACTCTTGCGACTAATGTTCAGCACCGTGCAGGCAGCCCGTTGCTCAGATACGGTTGGCGGCAGCGTGCATCGCAACATCGGTCAGGTGTGATGCCTCATCAAGCCATCTGCCTCGGAGCAGATGTTGAAGGATGTCATTCACGCGTGCATGGTCATATGCTCATCGACAACAACTGCCTATTGCCGCCAGCGACCCGTTGCTTCACAGGCAATTTAGGCAGATCTGGATGAATGCTGCCATATCTTGACCGTGCTCCCTACACACGTTCTGCACATTCGTATACGTTACGAGCAAATGAAGCTGGTGCATCGAACAACTTTGATAGCTTGATCGCATCGTTTTCCTATGGCGGGAGACAGGGATAGAGCTTTTGCAAAGACGGCGGACGATCACAGACAGGGCAAGGGTGCGACGCTATTACCCATGCATCCCGAGTCGTCCCGCTGCAATGCCTGCAATGATTACACCGTGAATACGAGTTTTCACCGTATGTCCCGATTCGGCTCAACGTGCAGTCGTTCACCGTGGTTGAAATCTACGCTGGCTGTTGCCGAAGGTAGACGCAACAAAACCGGTCTTGCTGAGAAATGAAAATCCATCACGTGTCAGACTGGCTGATTGGCTGCGGTACGGAAGAGTCTTTGTTTTCATGAGTCGCGCATGAAAGGCCGGAGATCAATCGGCCACAGCCATTGCAATCAGCCAGCCTTTGGCACAAGAGCAAAGATTTCACCATGCACTATTTTCTCGAGCATGTCAATGCTGTGCTAGGCATCATAACTCAATCTTACACCAAGTAGATTGCTTTGCCCACGCGCTTAACGCAAGCTTCCTCGGAACCCTTCAAGTCTTCTGTGAATTTCGAGTCAGCGGTGCGATAACCAGGCTCTGGCTTGAGATCGCCGTCAGGCACCCTCGACCTTGCTTCCCGCAAACCTCAAGGGTGAGAGTTGCCTCTGCCGTTGTGGCATCACATGCCCCAGCTTGCATCGGCTTGGACAAGGTAGGGTAGGTGGACCAAGTGTGGCTGATGATCCGAACACGAGCCCAAGGATATGCACTGCGATCGCATGTCAGAGCGCCACCAGTCTCACGATCCGGACAGTTTGAGAGCAGATTGTTCCTCATTTGCTTTGAAATCGTACCATAGTAGACTGCACAACCGAACCTTCTTTCCAACGTCATTGCATAAGCGTCAATCCTGACAGGCGACAGATCTCCCTTGATTGGCCCGACGGTAAACCTGCTCTTTGCCAACTTCTATCTTGATACAAGGGTCGTGCCACCCCAGCGGCCGCCAGTTCGGCAAGGATAACCTAGCCTCCAGAGGGCCCCCCAACAACAAGACTCAATTCGTTGCCTTTGATTTGCGCGGGCATTTGGGAGCATGGGCTGATTGTTGCAGCTCATCTCTGGTGATATCACTCTCCATTATGTCAGCAAAGATCCTCTGCAGCCTGGAGATGAATTTCTTTCTTCCATCTTGAGGTTCTAGCCCCTGTTCCGTGCCTCACACTTGTTGAACATGACTTCATCCTTCCGCGGATCATCGGACACGCTGTTGCTGGTTAGATCATCGTTCTTCGCTGTTGATCCTTGTTGCCAGGTATCGTCTTGGCGCGACACTCATAGCTCTTGTGACTGGACGTGTGTGTGCCACCTTTAAAAAGCAAAGATTTGGTGTAACAGGCTTAGTACGCGGATCTAATGAACGCTCCAGGGCGCTCTTCGGCAGTAATCTATCGACTTCATAGGGCTGAACGACAAACGGTCGGCTTTACACTGTGCTTGTATGGGCCAGCCCTGTCATAATCCGCTCAGGTGTACTTGTTCGGTTCTAACAATCGGAACGACAAAAATACTCCGCAAATCGTCCGTATGCAGGACTTCCTTGGATTCAACAACCCATAGGCATATCAAAGATTATATACTTAACCACCTATTGTTGGCACGGCACAGCACTGATATTTGTTGGGCATTGCTCCGAGGCAGCGTTGGTACAAGTCCGACTTCCAAGCGGCGACCTTTGCAATAACCCGCTTTCTACTATCCCTCCAATAACGCGTCGTCTTCGTACGAGGAAGATTACAGTTGCAAGGCCAACCTCGAAAACATCTTCATTGGGCTGTTCCGCGTATCAAAATTTAAGTCTTGTCCCTGATGCCATATAGTTTAATAACATATCCGATCCGAGCGACTTCGAGCAAGTTACGCAATACAAAACCCGAGTCCAGTCGAAGTACGCCGCTGCAAGCACGGCTTTACCCTCTGATTGTGTTCACTCGCATTCCTTACTCCAAAAGCGAACACCAATTACCATCTCGACGCGGGGCGGATTTACAGAAGCTACCTCCGACGATTAGCCCGAGCTGGTCGATTAGAAAGAATTGCATGAAGCAAATTACACTACAACGCTAGACTAACACGACCTCGGCGACTGCGTCCAATGCATACGCAGCACTTCAAGGTGGCTTACCTTCACTGCCGAAAGACAGACCATCATCAACTCCAGCTTGTGATCTATGACCGCATTGACCTCTGTGCGTGTTTCGCCACGTTAGCGGCCTTCTAGCGTTCTTCTAGAAGAATAGCCCTGCAAGTGCTCGCCCATGCCTTCATTTCGCTCCGTGTGGGTAGCAAGGCACGACTCGAACCCGAGAGTCACGATTCATAATTCCACGATAGGGCAGACGCTATGTTAACTTTGTTCTCCGCTCGAGTCTGTTGCGCAAGCACAGAGCAACGTTGCATCATCAGTCCAGCCCACAGATTCAAGGCGCGCACACCGCGCATCCACTTCGGCGAAGACGCGCACAATGCCGTTGTGATGATCTGACGAGGCACGCTCAAGGCGTCCAATAGCCACGCGATCAAAGCACAGTTCACGAACACTTCCCGACTGCACATCTGTTGTGGTAGTCTATTTTCGAAACATGTCGTATGCTCCCCTTTCACGGCATATTCCACGCCCAGAGCATCGGACTCAACAACCAACGAAACTCGGATCCTTTCCCCATGCGCCCTGTGTCCGCTTGTGTCACCGCTGCAATAGCTTGGAATGTTTCTCAAAATCTTATCAGTCTGGTAGCGAGTCCCGTAATGAGGGCACAAGTGCGAATAGTCGAGACTAGTTTTCCGGTCAATGGCTGCACGTTACTTGAAGCTCGAACACACCGCTCACGGCTTCGAGAACCGACAAAAAGCGGTGTTGCGATACACCGCGACATGCGCGCACAAAGCCGATACCGGTAGATCTGGGTGCCGTGCGTTCCCTAAAACAATGACAGACGTTCGAGAATGTTTTAGTGTTGCGGTTTCAGAGCGGTCGCGTCGAATTGTCTGGCAAATGTCTAACGTAAGCTCAGACAAGCATTCGCCTCATCTACCACAGTACGTCTACAAGTCCGGAGATTTTAGACCCGCTGTCACCGTGACCTCGTGCGACAAATAAGGTTTGATTCGAGTGCAGCCCTCCTTCTGGGACTGTCTGGTCAGTCAAACGTGTAGCATCGAACTTCATGCAAGGTTCTTCCTCGTAGACTGCAAGCGCAGAGCGATCTTCCAGAAGACCCATAGTGCAAGTCCGTTGTGGTAGAAACTGCGAGAAAATAGTTTGACTAGACTTTAGAACGCATTGCTATCGGCAAAGCTTCGATCATGCGCCTGTTCATGTGCAGCGTAGCTTGCCTGAACCATTATTTCTTTTTCAAGTTTTAGAATCTCAGCAGAACGGGCGATCCTGATGCCCGAACTTACCTCATCGAAGGCTATATTGCGGAAAGTAGAACGAGCACGATGATATGCTGTACCTAAGGCCGTAATAGATGCCCAACGTCTCAGCAGAGCGTTTTGAACACTATTGTCCATAATGCAGTGTCGATTACGCTGACAAACTCGCTAACACAACTTACTTATCTACCAGCATGATCCATGCGTTACTCCTCAACTCTCCCTCTGCAATAGCATTCAATAGTCGCCAACGCCGCTGCCTTTGTAAACGCACACAAGGACGACTTCAAGAAGAGGAAGGTCGTCAAGCAGATCTTACATTTTCCCATCCGAAAAGCAATTTTATCAGCTCACTGACCCCTGTACACTATGAGACAGCCAGGAATATCCTGCTCCGAACCACTGCCAACTCACCTTCACCTACCTATAGACCCCGCTCGCTTCCGCCTCCGAAAAACGCCTCACTTCCGCGCCCTTCCTGAGCGATTCTGACCTTGTTTTCACCCTGTTCTTGTTCTTGTGCGCCGGCCATCCGGGACCCTTCCGAGCGAAGATCCGATCGAAGAAGGGCCAATTGGTGGGTTCAGCACCTCGTTCGGGGCGAGTTGGCGCGTTGAATTTGTGGGCACGAAGCTCATCAATCTGGGACTGGCGTTGTTGCCTACTGCAGGCGTGCAACCACTCGCGAGCGTTCGGGCTGTGAAACAAGTTTCTGTACGTGCTCGAGGGCCGCGTGTGAAGTGCCGTTGAGTTCTAGACAATTGCGTATTTGCGTCGAATTGGCGAGGAGAGTGGTTCGTGTTTCAGACGGAGAGCATGGCGGGTGGGTTCATGGCGGCCATTCGTTGGGGGGGAGATGCAGCTACGTTGCTTTGTGGATGAGTGGCCCACCAGAGGAACTCCACCGGCTCTATTCTTGGAGGGAGGTTGTCTCCTCGATGTTCTTACTCGAATGAGCGATGTCTTGATGTGCTGCAAGTTTGTGGGGTTGCATTCAGGAGTCAAAATGACTCAACGATGAACAGTAACGGACTGACTGAACGGCAGTTGGCCCGATTGGATTGTGAGGTTCGAAAGCGCTCAGATGTAGCACTTCCTTCATCTATCCACGGTAGCTGTAGCGGAGGTTCCAGTTTTACCAAGATCGACTTCCATATTGAGCATATCATAGAGCATAATGACCCTCCATCGTTGTCAGTTGAAACGCAGAGCCCTTCAGGCATTACTCGGTTCAGGCACCCTCAAACGCCAAACTCCATCTGGAGTGCATGAACTATCCTCAGTCCCTCACAGCCGCTAGCCTTCTCTTAAACAAAAACGACACACACGTCTAACTTGCCCACCACGAACAGATCGTCTACATGGAACAAGGAGAACAAAGCTATGTCCTCGACTCTCTGTTTGAAGCTCACAGCCTTCAGATCTCCGCGCTCGAAACGAATAAATGAAGATCTAGCAACTATCTTCACACTGCACACTTGACTCATCGTCGAGACTGAAACGCAGATTCACGACCGACTTGTCCACACACACGGCTTCAGAAGACTCTCCGAAGGTTACGGCCCGGAATCTAGTAGCCGTTCCGACGCGCCAGCGATTCACGTCGTGCTTGGGCCTGAGTCGAGGGAAGGGTGGCGCCGAGGGATCCGTGGACATCACGTATGCGCAAGGCTTTCTCTCCCTAGTGATCTACGGCAAGGTCAACACCAGCCATGGTCTTGGACACCGATAAGCAAACAACTAAACAAAGGGCAGATGTGAGTGGTGGGTACCTTTTGGGCATGGGCCGTTGGTCGTTGCGGTCCAAGCAAGCTATGCTTGGGAAACACACTGGCCTGTTTGCATGAAGGCGCACAATTAGAAAGATCCTATAATAATGTATACGAGAAAAGAGGATTTGCACAAGTAACGGCACAGCTAAGCAAGGCAAAGTTGCCATCTATTATTACCCACAACACACATCTCCACTTCACCTCACAGCCTTCAGCTCGCAAAAGCGCCAACAGCAGCATCACCCGCCTTCTCCCTATCCCCCGGCACAAGCTTCACATCCTCCTGCACACTCCCACCTTGCCTCTGCGGCTCTCCTCCCCCACCCTTAATAACATCCCTGACAAGCTTCAACGCCTCCACAGCAAACCTCACCATATTGCCTTCCCGCTCTGCACTCCCCGTCTCCACCTCCCTCGTCACCGTTCCTCCCTCCCGACTAACACCCAGCGCCACATACCCCGGCGTCCGATTCCGCGTACTCCCACCCGTAGGGCCCGCCGTCCCACTCTCACTGACCGTATACGTGCTCCCCAGCGCTTTGCGCGTGTTATCCGCGAGTTTGGTAACGATGGCGGGCGTGGGACCTTTGTAGTTCTGGGTATCTGCATCGGTCCAGCCGACGAATGCTTTGCGGGATTCGAGTGTGTACAGTGTTAGGCCGCCTTTGTAGAAGGTTGAGGCGCCGGGGAAGGAGAGGAGGGCGGAGGAGATGAGACCGCCTGCTGCCTGGGTGTGTGTGTGTTAGTGAGGGGGTGATGAGGAAGTGAGGAGGTGAGAGCCTACTGTTTCTGCGACGGAGATGGTTTCTTTGCGGTCTTTGAGGAGGGTTGCTACTTCTTGCACGATCTCCTTCAGCTCGGATGGTGGGAATGAGGACGACATTTTGAACTTGTTGCTGGCTCAATATGGATATCCCAATGTAGGTCTTTTGCAAAGAGGTTGACGGTGATGTGAGGCACTGAAGATTGTGAATAACTGTGATGTGGAAAGTGCAACTATCGATTGGTAATGTTTGTGGGGGAGCTTGGTGACGTTTGGTGACGGCAATGTGGGGTAGCCTCTTAAAGCTAAGCTAAGCTTTCTACTACTCCGCCGTGGATTAGAACGAACGCATCTACGAAGATAATATGTGTGCGCGAAATACCGCCCATTCAACAGTGTATCAGCCTCTCACAAGCAGGTAAACCCCGAGACCTCAGAAAACAAACATAAAATTGCAGCGGCCGTGAAGGAACCGTAATAAGAGAATGCCTCCGTTCCAAATGTAGCCTAAGGATAGATAGCCTCCAGTATGCACGGAATAATCAAAACCTCGCCCATCAAAATAGCCGATCCCAAACGCCAGAAGAATCCAAGTATGCTATTCAATTGCCCCCAGAATGCGAATCACGAGCCTGATGGTGGTGCCACCAGGGCAGTGCAAAATAGTGTAGTGATATGGTGGTACAGAGCTCAGGCTGATCTGCTTCGGCGAACACAGAGATTTGATTAGGTGTTGTAGTAGTCGCTAAGTGTGTATGTGTCGTAGTCGTCGTGCGCCAACTTGCTCGTTGACGTAGTGTGTTGTGTATGGATACAGATGGTGGCATGAAATCGCTCATGAGGGTGCCATATCAGCCATCGCCTCTCGCTCGAACTGCTCTAGGCGCTTCAACTTTGCTTCCAGTTCAGAGAAGATATCGCCCATGTGGCAGGCCTGTTGTAGCAATGGCGCAGAGCCAAAGGGTCGCATCATGTGTCGCAGGGCAAGGCTAGTAGCACAGGACTGCATCGATGTTAGCATTATGTGGAGCGTCAAAGTTGCGCGCAAACATACCTCAATTCTCGAGATCTGATGTTCAACAAAGTTGATCAGGAATCGATCCGTAATCTCCCCACCTCTGTTCTTCATGCGCTCGAGCAATGCTGTCTCCGGCGCCTTGAGCTCCGAACTACCAGGGTTCTCAAGAGTACTGCACAGCATCTCCAAACGCAGACTAATGTTCCAGAGATCCCAAACATCTTCTGTGTCTATAGTGAGCTGGCTACCGGGCATCTTCTGACCAACTGATTGTTCCTGGGCGGGTGGCGCTGCTTGTTGCTCGAGTTGGCGCTGTACGACAAGACGACTGGCAAGTGAGTGTGGGTACATCAAGTAGATGTACTCCGGGTTTTCGAGACCCTTGAGGCGTCTTTCACCGAGATCTTTGACTTCAAAGCCCTGACTACTTAAAGATCGCAGTTCCTGTCGGATGAGCTGGCTGTGTACGTCGTCGCCGTACGCTTCTTCGGACCCGGTGGAGTTGCTGCGGTCACCTTCGATATGCGTTTCGAGCAGACGTTGGATCTCAGCGATGAAGTCGGAGGAGACCGTTATTTGCCCTCCGTCGGCCACGGACGAGATACGTGAAGCCCGATTGACCATAGGTCCGAAGTAATCCATACGTTTGGTGACAGGGTCAACTTCGCACACAGGACGGCCCCAGTGAATACCCATGCGGACAGACAGACCGCGGAATATGACATTTCCATCGGGATCGACCACCTCTTGTCCATTTACGCTGTTGAGGATCTCCTGTGGCCATTGCACTTCCAGGAGCTGACTTTGAATTGTGAAGCACCACAGCAAGGCTGAGGTGACAGTCCTGAAGGCAACCATGAAAGCGTCACCTTCAGTCTTAACCTCGTAACCTCCGATGATACGTAGCTGTCGACGCATGAGCTCGTTGTGCATCTTGATCGCAGATCTCATAGCAATGGGGTAGGTCTCCCAGAGCAGAGTCGAGCTCTTGATATCAGTGAATACCAAGCTGACTTCGCCAGTTGGCGCATCCACTTCTTGATCGAGTCGAGCAAGTTTTGAATCGCCAACCATGTTCCTGGCCCTCTTTCCTGGCCTGCGGTTGATAGCGAAGTCGTCTGGTGACCCAGTGGGCCCCATGGACATGCTGTGCGTGCGGAAACGGGCCCGCTGTTTGCTCTTCAGGTCGCTCACTCCAAGCAACATGACGTGAATCTTGTTGGTAGCACCAAATGCAATAGCGAGATCTCGAAGCTTTTGAGCAGCCCGCATAAGATCATTGCGCTCAGATCGTGCCACATCAACAGCAAAATCGGGGGTGAGGTATTCCCACAGTTCTCGGGAAGCTACCAAGATCATCTCATCCGTATCGCCCAATGTGAGATTTATAATGTGCGGCGAGGCGATGACAGACGGAGACATCTGCACGTAGCCGAAAGCTCGCGATACTTCGAGTACATCGTTCAGTTTGCCTTGGCGCGAGACGAAACCACCGGCTTCTCTGATTCTGGCCCGCTCGCTGGGCTCAGCAGGATCATGCTTTCGCGTGAGGATCTTGTGTCCGCCTTCTGATCGGATCAGCAGCGCTTGCGCATCGCCGACGTTAGACATGTAAAGCTCCATCTCTTTGAGATACATGACCGTGGCCACGCAACCAGAGGTGAGATCATCGTCTCCAAGCTCGGGCACAGCGCCTCTAGGCTGTGTTGGCGGCGTGTATGCGTTTTTGTCCAGAGACTGAGAGGCAGCCGTGGCCAACTCCTTGTTGAGGCCTAGATAGGTACGTCGCAACGCATCTACTGGGTTCTCGTTCGGTCGCATACGGTCCAACTCGTCGGCGAAGCGATTCTTGAAATTGTCGTACAAGAATTTGGCGATCTTAGAACCACCCCCGGCGAGGGGCTGGGCATCGAACAAGCCCAACACTTGCTCATCATCGTGGCTGCGGAAGCGAGGCACCACCATATCCATGGTCGAAATATGCTCTGTTCTGCCCAAGCTGTCCGCCATACCGTAAGCCATGGTACCAACAGCAGACCCTGCTGTTCGCACTCTCCGATCTTCTGTCTGCTCAGGGACAGATGGAATCATCATGGTAACATCCATCAGTCCGAGAACTCGTAGACTGATAAGTGCAGTGAAATCTGTCAAATCACGGCCCTCCCGCATGGCGACTCCGCTCCCGCTATACGAGCCGCTAGGTTTGATTTCAAGTCGCTTGTTGCCTGACAAGTTGAGGTACCTGAGTTTGTGGTTCCAATTCCAGTTCCAGTCATATGGCCAATTGGAGACGTTGTACTTCAGTGAGTTGCTGGCAACATCCAAGACAGCGAGCTGCGCAACCTTTCCGAGTTCGGCAGGAAGTACTTGGAACTTGTTGTTGTTGATGTGAAGTACTTTGAGTGAGCCAACCTCTTCCAAGTCTTCTGACGGCAACGAAGTTAGGTCATTACCTGAGAGGTAGAGCTCAGCAAGATGCTGCCACCTCCTGATCGTGCGAGGAGGAACATCATATATCAGATTGTAGGCTAGGTTGACAATCCTTAGCTCCTGCAGAAGGCAGAGCTCGTCGAATACGTTGTCTTCAAGCCTGTTATCGGCCAGGAAAAGATGTCGCAGCGAGCCAGCAAAGGTCGTAATCATTTTACTAGAAAGGCTAGAGTCTTTGCGAGACACCGGTGTGAGAGTGCCTTCAGTTGGTACCCTGGATGGCGCCGATGGCTTGCGAGCTGTACTGGCGGTGTTGAACGAGGCCATGGATCCCTTTCGATTCGAAGATGCTGGAGAAGTGCCTGAACTGAGATAACCACCTGATGCCTGACTAGGGCGCCGGTTTTGGAAGTCCTCCAGTTTGCCAAGCTCTTCATAGCTCGGGCTTGATCCTAGACCTGGTGTTGATGCTATCGAATGCGACCCATCCAGTTGTACGCCACTGCTGGACTCTGCAGGTGGCGCTGCGCTTGGCTTCGGGAAGGCGTCCAGCACGTTGGAGGATACATTGAGTGTTTCCAGCCGTCGTGCGTACCAAATCTCAGGAGGTAGCCGCCCAAGGTTATTTTCTCGCACGTCAAGATAGCGCAGCTCCACAAGACGTCCAATTTCGGCCGGCAGCTCGTCTAAAGAATTCCGCGCAACGCTCAAGTGCTCCAATCTGTATAGTCTGCCAATGTTATTCGAGAGCGAGGTAAAGTGGTTCTTGTCCAGTATGAGCTTCGTGAGTCCCGTGAGCTTCTGGAATAGATCCTCAGGCAATTGCGCTAGTTTGGCGGATGCGAGATTCAGTACGGTCAGCGAAGGCACCGGCCCGCTCAAGCCGAAGCGTGTCACAGGGTTGTGGTTCATGTGCAGCACGCGTATCTTAGGGAAGTACCCTTCGAAGGCAGAAATCGAGTTGTGTCCAATCATCAGAAACTCTAGGCGAGGGAGTTGGGACATGACGTCCATGCTGTCTAGAGCATTGAAACGTACATCTACTTCTCGTAGGTTGATCAGGTTGCTGAGCGTAGGAGGAAAGCTGCCAGATAGTTTGTTGTTGGTTGCCCACAGCCTTTCTAAACAAGTCAGTTGTCCAATCTTCGGAAGGCTCGATATTGAGTTGAAGCTGATATCAAGGTCAACGAGCGTGCGCACTTCGCATAGGAAGTCCGGGAACTCTGTCAGCGAGTTGGAGCTCAGGTTCAGGCTGCGGAGAGCGCGATACTGCCCAAAGTAAGATGGTAGCGAGGTTAATCCGTTGTTCGACAGTCGAAGGCCCTGCAAACTCTGTAGCTTTTGTAGTTCTGCCCTGTCAAGTGTTTGGAGGCAATTGTTGGATATATCGAGCATGGTGAGTCGACTTGCCATACTGAGACTAGGTGGTAGTCGTCTGGCATCATTGCTGGTATATTTGATCTCCCTGAGGTTCGTACAAGCTTGGATAAAATCCTTCGGCACATCGAGGGAAAGGTTTCGGGACAGGTTCAGAGAAATAATCTCGGTAGCCTTCTGGTAGAGTGTGATAGGGATGGTGATCAGGTTCTTGCCTTGGAGATCGATGTGGCTGAACTTTTGCATCTGCTTGAATCCCGGATCCCTCTCTAGACTTGAGAAACCGCTCATCTTGGCTGGTAAGAATGTGAATCTGCACAGGTAGCTGTTGTCTTCTCGCCCAACGTCTTCCAAACGATCGGCATCCGAATATCCAGCTTGCTCCAAGAGACGTTTCTGTATGAGTAAAGGTCGCTCGTTCGATTCCAATTGCCGTGAAGTGTCGTGTTTTCGCATCACGATGTGGTAGTTATCCAGCTCATCTTGAAGCACAGTCTTCTTACCAAGTATCTGGATAATCTCCGCAACAGTGGTGTTGAGGGTAGCAGACAAGGTTGCAAACGTAGAGTCAGCCCTGAATATGCGCAAGCAGTAGGTCTTCGTGTCGTTTTGTTCCCTCGCCGCTACCTCAGGTTCATCGATTGACTGTTCGCGCAGTTCATCGAGCCTCTTGACAGCCCAAGAATCAGGTGCATCCCATGTGTCATCCTTTGGACCAGGCTCATCGTCTCTAGCCAGGGGTGGATGCTGTACATCGCCAGTTGGGGGTGTCATTGGGGGTTGTTGCGGGTTCACGATGCCGCTCATGTCATCCAGCTTCGTGTCCAAGAACCACATTGCTTCGTTACCTGTAGTGTCCGCTTTGGCTTCGTTTGGATCTTTCCCTCTTGGTTCCGCAAGTGACATCTGTCGCTTGTCTGATGACTTGAATGGCAATCGCCTGTGCTCTTTCTTGCCATCCTTTGCAACATTACTCGGGCCTTTTAACTGTTCGAATGTGGACTTCTTTCTCGATATGAAAGAAGGCTGATTGGGATCTGCGCGTGCCGATGGCGGCCCATTTATGGAGGGAGGAAGCGAAACCTGCGATGATCCGGCTTGCATGTTCTTAAGATTGTCCACCGTGGAGTGGTGATCCATCTTGTCTTTTCCGCGCAGTCGCGCAAAGAATCGGCCCGGGCCCTTGCTGGTGCTAGGTGACTGCGACTGTTGAGCTGAAGAATGCTGTGTCATCTCCGAGTAAGCGCTTGGTGTAGGACTGGATGCGCGTGGCACTAGACTCGTCTTCGAAGCGAATGCGGAGCTCAGAGCTGAAGGTTGTGGTTGATTTCGGCGCAGGCTGTAAGTTGAGTCCTCCCGGCTGGTGGCAGGTCGTAGAGGGTAGGGAGCGCTAATGTCGCCTCGACTGTCAGGTGCTGTCTTGTTTTCTTCTTTACTGCGATGGTGTCGGTGTCCAGGCAGCCTGGAAGTTATCTTGTGGGCGCGATGACCAGACTTGTTGGAAGCATGTTCCGAAGATCTTCTGCGCCCATTCTCTGTCGAGGAGGGAGCATCCTAGGATTGTCAGTATAAGGGTGCAGTGACGCCGCGCGCAATACAGGCAACAAGGGCAAATTCTGAGAATGTGGGTGCCTTTTGAAAGTAAAACTTACCTGAGGTGCCTGGAATTCCCAAGGCGTGACTTCTGAAGAGGGTTGTGGTGTTCGTGGCCGCGAGCTAGTTGGAGAAGTAGGCCTCGAATTGTAGCCGCCACTGCCAAATGTGTTGTTCAGCGAGTTGCCACGATTTCGAGGTGCATGCAGCGACTGTGTCTCTGTAATCTGCGACTTCCCATTCAGGCTTGAGTCTGAGTTCTGACGACCATCACCAGGAAAGTCTTCACCGAACACATTCTGCAGCTTCTTGTGAAATCCTCTGCTGAAACTGGACTTTGATCCAGTACTGCTGACAGTCATAGCGCTTGCTACAGACGGCCTGCGATCATCCCTGGGAAAGCCCATGGCATCTTCTCTCGAGTTGCCGCCGGTGGGCGCGAAGGCAGGCGACAATTGGGAGACGTCTTCGTTGTCCGACTCGTGGTAGAAGCTGCTCCAGACATTGTTTGCCATGTTCGTGCCACCATTGGGACCCGAGGACGCCCACGGTGGGTTGGGGTTTGCGCCTGTAGCGGTCGGGGGGTTGCGCGATATCGATGGTATCCTCGCTCCCGAGGTCTGCAACACGGACAGGTCCTTTCGGTAGTCACGGAAATCGTTCGAGACGGGGCCGTCCCAGGTGGGAGGCTTGCGAGGCTGGTGTTGCGGGTCTTTTGGGGGAGGCGCTGGGGGGATGGTGGTGGGGGAGATCTCCGGCTCCTTTTCGAAGCTACATCAACGCGTCAGCAGAGGTTCGTGGGGGAGTCGATGCGTGTCTGGCAATGAGACAACAGGGCAGCGGCCGAGACAGGCCTCGCGAGCGACTGCCCATCGCGGTGCTGTTTGCTTCTCGAACTCCAGTACGAGACACGGCCAACCACAGCCCCGCTATGGCAGCACGCGCGGCGCAGATCTCGAAGCACAGATGTCGCGGCACAGATGGCGCGAGGCGCGCAGCTCTGCCGTCACAGGCGCGGTGCCAGCAGCTTGTGGCGACAGCAGCTGGCCGTGCAGGCGCAGCAGAAGCATACGTACGGTGCGTTGGGGTCCTTGGACGTCTTCACGGTGACGGGCGTGCCGCGCACAGAGCCGTGGCGCCCATATGGCCGCACAGTGTCGCCGGTGCGCGAGCTCCATGAGCTGTCCGTGCTGCCCTGGCGACCGATGGTCGTCTCGTTCTTCGTCATTCTCGCGGCGGGGTCGACAGCGCGGCCGGACGCGACGCGCCTGCAGGTGGTGGGCGTGGGCGTGGGTGCGGTGGGCGCGGGCGCTGGCAGCTGGGGTTGTGGTCGAGGGCTGCTTGCGCAGGTGGGCCTAGGACGGCTGCTTCATCGAGGCCGTACGCCGCGACGCTGTGCACATGGGGCGGGGCGGGACAAGCGCGAGACCAGCGGAGCGGACGGGCGGGGTACAGCGGCGGAGAGCGGCGCCTTGCAGTCAGGCAGGGCGTGGCGGGCACAATCACAGATGGCTGCAAAGTGGTGGTCGAGGATGGAGAGTTGCACATTCGGCGAACGGGCTCCACTCCAGACGGACGGCGGCGTGCGGCGTGCGGATGCTCACCTGTCTCGAGCCTAAATGCGCCCCCTGCACCCGGGGGTCCATCACCCACCGACCAGCATCCTCGCTCGCTTCCCGCCTAGAACAGCAACCAAAAGAGCCCCTCCACCACTGTCTTGTGCACCCAGCTATCTCACACATGCGCGTCACCTTGCCCGTTCAGACTCACCGGAAGCAGCCCAGTATTTCTTGTTAGGCGTCCATGTCCCTATTTGCAGCACCCACCAGCACCGCACATCGCATGTTTGGACCTGCGACATGTACTCCCCCGCTCTGCGCACAGCCATTGTGGCGCCCCCGCTATCGCCAGCACCGCTGAACAGAGATGACGCCAACGATTCAGATTCTCCCATGTCTCGCAGATTTCGGGTCTCAAACACCCCGAGTGAGATTGCGGCTTATTGCGGAATGCTTGCTTTCTTATTGCTCATGTCTGTGAACTTGTCTCATTAACACACCGATGTTGTGCCCACGACTTGCATGGCGAACATGCCTACAATCCGTACACGGCAACCCGCGGCTCAGGTCAAAAGTCATGCGGGAACAAAGCGAAGAGGACGCTACTCTCTAGTCCATGAATATCCGAATGCATCCCATAACAGCACCGACCATCGTGTATTCTCTACCCTGTGCTAGCCTGGAAGACGGGAAACTACAGGTATCGTGCCAACGATCATTTCCTCGTCCAGATGCACAAGCTCTCGAACGTAATCCTTTCCCAAGTATAATATATAGCATAATGTTACATCCACTTCTTTCCAACACCTAAAGTCAATCATACAGTGATACTAGGCCACCCTTCTACCCCTGGCCGCCGCCGCCAGCTCCGAGGGCTCGCAGAATGTCTTGCAAAGACTGAGCTCCCGCTTGAGCGTTGCCCTGCTGTGCATTCGTGTTTGGCCCAGGTGAAGCATTCTGCGGATATTGCCACTGCTGTGGATATCCGTATTGAGCCTGAGCCTGAGGCTGTGGTGGTGTCGGTGCCTGCGCCTGCGCCTGCGGTTGCACATACGGCTGCGGCTGCGGCTGCGCTTGCGCTTGCTGCGGTTGTGCTTGTGCTCCTTGCTGGCTCATGGCACCGACAACCTGGAACCACTGCGCCCATGCAGCCCAGTTCGCTTGCTGGTTTGGCTGCGCCTGCGCGGCAGGTTGCTGAGGATATTGTGCTGCGTTTGCATAGGGTGCTGCAGCTGCAGGTGGTGGAGGCGGAGGGTACGAAGCTGCTGGCGCGGCTGGTGCTGCTGGCTGAGGATACTGAGTCGGCCAGTTCGTACTGCTGTTGTTGGCATATGAGTTAGCATTTGATGGGCCAGAAGGTACAGGCGAGGCGTGGTGTTGGTGCTGTTGTTGCTGTTGCTGCTGCTGCTGCTGCTGCTGCTGTTGTTGTTGCTGCTTTTGCGGCTGCTGTTGTGACTGCTGCTGCTGCTGATTCTGCAGTTTCTCTTGTGCCTCACGTTCACGCTTCTCCCGCTGTCGCTGCTTTCGGTTCTTGTTCTTGCTCTTCGCTGGTGGAGAGTGCTGCGGCTGAGAGGATTGCTGGCGATCTTGCTGTCGTGCTGGTGAAGCTGAGGTAGCGGATCTGTTGTCGGGCCGTGGCACACTCATCTGGCGGTTGTCCTGCTGTTGGTTTTGGGGCCGGCCTCTGTCCGCCTGTTTGTTGCCGCGTCCACCACGATCGCCACCACCTCTGTCACCCCTTCCGCCTCGTGCATCTCCTCTGCCTCCTCGACCTCCACCAAAGTCACCACGTCCGCCGCCAAAGTCGCCGCGACCACCGAAGTTGCCTCGTCCACGGAAGCCTCGACCGCGGTCACCCCATCCACCGCGGCCTCGCATCATGCCTCTGCGAACGTGGCTGCGATCCTCGAGCGGAGCACCTTGTCCAACGACTTCTTCAAAGTGGCTAGGCCGTGCCAACGGCTTGTACATGCCCAGATCTTCATCCTCGTCATCGCTGTACTTGAGTCCACCGCCCTGGTATTCATTGGCCGGCGAGAAGTAAGACACAGGCTTGTCGACGTGTCCCCTTGGTCCGGTCGGGATTGGCTTCGGTTCCGGCTCCGGGTCGTTCTTTGCTTCTTGCCTAGCCTTCTTGGCTTGCTTCTGCTGTCGCTTGAAATCGGCCTCTGCCTCATCGTCGGAGAATTCTACTTCGTTCGTTTCCTCGTCGTGAAGGTTCGATGCGTCGGTATGCTTCTGCTTACGCAAAGGCTCGGTGAAAACAAAGGTTGAGTGTGCGTCGACGTAGTAGATGGTCGTATCTTTGGTGATGCCTAGAGCTGTGATCTCAGTGGGGTCATTGAAGCCAATAGAGTATCTGGGCTCTTCGACGCGACCGATCTGCTCAGAAATCTTTCCAATGATGGTGAAGTCCCGAAGGCATAGTGCAGATCCAGATTCAAGCACTTGGTAGTCGCCAGAGGTGTTGGCCTTCACCAGGACAAGGTTATCGACAACTGCCTCAACCTTTCCAAGTTCTGTAATCTGTGTCTCGTTTTCAACCTTGATGTCTGGCTTTTCGTACTGTTCGTCAAGCTCGTTCAAAGTCTTCACCTTGGCTTTGCCGGTAGCACCAGCATCGTCCGCAGACTCTGCCATCAACAGGCGGACCATCTCCTCTGGATCCATAAGCTCTCCATCATCTGCCTCATCGTCTGAGCTGTCGTCTGAACTCGACGAGTCTGAGGAGGAATCTGAAGCATCTGAGTCGAGCTGCCACTCGGCTTCCTTGTCGTCTTTGTTTGCCTCACCAAGGCGAAGGAACTCGGCTTTGCTCTCGTCTGCTGTGGGCTCTTGAGCTTCTTCAGCAGGTGCAGCGGCAGCTTCGGGCTCCTGCTTGAGTTGTGGGTCGACGGCTGGAGCGGAATCTGTCACGGTTTCTTCGACGTCGAGGACGGGCGATGTAGTGGTAGTAATTGCAGTAACATCTTGCGTGGATGTCAGGGAAGTAGCATGCAGCTCAGGACGCGACGGCTTACCGTGCTGTGGAGCCTCGTCCAGGGCCTGCAGCTGATTGGCCACAGGCATGTCGAGTGCGCTCGCATCATGGTTGAAGGCCTCCTCATCTTTGAGCTCGCCTTCGTCATGCACCGCGGTGTTCATAACAGTGTCTGCGTCGATTTGAGCTGTAGGCTGTGTGACGGTGGTGTCGCCCAGGGAGCCGAGTCCTGGCAACGAGAAGCTCGATGGAGCAGGCGCAGTCGCAGTGAGCGATGCTGACGGTCCATCATGTGGTGCAGAGAGCGCGGCAGGCTTGACAGGTGTATTGTCGTAGAAGTCGTCGTCCATATCATCGATGGGCGAGCCTGGCGCGTCGAAGGAGGATACTCCAGAGAAAGGAGCGTCCGCCTCCAGCCGCGCCCTCTTAGCCGGCGGTTCCTGAGAATCAGACATCGCTGTATTCTCTACAGTCTTTGAAAGCACGCGTTGTTCGCTGCTGTGGCAGTAACTGCGGTTTGCACCCGTCTGCTTATTGCGTGCGGTGATAAGTTCTGGTGAGCGCAGCGACGTTGCCATTTTTGACCTGATGCGGACCCACCGCTAGCGCCGCTTGGCAGGAAGGCGCACCCCTTGCTGGCGTCGCAGCCCTGCGGGAGTTAGGGAGATCGCGCTCGGCGCGGTGACGGCATTTGCGGGCAGCTAAAGGCATCTTTTACACTGCTCAACAACGATGTTCTCATAGGGCCATTGACGTTTTTTGCGCGTGCTCGAATCCATTACAATTGCTTAGGTAGCTATTCCTCTTCATTGTGCATCAAATAATAGCTTTGAAACAGTCATTCATGGCACAAGTACATGTAACTGACCATGCCTTCAGACGGACGATACAATGCCTCCACCACCGCCGAAACAGGGGGTACCTATTGCCTCCAGGCCGCCAGTAAGAGCTCAGAAGCCGCCTCACGAGCTCGAACCTATCATTGCATTCTACATCTTCGCTGCCGCCAACATCGTCGCTGCGTTCTTCGCACCAATTCAAGACTGCGATGAGGTCTTCAATTACTGGGAGCCTACACACTATCTGAACCATGGCTATGGATTGCAGACGTGGGAGTACTCTCCTGAATATGCCATCCGCAGCTGGACATACACTGGGATACACTCGCTGGTCATCAAGCTGGGTATGATGCCACTCCGCTTCTTTGGATTTGCCAGGACGAAGACCGCAGAGTTCTACTTCCTGCGTACCTTCCTGGCGATCGTCTGTGCCTTGTGCCAGACACGGCTCTGCTCGGTGGTTGCAAGAACGTTCAACCCGCGTGTGGCACTTTTCTTCATCTTCGTGATGGTATTCAGCCCAGGCATGTACCATGCTGCACCGGCCTATTTACCATCCAGCTTCGCCATGTATACGACGATGCTGGGGTTTTCTGCCTTCATGGACTGGACTGGCGGCATCAGAACTGCTCAGGGTTTGATGTGGTTTGGTATTGGAACACTACTTGGATGGCCTTTCGCAGGGGCACTTGTGCTGCCCTTTGTTGCAGAGGAGGTGTTCTTGGCCTCTCTTACTGGTGCAGGCATTGAGTGCATCAGAAGGCTTGCTGATGGGTTCGTTCGGTCGCTCGTCATATTGGTAAGACTGATGAAACTGCTATCAGAATATTTGCTCATACCTTGCAGGCATTGCAGATAGCCCTCGACACATTCTTCTATAAAACGATTACATGCGTGCCGTGGAACATTGTCATGTATAATGTGTTCAGTGGCGGGAGCAGAGGTCCTGATATCTACGGCGTTGAACCATGGCACTTCTATGTTCGCAACCTCGCTTTAAACTTCAACATCTGGTTCTTCCTGGCTTTAGGGGCATTACCATTGATCCTTATCCAGCATCTGTTGCTGCAAAAGTCAGTCTCCAAGCAAACGCTCTTGCGAAGCATCGTCTTCGTAAGTCCATTCTATCTGTGGGTTGGCATTTTCACACTGCAGCCTCACAAAGAGGAGCGTTTCATGTATCCAGCGTACCCTGCACTGGCACTGAACGCCGCCATTGCGCTACATATTCTGCTTGCCAACCTAGGATCGACCGACCCAAGCCGTCTGGTCAGTAGGATCCCACCGCAGGTGAAGCTTCTTATTGTCAGTCTTCCGCTATTAGTAGCCTTCGACGTGGGCGTGCTTCGAACCATCGGTACCCTCACGGCATATTCAGCACCCCTGAAGGTGTACACACCTCTACACCAGGCAGGAGTCAGCAAGCCTGGCGATAATGTGTGTCTTGGCAAGGAGTGGTATCGATTTCCGTCGTCTTATCTTCTGCCAGACCGTGTTCGGCCCAAGTTCATCAAGAGCGAATTTTCTGGGCTACTACCCGGCGAGTTCAGCGAGGCCAACATAGGCGGGTTCGGCTTGTTCCCTGGCACATGGCTCGTTCCTTCTGGCATGAACGACGAAAACATCGAGGATCCAGGCAAATACGTAAGTCTGCATCGGAACCCGTGAAGGTTCGTACTGACATTCTATAGACAAGCATCGAGCATTGCGAGTTCCTTGTTGACTCAAGCCTCCCTGGAACGGCGCCAACAGCCCTTGAGCCCAACTACATCGCAGACACTGAGCATTGGGAGAAGTTGAAGTGCGAGCCTTTCCTTGATGTCTCACGGACGCACCTCTTGAGCCGTCTGTTATGGGTACCAGACCTTCCATTTGTGCCGGAGCAATTCCGTCGTGAGTGGGGTCAGTACTGCCTGCTGCAACGAAAGGTCTCCAACAAGACTATCTAAGACGCATCTCATATACTGAACGGAGAAATGGATCGCCAAGTCCTGATCTCATAGGATGAATTAAAAGCATGGCAAGCGAAGTGACCGATGCGCTTCGAGTCAGACTAAGATAGCTCATGATCCCGACAAGGAAGCAGAGCTACACGAGGTACATAAGTAATCCTCTGAGCCTATCGCAGCGGTTGCAGCTCTCTGATAGGGACCCACATCACAGGCACGCTAACCAGGTGGGGTAGTGCGGTCCTCTTCCCGTCCAGATAAACAGGCATTGACGACACTGGGGTTGACCCCACAATTCACGGGGTCATTCAAGAGCGTTATCGTCGTGTACAGATGTACGAGAAACCATGCAAGATAGTGAAATGCGTCTATCTCATAGGCATATATTACGCGCAGTCCTCTCATTTGGTCGCAGACCCCTAGTACCATCCTTTGCATCAACGTACGCTTCGTGAGCATCCTTATACATATCATTTAAGCTGGATGTGACCACTAGAGCTCCTTGAGTTTGAGCATCGAGCCATGTCTACCTTGTCGGCTCGAAGTCGTGAGCGTGCTGAACAGCTCGTCGGTGTTGTAAAACACCAGTGCAACACAGCACCTGCAAAACTCCATTCAGCATGGCAAGATAGGAATGTTCGACCGAAGCTAATAGCTTATGCTGGACTTGTCATTGTGACCGGCGTATGGCTAGCGATCACACTCCTGCTTCGACTCCGTCCCCGAAAGCGTCAAACTGCCACGCCTCCAGGCACGCCAGACCCCGAGAAACGCTCACTTTTCAAAGCCGTAGATCGAAAGCCAGGAGGTATTCAATCACATCTCACACACTCGTGGTGACCCTTGCAGTGTGTGCTCTCAATCACCCTACTGACCCCCACTAGTATGGACACCCTCACCCTTTCGTCGTCCAACCGCCACTCCCTACCCTTCCTGGTCTATAATCTCCACCAAACCGCTACCTTACCGCCCTTTCCGCTATGGCCCCAAGTACAACATCACCATGGGTCTGCGCTCCATGCACTGGGATGACTGGATCGAGCTTGACAACGAGTACCTCAAGTTCCACTCACTGAAAGCCTCTCGTATATTTGAGCGCGGAAGAAAATGCTGCAAGACAGGACCTGAAGCGTGGGACGCCGCAGTCGAGCTACTCGAAGAATTGTGTGCGTATCTGCCAATGAGATACCCCACGTTATTCCGACGCTTGGAAGATGGGAGAGAGGGCGTAAAGAATCTAGCCACAGATGAAACATTTGATATCAAGGAGAGACTCGAAATGAGGAAAGATGACCCGATGGAAGTCTGCGCACGTCTGACACAGGATGATCTGGCAATCATGATCGAGGTATGTATCTCTAGGCGAAATTACTACACCGATCCAATTTGACTTGTTTCTAGCGACCAGACGGCCAATACTACCTCCTCGCAGGCGCCATCCTTCTTGCCGGCTTCTGGCGTTTAGAAGACAAGTTCGGCATGCCCCTATCCGAAATCCATACCAGCGGCGACGTTCCACAATACAAGGAGAAGCTTGAGAAGGGCATGCTCAATATGTTTAAAAGGCTGCAGCCTGACAAGCCGGTGCTGAGGAACAATTACTTCATCCAGGTTGATGATAATTTGGCATGGAGCGAGAGCTTGGGTAGTGAGGACGAAGACGGGATCAATTGGGGTAGTGCAGCGAAGGTGGAGGGGGTTGGGAGGGTATGGTTCAGGAGTGAACGCCAGAGTCTAAGAAGGTGAGTTGTGATCAGTTGCATTGTTGTAGCCTTACTAACAGCAGCAGGCTCCCGAAAACCGGCGGCATCGTTTTCACTATCAGGACCTACTTCCACCCTATCACTGAGATCTGCAAGGAACCGTATGTGCCAGGTAGACTCGCAAGTGCGATGCGTAGTTGGGGCGATGACGTGAGCAGATACAAAGGGAAGGCTCAGTATGCGGATGTGGTATTGCAGTATCTCGATGACATGCACGAGAAGCAAGTAGAAGCGGGTCTGGACCTGGAGAAAGAGGATGAGGTCAGATCGTATCCTTATTAAAGCCTCCACCAGGAGTCTGGCAAGACCTGTTTTCTTCTTAGAGTTATTACAACGTATTGATGAGCCTTATTTAGAAAAAGACATTGCGAATGAGCACTTTGCTTATTTATCATACTCGAGGCTATTGATATGCGTGTCCTTCAGTGGGACGCTCTGCCAACAGGGACGTGAATGCGCAGTGTCGCACGATCTGGCCGTCTTTGACTTCTCCGACACCATTACTCACATCTCCCCACTGCACAGCCTGCAGCCATGGCTCTGCCTCGTATCGTTTGAGATGGCAAGCTGCACTGATAACCACGCTCATGGACATCTCACCCAATCCAGTACTGAGCCGTCGGAATCCAGCTATGGCTATCGTAGCAGCCATCATAGCGAAGTTAACGGAGATGAGCGCTATCATGCCGGCAGCACTATAACCTAACCTGACCATCTGATCCTTAGAGTCGATCTGTCCATCTCTCATCCCATCGAAGCGCGCCATGAAAAGACCCTGTGAACACAGGTAATGCAGCGCCGCACTGGAAGCCATCAGTGGGAGAGCATACGTTGTTGGTAGTGTGAAGAAGTGACTGGCGCGCTGTTGACCCTTAGGACGTTCACTAATTCTCAAGCCTTTCTTAACCCTAGTGAGTCGATCGAACTCCTGCGCAATCAACAGCTTGCTCCAGATGTTCGTATAAAATACGTAAAGTAGCGAGAAGCCTAATTGTGGAATATTGGCCGTGAGGATTGTGGGGACAATCACTGAAGACCTTGGATCATCGCTTCTCAGGCTGGCTAGTGATTGTATGTTAGCTCCTCCAAGGCCGCTGTCGAATGCCGTGCCGTTTGTCTCGGAGATGGCCCAGTAGAGCGTGCAGCTGAGAATAATCACATAGCCTGCTGAGATGCCAACAGTAGAGAAGAACTCTGTCGTGTTGGCTCCTGTCCACCATCGAGGACAAGCGTTGGTAAAGATTTGTGGGGTGTATGGAAGTTTAAAGTCATCCTGTTCGGATTTGGCGGCTGTCCACCATCGACGCCGAGTCTTCTTCAAGGTTTGTGGCGATTCAGAAGGTACAAAACCGTATTTCCGGACCTGGGCCGAAGACACGAGACACATGTCCTTGGTAACCGGATCCTGCGTCTTGAGAAACGAAGTGACTGCATCGCCTAGAGTGCGCAGAAACTCGCCATCTGGGTGGGTGAAGACGAGGATTGCAATGGCCAATACCTTGATCACGCTGAACACAACCACAGCGAGCATGATATAGGCATTGTACTGCAAGTGGCAAAGTTCTGGTGCGATGCGGGCGAAGCAGTGGTCCACAGGGTGGCCATAGACTGTCCAATCCTCTGTTGTCCAATTCTTTGGCTTAACCCATTTCCGTGCGTAGTTCCTACTGCAGCGGTCTGTTTCGTTATAGTTGCTCGCCTTGAGCTGATCGTGGCATATCCAATGAAAAGGATCCTGGTTTGTATCCTTTTTATCTTCGCTTAATGAACGTTGAGGATAACGCGTCCACAGAACCGGAGAGTTGGGCTGAACGTTTTTGGAAACGATAAGCACATCGCTGTAGCTCTGCATAAATCCTTCAGCAAAGCTTTCGAAGCATTGTTGACGCGTTAACTTCCAATAGGCATCTGCTCCGCTGGCTCGTGCTTCGTAGAGGAGTTGTTCATCTGGCGAGTCGATCCTTCTATTTGGGTCCCGGACTTCGTTCAGAAACTGTATGATTATGCTGTCGTTTTTGACGTCCCAGTAACAGTTACCGCCGTTGCAATGCTTACGATCCTGGGGCCACTGAAGCTGTTCGGATGGAAATCGGAGCGCTGGTGAAGAGTTCTCAGGTGTGACTAGGAATGCCGTGTTGTCCAAGAAGTCTTGATCTACCACGGCTACTGCATATTGGTACGTCTCCGTGGTTGTGAAAAATACGGCATTAAAACTACAGTCGAGTTAGTACATGTTCAAGTCTACGACTAAATGACTTACACAAGATGGAGAGGTAAGCTAGTAACAGCCAACACACTCCAGATAGCTGCGTGCCTTTTGCTCACATATATTAGATTCCTCCAACTCTGCGTCCCTATTTCAAGCCACTTCCCCTTTTTGTGAGCTTTGTCCACCTCTTCTCTGGTTGGAGATGTCGTTCCCTGCATCGCATAGGTCGAAGCTCCTAATATTAACGTCGAGATAACGTTCAGTCCGACCTTGATCCCGGTTTCCATTCTGCTGACCTCCGTACAATTAGCTATGCGAATCGTACCGTTCACATCGTCGTACTCAAAGTATAGCCAGAGGAAGACGGAGACATTGACGAGGAGAGCTGCTAGACTGAACAAAAAAGCACGGAGTAACCCAGCCCGCCATCCTGCTATGAAGTTGCCATAGACGAGGGAGACCACTCGTGTCCCAAACCGACGATCCTCAAGATCTTCCAGTCGTTCTACCCAAGTCTTCCGGTGAGTAACGGTGTATTCAAAAGTAGTAGAGGCTCCGCCCGTGTACGCTGTATTCGTTCGCATAGGTTCAAAGCTACTACTGGAGTGGGCCTCTACATGGCCAATGATATCCATCTTGGTTTGCGAAGGGTAGGCTGGTAATATTATATGTTGATCTTCTGCCGGTTCTTGGTGCGGCACGCGCTTAAAGCGTTGCGGGAGCCGCATGGTATACCAGATATATAATCGTCAGCCTTGCCCTGCCCGGCCCTGCCTTGCGAAGCGACGGGAAGGCTGCGAAATCCAGTCGACTGACGAGAGTGTAGAGGGTCCCTCGAATTTGTGAATTTCAGTCGTATTAGGCGGAAATTGTCGTAGGAAAGAAGAAAATTAAGTTGGATCGGAAGTTGCAAGGCTGCGCGCCTCCAAGCGACAGTGCTTAAGGCGCCCAGTTTTGGCCCCCAATTGATACACACCGATACAAGAGGATCTACGCCACTCCTATTTGTGAAGGCAGGCACAGTCAGCGAGGGCAAACATCCCCGAAACGATGACCCATAGAGACATTCCGGCCATATGCGTGGCGCAAAGCCTAGGTGACAGAATGAAAGACTTTTCCATGTTGACGACGCCAGCTGATCGTCGTGAGCACTGTTCATCCGCGGAGCACCCTCATGCGTCTTGATCTAGGCCACAGCGGTCAAATTTATACGGCTGAAGTCCATCGTGAACCAAGGCAGACAGACTCAAACGACGGCAGCTTTGGCTCGGAGAACACATCGTGGCATCGTGGACTGTGATGAGGTTGCCGGCACAGGCGAGTGCGAATCTTAAGAGAGCAAGCAATTAGTGAACTTTCTGATGTATGACTGGCTGTGCGGCAAGGTGTCTGAAGTGTATGAGGCTCTGCGGAGCTAGCGTATCTAAAATGGTATTGTTTGTGACGGACGCTAGCGATAGCCTTGGACCTGCTCCACGAGGCTGGAGGGTATCTTTCCTGCCCTTCATCTTCATCATCGATTTCGAAACAGATCCGACCTTCGTGAAGCTATGGTTTAACTAGATAATGGCTTCGAGTAGAGAGACTGGGGCATTGCCATCTGAACTGCTCAGCCTGCTCTGGGGTGAGGCTGATTTGCAGCTACTCTTTGCGGCGCGATGTTCGCATGTCTGAGGACAGGAGGTTGCATGACAAGGCCAGTATCTATTTGAGCGTGAATCAGTGATGAAAAATTGTCTCTCGCATTTGTTTTGTTTTTGTTCAATGTCTCGTGTTCATATTCATTCACGGGCGTCCTCACGGCTAGGAACTCTCCATTCGACGTTGTGCACGCTTGCATAGTTATCCGTTGCAGATGTTCGATCCATTCAATAAGATAAGAAGATGTATGGCACACGAAACCTGGGCTGCAGGACACAGTCTGCCTCGCACAGTAGTGTGGAAAGAGACAAAGGCAAGCGTGAAGAAAACTCCTGATGGTGAGAAGCCCAGTGCAGAACAGATTTAGTCCCGATTGCCCTGTCCGCATGAGACTGAGAGATGTGACGTGGGTAAGAGTCGTGGTTGCCATCTTGCCATTTCGATTAGTCACGATGTAAACAGTATAGCTCTCACCTCCACGACTGCTGGGCATACCTCACAACATCAACTCAGAAAGCTCCCCATCTACTGCTTCAAGGATCTTCTACGCCTCCCCTGAATACTAACATGGCTGTGCAGGTCTTTTCACCGGCAATGACCGCAACGCGGCAGGTCAAGATAGAAGACCCATCTTCACCACCGCCCTCAATCCAGAACTCGTCTGGCGTACTAGAAGATGGAGAGATTGACGAGCACCAGGCTCCATTTAGCGCATTACGCAGTAAGTATAATCTTCCCGCCCACTTCGTAGCTTACATACTTGCAGGTGAGCTGCAGCTGCCCATGTCTGGGCGTCACTCACTGGAGCATCGATTCGAGATGCTTGAGCACCAGCACAACGAGCTTCAAAGTATGGCCTCCACGTACAGGGAGGTGATCCTAGGTTTCTCTGTCACCAAAGATCAGACGGTGTCTATCGATCAGCTGCGAGCAGAAGCTGGTCGTGACGGCCTGAGAGCGAAAGCCCTCGAGGCAGACGTGCTCCGGCCACTCGTCAGAGAAGCTGGCGGGCTGCAAGCTATGATCTCTCAAATCCACACAATGAGAACGCTCACTGCTAAGGCAGGCGGGCTTCGAGAGCTTGAGATGTTGGTCTCGAATCTCCGTACGATCCGAGACACACTGAACGGGCATAGTGGCTCTCACGGGCTTGGTGCCTGGGCTTCGGAGGTTCGAGATCTACTCACACTGAAGTCTCAGGTGGAAGCACCGAATGGCATGAGAGAGAAGGCTGTTAGGTACGAAAGGCTTATGCAGGCTTTCACCGATGTGCAGGCTGCTGGCTCCTCGCAACAGCGCGGCACTTCTATCCCGACGATGAGCCCTCGAGTGGCGGCGAGCAACTTTGATGCTTCACCACCCAGTCGTGGTCAACCAGCTACAGCCCAGCACTTGTCAAGTGGTTCTGCAACTATGAATCCAGCACGAGCTCGTATGATTTCAGCAACCTCTCTTGAGGCCGATCCAGACCGCGATCTGTACGAGGCTCCACCACCTATAGCAAGGCCATCCAACACAACGGGATCGAACAAAATACCCTTGGGTGCTCCCCAAGTGCAGCCCGTCGCGCAGGTTGCCCCCCAGACTGTGAGCTCGTCAAACTTGAAGCGAAAGGAACCTATGAACACAACACTTAGTGTACCAGCAAAACGCCCCCGAATCGATTTTGGTCGAGTCTCAGGCCTAGTGCAGACGTTTCTACCTCATACTAAGAGCGATGTGGTAGGTCGAGCCTCCAGTCAGGCGAACACTAACATTTTGCAAGCTGGGAGCGAAGCATTCAAGACTCGAGTTCAGTCCAGTCGGGGGAAGAGTGAGGGCGCTGCAATCGGTGTGGTAAATGTTCGACCGCAGGTGCAAAGTCAAGTAGGTCCTCCAAGATTACCTGACTGGATGCATGGAGGTGTCCGCTTTGGAGAGGTAGGATTTGCTTCCAACTCCAAAGCACGAATGCCACCTTGCTCGTCGACGTTTTCAAGTCAGGATTCGGAGCCTACTGCAGACAAGCGATCAGGTCCTGTGCATCTGCCCACGATTGGTCCGAGTCTGACTCCATCGTTCTCGATTGCTGTGAAATCAGAGAGCAGCATTGGCGGACAAACAACAACACAATGGGCACCAAGTTCACTTCCTCTTGAACTCAGCGCGTTCAAGATGTTCTTCAAGTACCCGGTTGCGCTTTGGGTAGGTAGCGCTGACGGCTACACTACGTGGGATGCGTATCATTCGTACGACCTGAAGAGGAGTGCCCAGATTCCGGATGAGCTACTTGTATTTCTTCTGGGTGAGCTTGCCAACACATCAACTTTGGTAACGCCAGCACGTACAAGCAAATGGAGCCGAGTGGCAACACGTGCATCGCTAGGTGAGTAGAGATATTTGCACAGTCTAACGTGGCTGACCTCTTCCCAGATACGTGGTCGATGGAGACAGGTCTTCGGGCCTGTCCCAAGAGCGACGGGCGTGTCAGACGTGCAACTCAAGCTTGGTCGGGTACGCACGACCATGTGCTTTGTTGCAGGACGTCAGCGGGGTACGAACCATGATCTTTCTGCCGCTTCGTGGGGATGTTCGAGGTGACAAGAGGTGGACCGACAAGGGGTACTGGATGAGAGAGGAGAAGTAGCGTAAGTGTGTCTGTGTCGAATGGGGCTATTCGAAGGTTGCTTAGAGTAGCATGGACTCTGTTCGTGTGGGCATGCCCAGCAGATATGTCAGGCCTCCTGGTGTGGACTGTTATATGATACAAGGTCAAGTAGTATAGTTACACGATGTATACCTAAATCAACTGGATATACTTGAAGCTGTTGCATGTGGTGGTCATGGTATGTTGTGACCGCGTCAAGAGAGTGATCCCAGCAGGTGTTGTCTTTGATTGTGTTTGATTTTGTTTTATGATTTTTATTTTCATAGCTTCGTCATGAATGTTGGCTTCTTCAACGGCACGACATGTACCTCGACGTCACGAAATCATGCCAGCGTCGTCTAGTCTCTGCATATCTGGGAGGCCCATGCCCATGTCATGTGTATGGGCGCCTTCAGGCCTCTTCAGGGCGGTACCCTCTTTCAGATACAAAATCAGCCTGTAGGCAGCATTGCCGTTCAGATAGTACCTGTGCAGCTTCTTGGACCTCAAGAAGCCCAGGCGCTCGTACAGCTTCAGACTCGCCGTGTTGGTCATCTCCGTCTCCAGCACGACCTCGTCGGCGTCCCGGGCAGCCATGGCGTCAATGGCCATGGTGACGAGGCGCGAGGCAATGCCCTTGCCGCGGTGGGCCTCTTGGACGGCGAGCATGGCAATGTAGCCGCGGTAGGTGCCGGAGCGGTGGGGCTCGAGCTTGGAGATGATGACGCCGATGAGGTTCGAGTCGCTGTCTAGGGCCTGGAATACTGTCAGTGGAGATATTCGAAGACTTGTAGAGAGAAGTACCATAAAGCACAGATCCCCCCATTGGTACAGAAAGTAGCGGTACACATAGATGCTGTAGGGCTCGGAAAGGTCCTTGGAGATCAGCTGGCGGATCGAGGGCAGGCATTGCTCCTCCTTTGCGCCCTCGTACTGGACGTAGTGCAGCTCAGCAGGAGCCAGACTGGCGGCTGGCTGGGTGCCGGCATTGCTCTCTGCCATGAGCACGCTCGCGGGAGGAGGTCGGATGGTTCCGAGTCGGAATGCGATGGCAGCAGCGGCGGAGGCTCCGGTGGTGGGGTCCAATGGCTGCAGTGGCTGCAGGGGGGCGTCATTGGATGCAGGGGTCGCGTGGGTTTAAGTTTAACTGCATCACATGCGTGCCGGCACGCTCGGAGGTTTTGGGCTGCGTGCTCGAGCTGGCGCTTCCTCCTGCACGACGCCCTCTGCCATGTCTTTCCTCAGACGACGCTTTGGCGGCGGCGACACGTCGCCTGAGCTCTCGCGCGAGCCGTCTCCGAACCCAGCCTCTGGCGAACGGCCGTCGAACCTGCGCGTCATCACTGCCGAGCAGCTCCATACCCTGCAGAAGGGCAAGGGCAAGAATGGCAAGAGGAGGAGCTTTTGGGTGTTTGGCCTGGGCGGCCTCTTCGGGCTGGTGGTTGCGGCCTTTTTTGCGGGCAGCAACGACCTCATCGACCTGAAGAGCATCGAGGGCATGAACCTGGAGACCATCATGGAGGCCCTGCCGGACAACTTTGTGAAGAGCGCGCAGCAGCTGCAGGTAGGTGCCTTGTGCGCATGTGCAGGACGAGCGCTGATTGACCAAGGTGTAGAAACAAGAACGCGATGCCGTCAACTACGACTCGTTCGCCATCGGCATGCATGCCCGCGCCCAGGGCATCCGCGCCTCCCACCCGGTCATCATGATCCCCGGCGTCATCTCCACAGGCCTCGAGTCGTGGAGCACCGAGGAAGGTGCGCGCCAGTACTTCCGCAAGAGGCTGTGGGGCTCGTGGACCATGATGCGCGCCCTGGTGCTCGACAAGGCCGGCTGGAAGAGGCACATCATGCTCGACAAAGACACCGGCCTCGACCCGCCCGGCGTCAAGCTGCGCGCCGCCCAGGGCTTCGACGCCGCCGACTTCTTCATCACCGGCTACTGGATCTGGAACAAGATCCTCGAGAACCTCGCCACCATCGGCTACGACCCCAGCAATGCCTTCACCGCCGCCTTCGACTGGCGCATGACCTACATGAACTACGAGATCCGCGACCAGTACTTCACCCGCCTCAAGTCGCACATCGAGGTCGCAACCCACGTCTCCGGCAAGAAGGCTGTCATGCTCTCCCACTCCATGGGCTCGCAGGTCCTGTACTACTTCCTCCACTGGGTCGAGGCCGAGGGCTACGGCAATGGTGGCAGCGACTGGGTCGAGAAGCACATTGACAGCTGGATCAACATCAGCGGGTGCATGCTGGGCGCCCTCAAAGACATGCCCGCCGTCCTCAGCGGCGAAATGAAAGACACGGCCCAACTCAACGCCTTTGCCGTCTACGGTCTTGAACGGTTCTTGTCTCGCTACGAGCGCGCAGAGATCTTCCGCGCCATGCCCGGCCTCTCCTCCATGCTGCCCCTCGGTGGCAACGCCGTCTGGGGCGACCACACCGGCGCCCCTGACGACGCCCCCGGCCAAAACGTCTCGTACGGAAACTTCCTCCGCTTCCGCGACACAAACAGCACCAACAGCCTGACGTCGCAAAACCTCACCGTCGAGCAATCCCTCCCCTTCCTCTTCAAAAACACCGAGCCCTGGTACAAATCCATGATCCAGCGCTCCTACTCGCACGGCGTCGCACACACCGCCAAAGTCGTCGAAGACAACCAGCGCATCCCCGCCAAATGGATCAACCCGCTCGAAACCCGCCTCCCGCTCGCTCCCAGCCTGAAAATCTACTGCTTCTACGGCATCGGCAAGGACACGGAACGAGCGTACTACTACCGCGCAGACGACGATCCTTTGTCCGGGCTAAACGTCACGCTGGACACGGGGTACACCGCGTTTTCGTCAGACGGCGAGACCACACCCGGCAGCGGCGTCGACCATGGTGTCGTAATGGGCGAAGGCGACGGGACCGTGAATCTGCTCAGCTCGGGGTACATGTGCGCAAAAGGGTGGAAAATGAAGCGCTACAATCCCGCGGGCGTGCAGATCAAGACATTCGAGATGAAGCATGAGCCTGATCGGTTTAGTCCGCGCGGTGGGCCGAACACCGGTACGTCCTTTACCCAATTGCAGTGTGTTTGCCTTACTAACGTATATCTAGCCGACCACGTCGACATCCTTGGCCGCTCCTCCCTCAACGATCTCATCCTGCAAGTCGCAGGCGGCCGAGGCGAACTAATCAACGAGACCATCCATTCCAACATCCTTCAGTACGCGGAGAAAGTCAAAATCTACGAGGAAGATGAGCACGGCTGGTTCGGGCAATAACCGCTTTTCTTTCTTCAGGTACTGTAAATAGGTACTTGCTGTTTGTGGCGTTGGATGGGAGGTAGATTAGACAGACTAGACAGAGGAAGAACGATTCACAATTCACAAGTCATAACTTAGACACGAGAGAAGAGGTAAATTCAATCCTCCATTTCAGCTACAAAAGCGGAGAATAGGCACTCCGCCATACCATGCACGCCGCTATGCCATTTGATAGTACAACCCCGACACGCATCGCGGGGCCAAAGATGAGATGGTCGCTATGGGGGAACAAAAAAAAAAGAAAGCAAATCCAGCCAGAGATGTGAGGCAGTATGGTACAAAAGCCGCTCAATAACGCCTACATGGGGAACCCCTCCCAAAGATCCCAATCCCGGTCCCAATCCGTATGTATCCACTATATACTCATAAACAATAGTGAGTGCGCTTTTAGTCTTTGCGCCTGTCATATCCAGCGTACGTCCATCTAAGAGGAATCGTCACACTCGTACAATGTGCACTGGTGGTGTCGCGGTTCCAGCACCTCCAGTAATGTGTCGAAAATCTCAACACCGTCGTCGTCGTCTTCGTCTTCGTCGTCATCCAGCCGGTGTCGTCGAGCCGTAGGCGTTGCATTTCCGTCCGACTCTGAAGCGTCGTTCTCGGATTCAAAGCCGCTGTCGTCGCCGGAGAAGCTCACCATCTCTTGTGCGCCGACCTCAGCATCCGAATCAGAAGATGACACACTCACTTCATCACCATCAGTCACGCCGTGCCAGCTCTGCTCGCCGTCGTCGTCATCATCAGCGTCGTCTGCGTTCTCGTTTTCATCACCACTGTCGTCGTCGGGCTCCGTGTCTCCTCCCTGGTTGTAGCCTCCAAAAGCAGGTCCGCCAAGGAACGGCCCTGAAGCTGGTGTGGCATACGCAAAGGCTGCAGGATTGCTTGTACGGGTCACGGATCGCTGACTGGGACGGCTTGTGATATCTGAGCTTGACCTTGGCAGGGCAGGATGCGTGAAGTGAGGAGAGGGTGGCTCCCGTGAGCGTCGAGGAGTAGGGTTCCAGATCGTGACTGGCCCCATGTCAGGAACAGCTACGTCGTCACGCGGTGACGACGAATCTGTGATCCGCCGACGCTTGAGCCGAGCTGCAGGAACACTTGGAACACGTGAGTGCAGTGGCTGTGACGATGCCTGTTTTGTAGGAGACGAGTTCATACGGCGCTTCGCTGGGCCAGGAATCTCAAGCACAGAAGTGGATGCTGTCCGGCTGAGGGACCTAGGCCTTTGCTGATGGAAGAGGCTCAAGGGTGAGAGGGGCTGATGTTGCCTGTTCTTGAGGATGGAGGAGGGAGTGATTGACCGACGCCACTGTCGGTCCGCTGGGCGCATTGAAAGCTCGACAGATTGATGGCTGCCGAATGAGGAGTGCACACTAACAGGAGGAGCGTCGTATGTAGCAATATACTGCCAACATGTCTCCTTTGCATCCGCCTCTGGAACGGGCTGGCATTGCTCATCATTGCCTTCCATCTCCGAGTCTCGGTCTGGCTGATAACGAGGAAGTTGTCGCAGTTCTGGCCATGTCCACGAGCTACCCATCTCGTCGCTCCGCTGCACATATGCCTCACGCTGCGTGACGTATAGCCTCCTCTTACCTCCTGACACTCGCATGATCACACCAGCAGCGAGAAACTGCGCTGACCAATGCGCAGAGCTTGACATCTCGCTCGGGGTGAGAAAACGAAGCCTAGACTCCTTCATGACCTTTCGTAATGGGATGAAGGAAGCTCTTAGAGCAGGATGTGCAGCGACCATCTGATCCTCATCCCGATCGGTGAAATGCAACCATTCCATAACATCGCTAAACGCGTGGGACAGCGTACCCTGGATGTCTCGAGCACTAGCGCTGTGCAAAGTAACGTTACGAATAAACCCTCGGCTGCGGAGCCGCCTGTAAACCAAATTGTTGGCTCCACAAGCTTTAGGGTGAAGCCAATCGTCAGTCGATCCAGATGCCCAGTCACTAATAGCTTGACTGCTCCATCCACTCTCGGTGTCACTGAAGATACCTTTGGCACCAGGGTTAGGACTCGAGTCGGTATCTCTCAGATTCTGAAGACTCTGCGCTGGTTTTAATGCTCTGGCCTGCGTCCAATCCTCGGAGTCCTGGGTAGTGGTTTTGGAGGAGTCGTGCATCGGCTGATCAGGTGAGAACCAGATGCCGCGCAGTTCACGGCCCCAGGGCAACAAGACGACCTCAACTTCCCAGGGATTGAGCAGAGTGGGTGAAGCGGCGGATTCCAGGACTTCCAGGCGACCCTTGATATCGCCGAGTTCGGCTTCATTGTCCTTGCGTTCCATAGCAGCGAGGATCAGCGCTGAGGACGTTGTCGACTGCAATGAGTGGTTGGAGGTGAAGGACCCTGTGACGTGATCAATACGACGTCGGCTATGCGAGAGGCTGCTGCTGTCAGCATCAATAGCTTGATGCATCTTTTCATGCTCATCGATGCGATGTTCAACAGTGATAAGCCTATCATCATACATCTCAAGTGTTTGGTGAAGGTCTTCCGGCTGCACATAATTGAACGATCCATTCTCGAGTATGTCCAAACGGTTCTCCATCTCCCTCATAGTCTTGGCTACGTTGGGGATGGAGATCAGGAGGTTGTGGAGTGGTGCTAGGTAAGAGACTAATTTTTGAAGGTCTTGTGGTGATGCAGACCGGAGGACATTCTGCAGCTGCTCTTCTTGTTGTGCTGAAGGGGAATTGGGTAGCTGAAGCTGTTGACCAGGCACGGAGGTTACATTCGTAGGCTTGTTCGGTGAGCCGCTCGATCCTGGCTTACTCGAAGTCAGTCGAGACAGCGTATCAATCAGCTTCTTTCCCTGCTGCACAGCATTGTCAGCAGCAGCGAGATTAGGCGTGCCTTGCACGCTAGGAGTTGCCACCTCCGTCGCACTCTGTATGAAGTCGTGCGGATCGAGCGTATTGGGAATGGTGTCACCAGCAACGTCGAGGTGCAGATTACGATTGAAGTCCTTGATTTGCTCAAAAGGGCCACGCAGGTCGCTCAGCAGCCTGAGCGAGTCGTTTGGCATGGAATTGTCTCTGGTGGAAGCGCGCTCTGGCTCGCTGAACGCTCTCTGGAGCGGCGGTGGCACGCTGTCGTCGGCGATAGTGGGTGAGGCAGACTGCTGACGGTCAATACTTCGCATACTCTCCATGTTCAACATTGAAAGGCCAAGCCCTGCTACACCTTCACGGGGCTGGTTCGCAGCTGGCCTGGCTTCATCGTCAGCCGCTGGGCGTCGGTCATGAGAGAGCATGCACAGGGAGGGGAGTCCAGGCAAGCCAGTCGCGCTGACTTGCGAAGGAGTGTCCCGACTCTGCAGCATGCGACCGGGCCCATTGGCTTCAGAAGCGGCTGTTCGCTGGAGTCGCTGGCTACTGCCATAGAACGACTTTTGTATCCGCTCGTCGTTGGTACTCTGAGCTTCGTCTACATTCACTTGCTGCCCCAAGTGCTTTGTGCCCGTTTGCATAGCAGGAGCGTGCTGCTCGGGCGCGCGCGCCGTCCTTAGATGGAAGCACGCATGATGTCCACAGACACACCAGGGCACGCGCTCACTCGCCGGACGGTGGAGGGCGCTCCCGTCGTGCAGCTCGGCACTGCTCTTGTCCCAGAACTGGTCACATCCACAGGGGCCAACCGAGGCATCGCGGTAATTGCAGGGTCCGTTGGGGAGCGCGCGGCGCGGAGGGGATTCCTTCTCAGATGCTGGGCGGTAGAAGATGCGCTGCGTGGGAACCGTGTCTGGCTCTACAAACCCCGCCATGGATGCCAGCAACTGGGCATCCCGCAAAGGGAGCGCGCGAGTCTAGTACGGGGACATGTTGCGCAGAAACGGGGCCTATGTGAAGAGCTGCCATGGCGTTAGCAGCGCGCTGGACATTTTCTGGCGGGGCCGAGCGCATACCGAGAATGTTGCGGGCAGGAGACGAAGGAAAGAGGTTCCTTCGAGGGCGCGCGCCGGGCTTTATACGGTCGATGCCTGACGATCGAGCCTTATCGCGGACACGGGTCTGCAGTGGGTCGAGAGGGTTGGGTGGGGAAGGAGCGATGCAGTGACTCTCTGACCGTCGCTGCTCGCATGCCGCGCAACGGCAGCCCTCGACCCACGACAGCGGAAACGGCGCGGCCCCCCTGTACCAAACTATCGTCGCCGTCTCATAGGCTGTCAGACGCTAGAATATGGGGAAGGCGGCTGCACTAGCCCGAATGCAGCCGGTGCTTGGGCTCACCAGCTCCATCTCGCAGCACCAGTTCGCGGCCAAAACCACGCATTTGCCTGCTTTCTACCTGGCCAGCGCACGCGCAGCCTGAAACACGAGCAGCGCGCGATTGCGCGGAAGCATTCGGCATCTTCTTCCGCAAAAGCAGCAGTCCAGGCGCTGCAGCAATGCATTCGCGCGACAAGTAACTTTTGCCCTGTTCAGCGCGAGGCCACTCATTGGGCACTGCTCGAAGGACCATGCCGCTGCTGCAGACGGGACCGGGATCCTTGCGTACGGCGACGCCTCGACCCAGATTCGGTCCTGTGTTGGCGAGTACATGCCAGGCAACGAGACTTCGTGACCTGCTGTCGCAATGCTCTCACGGTGGTGTGCAGTCGTCAGCCTTGCATGCGCGGAGAGCGTGCGTGGTGAAGCACTGATGAAGAAGGTGCGCCGCGCGAGGGACAAAGATCGTTGCGTAGCATGCCTGCCCAAGCTGAGGTAACAGTTTTGTGGGTACGGCAGCCGTGTAATATCCGTCGAGTCGCACAGGGCGGCAGTGCAAGACAGGATACAGATACGTCATTCGTTCAATGTGATGTTATTGGAATCCTTCATGTTGGTAGTTGTGCTACAGAACGATTCATGACAAAGCTTGGAGTTCAGCCTGGTACCCATCACTTCGACGAACTCAGACAACGTACTGGTAGCACTTACTTCATGACTCAAGATTGTAATTACTCAGCCTGCTGTAGTCTTGTCGATCAGAACCGGCGTGAGTTGGTAGTATTACCCCGAAGATTTTAACACTATTCCCATTGGAGCAATACGTCGTGAGAGCCTACTCTGCAGTATAATCTGATGAACCGCCCATGAGCGCGCAAGACCGCCATGGCCGGTACTTACTTGTTAGCAATCAAGCAATCTCATCCTCGTCTGCTTTTTTCTCTTCTGTGGCTATTGAAATTGAACAAGCCTGGCGACGTAAACATCACCTGCCTCAACCCGCATCGAGCGGTAGAGTAGTCACTAGTTGATTCTGTGAGCGTCGAGAAAAGAACTCGAATGCTTGGTGTCGAAGAAACAGCGTTGTTGACAGGTCTACAGTTTATTAATACCGGTGACTTTTCCTACATGCCGAACGGGCGCAAATAGATGCACCTATTTTACCTGCACCGCCAAGTTCAACACAATCATCCAACACATTTCGGCCATCTACAGACTATGCGAGTCTCAGCCCGTTCTCTTCAGGCTTGAACCATTCCTTCAGCAAGTCCTCCAGGATACCGTTCGCACCGCTCTTCGCCTCCTCACTGGTCTTGCCTTGGCACTCGATGTAAAGCTTAATCTTTGGCTCCGTCCCACTACCCCGAACCGTGAACACCGCACCATCGTCAAGCTCGCAGGTGAGCATCTGTGCAGTCGGGTCCACGGGTAGATCAGGAGTGTGGTCACTGCTCTTTGAGTCATAGCCTAGCGTGAGATCCCTCCAGCGCACGATCCTGCGGGGTCCGATGGTGGTGGGGTGGGGGTTGCCCAGTGCACGGATGGCTGTGAACACTGCTGTCGTGACGACTGGCGAGGGAGAAACAAGGTAGGTGTTAGCATCCTCAAAGTACCCAAGGTATTCGTATAGTCGCTGTAGCTTGGCGTACGGTGTCATGTCCTTCTCATGCCACTGGGATGCTGCGGTAAGGAAGACAGCCGCGGCGCTGATGGAGTCCTTGTCGTGCACTGTCTGTGGGATCATGTAGCCGAGAGCCTCTTCGAAAGCATACGCGACGTTGTAACCTTGCTTGTCGAGATCGCGTGCTACGTTTCCAAGCCATTTGAACCCAGTCAAGGTCTCTGTGAAGTGGAAGCCTTCCTTCTTCGCCAATGCCGCAAGTGACCTAGAGCTGACTGTAGAGGCCAGCATGGCGAGCTTATCTCGAGGCTTCGAGGAAGGGTATCGTTCGAAGATGTATGCACCGAGCAACAGACCGAGCTGGTTGCCAGTGAAGATGTGCCACCTATCGCCGACTTTTTCCGCTACGGCAAGTCGGTCAGCATCGGGATCACTGGCTAGAATGAGATTTGATGATACTGCATCAGCCGTCTGGATAGCCAGGTCTAGAGCTCCTTTCTCCTCTGGGTTGGGGAATTTGACTGTAGGGAAATCGGGATCCGGTTGTGCTTGTGCCTCAACGACGCTCATCTGTGAAGACACTCCCAAAGTCTCAGCACAACGCTTCATGGCGGTCAAACCAACGCCATGCATTGGTGTATAGACGAATTTGAGATCCGGGCTTAGTTTGATGGCTTCGTCCGGCTGTGAGGCGCACAAAACAGCTTGGTGGTACTTATCCCTCACCAAGTCCAAGGAGCCTTCAACCATAAGACTTGGCTCGTCTATGGTGGACGTGTCCCAGGTGACAGGCTTGAGGTTCTCCAGGATGGCTTGAGCAATTCCGGTGTCATGCGGTGGGATGATCTGGCAACCGTTCGACCAGTATACCTTATATCCATTGTCTTTAGCAGGGTTATGGCTGGCCGTGACCATCACTCCAGCGGCCGCACCTAGCTCTCGCACTCCGAAAGGTACAAGTGGTGTGTGCGAAGGTGTCTCATACCACCACACTTTGATGCCCTTCGCCACGAATGCGGCTGCTGTGAGTTTGGCAAACTTCTCTGAGTTGTGCCTCGCATCGCGGCCAATCACTACACCTCGCTTTTTGACATTCTCTTCGGTCTTCAGGAGATATGCTGCCAATCCCTGAGACGCTTGGATGACTGTGAGGGAGTTCATGCAGGCGAAGCCAGCTTGCATAGGGCCTCGCAGACCGGCAGTACCAAAAGCAATCCGGTTGCGTAGTCGCAGCTCTAGCTCGTCTGTGTTTCCATGGTGTAGTAGTTGGTAGATCTCGTCTCTGGTAGATTTGTCCTGGTCAAGCTCCAACCACTCCTTGGCCAGCTCTTTGATGTCCTTCGCCATGGTTGATGGGGATTGTAGATTGGGTATGTAGTGGTGCAAATGTCAAGGGAGAGTCGAAACGGAGGAGACCGAGTGCTTATTAGCGCTTGTCGGCCGGTACCTATGACCAAACAAAGGCAGTTCTGCAAATCTGGTGATGGCGGAGATGGCCGGGGGTTAAACTGAACGGTGGGACACCAGCGTCAGCACCTGCCTTGATTTGCTGTATCGCCACAGCGTTTGCTTCACGTCTGTGCAGATGGTTCTTGATCTCTCATATACGTGTGATGCAAGGGCATGTACTTGGGCAATAGCAATGCAATTTACGCATTCTGTGTGCGCGATGAGCGCTGAGTGGTCGAGAACGGCGGCTTCCACGTGGGGCACTCCTGTGGACCCTGCCCAGACCTGCAACGCTCAACAGCGGTGGTCCGATTCGATCACCCTATCCTCTCCTTCCTGTGCTTGAGTTTGAGGTACTCTCAGCAAGGCCATTGTCTCTTTTCACATTCACTTGAAACATGATTTGAGCCTTGCTGTTGGCTCCCCATCCCTGCTACGTTTCGATACGCACGATTCAGTTTCGTACAGGTGTCAAGCTATCACATCGCTACCATGGACGCGCAAGCACAGAGAAAGGCCAAGGTCTTTACTCGTAGGGAGATTGAGGGTCAAATTGCCAATGGTAGAGCCATCGTCATTGTAGACAACAAGGTACTGAATGTGGGAGCTTGGATGCCATATCACCCAGGTGGTGATAAAGCTATGCGGCATATGATAGGACGAGATGCTACAGACGAGGTTACCAGGTATGTTGGGCGATCTTAGGCAAGTAGCATTGCTAACTTACATACTCAGATTCCACTCCTCCCAGACCCTCGAGCTCATGAACCGCTACCAAATCGGCCGTGTCGAAGGACGCTGGACAAACTTCCTACCGCCAATTCAGGGAGGAAAGTTCAGGACGCAGGAGGAGCTGGAGAGGCTGTCAGAGGAAGAGTACCTCGAATCTTGCTCATCTTCAGACCATGAAACTGTCAGTTCAGCATCCTCAGCGGACCAGAGCCCTATCTTCGAGCCGGCCGACAAGAAATCTTCTGTACGCCAACGCAATACGGCTACCATCGCACTCGCCTCATCATCGTCTTCCGTGTCCTCGATCGGTCTTGAAGATACTGAAAAGTTACCGAAGATGTCGGTATTGGATAGACGTACGCAGCAGGAGCTGGATTTCGATAAGGCAAAGTACCCTTCGACAGACGCGAAGACACAGGATAGGATCACGCAGAAGTACCGCGATTTGCAGAAGGAGATCCAAGCGCGAGGGCTGTATGACTGCAACTACACCTCGTACGGCATAGAGTGTCTGCGATACGGGACGTTCATCGCGCTATTCCTCTATGCACTTTACTCGGGCTGGTACATCACGAGTGCGATTCCACTTGCTTGCGTCTGGCACCAGCTCACCTTTACCGTTCATGATGCTGGCCACATGGGTATCACACACGACTTTACGACCGACACGACCATCGCCATGTTGATTGCGTCCTACATGGGCGGCCTGAGTGCGTGCTGGTGGAAGTTCAACCACAACGTCCACCACCTTGTCACGAACGACCCAGAACATGATCCGGATATTCAATACATCCCCATTTTCGCCGTGACGCACCGATTCTTGGAAAGTCTGACAACGACCTACTATGAGAGGGTCATGGAGTACGATGCCGTGGCCAAGATCTTGGTGCGCATTCAGCATTACACATACTACCCAATCATGTTATTCGCACGTTTCAACCTCTACAGGCTGTCGTTGGAGTACCTGTTGGGTGGCAAGGGCCCAAAGAAGGGGCCGGCATGGTGGCACCGCTACTTTGAGATGACTGGTATGGTGGTGTTCTGGACATGGTACGGCTACGGTGTTGTCTACAAGACCTTGCCAGACAACTTCAGCCGCTTCTGGTTCGTCCTCATCAGCCACGCTCTCACATCGCCCTTGCACGTGCAAATCACCTTGTCGCACTTCGCAATGAGTACGACAGACCTCGGCATCCACGAGTCCTTTGCACAGAAGATGCTGCGCACAACCATGGACGTGGACTGCCCACAATGGCTCGACTTCTTCCATGGCGGGCTCCAGTTCCAGGCCATTCACCACTTGTACCCCAGGGTTCCTAGGCACAACCTCAGGGAGACGCAGAAGCTGGTCCAAGACTTTTGCAACGAGGTGGATATCCCATATGCTTTGTATGGATTTGTGGACGGGAACAAGCAAGTCATCGGCAAGCTGGCAGATGTAGCAAGGCAGGCGGCCATTTTCGCTGAGTGCCAGCGGACCATCGCAGCCGAGGGTGACTATGGGTTGCGTTGATACAGGGTTTCTAGATGCGATTGAATGAATACAACACTTGTGTACCCATTGTTTACATCAAGGTACGGTCATGTCTGACAACAACTCGAACAACCTGGTCAAATGAAGTTTGGCCCCTGATCTTCTTTTGCTGCAGCGCTGGGCGTGGGAGGGGCGACACGTGTTGGGCTTACAGCCATGGAAAGCCCTGGTGGCGCTGCAGCGCAGGCGTTTCTTCTGCACAGGCGGGAGCATGCCACGCCCTATAACGGCAGCCCTATCGAATGCGGCAGCCGTCTGGCCGAGCACACTTAAGGATTGCTCGATGGCAGCCAGAAGCAGTGCGTGCCAGAGAGCTGCACAGCCCGTTCGGACGGCACGAGGCAGTCAGCGGCGGCCGTTGCAGCGTCAGCTGGCAGGGCACAGAGATGCTATTCGCGGTGTGTGAGCAGATGCGGGTGTTGCCTTCTCGATGCTGTTTTCGTTGCCAGCGCATCTCCGTCTCGGTTCCTGGTAAGCGGCTTGTGTTTGGGCCGATTCGCCACTCGACTGCGACGACTGGCGCGCACTTACACATCACCTCTCCCAATCCATCCCTCGCTGCCAAATGCACCTGTCCTCGTCGCGCCACGGACCTTCTGCTGCGATAGCAAATTTCGCTGTCCAACGGGCGAGTGCCGCGTGCTGGCGAGGGTCATTTCAGCGCTGACCGCCATTATTCGGCTACTCGTCGCGGACTGCAGTGCTGTCCAGGCATTCACCCGGACACCCAGTGCACCCAGCGCAGCATGACAGCGCTGCTCCGAGCGTTCCTGCCATCTGAAGTAAACGAATCGCAGCAAACATGACCTCGACAGCGGCCGCTGCCCCCGGGCCCGACGATTTTCGCAGCATCACCGGCGCGCAGGAGAGTGCTGAGCCGGCATCGTCATCGTCGACCACGCCCACGCCCACCACCGCCGCCCCGTCGCGCGAGAACTCGACCACCAGCCAAGTCTCGGTCGTGCATGCACCCGCCGCCGGTGCCCAGAGCAGCGCCGCCACGCAGATTCCCTCGATGCGCCGCCAGTCGCTTGCCCGCGACCGTTCGCTCAACGTGTCCGGCTCGCCGTCGCCCGTCAACTCAGCGCACCACTCTCGCGATGCCTCGCCCGCCCGCAGCCTGCAACGCACCACCACCGCCCCGCCAGGACCGAGTGCGCGCTCGCAGTCCGGCCTGCGTTCACGCAAGAGCAGCACCGACGTCAGTCCCAGCCGCGGGCCCAGCTCCAACTCGCCAGGCCTCTCCGCTGCCGCCATCCAGCGCGCCCTCTCGTCCGCCAACATCCCCCAGCTGCCGCCCACCGCCGCCTCAGACTCTATGAGGGCTCCCCGGCCCTTGAAGTCGCCCTCTGCCATCGTCTCTGGCGACAGCACGCCCCATTGGCCTGTCTCGCCGCGCCTCAAGTCGCCGCCCCCGCCCGACAGCCGTTCGCATTCACGCTCGCGCCGCAACTCGCTGCGCACACAGGCCAAGAAGCCCGAGGTGGCGCCCACGCCCTCCATTGTCGTCCAGCACTCCTCGCCCTCGCCCGCCCCGGTCTCCCGTGTCCCCGTCAAGGAAGAGGTGGTCACGCCGGGCGAGGAGGACACGCCCATCGTCATGAGCATGAAGGGGCCGTCCCGCGGCGCCAGCGGCGTCGCCCCCAAGCTAGAGACGGTGCAGGAGTCTAGCCTGCCTGCAACACCGGGTTTTGACGGCGTTGAGCCGCACAGGTAAGCCTTTCCCCGCAGCGCCCCACTCTTTGTCATGGCGACGCACGTTGCAGCTGCGCACGGAGCGAAAAACTATACGAACCAACCATGCTAACGGCTATCGCAGCTTTACTTCCACAGCAACCACGTCAGCCACGCACAAGAAGCCAGAGGAAGAACGAAATGACGTCAGTTCGTCAAAGGTTACCGAAGACCTTAGCAGCCGACAACACAACATGCAAGCCAACACCGGGAGCGGCAGCGACAGTGGTACAAGGAACGGTGGCAAGGGCAAGATGCAGGAACAACGGTCGTCGTCAACCCATCGGGTGAGCAGCAATGTCTCCACCAAGCCTTCATTGACATCGCTATCGTCCCGAGCCCGCGACCCACCCCTGCGCAACATGACCGTCGAGACTGAAACTGTCCCATCCATCGCACAGGCCACGATCAGCAACCAGGACCGCTCCGCTTCAGGCCGCGTTGACGGCAGCCTGCGATTGAAGCCGAGTAACGAGACAATACGGCCCAAGAAAGAGAGAAAAGCACCGAAGCGAAAGGCGCCGTCAATCCACTCAGGCACTGGTAGGTCCTCGCAGCTTTCATATCACTACCAAATCCCCCGCAGGCCCGACATGGCCCCACGTTCGAACACTGCGTCCTCGTATGGGAGTCAGGCGTCACTGCGCTCCTACGATGACCGGCGATCGACCATGACCATGTCTCCACCTGCAAGCCCAGAGATGACCGTTTCTGCCTATGCTCCATCCTTAAGCTATTTCTATTCACATACTAACTCAAGCTCCCGTAAAGCTTCATCAAAAGCAGATGTCTTCGAACAGAAGGTCGCCAGCGCCGTCGACGAAGCCAACTCCTCAGATTCAGATGCTACTTTCATCTACGAGTCGAATCCTCCTGAACACCAACCTCACCGCAGCCGGGGTGGTCATCATTCAAGAACGCCGAGCATGACATCGATTGCCAGTCTTGCAGACCCACGTCTAGCAATACGCAACGAGCACAAGAACCCCGGCAAGAAGAGCAGCATGAAATTCACGAACCCATATAATAACCCCAACCTGGACCTCGACGGCATGGATCGCGGCGAGGGAACAATACGGTTAGGATCTGGCCGCGCTGCTACAGGCAGCCACCACCACCACATTGGCAGACATGGGCAAGGGCGCGGCGCTCTGGGTCACATCCTGCTGAGTGACGATGCCGCCTCAATGTCTCAATCTTCGCGTGGCCGTGGCCCATCCTCGCGGCACCCGTCGCAGCCTAACAGTCCTCGCTTCCACAACTTTTCTGTTGCGAACGGTACTGTTACCAGCAACAACAAGTACGGCGAGTTATCAACGTACGACATCGATGCGGGCATTGTGGCTGATGATGAACGTACGCCACTCATCCCGTCAGCCCGAAGCCCACGCATCCGAACACCACGCCGCAGAGACAGCGTGACACTTAGCAACCTTCAACGCCAGCTAGATCGTAGGCAGCGCAGTGAAGGTGGATGGTGTCGTCGTTTCGCCGGATGCCTTGTACTCTCCATTCTACTTCTGGTCGTTGTTTTCAGCTCAGTCGGGCTCGTATTCGCGACCACAAAGCCTCTTGACAATGTCAATATTCGCGAGATTCGGAACGTGGTAGTCAGCCAGGAGGAGTTGATACTGGACCTAATCGTTGATGCTGTGAATCCAAACATTATCGGCGTTACAATTACCGACATGAACGTCAGCATTTTCGCAAAGAGCAAGCATGTTGGTTCAGACAAGTGGTGGCGCGAACATGGTAATGGAGTGCCGCACGATAATGAAGAGGATTGGCCAAATATCGACGTGGCGAGCATTACCGAAGCAACCGGCAACACGCCTGATGGAATCGACGAAGGCACAGATCCGATTGAAGATCCAGTTGGCGAACCTCGTACAATGCTGCTCGGCCGTATTTCCCACTTCGATTCACCCTTGAATTTCGATGGCTCATTCTGGCATCGACGTAAGACCTCGTCAATAGGCGAAATCCGCTTGGCACACCCGGGAAACAAGACAGAAGCCGGCGGAACAGAGCGCTGGGAAGAGGTCTCGCAGTATCCCTTTCAACTCCTTGTACGGGGCAACTTCAAGTACCAGCTTCCGCTCAGCACACGAGAACTCCAAGTCCTTGTTGGACAAACGTATCATTACGATCCCGACGCCCAGAAGAAGAAGTTGATTGAGGGAGATGTTGAAAGGATCGAGTCATCAAACGCAGAACAGCCTGCAAATGCTGTATCATCAAACCCGCCAGGAAGATACGACCGTAGAGCCAACCCAGGCATCTCATATCGGTAGATGCCGCCCATCAATTTTGTACAACATCAGTACCCGAACTCTTGAGGGGCCGCGTCCGCTCGCGGTTCCAGATATCACGGCCGAAAGAAATCAGATACCCTCATACAGACGAGTTCACGACCCATAGACTTACAATATCCGGCCTGGTGTTCCGCTCCATCAGCGAACCTAACCGCATGATCGTCCTCACTTTCCGGCTACACAGCCTAACGATTTCCTTATGCTCGCTGTTTGCTCCGCATTGTTACTTACGTCGGCCTTTGGAGAGGTCGGCTACATGTATACGCTTTGGGTGTATCCGCAGGTTACACGGATTTGGCACGCTTCGGCGACGGTGTTTTGTAATTGTTGGACCCATCACATTCTCGTACCTCTTCGAGAGAGACCTAGTTGGTCAAGCTTCCCGATCTTTTCTTTCATGTGAGCGTTATTTAGCCGCGTTACACTTTTGTACTCGGTCTCGTTGAGACATTGAGCGATTGCATCGTAGGAAAAGGAATTGATTTTTTGCCGCGGTCAGCATTGATCTGCGTATTGCTACTTACACCTCCAACTTTGGCTTCAAGTGATCCAGTGTGAGGCGGCGAGCGCTGTATAGACTGCGTTCGTACATACATGAGTGCATGCACTACTTTGTAGTAAGTTGTAGTTCTTACTCCAGAATCTTGATCTACAAGGCAGACGCCAGTACGGGACAACGTAGCAATTTAAGCGGACTCATTTGAAGCGCAATATAATTCATGCGAAGGTCTTATGCGGGGTGCATACGGTTCGGCCTGATCAGGGAAAAGATGATCCAGAATTACCCCGGCTAGGCATCTTCGGTGCATCTACCTCCATAGAGCGTGACTTGGTAGCGCAGCATTGTCTTCTATATAACATACAGTGACTACATGGATCTATATACAGTATCACACTAAACAGAACTACACAGGCACAATTTGTCGTGACAGTCATTATGCATTCATGGCACCTTTGGTCACTGGCAGTGTGGTCCATACTGTACGCCGGCGCACAATCGTGCCTCACCGACGATGACTGCAGTCTAAATGGAATTTGCCACCCAGGGAGCAATACAAATACCACCTCCACTTGCGACTGCAACCCGGGCTGGTTCGGCGTTGACTGCGGACGTCTCGACCTTGCCCCAGCTACCAGATACAGCGGGTTCAACAACACCAACTTCACTTCACCAGATCACTACAGCAATCGTGGCAACTCATCCTGGGGCGGACAAATTGTCCAGGACCAAGACGATCCGAAGCTCTTCCATCTCATTTACGACCAGTTTGCGCATGGATGTGGATTGAGTGGTTGGCGCCCGACGAGCTTCATTGCAAGAGCTGAGAGTAGGACCGGACCGCAAGGACCGTACGAGTGGAAACAGAATATCACGGGGAGTTTTAGACACAACGCGTACGTGTATTGGAGCCCGGCCGATGAAAAGTATCTCCTCTGGAGTATTGGCGTGGATGTGCCGGATCCAAAGCAATGTGGTGGAATCAACAAGTAAAGCCTACTTTGTAAGACATAACTGCGTGATGCCGTATCCTGACAGTACGCAGAGCACAATGGCCAAACAACATCTCTGTTTCCTCCGCCCCCGCGATCCGTGGACCTTGGACTCCCTTCAAGATCCTCGTAAACGGGACGAATCCAGCCCCAGCACCTCTCTGGTCTCCCAGCCATCCAACAGGCGAGACCATACTCGCGGCAGAAGACCTAAAGATTTTCACCGCCCCATCCTATAACGGCCCATATAAGCAAATCTTCACCGCACCATGGAACACCTCGGACTACTCGCCAACCTGGGCGGAAGACCCGTTCCTCTGGCGCGACAAGCGCGGCCACTGGCACGTGCTCGCACACTGGATGATCGACATTACTGAATCGAATAAAAAGTATCCTCGCGTCGGCGCGCACATGTTCTCGCGCAACCTCACCGGGCCGTGGACGTTCAAGCTGCAAGAGGCGTTTAATTCGACGGTGAGCTTTACGGATGGAAGTATCGAGACGTTTAATCGGAGGGAGAGGCCTAAGTTGTTTTTCAGCGATGATGGGGAGGTGACGCCGCTGTATATGGTTGATGGGGTGCAGAGATTGGGGAGTACGACGGAGAGCTACACGTTGATTCAGCCAGTGGGTACGGCGTGGAGGGAATTTGAGAGAGGGTTGGGGTTTTAGTTTAGAGGGAATGATATGTGTATGGACATCTATGTCCTTCGGACTTGGTTGGCAATGTATCAGGACCTCTTTTTGAGAATCTAGTATAACGAGTGTCGTGAGGTGCGATTGCGAGTGGAATGTGTGGCCCTTGTATCCACTTATTGAATGTAGGATGTATGCCCAGTGAGTGGGAACTCACGAAGACGGATGTATGCTGTTAAATCGACATGTGCAAATGGACTGAGCTCTCCACCTCGAGCTCTTAATCGACAAACCTTACCTTCAAACCGTGTATTATTTTCATGGCAATGTTTACGGAATCAACCTCAAGCGCCAAAAGGACATATTGCGGTCCTAAACAATAAGGCCTTGGTATAGTTTCCTAGCAGCGCAAAACATGACAAACTTGATTTCTCGGCCAGGCGTTTGCGTGATTTTTCCATTGATAAGGTGGTCGGCGTTGATCGCCTTACAAACAGTGTGCTCGGCGCCGCGTTCTCCAAGGCAATAGTCTGCGGTGTCGACCTAATGACTATCCTTGCTCAATGCCTGAATCTGGAGAACATCAAGTAGATCAAAGGCGCCGTTTTCGAGTTGAAGGTATCATAGCGGAACAAAGGAGTAGGGAAGAAGATAACGACTCCAAGTCTACGAGGCTGGCGATGGCAGCGATGACTCAGTGGACGAGATACAGCGTGTGTGATGCTCTGATAAAGTGTGGATCAAGCTACACAATCCTCCCCTTGCAAGGCACCCTGGTCTTAGCACCCGGGCACTAGGTTGCAACTACTAATCGTGATGCACATATGGGCTTGAAATGCAAGAGCACGACATCGCCGTCGGTCGCTCACCGGATGCCGTCCATGTCCGCTCCAATCAGTCTGGAAAGAGTTGGAAACACAAGGCATTTGCTGGCAAATAATTTTACTAAAAGCCCGGGCATACTATCGCCATCCCGATCTGATGGACTCGAACCGGGTCATTGGCTCCATACCTGATAACTGTGAAGATGTTGGTCTGGACAATATTCACATAAAATCATATGTATGCTTTTTGGAGGAGACAAATACATGAGCGGAGACTTTTTCCGCCCATCTGAAGGGTTTTGCGAGGGATGACGTTCCTTGATGATACTTAATATGGCATTCGGACGGGTTTGGTTAGCTGCGAGGAGGCAGACCGGGCGACAGCTTGAGTAGAAAAGGTTTAGTTTGGGAGCGTTGTTCATGGGGGCAAGGCAGTGGTTGGAGAGGAGGTGTGGATCACTCAGTCTTGTGAGGATGCCATCATCCCAACTGTCTGCATATCTGTTTTCGGCCCGGAACCTTCTTTTGTGCAATCGGGACGGAACAATCAGCCCGGACAAAGGTTCACTGTACGAATGTTCGGCATCCCGTTTCAGCTGCATACCTAGTGGTTCGGGCGAAGCCTTCCGCTCAGCTACCATGTTGATGTACAACATCCCCACCGTACATTTTATAGACTCTTTGCGGCTCTGTAGCATTTGTGTGCAAGCCAAACGTTGTGCGCTCTTCTTGCCCTTTCAGAGAGGTGATATTGGAAAGCTTAGGTAAGAAGAAAACTCTAAATCATCGTCATTTGATGGAGTGATGGCCTAAGATCAGGTGACGAATGGTGTCATCCTCGAACCTTCTTGAAGTCCAAGAGCGAGCAGAAGTGGCCGGCCCAACTGGTGGAACGACTACCACAGCTTGTCGGTTCTCGGAATGCTTTTGCGGGGTGCATAAGGGGCAGACGCACTCCGCACTTCCCATCAGCGAGGCAAGGATACACTCGGTATAATCGTCCGGGCGAGAAGGACGTGAACGGCACTACCTAAGGCTGGCCCGTTGAATTATGTGTCAAAAAGCGACAACGGTCCGAGAGTTTCAATGATACTTCAGCCTAGGTGGTTGGTCGCACCTCGTATCAGCTGTCGCATTCAACTGTTGAAGAGGTCCCGATCCATACGCGAACCCTCAGAGACATCCTACCGGCGTGCATGCAAAATCTCATCAACCCACATGGTCCTGCACCTGCTTGCTCGAAGCCAATGAGAGTTCACAAAATGACCCTGAACTTTCTTAACCATACGGACGGAAGCACTCCCGACTATAAGGATGCAGGGCTCACGTTTACCTTCCAGGAGGTGCTAATGGTGAGGTGAGGGGTTGCGTCGATCCCCGCATTCAGCATGCCCATTGGCAAACCACCACATCATTCGATACGGATCGACCTTCGCGGTCGATGCTGAAGCGCGTGTTGGGAGCGTAAGCTTGGGTATGATGAGCATGCTACCCCGGAATATATTCTTGGATGCGTTGTATAGCTTGGCCGCATGTGTGATGTCACACCGATAAGCATACGAATACCCTTGGTCGGCATCGACGATGCATGTCTCACAGGAGCACCTTCAGGAAGTGGGTGGTGTTGTGGCAAGTGTGTACAGCACTTTCAACTAGGTGGCCAAAAAAGTTTGTATGCTCTGCCGATAAATTATCTTGGGCTGATAGACGATGTGGGACGTAACCTGATTTCATCGTGATCTCAGCTTCCATTTTGGGCCACTTAACGTTGCGTGCTAAGGGACTTGTGGAGTAGTCGCAAGGTTCCCGGATAAGACGGAACTCGCCGAATTGACAGAAGTGCCTAGAACATTCCTGTGGAACCATGCTTTGTACCAAGCTCAAGGGTTGTGACCGCGAAAAGGAAGGTGGTCATGCGAGAAGACACGCTACGAGATGGGCAGCATTATCGAGGGAGACGGACGTAATCACAGATAGGTACGGTGCGCGTTGTATGAACATTTTGATTAATTCGTAACATCGTTTGTAGGAAACGGTAGGTTGAAGGCCATGAGGAGCCTGATTGCAAACGCTGCGCTTCAAGCAATGCATGCATATACAGTGGGTATCATTTTCGTCTTCGGTCGTCTCTGATCTGAGCACTTCATCTCAAAGGCCGCCGCGCCATAGATAGCGCCGCAGAAAAAAACACAAGATTACATGGACATGCTCATCAGTCCTTTCAAGGAAGTGAGGCTACGCCCAGGTCTTCGATGTGTTGAGACCAAGCTCTAGATGATGAGCAATCGAGGACGCATAGTCTCGCTCAGCGTTTGAGGAGTGTCGACGTCTTTGACGGCGAATTTGGTGTTCGGACTCCATAAGTTTTTCTTGTATGAAGGAACGGTACTTTGGATCCGTCTTCACTGCGTCAGTGTTCAGAAGCTCCATGAGCGTTGCTACGATCTGTTGATTGACCTCGTAGAGTTTGTGCGATTCGTCGTTATGCAGATCATCAACACTGGTCTGGGTCGCCGTGCCTGGTCTTGTAGGAACAGGCTCAGTGGCCGTAGGATATATCGAAGTATAGTCTGTAGGCGATGCAGGTGACGATGACAGGGACTGGAATTCAGGCGAAGAGGTCGACATAGGTAGACCAAAAGGTATGGACATTGATATCCGGCGTTGAAGAGCCTCTTTCTGGGCAGCGAGCAGTATATATTTCTGCATAGATTCGTTCTAGAGCGAAGTTAGTGTTGATCATGTCCTGCAGATGGATAGACTTACTCTGCTCAGTGAGGGTCTGGTAGAGGGAGCCATTGTGAGAGGGATTTCGGTTGTTATTGAATGATCTCAAGTTGGAATGAATCGTTGGTGTAGTCCAGCTGGAGCGGGGATAGATATATGTTAAACTTGGAGTCGGCTCAAAAGCGTTAGCTTCTCAAGTAGCTTGGTACGGTTCGAGATGCGTAACACAACGCTTGCGGAAACGGCTGAGCGAGTTTGCTGGTTGGCCGATTCGTGGTGTGATTGTGATAGGGCAGGCAAATGCCAAGTACTGCTGCAACGCGCAAGTGTCAAAGGGTAGCGGTAGGTAACGGTAATAATTGCTAATGTTAACGATGGAGGGGCTTCAGCCCTTTTGAATGCACATTATAAAATGCGCATTCTTCTAGATCGCAAATGCCATGACGTGGAATCATTGTGATGGGCTTAAGTTGAAACTGGCCGCGTACCCGCGCTTGCGCATGGACATCTTTTGAACATTTAGCTTAGCTAGGGACTGGGATAGGCTGCAAACGAAGCGCTGATTGGCTGATGGAAGCTCCCTCGTCGATCGATGTCTTTGCAAGGGTGGGTCGCGCTCACGAAACCCACACAACGTCACCGGGGCAGACTCGCAATGGACAGCTTTTGCCAAAAGCGTGGCCCTGAAAATCTTTCGTTGGTGTGACTGAATTCCCGTACCTGCAGGCATGCAACTCATTGCGAAACCTGCTTTTATGGCATGGTAGGCTGCTCGATCTGCCATGCGAATTCTCAGTTTGCCATCAAGAAGGGCCGGCAGAACCCTCTTCAGCCCACGAATTCCACCTAAACCACAGAGACGACCTTGGCTTGAGGCGATTTTGATCATTTAGAAAAAGAAAAACGTCTGTGAGCGCGACATTCTGATCCTCCGACGTCACAGTTTACCCGCGGCCAACTTTCTCCAACTTCGTGACGCCTCATGGGACGCCGCACAATTGATTCGATTGGGCAAAGGCTGTGGCTTTTATCAAGAGTTTGGGGGAATTCTACCTGACCCTAGGCCCCTGTGATTGATGGACGTGATAGATCGTCGCTTCTGACGCCACAGCTGAAGCTTCCCAAAAGGCTAACACAGCTGGTTTTTGTGCCCCCCTGACGTGGCTAAAATTACACGTGCCGTCGATGCGTTGGACTGTGACGTCCTGTGTCAGGCGCAAAAGTTTAGCGGCAACTCATGATCATCGTGCGTAGAATACTATTCAGAATTCTAGCACAGAATAACCGGTTAATTGTGGGGCGGCATGTTGGTGAAGATCGTGTTTACGACAGATGGAGTCCGTGCGAAAGCAGGGCGCCGTGCAAGCAAGGACCGTTACTATGTCTTTTCGCGATGCATCGAATCTTGTTCCAGGACTAATATCAGCTTATTGGGTGCATTTGGGGCCTAGTATATCGTGGAAGGCCTATAAGCAGCATCCTGCACCAACGAATGTATGGTAGATTCCCTTCGACTAGGTTATCGTTTCGAAACTCTATGTTGCATAGCGTGCGGTTGAGTGCTATTGTAGAGAGTCGGTGCAGTGTACGACAAGGTCAAGCTTGACTCAAGTATGTAGCGATGCGATAGGAGCATGCGGAAGTGGCGATGATACTGTTTGTAGGGCGGCGAAGATCGAGTGGACCATCATCTCCATCATGCTGCTGTCAATTGGCGTCCTGCCCAGAACCCTTTTCCATAATTTATAAGAATCTCCTCACCACGTCCAATACCCTTTGCCCTCTTCCCACTCTTGCCAGTGCTGAGTACAAACACTCCCATCCTTTTCTCTGCAATGCCAAATCCAACATCCACCAGAATGTCGCGGAACTCGGCGTTTGGTCCGGTAGATATGCCTCTATAGTCGTTCATGAACCTTGCTTCGTTACCCATTTTTGAAGCATCCACTCCAATATCTAGTTCGCGATCCAGCGAAAGGTCGTAGTCAGACGTCTCATCTATGTCAGATTGATCATGTGTATATCCCAGATAAGGCAGTATGAAAGAATCTGGTGGTAGATGTTGGGTAGCGTAGAGTCCATGTTGACCATGCGCTGGATGTGAAGTATCCGAGATTGGTGTGATCTTTACATTCGCGTAAGGACCCTTCGTAGTCAATACTGGCTCCTTCGTTGACAAGGCTGCTTTCGATAGAAGGATTGTATTCAACTTTTCCTTGGTGAGCTTCTTTGAGTACGAAGGGGCTCGTAGATAAGCAGCCCCTTCCGGCCATTCTTTTGGCACTCGAGCTTGCATTTTGACGTGTCTTCTCGTAGTTCTGGAATAAGCGAGTCACGCCGGATAGAGCGGTAGGAGAACTCTGCTGGCCGGTGATCGAGACTCTATCAATCCTCGTACCGGAGTCTTATCTGATTCAGCAATGAGTCAATCGTTGTGAGAGCGCAGAGATCCGCGTCGACGTTGACGTGGTGAGGATGGGAGAAGAACGAGCACGCAAAGCGCAACGTTCGCAGCCTTGGCGAGCACGAGAGGTCGTAATCCCGCGCGGCACAACATCCCACGCAACAACCATCAAATCTTTGCACGATATGATATTATAACAGAGGCGTCAAATAGCGTGTATAGGAGCACGAGACGTGCGGCCATTTGCGGGAATTGTTGACCCGAGGGTCGCTCGTATTGGTAACAGTTCATTTCGCACCCGTCAATGAATTCGATGCAACACGCGCGATAACAATGTGGCGCTTAAAATCCATCACCTCATACGAGAGGAGGATTCTGGAGCGAGATTACACGAAGAACAACTTCCCGTAACCGCTCGTAGGAGTGGTAGCAGGCACCACGCATCGACTGGGAAGCCAATCAACGAGCGAAGCTTACCTTTCAGCAAGGTAGTACGTCAGCCCCAAGCTCAGCGAGCACACCATCTGGCGGTGTCTTGGTGCCGAGCATGCCAATCGACATGCTGTTGTGAGGAAGCGGGCAGCACAGGTTCTTCGATTTCTGCTGGACAGACCAGGCGCCTTCGGCATTCGGGCCCCTGTCCGAGTTTAGTTTGGGGTCCAGACACAACAATGCAGGAACCCGCACGTACCCTCAGCGTTGACCAACACCTCTTCAATGCGTCGGGAGACCACCCTTTCTTGCACCCGCCATTGATGTCCGGCTATTTTTGCGCGCAAGGACAATGCCAATCACGTTCTAGCACAAGGAACGATACACACGACACTCCGCCTTGCTACCTACTCTTGGAAGCAAGTGGGGCCTTAAAGACTAGGGATTCTTGAATCTGTCCAAGCCTGCACACATTTGATCAAGTCCCTGGCCGGCGCTGCTTGTCGCGCGACGGGTCGTCACTTCACATGGCACTTGATGACGGCTTCAAGACCCTACTCGTGCACAAGTAGCTGGCGGTTGTGCACATTGTCCCTATGGATAGTGTTTGCACTAACCTGCTTCGAGACGGAAATGGTTAGACAGGTAAGCGAACTGTTGAGGCTGCATGGACTCGTGGCAGGGGAAATTGGACGTTCATTTCGGTTCCTTGCGCCTCATCGCGTTCTGATAGGCCAACTCAGCTGCCATCAATAAATATACTCAGACGACCAGCCTTATCGAAGCTCCCCGGCAACGATACCCCCTTTACCGTATCCACTACAACGCCACCACGGGCCAGCTTCTCCAGATGCTCGCTGGTGGATGCTACTATCGATGTGAGCCCCTGTCCGTCGATGTTGAGTCTCTTGGTCAGCTCGTATACCAAATTCCTATAAAGTAGCTTTCCCAGTACACTCATGACTTTTTCTCCTCACCCACAGTCACTACACTAATACACCGGATATCTCCGATTTCACTCGTTTCTACGACCTCCACCGCCCGTACTTAATACCAACGTACTTAATCCCAACCCTACCATCAAAATGCGTTACACCATTGCTGCTTTCGCCATCGCCGCCGGCGTTCAGGCTGCCGCCGTCTACCCGGTTGAGACTCCTGCTTACCCTGAGTCCACTCCCGCCTACGCAGCCAGCTCTCCTCCCGCCTACGTTGCCTCCTCTTCCGCCAAGTACGAGGCTTCTACCCCCGCCTACGCTGAGTCCACTCCTGCGTACCCTGCGTACCCCGTCAGCTCCGCCCCTGCCTACGAGGTTTCCTCGCTCCCTGGCTACCCTGTCTCCTCTGCTCCCGCGTACCCTGTCGCTTCTTCCAGCGCCAAGTACGTTGAGTACCCCGTGACTTCCACCTACGTCGTCAAGGAGACCACCTTCGTCTGCCCTACTCCTACCGTCATGTAAGTGTTGCGCTCTTCGCATAAACTGTTCGAATAGATCACTAACGTCTTGAAGCACCTACGAGGAGAAGACCTACAGCGTCACCAAGGCCACCACTTTGACTGTATCCTCCTACAGCACCGTTGTCGTCAAGACCACCCAGACTCCTGCCGTCCCCAAGCCCTCCAGCCAGGCTCCCGTCTACAGCGCCTCCGTTCCCCCGGTCGCTCCCTCGCAGGCTCCTTACCCCAGCAAGAACGCCACTGCTCCCCACACTGTTCCCCAGGGAACTGCCACTGGCTACCCCACCAGCACCAAGCCCGCTACCGTGAGTTTATTCCGATGAGATCATTCTAGATTACAAAACTAACCTGCTACAGCCTGAGTTCTCTGGTGCTGCTACCCAGGCTGGTGTTGGCCTTCTCGCCGTTGCCGGTGCCCTCGCTGCTTTCTTGTAAGCAGCTAAGGTGCTTGTTTGACTTGCTGAGTTGAGTTTGCTCAACTCTTTAGTCTTTCAAGTTCGTGGTAAAGGGGAAGGAAACGCCATCTTACGGGTAATGACTTCGACTCTGCATCATGATACCCTCCTGCATTGCTTGGTGCATTGCGATGGGAGTTCGAGGTCATCCACGATTCCTTGCGCACATGCCGCAGCAGCATTTTGATTGTATACTTTGACTTTATATAATACGCTTCGGTCTAAGGGCTACTCTATGGAGGTTTAGTGTGTGGGACGATGGCATTCATGTTCTTAGACTTTTGGCCGCTTGGAGAGAGTTGACAAGTGAATTAACATGGTGCTATCTTTATATTTTGGGTGTTTTGTGGTATGGCTTTCGTGACAGGCGGCATACGATTTTTAAAATCTGGAGTTTAATAGGCTGGTTGCCACTGACGGTTGGACTAGACTTGCAACCAAGACATTTTTTCATCACTACATCAGGATCTGGACTGCAAAATTGATGTGATGCTGATCCAGCTGCCAAGGTCAAGGTACAAGCGTCAGGTACAATTCCGGGGCATGCCCCGGACCCTGACAATCGCGTAAGGCCCCTGCTTATTTGCTCTCTATCGATTGCTCGAGCGCCATCGCTCCAGATTCAGCCGCTGCGTCATTTCAAATTTCACCGACACGAACCGCGAGATGGGCGCTTGCAACCTTGTCATTTGAATCCTCAGCAGCTGCAGCAGAGCCCATCGACGCGATGGAGACCCTAGTATGAGCTTTGACGTACTTGTTCCGTTCGACATCCTTACCCTCTCCCTCTAGGTTCTGGGAATGCACAATTCGTGGTGACCGCCACGCGCGTGATCAACGACTCAACAACGCTTGGGAGTCGGCTTTCCGTCCCGTCGAACCTCGGAGGTTCCTGCGAGACCTCGGGACGTGCGAGCAGAGTCTGGTTCAATGGCACTGACCAAGACGACGAGTCTGCTCATCAACAACAACAAGTATTGAAAAACAAAGGCCTCAAGTGGCGTCTAACTACCTAGGTAAATCACCAAAACAAGTTTTGTTTATGTTGCCTTGTCAAATTGCTTTCACTCTTTTGACAAAGATCACGAACATCATCGTTGATGGTAGTGCCTATTGAGCCAGATCATGTCGAACTCCCATCCACCAGCTTCCCCACGAACAAGTAGTGACAAGGCAAAACCCACTCCTTCAAAGCTGAACTAGAGTTGCCCAGCTCGGGATGTGGTCGGCTTCTGCGCACCTTTGTCGGCCAATTGATTCACTGCAGTAGGAAGCTTCGAGTCATGAGCAGGAGCAGGACCTGGGCTGGGCTCAGGAAATGGAAGGTGTGCTGACGGTCTATGGAGGCTCTGGAGTTCGTCAATGAAAGCTGAATGGCTAAGGTCGCATTTTGCATGTCCGTGGCCGCAGTCATCAAGGCAGAATAGCGCTGCAGTCTCAGCGGCGCTGCATTGACAACAGTGGTCTTATTTCCTGTCTTCTACGGTACAACCCTTGGTTCTGAGCACAAAAATCGCAGAGCATGCCCTCATAATTGGAGCTGCACTTGCAATCGTTATTGTCAAAACAGCCTTGTATGTCGAGTTTTGGAGCGAAATCCATGATATTGATTTTCGTCACAAATTGCAAGCGAGGCGAGTACCTGTGATGCCGCAAGCATGAAGGGTGTGAGAATCCGACCCAGACGCATAGTTCAGATAGAGCTTTATAAGGCGTAGCTGGGAGTTTGTCTGAAGCTCAATTACGCGAAACTCGAACGTCAAAGACGAGTAACACTGAAGACATGGTGCAGGGAGAGAGGGTCAATTTAATGGACTGCTGAAGTATTCGCTGTGAATGCATTAAAGGTTGTTATTCATGTTGGCGTGTTATCCTTGGTTCATGGGGGTTCTGGCACAATGTTATACTGCAGAATATTTCTTTTCCCGATCCTCAGCATATGGTCTGAAGAGCCTTGGATGGGTGATAAAACAAATCATGGGTCACTGTCTATCTAGTTCTAGGGGAATGTACTGTTTGAGAAGATGGCAGAACAATGTCATTTTTAGTGGTGCATCGCGTCCACTTTGCTCAGCTGTGCTACAGAATAATAGTGAGGCTCAGTTTATGCGTCATGTCCTTCATTGCAATTTACACTAGATACGAATAATGCTCTGACGTCGAAAGCATCCTAACTCCATCGTAATCGTCGTGGATTCTCAGCACTATGGCCACTCCTGATGTCCAACACCACTCCAGCCCAATCAATCGTTTCGGGTTCCACCCTTGAATGGGCTCACACACCTCGCAGTCGTCTTCCCACAATCACTAGCAACGCCATAATCACAGCAATCTCCCGAGGAGGCACACTGGAAAGCGTGCGTGGCAAAGCGACTGCTGGTCCCTTTGGCCTGAACAGCCCAGTAGTTGTGGTCGGTAGGGTTGAAGCAGTTACCACAGTACACACCAGCCTTAATGCCCTTCAGACACTTGCAACCGGTGTAAGTGCATGCGCGTTTTTCGAGCGGGACGCCGACAGAGTCTTCGAAGGAGCTGAGCGCTTCAGCGTCAGGAGCCGGTGAAGCGGTGGCCGAACATGCAAGAGCAACTATGAAGAGGATGTTTTGAAGCTGCATGGCTGTCGTGAAGTCTGCGTTGCAAAGTTCGATGTGAACAATAAGGACAATCGTTGTACAGGTGTGACAGGCGCGACAATGTGCGAATGTTATTTGTTGATCCGTTCTTACCGTTCAGCTTCACCCTCTTTATACAAAGATAGAGCCAGGATACTTAGAGGCCTACCATCGTGTAAAAAAGTAATGCGAGAAATGCGAACTTATGTACTGTTGCATGGGTCTCGACGCTATCTTTCCCCGCATTTAATATATACTGACGGGAACTCACTTAACTGTGTAACTTCACACTGCTCGCTAGGTGTTGTTGCATCAAGCCTCGCAAGCAAGCCAGGCTCGTTGAAGAACTCCCCCCACCACAAAAGGCTAAATTAGGACAAAGCTTCAATATTTCCGCCCCCATAGACGGGCTCTCGCCTACGGTGGGCGGCAGTAGAACCAATCATGGTTTCAACGAGGGCGAGAACTCCTGGAAAAGTCCTTGGACGTACTGAGTATTAACGAGTTCTCAAATAAACTCATGCAAGCTTTCCCCGCACTCCGTAAACTTTCGGGCAGGTGCGAAATCTAGCCACAATTTTTTACTACTCGAAATAGTAGATTGAGCTGCCCTCCTATTGCTGAGGACTGCAGGTGGAATTACGATTGTATGAGATAAAGACAGGTTTCAGAGAAGATCAGCACACGCTTTGAACGCCAGTATGTAGGTATCTATGTGGGTAGAGGATTGCACAACCGTTTTCAATGGTTATCAGATCTTAGCCTGAGATCTGTTACAATTCTGGAGTTTAAGATACAAGTTTTTAGATGGTAGCGGTGAGTGCGATGTTAGGGTCGTCTAACCAACATGACAGGGTTGTCACCACAACGTGCATCGCCCATGTCTTTTTAGGAGGCAGGTCCGGTCAACCACTCGTAATGAGAATTGGTAGCTCAGACCCGTATGACGGTTCATGTGGAGAGATCCAAAAGGGAATGATTGCGAGCAAACTCCCCAGAAAGCGTGATAGCCATTAGAACTGCTGCTGAACATTTGGCCCCCACAAGGCCAATGACCTAGAGGCGTCACCCGTTATGCGTTGACGTTACAATCTTGAAGTGATACCCTGCTTTGGGCTAAGGCCTCTGAGCAAGAGGTGCTACACACCATGCATTGGGATTACGACCTTGAGGTGATACTCTACTTTGGTTTTCCGGGAGTACAGTGTTCAGCTTTCGTGGGAATCGTTTTGAAACGAGCGAGAGGCTCCAGAAACTATTCCCATACGCACAAGTGTAGATTTGACCCTGAGAAGTGTGCTGTTAACGTTGATGAGATGTTGTTTCTCTATACAGATACCTAGCTGTTCGATACTGACGCCGGGGGGGGGGGGTTATAACTGCGAAACATATATGGTTGGTCAGTGGGAATGGCTGGAACGGTGGTCTACGCATTTCCGGATAGTACATGTCTTTCCTCGCATCCGTGACCCCGAGCCAGGATAAAAGGGACATTGGAGACCACCCAACCCCCTAAATACGGACGCTTGATCAGGTGGCTGCGGATGTATGTATTCGAAGCTAAGCCAGTTTTCAATCGTAAAGACATGCAGGGCTGGGATTTAGATGACTACCGTGATGGCTTTGGGTCCAGAATCTACTGCCGCTCCCTCCACTCCAGAGACACTTGCGCGAGTATCCGGTGGTTGGACTCCATATAAGGGCGTCAAAACTTCCTTCTCATTGCTCTTATTGTGCAGTAATTTTAATAGACCTTGTTACTTTGTCGCCCATGAACATCTCCTTCCAGTGCGAATACATGCAGTGTTTTCTCTGGTCACATCTCTATAAAACAGCATGGACATTACGTGTCGACGCTATGGACTGCGCTTCCTCTTCCCTCCTGTTGGTGTCGTAGGGGGACTCGGCAAGGCAGACACAGTGTCTAGCTGTAGCGTCACATCGAGGTGAGCAACGTGGGCATGGAAAGCTTTCACGACTGCTTTGTTCTTCGACTACTCCTGCCATGCGACTTCATCATTGATGATTGCAGGAAGTCGTATCTGAATTTGAGTGATGATGGCTTTGCGGAGACCGCGATCGACTTGAGGAGCTTGATCGTCGAAGATACACGCGTCAGGTCGACTATGCCTAAGGCATCCTGAACAAAAGGGAGGCGGTCGATGTTGGCTTTGGCAACCTTGGACTTGATCTTATCGATGTTGTACTATTTTTGAGGTCAAAACTGTACTATTGACTTCATGGGAGAGGTATATACCTTGTCGGAGGCAATGAACAAATCTAGAAGTTCGTTGAGCGCACAGCTTTTGTCTGTTTCAGATCGTAGTACAAAGCCGGTGAAGAGTGATCCCGTGATGGAGTTGTACGTGTCGTATATCTCATCGAGCATGACACCGATGGTTCGCTCAGACTCAGGCAGCCTGATCGAGCGCTTGCCATCCTCCTGTGCTTGTCAGCTGCTTCTACTCGCCCTGATATTTTCCTTCGTTGAGTGTGGTACCACATACCGCAAAACCTCCCGCACAAGCTGCTTTGAAGTAAAGAGACTCCTCGCATAGCCTGGAGTTCTTATTAGCGCTCTGGGATAGAGAACGTGGATACTGCCGTACTTCAAGCGGTGCACGGCGAAAGGGGTATCGCCTGCAAAGATGGTGAAATCGGACCATTCACCGCTGTCGCGAATCCTGTCGCTGTTAGCACCGCGCGAGCTAAGGTGAGACAATATTTACTTGGACCAGTTTGACGAGCCTGTAGGTCCAGTCATCCAGAACTGTACAGTATGTTCTGTATAACCTCGAGTAGCCATGTCGAAATTTGCATGGTTGAAACCTTTGGCGATGATAGTGTGAATGCAGAACAATTTGTTCTGAGCCGTTACAGCAAGGACTTCCAGAGCGTTTACGAAGTCGTGAGCGTGTATTGCTGCATCGACATGTTCATCCGTGTCAAGCCTACCAGACGAATCGAATATGAGGTCAAGCTGCAAATTCCGGAACAAGACGGTGATCTTACAGCATCTGTCTTGCTTGCATGCTGCACGGGCAGTCTTCGCTTCAAAGTACACTGGCTCGGTATCGGGGAACTGTTCCACTGCGGCGATTGATTGCGAGTCATAGTAGATGATGCCGAATTCGTCAGTGGCACGGTCAATGAATACTTCTATTCGATCTTCCACCTGCTCTGGCATCTTCCACGTGAAGTTTTTGCCAACGGAGAACTCCTTCAATGACCAGGACACAATCTCGTGGTCTTCTTCGGTTGAGACGGCCATTGCTGCGGTAGAGCAGACGTTGGTTCTGGTGTCGGTCGATTGAACTATGTCATCCAGGTGATGGATGTTGAGGTGGGGGAGTAGTAGTGCACGAAGTAGGAGTCTGGAGTCGTTCTTGGTGTACCTCCATTGTCCAGTCCAGCTAACCATTCACCATCATCATCCCTGAGGAGCACCTGGCGGCGTAGAGGGTGAAGATGACGATGAAGGTGAAGATTGATCGATGACACTGAAGAGGGGCACTGGCAGCGATGCACATGCCATGCAGTCTACCTGCGTGGGGTGCATTCCAGTGCAGGTGAACGTGCCGTACTCGGTGTGATGAGACCACAACATGACGTGCGCTGAGAGGTATAGCTGTCAAGCCTTGCAGCTTATATGTTGAGTCCATCTAGTTTAGACTATAAGCGCTCTATCTAGATACCTTGAATATATGGGTACTTTTGATCAATAAGTCCAGCTCTGAGCCCACATACAACCGGCAATGCCATATACACACTGCTCTTCAATAATGCAAGGTCCTTCGTCCGATCCTCATCGCATGTCGACGTAACGATGTCTCGGTGTATTGGAAGGTGTTCCGCGGTATTGCGTTTTCAGACCGAAACAACTTCCAGAAGCCTTGCAGGTGTTCCACGCTGTTGGCTTGCACACTACGAAGGATCAAAACCCTCTGCCGCTCGATTATCGCGCTGTCAGGATCTCAGACAGCAGAGAGTTGGCAGACGTCCGAAATGACCACATGCCCCGCGCGCAACCAATGGTAGGTTGCAATAGCGTGCCTGCTAAGTTTAGATGTGACACCCTCTCTCCCAATCGATTGTCGGCTACCCCTTGGAACCAGACCCCTGCAGACAACGAGGTTTCAGACGTTGCCCTCTAGGACTAGGTTGGGCAAGACGTAGACAAGATTACACGGGCAGCCATACCGTCCATGTCGCCCGCTACGGGACGAGAAGCTGTGCAGTCTCTTAGAAGCGAGATGCCAGTGGAGAGGCGGTGGGGCGGCTGCAAAGCCGAGTCACATTAGACAAGGTGCTTTGCTACCCGACCAGACAGATGCAAAACGCGCTCGTAAAGTTTGTGATGAGTCTCGCGCAGGCCTCAACAGCGTGGCCTACTTGTGCCTCGTGCGGGAGTCCGCGACACGGGCTCGGTTTCCTTGCTCTGCGCCCGGTGCTATTGGCTGTTTCTACTGATGCGGCGGCTAGGACTAGTCGCGGAAGGAAGCTCGCGCGGCGGTAGCAGCCTCCAGACAGAGGTGCTACTTGCGCGGGCAGCTATAACTGCGTGCTGCCAGCTGCAGGTTGTTCCTAATCTGATCTCGCTCTCATCCTTGCTTGTGGTGTTGTGCTCGTCGAGTGAGAACCGTTCCTGCGTGTGCCTGCCCGCCTTAAGCTGCAGATACCCCACCATCAGCAGCAACACCGCCGTTGCGCCTTCCTCTCCATTACACGACAGAACAGCTGGGAGAACAAGCTGCCTTTGTGTGCTGTCAGGCTGCAGTGTATTGCAGTACGTTGCCACGTTTCTCTTCACCCGCACTTTGCTGCATTTCAGCGCTTCTGGAGGCTGACCTGGCGATCGTGTACCCGCAGACCCTTGGTAGACCCTGCCCCTCAGTGAGCCCCCCTCGCCTCATACCGCTCCCGCGCTCTCTTGTTACCGCCTCGACTCCCCTCTGCTCTTGCACAACTGTACGCCGCCGAGGTTGATAGCCGCCGCACAAAGGCTAAACGATCCGTCTACAGCGTTCGGCCTCAATTAGCGCACCCCTCAGTCAGGCGCCGCGCCACCTTACGAGTCCACACGACGCTGCAGCTCGTTTGATATCGCCTAGAAGAGCACCGCCGCCGAGCACAATTTCTCTGCACCCTCCTGTGCAACATATCAACTTGACTTAGAGGTATGTGAACATCTCGCACTCGGCTCACGTGGTGGCTGTGCAGCGACTAGTCGCACTCTTTGTTCCTAGCAACGCTCCATTGTCAACACGGGAGTCTCGTGTGGTCCCGCGTCTCAAAGGAGCACGTGGGGCTGAGCTCACCGTCATGACACTGCACCGTTTCACCATGAACTGCCCCGGGCCGGGTGGATACAAACCAAGATGTGTCCTGCAGACAATGGACACAGCTGTACCTTCCCTGTTCTTGTACTGACAAATAATGGTTGCAGATCCGTGCTGAACGTTGCTGCCACACCTCTGCCTTCCATATTCCATTGCCGAACCTCCCCACTCGCTGCACGCAAGCATTGAGTAGTCCCTTCCCTCGACCGCCCGACCACCTCGATTAGCCAAGCTACAACCCACACCAGTCACCAATATGCCTCCCGCAGGGAGCGGTAGCTCCAGGAAGATCTCCTTCAATGTCTCAGAGCAGTACGACATCCAGGATGTTGTAGGAGAGGGCGCATACGGTGTCGTCTGGTACGTCGAGTCGCGATTGACAGTGGTAGGACAGCTGCTAATTGTCGGACAGCTCCGCGCTCCACAAGCCCTCCGGTCAGAAAGTGGCTATCAAGAAGATTACACCATTCGACCACTCCATGTTCTGTCTGAGAACACTCCGTGAGATGAAGTTGCTGCGGTATTTCAACCACGAGAACATCATCTCAATCCTGGACATTCAGAAGCCTCGCAACTATGAGACATTCACTGAGGTCTACCTCATCCAGGTGCGCAACGAGATCTGCGTGGCGTAGCGAGAAGGCTGACACATTGCGCAGGAACTCATGGAGACCGACATGCACCGCGTCATCCGCACACAAGAGCTGTCAGACGACCACTGCCAGTACTTCATCTACCAGACTCTGCGCGCCCTGAAGGCTATGCACTCGGCGAATGTGCTCCACCGCGATCTCAAGCCTTCCAACCTGCTTCTTAACGCAAACTGCGATCTCAAAGTCTGCGATTTTGGTCTTGCGCGATCCGCCGCGTCTACCGAGGACAACTCTGGTTTCATGACGGAATACGTTGCCACGCGTTGGTACCGTGCGCCGGAGATCATGCTTACTTTCAAGGAGTACACAAAGGCAATCGATGTGTGGAGTGTTGGCTGTATCCTCGCTGAGATGCTGAGCGGCAAGCCATTATTCCCTGGAAAGGATTGTGAGTGTTCACGGAAGCGCCATCCTGATATTATGGCTAACGTGATGCAGACCACCACCAGCTCACACTAATTCTTGATGTTCTTGGTACGCCAACTATGGAAGACTACTACGGCATCAAGTCCCGTCGTGCTCGTGAATACATCCGTTCGCTCCCTTTCAAGAAGAAGATCCCGTGGAAGGCTATGTTCCCTAAGACCAACGACCTTGCGCTCGACCTGCTAGAGCGATTGCTCGCATTCAACCCGGTCAAGCGTATCACAGTTGAAGAGGCTCTGAAGCACCCGTACCTGGAGCCGTACCACGACCCTGATGATGAGCCGACCGCCGACCCAATTCCCGAGGAATTCTTCGACTTTGACAAGAACAAGGATAACTTGACCAAGGAGCAATTGAAGCGTGAGTATCCCAGCGGAGCCGATTATTTCAATACTAATAGCACACAGTCCTCATCTACCAGGAGATCATGCGATGAACTCATCTCAGTAATTTATATGTGCGGCATTGACAACGAGATCAAATCACGATACCTCGGCATCTGAAAGCATCTCCCTTGTACCGTTACGATCGACTGAGCGACTAGCTGGTCTGAGCTCATCCTAGATACATCATTCCTGAGCAACCCTTTTGCGAAGAGACGACATATTGCATTGACGAAACGGATTGTTTGACGGTAGTAGGAACGAATAAGATTATGGAGCCGGACGTTTTCACGGCTGAATTTCAAAGTCAATCGAAATACGAGCAAGTCCCGAGTGCATTTTGGCATGGTTTTGTTCGAACTTTTACTTCACACATCTCTCCCAGCATCTAAGCTATGTGACTAGTACAACTAACACGATCGATGTCATCGTTCGGCTCAACTTACTGACGACCTCCTGCCGACAGCGTGTTTCCTACTTCGTCTACCGCACTCACAATCCTGGACAGTCTCAACGTACCCGGCCTGAAGATCAACCTCGCGCTCAAGGATGGGTGCAAGTGTTGAGAAGCGTTGAGTGGCACCACTCGTGCAGCCGCCGTGAGAGCCCGCCTCACTCCACCGACGCTTGTCATGTTGTATCTGGGACAACGCAGCCCGATGGGTTGGTATGTACGTATCGACGAAACGCACGCTACTCTGACGTCTGTGGTGGGACGCACGCTGCGGCGTTGCATAATCAAAGGATCGATCCCTCAGTGTTGTAGGTTGAGCGAGAGGCGAGAGTGATCCTGCACTGTCGCCGAACCGTCCATGGTCTCTGGGTATGTGGAGCATGTTTGCTGCAGAGTCTGGATGGTGTATCGTGCATCGGAACTGTGACTGCACATTCGGCCCTGGCCACGAGCGATCTCCATTCTCTTCTTCCTTGCTGCCGCCATTCCATCCATTAGATGACCCAGCTCCAACCAACGTGCTCGTTCCAGAATCTGCTCTCAATCTGGTTGAATATCCTGCGGAGAAGAGCTTGTCCATTGAGAATCGCGGAACCCCACTCGAACTCCTGCCGCGCTCGAAAGCAGTGCTTGCTTCTCCCGACAGCCCATGTTCAGCATTCCTTTCCTTCCTGTTCCGCATCTGTATACTGCAAAACCAGCCCACCGCAGAACATATCAGGACAAGAATGATGGCTAAAGCGATGGCAGAGCCCCGATCAACGCGGCTTAGTGGTTGGGAGAAGTCAGAAGACTCGACTGGCGAGGGTGAATTGGTAGGGCCACCAGTAGCAGGCCTTGTATGGTGGCCATGTTTGGAGCGCTCACTGTTAGTAGCGTAGAGATGCATAACTGCTGGCAATTTTCTGCGCGAATAGATGGATGAATGAGGTAGCACTCTTCGGTCCTCGAGAGGATATCTATGCACTCGTTTTGCACCTAGTACTTGTACGGAACCTTGATCTCATCCTGCAGGTGCGAGACATGGTAATCACGATGCGACGTCCCAAGGTTACGAGGAGGGGTACAGTGTGCACATTGATGTCACTCCCAGACGCTGGACCAACACAGATCCCAAGTATTGGTATGATTGAGATGGTAATCCTCGCAACGCCGCCTAATGCCAATGTCTATGCTCTTGAGTCGTGTGATGTTGTTACGAACTGATGCCTCCGCGCATCGCTATGCATGCACCAGTGCCCCAATCCCTTCATATCGTATACACATGTAGTCGTACACCTATTATACACCTCCCCAATATCTGTTAGGGTCTTAGTTTTTTACCTGCTCAAATATCGCACCTCCCATCCTTCCAACCCGTCCTCCACCGCTCCTCCCATTTTGTGCAGTCAAACTCCTTCTTGCCCAGCTTGACATTCACCGCATTATGCGCCTCGCACATCCACTGTCCGAACTCGCTCCGACTACTGACCCGCGGCGTATTGACCTTCATCCAGTCTTGGAAGTCTTCTGCGCAAACCCAGCACGGGTACAGCTTGCCGAACGTTCGCAAGAACGCGGAGGTCTCGGTTTGTAAAGCTGGCGGCGGCCTTTCGGGGTACGTCGCAGTTATGGAGTGCAGTAGCGTCCAGGAGGAGCGGCCCAGTTGTGCGACATCTGGGGGGCAGTCTTTGGGGAGGGCGGGAGGCAGAGCGGCGCGCTTCTTTTTGCCGCTGAAGGCGAGAAGGGCAGACATTTCGTTGCAGGTTCGGCATCTGGGTAGCTGCGATTAGCCTTCTGTCTTCTGCCGTTGTGGCTGGTGTGTTGCATGCGCTGAGGGTGCAGCATGTCGTGCGGCGCATTACTCTCTGGTTAGGTACTTACGGCTTGCCATCTGCGTCGTAAATGATGCCATTCACTACCTTCCGGCCTCCCGGGAGCGTTTTCTCAGAGTCTTTCTTCTCTGGTGTTTCTGTCGGTGTGGACGCCATTTTTGCGCGTGGTAATGACCGTGGTGAGGTGTGTTTGTGATTTCAAAGCATAGTGAAGATGGTAAGTCGGCCTGCAGCCTTGCCTCGGAGCTGGCGCGTGCAGGGGTGGCCCTGGCTGGGTGACGTGCATATGACAAGCGAATTCGGAAGACTTCAGTGCTTTTGAACATGGCTTGGCTGTGATAAAGAGTCCTCCTCGTGCTTCTGAATGGTATAATATGCTTTCGAATCGCTTGAAGTATGCTTTTGAATTGCTCTTGACACTGTCGCTATGAATTAGAGACATTGCCGATGTTTCTTTGACGTTATCACCATCTCATACTCATTACGATCTTCCTAGACCTCTCACACATACTGGGCTTTCCACTTCCAAATTATGGACGTCCCTGCTGCTGCGAATGTGCTTGGGACTTTGGGCGCTGTATGTAACCCCAAATCTTTCACAGGTTGCCTGGCTAACAAGCTTAGGTCTGCTGGTCGATCCAATTGATTCCTCAGATCATCATCAATTATCGTCGGCACAATGCCATCGGTCTACAGCCTACGATGATGATGCTTTGGGCATGGGCTGGCGTACCGCTGGGTGTCTACAACATCGTAGAAGAGTTCAACATTGCTTTGCGCATTCAGCCCCAGATCCTCACGGTACTGAGCTTGGTGACGTGGATCCAATGCTATTACTACGAAAAGGTAAGGACTCCACTCACATCTCGAAGCATATGAGAGCTGACCCTGGTAATAGAAGTGGTCTGTTCTTCGTTCTTTGGCCCTCGTCCTCCCCGTTGCCTGCCTCATGGGTGGTGTGCAGGCTGCGCTCATCGTTGCTTTACGCCATGCAAAAGAGAGAGATCTAGAATGGCCATTGATCTTGATGGCTGTCCTCGCCGCCACCTTGCTTGCGGCAGGTGTAGGCAGACACTATGTGGACATCTACCTTCATCGTACTGTGAGAGGCATCTCGTTCATCTTTGTGGGTCTCGATGCGCTTGGAGATGTATTCTCATTGCTCTCTGTCGTCTTCCACACGAAGCTTGACATACTGGGTATGGTTATCTATGCTACGGAGCTGGTGCTTTGGATTGGCATCTTCGCTTGTGGTGCATACTACAACCTGGTACCCTGGTTGAAGGAGAAGCATAGCCATATCGCTGCGCCGGTGGCAAGCGATGGGTCACAATCCAGTGAAAGGGCTGATGGATCTGCAAATACCACAAGCATTGCGCTCCATGATCTGCCATCCAGCACTTCAGTATTCAGGACCACATCCGCAGAGATCGAAGTTCATCGACAGCGCAGCGTGAGCTCTAGACTTAGCGGTATGGCTCACGGACCTCCGAGGGTTGCGTAGGTGAATGGGAGATGCCTGCACGTGTTATACTAAACCCATCATTGTTGAAATTCTGTTGGCTCTGCACACTGGCAACCGCTGCTGGTCCAGACCCCCTGTCAACGTCTGTTGCTGCTACGTCGTCGTCACCGGGCAGGCGCACCGACCGCAATTCACGTTCACCTCCACACTCCACAAGAGCTTCCCCACAACAAACAGAAAAACCCCGCAACTCCCACTCTCCCAACAACAACAAGCGCGATCACTGGCGAGCTTTGCTCTCCTAGATCAGCACCAGCGAGCGAGGCCTCTACACCCAACCACATCATCAACAGAAAAGTAAGTACCGAAGTCGTCTGCCAAACGGCCTTCTCCCCCTCCTGCGTTGTCTTCTATCCTCCAACTTGTGGTACCACACCTGATCACCATCTGCAAAGATGGCGACTGAGTTTACCATGCCCTCCAACATTACTTCTCCGGGCTCTCAGTACTCGGTTTCTTCCTCAGATGCTGTAACTGTCCCCAATCCTACACCTCTCGCAGAAGCACTCGAAAGCGAAGTCGTCGATCCACCACCCGAGATCGACTTCCATGCTATGACCAAGATCCTAGCCCCAATTGCCGAAAGGCTGAACGAAGCAGCCGAGGAAGCAATGTTCCCAACGCCGCCTATCAACACTGCGGTCACCTCACGTGCGAATTCTATTGTTTACCGCTACCCCTCCACCCGCAGCCGCGGATTGAGCACCATTGGCGATAGACTCGCCCGGGCCATGGCTGAGGGCCACAGATTTCATCATGACACAGACACGATGTCGAAGAGCGACCGCTCCATCCGCTCTTCTGGCCCCGCAGACGATGACAGTACGGGCGATCTCAGCGATCTGATCAGCGATGGAGGAAGGGGCCGGCACAACAGTGAGTCTTTTGATTTTTCAGCGCCCTTTTCTCTTTTCTAAGTATGATCTCAGTCGCCGTGGCTCTAGGCTCACCTCGCATCAACCCTATGGGGCTCATCTCCTTCACATCCAACGATCTTGCCGATAGAGCTCCTGTGCCCTTCAACAGTGCCGTTCCCCTTGAGGACACCAGCGTCACAGGCATCGGCTCAGGAAGCGTCCACCCCGACAGCGCAACAAGCGCGGCGACCGGTGTCACGGAGATGAGTACGTGGAAGGAGGAGGTGGAAGGCCGCTTCGAGCGTGCTGTACAGTCTCTTGAGAACCTGGCCCATGACGAACACTTGCTGGATCCCAGCAGGCCTATGGAGTACTACTACGAGGCGTATCTGAAGCGACTGCTAGGCGGCCTCAACCGAAAGATACCTGTCGCCGTCGGTTTGATGGATAGGATTCAGTGAACGTGAATATGGAGACTTGAAGGATGGAACGGGATTGAAGGGCAGGCGTGATTCAAGGGTCGGTATGGAAATCAAGTCCTCTGGCATACTAAAAGACTGGCCTTAATGGTGATGGCATTCACGGACGAACGGCTCACAGGAGACTTTTCGAATGATTGACATCATTCAAGCTTTAGCAACTAGCCATTGAAGCTACTTATAAACCTTTGAGATACGAAAAGTTTCAACAGGGTTTGATTATTCGTTGCAGTTTCCAGACTCGACTGTGAACAGAAACTAATAACCTTCTAGCCTCTACATCACTGCGCCAGAAATTACGAGTTCAACCAGATGGAATTTACAGATCGAGACTAAAATTATTCGTTAAGCGTATCGCATGAGCGCTCTATGCACGTAGCCACCCCAGGGTATCACGCTTCTTTCTCTCCAATCCACATCTAATAATATCACCCACTATGCCAGAACTGAACGCGGACCAAGGCAACTGCCCTGCTACATCAAGAAGTACATCAGCGCGCCCAGGACCGACACACCGAATGACTTTGAAGAGTCAACAATAACAGCACCCGCAGCACCCTTGCTCGAGACCGCCGCGCTCGCATCCGGGACTTGTGTGGTGACAATAGTTGTTTGGGCCGCGACCGTAGTAGCCTGTGTGATAGTCTGAGGCGCAACACTACTGCTGACCGCAACGCCGTTCACAGTCGCTGCGCGGATGGTTCCAGGAATAGTTGTGGGTGCGGTGAATGTCGTGCCGGGGATGGTCGTTGTGTAGACAACGATAGAGCCGAGTTCAGACGCTGGAATAGCGCCACCAACTCCAGTCCCTGTGTACTGCGCAGGCACGCTGAGAGTGGAGGTGTTGGGCTTATCTTGAGGAGCAGCGGAATAGATGTTTCCACCCGAGTAATCACCGCTGAGGAGGTTGATGCTCTGACCGTTGGAAACATAGTCTCCAGAAGTCAGGGAACCGTACGAGCCATCAGGAAACTTGAAGTTTGTAGTGAACTTGTCGTAGCACATGGGGATGTTGAGGGACTGAACATTAACGCAGTTGAGAGACGCAAAACAACAGAAGCCGGAGGTTGCTGCGCGGGCGGTCAGGCCGCGCTTGGAGAAGGAGATGCCTTGGACAGAGTTGAGCACATCGACGTAAAGCGAGGACAGGTCAGAGCCAACTGCGGGAGGATCGTTGCCAGTAGCGCCTGAGGGCTGGCAAGGCTCGCATGGGTTGTCGCTGGAGGCTTGGGCTTCGAGAGCTTGGAAGGGAGATCCAGGGGCGGCAGCGGCGGTCGCGGCAAGCGCAAGGGTGATGTATTTGAGCGACATGTTGCGGACGTGGTGAACTGTTTGTATATTTGCGGCGCAACGAAGATGTGGTGTAGTGATTACGATAGATGTATATTCCAACGATCGACAGGTGTAATTACTGGTACCAGAAACGAGTGGCAGTTGCAACCTATTGTGCAGGCAGGACCGAAGTGCGAGAAATGGGATAGAGACGATGACAAAGGGGTCTGGGTCAAAGAAGCCTATATATTGCCAGATCTTGTTCAAAGCATCCAAATATACGACCGGCGTTGTGGTGCTAAGAGGTAAAGCCTGTCTCTTAGACCCAGTACACTATTGGCCTAGGATGAGCCGTGCCTCTTCGCGCATGCTCTATCGCAGGTTACGTAGCGCATGGCCAAATGACGGTAGTCAGGATAGTGACCCTTGGGCCGATCAGACTTTGTTGGGGCATACTGCAAACGCTCTCCCTACTCCACGCCCTGAGCATTTACAAAGGCAGGTGTGCCGTGCTTTAGTATTGACGAGACGTCATTGGCCGAGAGTAGTGGTTTGTCTTGGAAATCCTTTTTGGCGGCTTGTCGAGCATCGCTGTGGTTGAGTGTGCTTGTTCAGGCGACCACAATACGAGAACGCTAAGAGGCCAGCATTATGATTCGCCAAAGGGCAATTAATCGGATGTGGTAGGCCGAAGGACAGCGCGATTTCCAGCGTAGAAATCATGCTGCAGGCCGCACACCGTCTTAATGTTGAAATAAAACGCGGGATGTGGGAAAATTCTCGTGTGGCGGCTGCCTCGCGTTCGGCATTAGTGTCTAGCGACTGTCGAAAACTGCCGCTTTGATGAAGTTCAACGTCATTACGGACGCCATGTCGGCGCTAGAAGCGAGCCAGTGCCTGCCAACGCTCACGACACTCCTTCTTGCATGGCATCCTGCAGAAATTGCAGAGCCAGGGCCATTTCGCGTACACTAACATGCCGTCGGCACGCGACGGATGGCTGATCTATTCTGTTCTGAGGGTAATCACAGCAGTCAAGACTCAGCGGTCGCCTCGGCATTGGCTCGAGCCTTACCTTATCTCAGCTCCCATTCATTGAAAGAAAGCTTGAGCCCTGTGGGTAGCTTTGAGATGCAACGCAAGGATTGGAGTCTTGACTGCCTCCACATTTCAAGTTGCCATTGTCCGAGTCCGGTTGATTTTCAGGTACCGCACATGTGTGCCTGTGCCGGTTCCAAAGCAAGCGTGCTCGACGGTACGGAACGCGGGTAAGGTCGAAGTCAGCCAACGTTATTGCTACTATGCCTCCTTTGAGCGAAGGGGAATAACCTTAGCACGGCCCGGACATATCAAAGCGGTTTGGTGCTGCCGGAAGATCCTGTCGGTGAGGTGCTACCATGGTATGTAAACTAAATTTAGAGGTTGCAACCTGAGCATCCAAGGCTCGAAGGATGTGATCTCGTGAGCGCGCACTGCATACAGGTGTGTTGTTTGCCACGTCTTGAACAAGGCTGTAAGCAAGCCTTTAATAGGTTCGTGCATGCAGAAGGCTGTCACATGCATTATCAACGGCCCTGCATGACACCCCTGCAATGCTCCTGGTGTGTGAGTATGTATGAAGCTGCTCGCCTCGAGGAAGATGCTTCGGAATCAACAATTGCTGATACTATCCCTGTAGCGCCTACAAGGCTTCACTAAGATTCAGTAGTAAGGTACCGTCGTAGTCACACGTTCGCCGTTGGCTTGGTGTCGTCTCCACCTCAAGAACTCGTATCTCCAGACGCTGATCAAGCTCCACCGGAACCACTGCAGGAACATGGCCAGTTCTGAATGTGGAGCGCGATCATATTATGCCTATCAACCAATGATTTTCCCTTTAAGCTCAGTTTTCTGCAAAACCTCTTTACCGCTCAGACCGTCTAATTGATTACCCTGCTTCTTCCTCCGCCACTCGAATTCTTCTCCATCGCCTCTACTGGAGCGCTTCTCTAAAAGAGTTACTGGGTGCAGGACGACAGTGCCAATGATACAGAAGAAGGTTGCCCAGAACTGCCATAGATATACTAACACCCAACCTCCTGGTGCAATAAACTTTATCCACTGGTCTATGGCGTAGAGGTCGTCTTGCGACTTGATATAGTACTTCTCGTCCTCATCGTTGCGTTCGAGTTTGATGACCGAGGTCAGATGCACCGGTGCGTAGTAGAAGGGTATCAGCCAGATGCGGAAGATCTGGAAGATTGATACATATAGGATGAGATTCGACTCGTCAAACGCTACTATTTGTAAGGCTGATGTCAAAAAGGTAACGGTGAGGGTTGACACGTACCAACACTTTGCACTGTGATGTCTATGTTTGGACTCATGATCTTGTACCATCGGTAGATGATCTGCACTAGCAATCTCGAGTTTGGCCACTTCCCAGTACGACAGAAGGGGTGCGTGAAAGAGGCATTGGGTGTAAAATATGTCTCAATGGCTTGTCGCTGTGTCGAGGGTGGGGATTGTGTGAGCAGATGAATGACAGAAGCGATATCTTTAGCTGGGTCCTCCATTATCGCTGGGGATCCAATGTAGTTTATACGACAATGCTCAAATATATTTGGCGAGGATCGGTAGGTTGGTGAAGGAAAAGAGGTTATCTGCAGCCATCGACAATTCACATGTCAAGTCGACCTGTCCGAGAGAGAGGCTGACGTCATGAGATGCTCAGCTTCCCTTGGACTCCACACCTTAAATACCACAAAATCACAGCATAAACTAGAATGAGTCGCATGTGAGGGAGATATATATCTAACTTGTTTGAATTGTTTTGTTCGTTGTTTGTATGATTATATATCGGAGAGCAGATGGCTCAACCAATGCATCCAGTGTGCAAAGGAGGCACTGCTCCTCCGTGGAAGGGCACATCATTTTATTATTACGCTATGCATACAGCCACAGCAATCTACTGGGACTTCCACTGTGCGATTTCAGATTCGTCGAGATGCCTCAGCTTGTTGACACTGGGAGACTCGCCCGTCGCGATGCCCTTGGCCAGCTCAATGAAGCCGCCAACGGCGGTTCTCCTCGAGACGGCGTACTGTGCAGTCTTTGCCTTGACCCTAATAATACCAATACGGGGGTCTTCTGGGCCACCATCGTGCTTGCCATCACCAAGATCGCCAATCCATGCCTTCAAAGCTGGCGAGTAGTGCTTCTTGACGACATCACGGTTCGTCTCGATCGAGGCGTGGCCAGAGATAGAGGCCCACTCGCCAGAGGGGTTGATGAAGCCAATGTTGACTGATGAGTCCTCCTTCAGGTCATCGGTCTTGCCAGACTCAGTATTGGTGTGGAAGAGAAGGTCGAAACCATTGCCCTCCTGCAAGGTTGTTAGATGCCGGGCCCAATGTATAGATCATTGGTGACATACCTTGGCGGCTAGAGCCATAGCACGGCTGGCGAGCAGGTCGCTGTCACCGGCGTGTGTGGTGAACAAGCAGAACTTGGTCTTGTCGATAAAGGTAAAGAGGTCTTCAACCTTCTCCTTCAAGGAAACCTCATCCTTGTTCTTCGCGGTGTAAGGATCGGCCGTCTTGGAGCCGGTGTCTGCGTTGCTGAATGAAGACATGGTGAAAGCTTGTGGTGTTCGTGTGAATTTGGTTTGGAATGAAGACTGCGAAATAGCTGTCAGCCCGCGCTTCGCGAGAGTGATTGGGCGGAACATTGACGTCTTCGTACCTTTGAGAGTGTGTTGTGGTGAGATCAGTTGCGTGCGGAGGGGGTTTTGTAGGTACATCATCAACGCGCTTCGATGACGTAGTGTACCACCCCACAAAACCGAGACCCGTTCTTTCGTGATTGAAGCTGTCAGATCACGGAATCAATTGCGTGATCTAGACTCTGAGCAGGTTGCTAAAAACAGCGAAGGCAACTGCATGTTTGTTGATGTGAAGCAGGGGACGCCAGAGGCTGTGTTGTTTCCCCCAGAAGCGCTGTTCTACAACTCTGGAACATATGTTTGCACTGAGATCCTGCTGGATTCTTCGGCTCAATGCAAAGCTCTTGATTCTACGTGATACTTTATAGTAGTAGGGCGGAAAAAGGTTATAGTTACTGACCTGGTGGCAAGATATTCGAGTCTCACGCTAAGAATCTGTCACGACCAACGACAGGAATAGGCACACTCAGACTGAACATTAAGGAGATATATTACGATCTAAATGCACAGTGTTCCTACGCGAAACAAAAAAGTGTATAGAACACTGCGCAGAACCTAGACCTCATGCCATGCCGCTGTCGTCCCGTAAACCATGCCGGAGGGAATAATTGAAGCTAAAAAGGATAAGATGCCGAACCAATGGCCGTAATAGATCTCGAACAGATCGTCAAACTTTTCTCAGTGACACACAAGATGAACAGCTTGTAGAACAGGGGCGCACTATGCCTCAGTAGCCTCCTTGTCCTCGATGGACGCCTTCTTCAGGTCCTCGGCAACGTCAGCGGCAGCGTCGTGCTCTTGAGCGAGCTCAGCGGATGGAGAAGCAGAGCCATTGACGGCCTGGTTCTTCTGTGCGGGCTTGCGAGCAGAGTCTGTGGTGCCGTTGGCGGCGGCGTCCTCCTCAGCCTCGAGGCGTGCGATCTCCTTCTTCGCCTTCTCAATGTTCTGCGAGTGTCAGCTGAGAGTACTATGCACAGAGTAATCAAATACACTCACCTCCTTAGTCTTGCGGTCCTGGTCTTCCTTCCAGTGTGCAAGCTTCTCCTTGAGCTTTTCAACGGTGGCGGGGACGTCGGCCTGGCTTGAGGGTGCGTCAACACCAACCTTGGCGAGCTCCTCGATGATACCAATGTTCAGGTTGAACTTGGAAGGGGTTGGGGCAGCACCGCCCTTCTTGCCGCCCTTCTTGCCCTTCTTGCCACCAGTCCCCATGAAGTAGCTTTCCTCTTCGGTGTCCTTCTTTGAGATACGGGTGCCCTTGATGGCAGAGTCGTCAACAGTGCGCTGAGCAGAAGCAGCGAACTTGCCGGCAGACGCAGTCTCCTTGGCGGGAAGAGCAGATGGGTCAAAGTGACGGATGAGGCCTTCAGTAGCGTAGATCTCGTCCTGGTATGCGGGTGCGCTGGCCTCCTCGAGACGCTGTTCGGCAGCCTGCTTGCGCTTGCCGGCGAGATACTGAATCTGCTCCTGCTTCCTGCGCTCGTTGCGGGCCTTTCGGGCCTGGAAGTCGTACTCCTGGAATGCGCGCTTCTGCTGGTAGTATGTGTCCTTCAGCTCCTTCCTGGCAAGGTACTTCTCCTGCTGCTCAGCCCGAGCTTTGTCGGCCTGCTCACGGAGAGCCTTGAGGTTCTTGAAAGCCTCGTCCTGCTCAGCCTTCAGGCCATCGAGCTCGGTCTGGAGCTTGGTGTATTTCTCGCTCAAGGCCTTCTGCTCGGGGTCGTCGAGGAGCTTCTTCTGGTCTGTGATCTGGGCCTTGATGTCATCAATGCCCTTCTGCTGCGAGTCGAAGCCAGAGAAGTTCTTGCGCGCCTTGTGGAGCGACGAGATCTCGGACAGGGCCTTCTTCTCATCGACCAGCTTCATCATGCCAGAGTCAACCTGCTTCTGAAGACGGGCGATCTCCTGGTCAACATCCTCGGCGGACTTGAAGTTGACGCGGCTCTTGTTGGTCTTGAGCTCGTTCTGGCGGGACTTGAGCTGCTCGTCGAGCTTCTTCATCTTCTCGAAAATGGCATTACGCCCAGTCTTGTTGCCCTGCTGGGCCTGGCGGATAGCATTCAGCTCTGTCTTGAGCTCCTGCTGGCGCTTAGCGTTGGGGGAGTCCTTGTTGTTGGGACGGGCAGTGTCGAGCTTAGCCTTCGCGGCGTTCTGTCATGTTGTCAGCCACTGCATCTCCATATACCTGGTTCCCAGGCGCTGCAGCTACCCGGCGGTAGAATGCGCACACCTGCGACAAGGCGACTAAGCGAGAAGTCGAAAATATCAAAACGTACCAGCTTGTCCTGCGCCGCCTGATGCTCCTTCTCTGCCTTGGCGAGGTCCTCCTTGTACTTGTCCTCATCAGGCTTCTCAGGACGGGCATTCTGCTGCTTCTCTTGGGACGAAGTGGCATCGGCGGTAGCCACTGGGGCAGCGGAGGGGGTCGCGAGCTCAGCCATTTTGACGATCAATTGGAGTCGAAAATCCAATCGGGTGGAATGCGACGGACGGGCGAAAGTGGAGAGGGGAGGACCGGGCGAGGGAGATGGGGATGATCAAGGTCCTGAGGACAAATAATTGATAAATTGGGCGGGTCGCTCCCTCGAGCGGTGCACGGGTGAGCCGCGGCGACATACGGTTAGCGTGATTCCGACCAGTAGGAGCCGCCCTGACCGCGAACATGTACACTTCCACTCGACAACAGCAGCATGGCAGAGCACTCTCGAGGGAAAGTCCCCATCTTACTGCTGAAGACCAAGTCAGTGCCGACTGATACCTATGAGGAGCTTTTTTCGACCTGCGACAATGATCAGTACGCCCCGCAATTTGTGCCCGTACTCGAGCACAGGTTCAAGCGGGATGCCCTAGCCACTGTGCGCCAGCACATACTCAACCGAGGCCTCGTGCCGACATCGCAAAAGGGTCTTGCGACATACGGCGCCTTGATCTTTACTTCACAGCGGGCTGTAGAGGCATTTCATGAAGTAGTGGAGGACATTCGACGAGAGGGCGTTCATACAGTTGACGATCTGTTGCCTGAGAGCCTCCCTCTTTATGTCGTTGGGCCGGCTACCGCACGTGGGCTGCGCGCGTTGAATCTGAGCTGTCCCATTTTGGGTGAAGAGACAGGTAACGGAGAAGCCCTTGCGGGCTTCATTCTGGACCACTACAACGCCCTGTACCCGGGTGTCTTGAACCCACCAATTCTTTTCATGGTCGGCGACAAGAGAAGAGACATAATTCCAAAAACCCTGCAGTCTGAGCAGCTACCCTCCGATAAATGCGCCAAGGTAGACGAGTTGGTGATATATGAAACGGGCGAGATGCTGTCGTTCAGGACCGACTTCACCACGCAATGGCGAAAGCATGCAAACAGCGGATCGAAGCGCCAATGGGTTGTGGTCTTTTCGCCAACAGGCTGCCAGGCAATGCTCGAAAGTCTACACCTTCTCAATACCAGCACAGGGAGAGCGGAGAAGGCAGACGGCCCAAGGGACATCCTAATAGCAACAATTGGCCCCACCACTCGCGACTATCTGATTAACGAGTTCGGATTTACCCCAGATGTCGTTGCAGAGAAGCCAAGCCCAGAAGGCATTGCTGAAGGTATACGAGCATTCACGGAGTTACAGTTGTAGAAATCCACACAACTTCGTACCTCTACTCCGGTCCTTTTGTGTATGATGCTCTTGCTGCTGTGTCTTCGAAGCGGTTGTAATTTAGCTCAAAGTAAGTTGCTCTGATGCGGAGCTACATGGAAGGCTCAGCATCATGTAGATGTCACGGGCTAACAAAGGCAAGGTTCGTGTCCGAATCATAGCTAACCTGTATCTGTTCGCGGGTCTGGTCCTTAGTGTAGTACAACTTTTTTGTGACATCATCGACGCGAAACCGACGCGCTAGAGAGCAGCTCAAAGCCAGGTCGCGCCCCAGGACAACTTCATATCTCGTCACACGCTCTAGAGGCCTTCGGTTCCAACATTCTACTTCTGATCGAATCTCGTTCCCATCAGACTCCAACACTTCACCAAAATGGTAGGAACGCGGTCTTCAGCTCGTAACGGCAACACCGACTCGAGCCCAGCTAAGAGCGATGCTGTAGCTGGAACTAAGCGCAAAACGGAGGCAGACGCCGATACTGAGAGCTCTTCCAAACGCGGTCGAAAGGCCTCCAAGAACCAACCAACTATAGACAGCATGCTCGACAATAAGCCCGAGGATCCCAAGGTCGACGACAAGAAGACTGGAAATGATATCGACACCGAGATGCAAGAAGCTGCACAGGACGTGGCGGAGGACGCTGAGAACGATAAGGCTGAACCAAAATCGAGCGAGCAGCCAGTGCGAAGCGAGAGTGAGAAAGCCACTAAGGAGAAGAGTACGGAAGCAAATGGTGCGAATGGTCAGGAAACTAGTGGCAAGACAGATGCGTCTTCAGACAACAGAAGCGAAGAGGCAACAAAGCCTGAAGCAAACCATGATGGTGCTATCGAAGAGTCATCACAGCGTGAGAAGAAGGTGCCATCAAATATCCTCGAGAAAGGTGTCATCTATTTCTTCACGCGTAATCGGGTCAGCGTCGATGAAGCTGAGAGCGTGGGCGACCTCCAGCGCACTTTCTTCGTCCTCCGACCTTTGCCCACGGGTGCCAAGCTAGGCGATGGAGTCGTACAAGACCTCAAAAATAACCGTCTGTTTGCGCTACCCAAGAAAGTCTTCCCCAAGTCTCACAGCGATCGCTTCATGGCGTTTGTTGAGAAGGCGAATACGAGCATCCAAGATCTGAAAGACAACTTTTTCAAAGGGGCAGAGTACAGCACCCAAACGCAAGGCACTCGCCACATTGATCCTGTAACACCCGTTGCAGAAGGTGTTTACCTAATCACCCGGACTGAGGACGCTACTACCCATCTCGTATATTCGACTACGATCCCTTCTGAAATTGGCGAAGTCCAAGAGGATCTTGGCATCAAAGATCAAGGCAGCTTCATTATCAGCGTGAAGAATCCCGAGCGCAGTGGCCCAGCAAGTGCTTCACTACCCCAGAAGCCAGACTTCTCCAAGGAGATAATCGAGGAGTTCCGCGGGCTCGCCTGGGCTGAGGTCAAGCCCAAATACCTGGATCATGAATACTGCCAAGTCCTGCTTATTGGCGAGGACACTGACAAGGCAGTCGAGCCTACTAAAAAGAATGAAAGGAATGGCAAAGAAACGCCGAGGGATGAAATCGAACAGCTAGAGCACGAGGACGAGCTTCGAGTTGAGCATCTGAAGGGTGAGTCTAAAACTGTTAGACGTTTGTTTGCGTGCTAACTTGTTGCTAGGGGATGACTCGATTTTCGAAGATTTGAAGATCCACAAAGACGAGTACCCCAAGCTGCCTACCACCTGGTAGAGCGTCTTCGAGCGTCAGGCATCTGGTGCATTCTGAAGACTGATTTTTAGTCGTCGAACTACCTATCGGTTGATAAGTAAACAGAGGGCATTGCTGAAGCTCTTCAAAAACTCAAGAATAGGTCGATGGAAATGAAGGATGGAAGGTTCAATCGGAATGTAATCTTACCGAAAATGTATCTGATGCTCTGAGCAATTCAGACGGCGGCTTTCAGGAGAGTCCACGCTGACAGACGATCGTCAGAGCAAAGTATGGCGCAAAACCACGCACAGTGTGCTTAAATGTTGAGATACTACATCAAAACTGGACGTTGCAATCAGATCAGATTTTAAAGCGGGCAACAGGGTCTTGTGCGGCAACCTTTTAGAATGTGACGTTTTGGGGAGTACGCGCAGACGGCCTATTGTCTGACGTTTACTGAACGTTTTAATCCTTCTTTAACCCAACCTTACCGGCCTTCCGAAGACCCACAACTGCGATGATCACACACACTAACATGTACCCAAACATTGTCCAAAAACTCGCCCTGTACCCCTTCAGCAGCTCTCTAGGGTCGTCGGACCCTGCACTGCCATGACCACTGCCACCCTCGCTTCCGCTCTCATCACTCCCAATCACCCCCAGCGCAACGACTTGACAACTCCCCATGCCCAGGCTCATACCAAATTGCGCCACAGTATTGAACACTGCGCCTGCCAGCGCCTGATCCCTCTCCGGGAAACTATCACTCACGATGATCAACCCCACCGTGAACAGTACATCGGCCGAGAACGGCGCAAAGACCTGAGCCCAGAAGGTAAGGTAGAAGTAATTCCAGCTTGGATTGAGCAGCGCCATGAAGAGCGGGGACATGGAGCAGAGAATGGCACTGATCGAAACCAGGTAGAGAGCAGGGACTCTGTGGACAAAGGTACCAACGAGGATGTTGAGGAGTACGCCAGTAGCGAGGTTGGGGAGCAGGTAAAGGGATGCCGTTAATGGGGTTTCTTGCTGGATCTCTTGAAAGTAGAGGGATGAGAAGAGTTCAATGCTGTTCATGACACCGTACGAGATGGCGACCATGATGCAGGTTGACGTGAAGGGAATGTTCTTCCAGAGTTTGTTAGGGACAAGGGCGGGTTTCTTGGTGTGCTCACGGTAACGCATCCATGCTGGGAAGGCGAGGAGGAGGACGATGCTCAAGGCAAGGAGGCTTGCAGTCTCCGCCGATCGTATAGTGGTAAGATCGGCGCTAAGGATGCTGTCATATGTGAGTAAGTATGCTTGCCTGAAAGGTCGTAGAACATACGCAAGAACATAAGCCAGAACGGCCAGTCCACCACTTGAAATCATGGCCCCGATCCAGTCGACCTCTTTGCCCACTTTCTTCGCAAGCGCAACAATCCCATCATGGGCTCCTGTTAGCAATTTTGGCAAACTCCAAACAGCTGCGACAGCTGTGGCAAGCAAAGCACCTCCGGCCAGATAGAATCCAGACCGCCAACCAGCTTTTTCGACCAGAACACCACTGATCACTAGGCCTACAGCGAACCCAAGTGGCTGGCTGAACCCCAAACATGCGAATCCAAGGTTTCTTGCCCGCCCAGATGGCACAGCTGCTGAAATCAGTGCCACAGAGGCTGGAAGGTGCAGGGCCAGCGCGACTCCTTGGAGCGCGCGGAAGACGACGAGCTGCTCGCCAGTGTTTGCGAACCCACAAGACAGCGTAAATACTCCAATAAGTGCAATGCCGAGAAGCTCAACAGGTCGTGCACCGACAATGTCGGCGATGGATCCAGCGATCAGGAGGCACGCTCCAGACGTGAGGCCATAGACTGAAGAGGGCCACAGGTAGAGGGAGCGGTCGAGTGACAAGGAGCGTGCAATCTCTGGAAGGCCGATTGTAATGACGCCATTTGTAAAGCTGGCGATGAATCCCACGAAGGATGGCGTAAATATGGTGAGGAAAGTTCGCAGCTTTGATGTCTTTCGTGTGGAAAGGCTTGAGGATTCTGATTCGGCTGACTCTAATATAGAAGAACCGTTGGTCTGAGATCCACCGAGGGTTCGCGCTGAGTCCGCAGATGGCCTTGCGTTACGGACTGAAGGCTCCGGTACATTGGCCTTGGTATTGGTCTGCAGCTCGACAGCTTCTGTCAAAGTTGCAATGGACGTGCTCATCGTACTCGTATAGATGGTGTCAATACGATCCGATTGCACAAGTATTGCAAGTTGCTTGTCACCTTATATATTGCTGAAGGACCATTTATGAAAATTTGTAAACTCCGATGTTCAAAATTCTTTGTCCGTTGACGCTTGGGTTGCGCCCTACATGTCGCGAGTTTAGTCAAAGCGTCTACAGTATGATTGGTCAAGTCAAGACAAGATGGAAATTCAACAGCATGGCATTTTAGCTTCCAGCCGAGGTCTTGATCGAAGTCCACGGTCGTTCTGAGGACCTGGTCTGACGCATGTCAGATCAGTGCCTTTGGGAGGACTCACGCCATCAAGCCAAATGTAGGCTGCGATGACAAACGCGTACTCGCACGATCGTGCCTTCTACGGCTTTGCCGAAGCGAGGTGTCGCTATCACTGGCTGCAATGAGCATGCCCCGAGATGATCTGAGATGGGAGATGAGTTGGTTGTTGGCGCGTCGTCCCGTCCTAGATGTTCCGGATGCGCGTTGCTGCAGCAGCAACGTTGTTTACTATGACGTGCCTAAGCGCTCTTTCCCCAGCCACCCCAACCTCCACAATAGCATTTGCCAGCCACGCAGCATCTCAGCAAAAGTATCGAGGGCCACGCTCTCCTCTTCCCCACACATTCCAAAGTCACCATTTCTATCCTGAACTGATCTGACAAAATTCACTAGCTGCATTCGTTGTTCGACACTTTTCACCACCTGCGTCTGCTGGGCCCACATTCCACAGAGCCCGCGCATCATGGCGCCTCGCCCAGAGCTCGTCGCCGACAACCAGGCACAGGCGCTCTCGCCTCTGGCTACCCGTGCTCTGCACCTGGCCAAATCACTCGCAAAGCGCGAGGACTACAAGAATCTTGCAGCAGCGGGCGCGCGACCAGCGCAGGACCTGGCTGGCCCAGGGTTCCAAGTGCTGTTCGCCCTCATTGCCGTGGGCATGACTCTGATGGCCATCTGGTTCTTCTTCTGGGCCAAGAACGGAGGCTTCAAGTGGAAGAAGGACGACTGGGAGGACTACAAGTCGACCGTTCTGCGCCGCAAGGGCCCGGATGGCAAGACACTGTCTAATGCCACCAAGAGCACCAGGCTGGGTGGAGGCAGCGTTGTCCACGGCGGTAGCTACGGAGTCGAGAGCAGCGTGGGATACACCGATGAGACTGGTACCAGCGCCGATATGAGCGAGATTCGCGATGCTGAAGAAGGCAAGTCTCGCCATGGCCTTAGGGGCGGTGATGGCAAACGCCACAAGAAGCATCGCCGCGACCACACCAACGACTACAACGACCCAGATCTTGATGGATACCGTCACGAGAAGGCTGCCCGTGTTGGAGGCCTCAACCGTCAAGCTGATGGCATGTACACCGACTACTCGCCCACTGAACCCTCCGACCTTGGCTCCAACGTCTCCGGCAAACCACTCGTGAAGAAAGACAAGAGGGATCCCAAGAAGGAAGCCAAGGAGAAAGAGCGCCGCGCCCGTGAACGTATGAAGAACGCCAGAGCCGCCGAGAAAGAAGCCCTCAAGACTGCCGCCGCCGAAGCCAAGGCTCGCAAGGAAGCCGAGAAAGCAGAAGCCAAACGCGAGAAGGCCGAGCAGAAGAAGGCCAAAAAGACACGTTCCGAAGTCGGATCTGAGATGCCTGAAATGGCCGAAACCCGCACTGAATATACACGCGCCTTCACGGAGTACACTGCACCTTCCGAATACGACCGCTCTGAGGCCCGCGACTTCGCTCTAGCACCACCCAAGTCCCCCGTCAAGGCATCGACACCCGCCAAAGCTCCATCAAACGCTCGTCGCGCACCTCCCTCCGCAGCATACTCCTTCACAACTGGCGACGACGAGACAGCCACTGTGTATACTGGTGCCTACACCGAAGTGACCGACAACAACACTGCCGCCGAGTCTTCGTACTACTCTGACTACCGACCCAAGGCCGAGCGCTCCCAGGCACGCCAACAATCGCGCGACCGCACCTCGCAGTCACGTCCTCGCCCACAAGGATCCCGCAGTCGTCCTGTTTCCCAGTCACCGCAGAAGAAGCAGCGCAGCTCCCGACCACCGAATGCTTACACACCGTCTGATATCTTCACAGCCACCAACGGAGAAGCTCAGGGCCACATGTCCTACCCATGCCACATCCCTGGCCTCAGCCAGGCCGGCAGTGTTGGTGTGAGCGAGAGTGTGAGCCAGGTTGGCGGACCGAGCAGCCGCCGTCGCGAGCGCGAGCGTGGCGGCCGCGATGTCATGGCCGGGTATCGACGAGGAGGAGGGCGTCGCGACTCCCTGAGTGACAGCGACTCGTAGACGTGGGCCGGAAAGAAATGGTTTAGGAATGAGATTGCATGACCGGCGTTTTGGGTTTTGTTTACAGCAAGCGACGATCAATGAATCAGATTGTACTGTGTACAGATGAGCGATGGATACCAGGATTTGGGTGGATAATGGAGGAGAGACATACATAGATACCTCAATCAACGATGACACGAGACTTTTGTTCATTTGCTTGCACCATGACGAATCAGGATCACTACTAGGGTCGAGCTCAAATGGGCAGACTGACCGAAACAAAAGTGAACGTGACAGATAGATTGAAACACTATGTTGAGAATGAAGCAGAAAGGGTATATTCATTTCCAAATCACGAGTAGCGCTAAGAAGAATCGCGAGAACGCGACAAAATAGCAGAGAACTAGTCATATCGTAGCCGCGTGCATTTGTATTACCTTATCCCATCCTCCCATATCTCGGTTCGATTCGATGCAAGCCCAGCTCGACTGGAGCTGGCTGGTGGGGAATAGAGCAGTATGAAAACCAGAGGAAAAGTACTTGTACAGCGTAAAGGAGTGTGTATGTCGTGTTTGGTGATTCGTGACGGACTGAGAGCGCAATTTTGAGGTCGTAAGAGGTTGATGGTTGGTTAGATGCCTAGAAACCTGGGGTCGTACATCAGATTGTTACGGTCGTGGTTGTACATGTATGTTGTTTCTGTTTACAACTCGTCCTTGACTCGTTGTGTAGCCTTAGTAGCAGCGCTTGACATGCTGCTAGCTGCCTCACCAGCATTACTGGATGCGCTTGCGTACATTTCGCTGATACGCGAGTTTGCAGCCTCGACGGCAAGAGCGATCCTGCTGCTGGCGCTCTCCATAGCACCCTGTTCAGGACCGTAGACGGCGGAGCTGAGCTTGGAGTAGGCATAATCGGCATTCTCGCTGGCGACTGAAGCAATCGAAGTATAAGCCTCACCCGCACCGCTTGCGACGGACTCGTAAACCTCTCCTGCGCCGCTGGTGACCGAAGCGGCGTAGCCAGCAGCTGTGGGAGTACCAAAGATTGCTGCGCTGATGGCGGCTTGAGCGCTGACGGCGGCGGCAGTGAAGCTGTCCTGGGCCTGCTGAGTGCCGTAGATGGCCTCGCTAACCTGAGACTGGATGGAAGCATACGCGCTGGCGACGGACTCACTTGCCTGCTCAGCCGCACCCTTGGGAGTTCCATAAACAGCGATGGAGGCGCTCTCAAGAGCCTGGTCAATCTGCGCGCTAGCTTGGCTGAGAATGGTCTCGACGGCAGCCGGTGGGGTGAAGATAGAGCTGACGACTGATGAGGCAGAGGCGTAGGCATCGGCGGCGTATTCAGTCGCAGCTTCGAAGCTCTCACCAGCGTAGGAGCTGGCAGAACCGTACTGCTCGTTGACGTACGACTCAGCAGAGGCAACGACCGCAGGTAGACCAGTTGAGTATGCTGATGCGAAGCGGTTCATAACGCTCTCGGTAAAGTCGGGTTCCTTGCCAATAACCAGCTCAGAAATGAGAGCCTGGATGCCAGCGTATTGCTCGGCAGCCCTTGCAGTGGCTTGTGCGCCATACGCACCAGCCTGAGAGTAGACAGACTCGGCCCAAGGTGTGGGCTGGCCGTAAACCTGGCTGCTGGCCTTGGCGATCAATGCCTCCCAATTCTCACTGGCCTGAGAAGCGACAGATTCGGTCCAGGGCGTCTCAGAGCCGATGATGCTTGAGCTAACTTGAGAAGCCAGAGATTCAGCAGCGGCCTGGGCGTTCGATGCTACGGAATGAGCGCTGGCGGCAGCGGAATTTGCTGTATCAGAGACATCAGATGCGACGGAAGCTGCTGACGTAGAGGCAACCGAGACGAGTGACTCCAAAGTACCCTGCTGAGGACCGTAGACAGCGCTGGACGCAGCACCCAAAAACTCAGAGTAACGGCCATGGGCGAGTCCAATGGCTTCATAGTACTGGCGGCGAGCACTGTCAACGCCAGATGTAGGTTGAGTGGAGAACTGAGCCGAAGCTTGGCTGAGACCTTCAGATAGCCTGGACGATGCAATAGAGGAAACAGACTCGAAGTAGCCTTGAGTCGGGCCTGCCACATAGCTCTTCGCTGACTCAGTGTACTGGAGAGCAGCCTGCACCTGCTGGCTAGCAGCGGCTACAGAATCAGAGTATGCCTTCTCGAAACCAGACAACAATGTCTGGTAAGCAGGTTGCTGGGTTCCAGATGCAAGAATCGAGAGCTGAGACTTCGCGTTCTCGAGTTGTTCGCTGGCAAGGCTGACAGCGTTGCTGTAGCGCGAGCTCACTTCGACTTGCACGGTCTTGATAACCGCCGTGGGTGTTGGAGTGCCATATATAGCGTAGGATGCACTGCAGACTGTTAGTGTCGGGTTTAGCTGATCAAGGAGTTACTTACGCGGTCACTGCATCAGCGAACTTTACGGAGGCTACGCTCGTAGCACTTTCAAGCGGCTGTTGTTGGGTGCCGTACAAGGCCTTTGAGGCGGCAGCGAGAGCTTTGGCGTACTGTTCGCTTGCAAGGGATGTCGCAGATTCGACGCCTCCCTGTGTCTTCGTAGCTCCAAGTAAAGCTTCGCTAACGGCCTTGGTCAGCTCTGCTGCACGGTCACCAGCATCAGCAATAATGCTCTGGAGCTTGACAGAGTAGTTCTCCTCGTCATCTTCGTCGATGACATCGTCAAAAACAGGCTCCCTGGCCTCGACAAGAACCTGAGCAGCTACACCACCCCAGACCTTCTTGGTTGACTCGGTGGCAATAGAGGCCTTCTCAACAACGGCATCCTGGGCATCCGAGGCAACGCTAGACGCATCACCGCTGACGCTTGACACAGTGCTAGACACACTGCTAGCGGCCTCGCTGGCGCTGCTGCTGACGCTCGATGCACCATCAACAATGGCTTCAGATGCTTGCGAGAGCACACCTTGAGCTGAAGGAGTCTCTGAGCCAACGATTGCCTCCGAGACCTTTGATGAGGCATCTTCAACATTGTCTAAAACCTGCTGAGCTGCTTTGCGTGCGCGAGGAGGCACGGCGTTGTTTGTGAAATCGTCGGTAGCGTCTTCGGCCCAGATCTTCCACTTGGCAACGTCCTTGAGGCGGACTAGTTCGTTGACGTTCTTTGAAGCAATAGACATGGCCTCATCCTCGAGACGCTTAGCCTCTACGTGGGCGACGCGGAGGCCCTCGTGTCGGGAGCCGACAGACTCGACTTCGGCTTGCCATTCTGTAAGGGTAGTCTTTAGCTTGTGGTAGTTTTGCCAGTCCTTGTAAGTCACGCCGTCAGTCCATGCCCAGCGCATCCCAACCTCCTGAAGTCCAAGACCATGGATCTTCTCCAGGACCTCCACAGTACTCTTGACGGCAGCCTGTACGAGGGTATCAGTCTCCATGTCATAAGAGGCCTTCCACTCGCGGACATCTTGGGCCTTTTGCTTGACAATCTGTCCGAGCTCGCGAGCTTTCGCGTTACACTGCTCGTGTGCAGCTTCGAGATCCTTCTCGGTGGCATCCTCGGGGAGGGACTTGACAGTACGCTTGATGAAGCTCTTCAGGCTGGCGATGGTCGAGTCTGCGCTCTCTTCAAGCTTCACAATCAACGCTTTGCCGTGTCCGTTGACGCTATTCTCAACCTGGCGACTGGTGATTTCGGCAACGCGTTCATCGAGATCTTCGGCACCTTTATCAGCTGCTGCGGCGAACTTTGATTGCCACTTTCGGAGATCTTCGTTAAGCTTCTCCTTCAGTTCTTCGCCGGAGAGGTCGGAGCCCTTGGCATCGATGGATGCCTCAGCCTGAGCTTCAATGGAGGTAGCACTGGACGAGTCACCACCAAGGATGCTATTCACTACGCTTGAAGCCGCTTCGCTGGCCGAGCTGATGGAAGCAGAGGCAACGGAGGCTATAGAGCTGGAGCTCGACGCAGCGACAGTGGGAACAATCTTGGTAGAGTCAGTTGCAACAGTAGATCTACTGATGGTCAGCAAGGTGTCAGGGCTTCTTGATTGAGATGCTCACGTTTCAGACTCGACAGCGTCAACAACAGACTCGACCTTCTGTTGATCACGGTAGCGGCCCAGACGTTCAGAGATACGGACTAGCTGTGGCTCAACGTTGTCGCCATACAGGACGCGTATTTGAGGCCAGACATTGCGGACCAGGAAGGTCCAAGTGACGTCCTTGGCAGAACGAACGTGAGGGAAGACGACATCTACAATGACGTGATGGCCCTGCACACGAGCTTTACGCAAGTAGGGCAGAGAGGCCTCGTACGCAGGAAGGACCGACTTGTGGTAGACGCTGTTCGAGGTGGCCTTGGCCTGAGTGTAGTAAGGGCTAGCGGCATCAGACACCCTCTTGACGTGATGGCCAAGGTAAGCATCGTACTGTGCCTGGGCCGCGTTCTGGGCAGTCTGAAGGTGTGGGCGAACGGTCTTGTCCCATTTGGCTGCGGCTTGCTTCTGCGCCTGCTCGACCCTATGTGCACCGTATGTAGCGTACTGCTGCTTGGTGAAGCTAGCGGCGGGTGTGTAGACCTGGCGTTCAAAACGATCGGCGTAGGGCTTGACCTTCTCGACCTGGGGCGCTAGGTAGGTTTGGTAGTAAGGATCCAGGTAAGGTGCTGCGTAGGATCGAGCCTGCAGGTACGGCTTGCAGACGCGGGGAGACGTGTCGTTCAGTTGTGTCAAGGACGAAGGACACCTGAAGACGGCGGTCAGGATGAAGTACCATATCGACAATCTGAGCCTGTTAGCTTTGCTGCAGTATTTCGCAAGCAATATAAGACGTGGCATACCTCAGCACGATGCTTGTGACAGCTGCTGTGAATGATCTTCTTTGTTTGCGCTGGCGCACTGCGACACTGGATGACGACCTGGCTGTATGCCCGTTGACCTGGCCATTTGTGGAGCCTACGGTCGCTGCGCCGTTCACGTAGCCATTGGCTTTGGGCTTGGAGGCCTTCTTTGCCCGGCCATTGCTTTGTGGGGCGGCCATGGTCGCGGTGTTGCGACCTGGGGAGACGGTCGACGGCTGCTCGCGTGGTGTTGGCCGGTTATCGCTGAAGATGCTGGCGCGGTGCAACTATGGGCACCTGGGATGGCGGTCAGCACAGAAGGCAGAGAGTGGAGGAAGACAGAAACACGCACCGTGTGTGAGTTCAGGCGCTCGCAGTGCTAGCTGGGGACGCGGCGCTCCTGGCTTGAGATTGACTAGTGATTGAGGTGAAGGCTGCTAGCTGGGGTCCACCCGTGAGCTTCCTGCGCAGGCAATCTTGGAAGTGATGTAATTGCACGTGCAAGCGCGGGAACACAAGCAGGAATATCAAGATATCAAGGCAGGTGCAGTGATGAAGAGAGCAACGCGGCAGATGGGAGGTCTCGAGTAGCACGAAAGCACACGACCGCCGTGATATGTGTGTGCGGCCTGCTGCGATTCAAGCAGTGTCTCCGCCGTGCGCAGGAGGCACGCGCAAAGTGCTTCAAGATGCTTGTCCATGTGCGACATCACTGGCTGCCGCCCCCAGCACCCGTGCCTAGCTCCGCTGCAAGTGGCATCGACCTTGACTACATCTGAACGGCGACAAGCGGTGCCAGTGAAGCGGACGGTTCTGGAGATTGCGTGACATGCTCCTCATGAACCCCGCGCGAGTCTCGCCCTCTGCACGTCCAGCACGACGCCAGAGTGGAAAGCGCCAAGACTGCGGCGACGTCGCGCGACTTCCGCGTCAGTTCCGAAGAGCGAGCACCTTACCACGGTCTTACTGGCTCGTTGTCACGGCGCATCGCACCGAACCCCTCGACTTTCACCACGACTGAGACGCACATCTGCCAGTGAAGCAAGTTGCTGTCAAAGCAAACGCACTCTGAGGAACCACCCACCACCCGCGCGGCTACCATCTGATTCCAATGATTTCTTGAGCCTCTCCCACTGCGGCTTTCTGCCAGAACACGACCAGGTCTACTCTGCCGCCAGAGCACCACTCCACTATACACGGCCTCCCTCTACCATAGACATGGCCACTGACGCTGGGCCCCTTCACACGGGGTTCCCCGGCCGTGCACCCGACACAGCACCCGAGCCCGACCACGATGCCTTCCACGATACCCATTCTACAGCCTCGAACATGGCCGACAAGGACGATGCAGACTCATGCCGTATATGCCGCGGCGAGGGTAGCGCTGAGGAGCCGCTGTTCTTTCCCTGCAAGTGCAGTGGCAGCATCAAATACGTCCACCAAGAATGTTTGATGGAGTGGCTGTCACACACACAGAAGAAGCACTGCGAGCTGTGCAAGACCTCTTTCCGCTTCACCAAGCTGTATCACCCCAGCATGCCGAACCGTATACCCACGACCGTCTTCCTGCGCCGTGCGGCTTTGCACGTGGTCAACATGTTCCTCACTTGGTGCAGGGGAGTTTTGGTGGCGTCTGTCTGGCTGGTGCTCCTGCCCTGGTGCATGCGAGTCGTCTGGCGCAGCCTCTTCTGGGTCGGCGATGGCGGCTGGGCACCAGACATGTACACATCTCTCCCAGACGCAGCGGACCGTATCAAACCCATCATGTCCAACCCGGCTGATCTGGAAGCGATCCGTTCCTCGCTGGAGGCTGCAAAGGCCAATGGCACAGCACAGAACATGAGTCTGTCCGAGCTACTGATGTCAGTGTCAACAACAGCTCAGCAACACAATATAACCACACACGAGCCGATCCTGTGGACAATCGCAAAGCGCCTGTTCCTCGGCTGGCCGCACCACGTTACTACATTCGCACCTCCCTTGTCGAATAACACCGAGTTCAACTCCACAACAGACGCCCTAGGCTTTCGCAATCCTTCGCTGCTTTCAGATATATCTTGGTTCCACTGGTTCAGTTCGGAGACAGCAAATCGATTCTTGATCGACGTTTTCGAGGGTCAGATTATCACCATGTTGGTCGTCGTCGCATTCATCCTGATATTCTTGATCAGAGAATGGGTTGTCCAGCAGCAGCCAGTCGTTAACATGGTAGCGCTAGGAGGCGACGGCGCTGCGCGCGTTGATCGAGCTGCGGCCCAGGTCCAGGAAGAAGAAGCAAATATCGCACCTAGAGAGCATGAGGAAGATGTTGCTGACCGTGACCAAGTCGAGGAGCCCGATGAGCCCATCGTCGTGCCTGAACCGAACTCGAACACAGTCGCAGGCGTGATCGAGCTTGGAGCCCGTCGGCCAAACAACTTCCTTCAAAGGCAGCGAGAGCTGGCTGGCCAGCTGATGTTAGATAATCCCGACTTACCACAGCGATTAAAACATGCTCTGCAATCCGAAACAACCGAAGAAGGAAGGGCGACAGTCATTCAAGGCTTGTCCGAGGAGCAGGTCAACATGATCAGCATGATCTACGATCAATCACTCATTGACGCTTACGCAAGCTTAGCTGCAGAAGAAGATGGGCAAAGCCCTACTGAGACCCTCCCCCCGCTCTCGGGCAGCCCACACAAGCCACGGAGAGACCAGCTCGAACCCTCCGATGCAGACGCTTCTGGGCCTTCTCAGCGACCGGAGATGCCTGCAAGGGATAAATCATTTATTGCAACAGAAATACGCCGCAGCCTAGAAGAAGGTTCCTCTTGGTCATTCGACAATGTACCCTCGACTTCGGAGGGCGACACCCGGGATACCGTTCCCAACAATTGGAATGACCAAGCTCCGGGAGAAGTATCAGGGAGCCGCGACCATGAAGCAACACACTCTGACAATGAACCTGGCAGCGAAGGAAGTAGTGGGAGTTGGCAGCAAGTGTCTGATGTCCATGTGGAGGGCGATTCCGACCAAGTGCTGGAAGGACGACAACCACAGGACAAGGGTAAAGGCAGGGCTAACGACAACCTCCAGAGTGATATGGGCGAACCCTCGGACAAGGCCAGCGCAGAAGATGTGTCAGATGCCGAAGAAGGTATTCGAGTCGAGACTACGATGCACGTCGATATCGCAGCCGAACAGCTTAGAATGGAGGAGCCAGATCAACCAACACCAGTCGAGGCGTCTGCGGCTGGAGCCGTACGTCCTGCGCCAGTCGAGGCGGTTCACGCATCGTTTATGGACTGGACCATGGACTGGATCTACGGCCCTACGGATCCAACCGCACGCCCTGCTGAGGAAGCTGTAAACGATGAACACGTTGTGCGCAACCTCGAGGAGGAAGCACCTTTTGTCCCGTTTGCTGGCAACGAGCCCCTTGAGCCCGCCGGTGCAGCCATTCAGGATCCTGAGGTCGCTGCCGCTGCTGCTCAGGCTGGTATTGACGTCAATGACCAGGAAGCGATCGAGGATGCAGAAGACTTGGAGGGTATCCTTGAGCTCATTGGTATGCAAGGACCACTTGTGGGCCTATTCCAGAACGCCCTGTTTAGTGCAGTCCTAATCTCCGCAACGTTGGCATGTGCTGTTTGGCTGCCATACCTCTGGGGTAAAGTTGTAATCCTGTTCATGGGGAGCCCCATTTCGCTCTTCATCAAGCTTCCCTTACAGATCATCGCCACGGTGACAGATCTATTGGTAGACTTCACGCTCGTGGTAGCTGCAGGCTTCACGTATTGGGCCTCCAGATTCCTCTCGACGATCATCAAGCTAGCGACCAAGGGCGAAGGATCGGAGTATTTTGATAATTTTCTTCGCAGCCTCTCTGTACCTGCACAGTCGATTGCAAGGAATGCTGTGGTCCGCATTACGAAGGCCATTCTCGACTCATCACTTGCATCGAGCCCCGGCTACTTCAAGTTGTCTATCAATTCGCACGCAGCGCTGAGGAGCCTTCAGAATTCAACAGCAAGCGCTCTGAACCAGACAAGCCATGCATTTAGCGCAATGCTCCAAGAGGCGCAATCTGAGTCGACGTTTGGACTGCTCTGGAAGGGACTTGGTCACGCGATAGGTGGCGTAGGAAATATCCTTCAGAAAAGTAGTTCACTCCTCGCCTGGTTATGGACATCAAGGTCATACAAGATTACTCTTGACATGAATATTGGGGCCACCAAAGATGTCACTTCTGCACTAGAGCATTGGACGGCAAACGACCGTCTGATAGCCGTTATTGCAGGTTACACTTTCTTTGCTCTGGCTGGAGCCGTTTACCTCCGACGTGGAACTCCGCTCAGCTCATCGCAGCAAGGCCAAAAGATTGAGCGCATCATAGCCGAGATCCTGCAACAAGCCGGCGGTGTGCTTAAGGTCATTCTCATAATCAGCATCGAAATGTTGGCATTCCCACTGTACTGCGGGTTACTGCTCGACCTCGCCATGCTGCCCTTGTTCAAGAACGCTACGCTCTACACACGATGGCAATTTGCTTGCGAGAGTCCCTGGACAGCTGGCTTTGTACATTGGTTCATTGGTACCTGCTACATGTTCCACTTCGCACTCTTCGTCTCCATGTGCCGCAAGATCATGAGGAAAGGAGTGCTATACTTCATTCGCGATCCAGACGACCCGACCTTCCATCCTGTCAGAGACGTCCTCGAGCGCAGCGTCACCACCCAACTCCGAAAAATCGCGTTCAGTGCTCTTGTTTACGGTGCCCTGGTCATCGTATGCCTCGGAGGCGTTGTGTGGACATTAAGCCGCGTCACATATGGTGTGTTACCCATCCACTGGACTACTGAGGCGCCATCGCTGGAGTTCCCACTCGACCTGCTTTTCTACAACTTCCTTACTCCAGTCATCATCAAGGCGTACAAGCCGGGAGAAGGGCTGCACACCGTCTGCACATGGTGGTTCAAGAAGTGTGCCAGTGCTCTTCGGTTATCGCATTTCCTCTTCAACGAACGAAATGAGGACGAGGAAGGCCACCACGTCAGGTCTACCTGGCTCAGCTGGATTGTCGGTCGTAAGGGTGATGTCAATACATCGCAGGATGAGACAGAAGACAAGAAGACAAATCAATCCGGTACTATCGATGCTTATTTCGTCCCTGACGGTCGATACGTTCGGGCACCTGCTTCGGACCAGTGCCGTGTGCCCAAGGGGCAAGCTGTCTTCGTTGACGTTGACAAAGACAATGTGCGCAAGGACGGCAACACTGACAGTGGCGTGCACAACTCAGACTTGGTGCAGATGGTCTACATCCCGCCATTGTTCCGCCTTCGCATTGCGTGCTTTGTTGTCACCATCTGGATCTTCATGGGCGTGAGTGGTATCAGCGTCACCATCATCCCGCTCACGTTCGGCCGCTATCTGTTCTCCCTTATCCTGCCTTCCACGGTCGAAATGAACGACATCCACGCGTTCTCACTCGGCGTGTACACGCTAGGCAGTATTGCATACAGTGGCTATCAACTTTACAAACTTGGTGCGTCGCTCAACCGGCCAAATATCTCGCCATTGGCACAATTGCGCTCCATCGCAGCTACAGCCAGTCGAGTGAGTCTGACAGTTCTCCGCTTCAGCTACGTATGGGCGTCACTTATCTTCGCCATTCCTCTCCTTTGCGCTATCCTCATCGAGCTCTACTTCTTGATGCCGCTCCACGCATGGATGGGTCCCAGCGAACCGCACGTCGTCCACCTGATCCAGGACTGGACACTGGGATTCCTCTACTCCCGGCTCGCTGCACGTCTCATTTTCGCGAACCGCAATACTCGACCCGCACAGGCATTTACTCAGGTCGTGCAGAGAGGCTATCTCCACCCGAACGCCAAGATCGCGACACGCTGCTTCGTTTTGCCCGTGCTCGCGCTCTTCGCTGTTGCTGTCGCGGTCCCTGCTTTCTTGGCCTGGAGTTCGACCCACCTGCTCTACCGCGGGGCGAGTGAAGCAACCAAGAGCCAGGTTTGGCGATATAGCTTCCCTGCTGTTGGACTGACTATTGCATTTGCGTTTGCGAGCAGAGTGTTGGCCAGGATTGTTACGAGGTGGAGACTAGTTGTTAGAGATGAGGTGTACCTCATCGGGGAGAGACTGCATAATTTTGGAGAGAAGAAGGCACCACAAACAAGACAGGAGGTGGGAACGCAGACCCATGTTGGAGGCAGTGAAGGAACATAGACTGTGCAGGGGTAACGAGTGGAGTGGAGAAGATACGGCATAGATTAGTATTATTATTGCATGACAGGCGTTGTGGAAGGATACCCAGAGAGTTGGCATGACATTCCTTTGTTTCTATTTTCTTACTCCGCTCCATAGTCGTAATAGCTACAGGCGATTACTTGTCTTATTCCTGCAGGGTCCCACTCTAAAGTCCAAGTGGATGACAGTTAACGCTGACGATATCATCTCAGAGTGCCTAAGACTCCGGAACATGCGGGGCTGATCTCCTTGGGCAGCTTACACTGACCTATTTGCTGATGCTGATCAAAGTGAACGTCAATTTCGCCACGTGGGCTTGCAGGCTCGCCATTTGCAGGTTTTGGGTGATATGAACTTGATTCGTAGCACACATGCACACCCACAAGCGCTCTACACACGCTTGCGGCCAGCCGCCAGACAGCGCGCCGACAATTAATGAATAATGCCACGTCGTCGAATCTCTCGTAATGAGCGGGAAAGGACTGGATATCTAATGCGCCCAAACACCATGCCATAATGAAACCGAAACCAATGTAGTGCTTATATCCATGTAAGGTAAGACGCGGCCGCAAGCATAAGCGGTACCGCAATCGATGCGTAGCCATTCACGACCATGTTGTGCGGCGCTGGCGAGCTTGTTGTTGCGTAGACAATCTCGAAGCCGATCTGCTCAGCGGGCTGTGTGCTGTTGAAGCAATTGGATGAATTGACTTCTGGAACGTCCTTGGGGTCGGCGAATGTGATGTCTGCGCACTGCAATATTATTAGTTCTGGGATCTTTTACAATTTGAGACAAATGGAAGCTCACGTTATACAAAGCAGCGCCGTGCTGCGCTAGCTCAATGATCTGGATTGTCGCGTTGTCGCCAATATTGGGTGTGAAATTTGCTGGCAGCGGAACCTGTGGAAGGCAGAAAGTGCCATTGTATTGCAGATTAGAAGGACCAGTGATCTGAAAAACGGGCAACATGCTGTGCGAGTAGTTGAGCGGTTCGTTGCCATATCCCATGTTGATGTAGAACTGTGCGCGTGAATGTCCGGGGAACCATCCTGGTTGGATGGCTACAGCACCGCCTTTCACAGGCCATTTTGTGCGATTCTGCGATGTTGGCATGCCGCCGCCTGAACTATATTAGCTGGATATCGAGGGGCTAGGTGCTTGGATCCGAACATACATGGGTACATCCACTGCATTCCATAAGGATACCCACGAGTGCCATTGTCGTAATTGATTCCCAGCGACCCGGGGACGATGTTAGGGTCTGTTGGCGATGTGGTTCCGTTCGTGTGGATGTTGTTTCCTCGCCAGAGGGGGTAGGTGATAACGGTATGTGCGGCAGTAAGGGACGACCAGCTGGCGACAAGGTAGACGAGCTCGGTGAAGCGGAACATGTTGGCGACTCCAGAAAACAGTGTATCGGGTCGATGCAAGTTCCCTTCTCTTTTGTATTCGGTGCACGGTTCAGATATCGAATGTCACAAAGCAAGCCAGCAGCATGCGGTGGCGGGGGCATCAGCACTTATGGGACCTCACGGCACGCCTCGTGCGACACGTCCGATTCGACGATGCGAACGCCTCAAGCGAATGGAGCTCTGCAGAAGGTCCGCCGCTTCTGCGTTCGCTGGCTGGCCAGGCATTGCATGTCACCCACTGTGTCGGCAATGGTGAGCAAACTTGCGCGAATAGGCTTTGAAGTAGCATATTGGCTTGCCAGGGTGAGTCGACCAACGAGCTGCGGGATGCACCTCGCGCTCCCGCCCCCAAGACAGCCGGGCCAGATAGCGCACGCTGGGAGAGATGGAGGCGTGCGATCTGATTCGCCGCCTTGGTGTGATGGGCTTGCGACCTCTGCAGGTCTATTCAGTCCCGGGTGTTGGTCTGTGCGAAGCGCCGACTCCACCTCCAAGTCAGGTCGAAAACGTGGATCAGCCCGTGCAGTTAAAGGTGCGCATATCCATCGCGCGCGACTCGGTATGTGATAGTGTGATCAGAGCGTGATGCTACGTGTGTCCGCGCCTTGGTGTTGTGGAATTCTGTGAAAAATGGAGCTGGAACAATGCATCCATACATCCTTGCCTAGATGGTCATCATCATGGCATGCTCATGGCAGCACGAGGTCTCAGTCAGCATAAGCAGCGTGCTGGTAATGTTGAGTGGTTATGGGACTGGCACCTGCTTTGGGTGATATGCAAGTGGCGACTGTGACGGACGCAGGGTATTGTTGGATGCGGTGCAGTGGCAGAGCTTGTTGGTTGTGCCTGATCAGGAACGCCTCTCGATGCCCGCGCAAGCGAGCCCGTTGCGGCGGACCCTTGGACTTGGCAAGAGCAGTCGATGCTCTCGCATGTTGGCTCCAGGGCAAGGCGCACTCTAAGCGCGAACCAGACAGGGAAGGTGCGGGGCGGGAAGGCTTCTTTCCTGGTGCAAGAAGTAGATAAGGAGAGTGACCATGGGTGGAAGGCTCAGGCTCCACTGTGGGCAGCACATTGCGATCGGTCATCTTCTTGAGCTCCAGGCCACCCAGTCTTCCATTGCAAAGGCCATGCACTCTACGGTCCGTTATTTTCTCTTCCTGGCTGCCTGCTTCTATCTCGTGGGTTGTGTTGGAGCCTACATGTTTCTCCGTCGATGATTCCTGATCCATGGACTTCGTGCTTTTGCTCTCTGGTCTCCAGTCTGCTCGCACCTTCACCATGACCTCGGCCCAAAGGAACTGCGTCATGCAGCTCTGCTTTCTCGTGCTTTTGACGCCCTGTAGACATCTGCTCTGCCTTCTGTGTACGGCATCCGCCATTTTCCCTTGAAGATGGGAAGAGTCCAATTGTCAGTACCAAGATACCACTGCCATACCGGTTCTAGCGTAAGTTCCAGTTGATAGACAAATCCAAGAGATTTTGTAGATATTGACTGCGGTGTCGTCATCGGAAGGGGGCATAAATGTTAGTGATTACTTCCAGCCCTGTTGGCCAACGCAGGCGGCGGCTTTTAACATGGTGATGAATCTGTGGTGATGTGTGTTTTGTAGAAATACTATGCAGACGTCAACGAAACTCATGTTCGTCCGGCCTATGGAGGACATTGTGGGTATGAGCGAGGTATATCACGGGGGCCCTATCGGTGATCCTAGGTTTTAGACGAGGTACTTTGGGAAAGACAACAGCCTAGTGGAGCGTGAGGGATCTCAGCGTTATGTACCACTGCGCTGCTGAGTTCCGTAATGCAAGCCCACCAACGACTCCCAATCAAAAATAGCTTGGCGGTGCACCTTTATGCATGTAAATCTGTATATCATTGAAGTGTGGCTGGCAACGTGCAGTATTCAACCTATCCAGCGATTTCCAAGGCTTAATTCCCTCCCTCCACAGGTATGGATATGCCAAGACTCTTTAGGCGAGCAGTCGCCGCATCCACAAGTGCAGTATTGCGCTGAAGTAGCTCCTGGATATACTCATTCTCTTGCCTGCGTGAGTACGACGGTACTTTCACACTGCTAGCTCGTGACTGTTCCTCCTGTGAATCCTGTTGTGAATCCTCCACTTGCTTCGCCAGCGTCTTGTGGAGCTCCTTGAGTTTGTTCAGGCGCTGCCATGCTGGGACTTCGCTTCCGTCGACATCGTCGGTCAATGTTCTATTAGACTTGTCCACAGAGCTGTCCATTGTTTGCAGTTCATCGATGTAATTGGCTTCTTTCTCACTCAGCTCGGCCGAGCCGACGCTGTTCATTTTCCGGCGAAGGCTCTCATAGCGTGCGTTGATTGCATCCTGCCTCTTTCTGACTTGCTCCAAGCGGTCGTCGATCTGGGCCGTTCCGTACACAGACCCGGTGTCTGAGGGCTCTTCGTCGTTGCCGATGACAGCATCAATCTTTGGTACAACCTCAGCTGTCCTGTACACTTGATCTCTGAATTCATCTTGTAGACGTGTGGCACGGTTGAATAGATCAGCGACGGCTTTTTGAAGCTTCTCAGTTTGTGTAGACAGCACTCGGTGTACATCCATCAGCAACTCCAGGTTAGCAGGCGATAGTCTGACCTCGTCCCTGAGTGACGCTTTGTGTCGTGCGGGGATATTGATCGAGCTGAGTAGGTCGAAGTGATCGTAGAGCTCTTTGGGCGGCTGCCAGGCTTCGCGGACTTCCTTTCGAGGAACTGCGTCTTCTGAGTATTCAGCAAGGTCTTCCTCTGTAGGCACACCGTCCTCAGGAGCATCAAGCAACGCAGCCTGAGGCTCATCATTGACTGTGGTCAGAAGCAGGTAGCCAACGTTGCCATCCTCGACAATGACAGCTGAAGTGACCTCCTGTTCAGCAGTGCTGTTTGTCGATCGGCGCTCCAGGTACTGCGTGACTTGACTGCCAGCTGACCCGAGCAGACGTTGCAGACGGAACTCAGCCCCTTCTGCGTGTGGCTCGGAGAGCTCGTTTTCGAGCTTCCGTATCCAGGGCTCCATGGAGATGTATGTGACTCCACTAGAAGTGGAGACGAAAAAGGAAAAGTCGGTGTGTATGTCTGGTGTAATGGTCTGACTGAAAGTTGACTCGCCAGTTCCTTTCAGTGTAATGGTCTCTGTGATGATAAGGTCATGCTCGGCCTGCGTGACTTCGAAATCGTCCTAGAGAATATTAGCCAAGCAACTACGACACCATTGGAAACGTACCTCTGCAGATGGAAGCCATCGGCCAGCAATCCCCTCCAAGTCAATGCAAACATGTACTTGACACGTATCCGTCAGCAGGCAAACAACAGCTGCGGGCAAGCCCTCAGCAGCCTCGTCCTCCGAGCCGTCCGAGAAGGTTTTCAGAGAGTACACAATCATATCGCTCAGTTCGAAATCGTCCACCTGGGGTGTGATGGCGAACGGGCCCTGCAGAAGCGGGACTGCCGGTGTGCTTGACGGGCGATTGAAGACCTTGATCGAGTCCCCATTTGGCAGTGCCTCAACAAACGGCTCCTCATAGAGAATATCAGATAGCCACGAGAGCTGCTTCTCTGATGTCTTGACGTCCTCCTTGGGCGCATCATTAGCTTCCGACAGCTCAGTGTAGTTGATATTGATGGACGAGGCGAGGGTCTGCAGAAAGGTAAATGCGCCAGGCGTTTCGACCAACTGCCATCGACTGGGAAGTACGGGACACAGTGCATACACGTTTCCAATGACAGTGGCAATCCATAGCGTCATGGGGGCCCAGCCGTGTACTCCCTCCTGCTCTGGGAAATCTCCAAAGCAAGCCGATGCTACCTCCAGCTCCACTGAATCTGGGGAGAAGCCCTTCGACGCTCCGTAAATCGAGGCGCCGAGGTCGTCCTGATCTTTTTGCGCATTGATCAATTTGACCAGGTCGATGGAAAGTGTGGGTTCGCTGAATGTCGACCTGTCTGCACGGTTGACTTCCCAGAGTCGCACTACGCCTGCCCTGGTGATAGTAACCAGACACCGGCCATGGTAGCCAAGAGGATGCCACAGTGTTGTCGCGATCGGTGACTCCTCGAGAACGTGCGCGGTGGGACCGACCTGGAAGGTCTTTGGTTTGATTGGGCTGTCGTCGTTGCCAGATTCGAGGAGCGAGGAGTCGGGGAGGGTCACGACATGGACCGTGTGCGACGTCGAGACTGCCAGGTAGTCACCGCCTGGGGATATGGTGAGGCGAGTGATGGGCAGCGGTATTGACACTCTGAGGGTGCGGTATGCGGGCGCCAGGCCTTCCTTCAAGTTCACCAGATCCGCCCATCTGATCTCGTGCCCAACTGCCACAAATATCTCCGAGCCTCTTGTTGCAATTGTCTTCCGCGGGCCCAAATCCTTGCTCCTTGCTGCGGCGCCGTTGCCGTTGCTCTGCTTAGGCGCAAACAGATGGTAGCCCGGGTTGGGGCGCGAGAGCCATTCGGGCGTGTAGCTGAGGACTTTCGGCATGTCGGCCAGCTCTCGTGTGCCGCTTCTGTTCCGGCGCAGCGGTGGGATTGGAGGTGTGGAGGGTGAGAGCAAAAGTGCAGCGCGCAAACAAAAGCGAGAGCAACCGTGAAAGAAGCTCGACGCGTGCCGGTCTTGGCGCATGCAGCTACCTGAAGCTCTCCCAGTCGACCACCACGACACTGTTACCACACCAACCATACTCGCAAACCTCTCCACCACCTGCTCAATTGAGTCGCGTACATCATCACTACAGCCTCTGCGCAGTTCTGCCCACGATGCCGGCGCTCAGAAGCACAATCGACCGCCTGGACAAGCCGAGTTCCTATGCCACAGCAAAGGTGCGCCCTTGCACGCCATACAGTCTGCGTGCAGGTGCTGACATGTCCAGCAGAAGCGCAGAAGGAACCGCGACGATGACGAGAGAGGGCCCACCCCCGAGCCCGAGGACAAGCTGAAGGATGCGACCACACTCTACGTCGGCAACCTTTCCTTCTACACCACAGAAGAGCAGATCCACGAGCTGTTCTCAAAGTACGTGGCCCATCCCATCATATGCACTCCACCAGTCCACTGCAAAGATGACACAATCTTCGTTAATCCCAGCTCACTCCGATGCACTCGCTGCACTTGAGGTGAAAGCGAAATCACGTCTGAGCTCATGACTTCGTTGGCGCGTTGCCGCAGAAATGATCAAGATTTCTGCTAACCAGCGTCCAGATGCGGTGAGATCAAGCGCCTCGTCATGGGGCTCGACCGCTTCCAAAAGACACCTTGCGGCTTCTGCTTTGTTGAATACTACACACACCAGGACGCGCTGGACTGCATGAAGTACATTGGCGGCACGAAACTCGACGAACGCGTCATCCGTACCGATCTGGACGAGGGCTTCGCCGAGGGCAGGCAGTACGGGCGCGGCAAGAGTGGTGGACAGGTGCGCGACGAATACCGCAACGAGTACGATCCTGGACGGGGTGGTTACGGCAGGGTGTACGCGGATGAGTACGACGAGCGATGAGGGCAGCGAGAAGAACAAAAGGAATACCACTGCATGGAAGGAGTTTGGCGTCGTCCTTTCAATCATGAGATCTGCGGGCTGTGTTTTGCACACGTCATGCCCGTTCTAGGTACATTACATCTAACAAAACTAGTGCCTGTCTTCTGAACGCCTTCGCTGATGCTATGCGCCCCCTGATACGCCCCGTAGCCTCTACCTTGTACGTTCGGCCAGCTCAAACGTCTGCCTCCGCTCGGCCGCCTTAAGAACCTCCTCCAGCCACCACACGTGGATGCGTGGGTCCTCTGTCAGCTCTGGGTGGAAACTGCAGCCAAACACATTGCCCTGCCGCACAGCGATAATATCCTCCCTCTCAGCGTGGTCATGCTCCTGGTTCTCCTGCAACCCCGGCGTCTTTATCGACAGCGTCGCCATGACCTCAACGTCCTTTCTCACTTCCTCCTCGGCCAGTTCGTCGACCGGTATCTTACTCGGCGCGACAACCGTTCCGTCCCTCTCCTCCTCGTCCGTCTGTACACCCGTCACATGCGGCAGTATCTTCTCCACGACAGGAGCGCGAATGAAGACACATCGGTATGGCTGATCGGCGCCCTTGTCCGCCGTGTCCCCGAGGAACGGGAGATGGAGGTTTGCTTGGAAGCTTTCTTGCTGGCGCCCAAAGTGGTTCCTGTTCACTCGCACGTCCAGGCCTCCAATGAGCTCTTGTCCGCCTTTCTTTGTTCGGTTGGCGCTTTCTGCAAGCAAGATCAGGCCTGCGCATGTGCCCCAGGTTGGTTTCCTCTGCACCCTGCAGTCTCGTCAGTTACGCGCGCACACGACACAACCCTCTCCAATAGAGTACCTACTTGACAAACTCCCTCAGCGGCTCCAGTATCCCGCTCCTGGCAGCTACCAGACTCATAGTTGTGCTCTCGCCACCGGGGATGATCAGGCCTTCACACCGTGCCAGCTCATGCGGTGTGCGCACCTCGATGAACTCCCACTTGGTGTCTGCGCCTTTCCGCAGCTTCAGTTCCTTCGCCGCCTGTCGCAAAAGCTGTACATGTTCGCTGAAGGCACCCTGCAGGGCGAGAACGCCTACTGTGAAATCGGGAATTGTGACAGTCATCTTCAATTGATTTTCGAAAGTGTCACGGCAGAGTAACAAGGTCAAAAGGCTTCCGAGTCATAGCAAGTGTCGCGAAGGTGTGGAGTGCACTTCCTATCGATAACAAAAATCTGGGGCGCGCCTTCAAATCGGAGTGCTCCCCGAGGGACAAGGGTCCAGCCAAACGTCAGAAACCGGCCCCGCCATTGCCGTTGATAGCCACATAACAGCACCGCTCCTCGAAGTACGGGCACAGAACGTGGGTCGGTGCTTCTACTCATCATGGCAGATCCAGATCCAGACGCGGAAAAGAGACGCGGTCTCACGTGCTGGCTGTTGGATACTCGGTCGCTATGGCCCGGGGACCGTATTGCGGAGTCGGTATGTATCGCACCACCATGTATACATCCACGACAAGCAAGAAATAGATCTGAAGTGGCCGCAAGGAAACCATGAAGCAAACTAACATGACTTCCAGGCCAAAGAAGCACTCACACTCATCTCCCAAGAAGAACGGGACTCGATACTACGGAAATACCACATTGCCGATGCGAAAATGAGCCTAGCCTCCGCACTCCTCAAACGCCTCTTTGTCCACCAAACTCTCGGCATTCCCTGGAGATCTATAACCTTCGGCCGCAAACGCAACCCCAAACACGGCAAACCCTGCGCTCTGTTCCCCCCTCCCCTCCACGGGCCTGCACCATGCGAGTTCAACGTGTCCCACCAAGCCGGCCTCGTGGCCTTGGTAGGATGTAAGACGGAAGATCTGGATGCAGAGCTGGGTGTCGATATTGTGTGTGTAAACGAGAGGAACGTGGGGAAGACGATCGATGCAGAGGGTTTCGAGGCGTGGGTGGACATGTATGCCGAGATCTTCAGCCACGAGGAGACGTTCGATATGAAGTACAACGCACCTTCCTTTCCCTTGCTCGACGGGACCATGGTAACGCCTGAGATGCTGGGGCGGAACGATCGGTGTTGTTCAAACGGGAAGACGCTTTCTGTCCGGTTGCCAGATGGCTCGCAGCGCACCTTCAGCAGCGATTTGTTGATCGATGCGAAATTGAGGCGTTTCTACACCTTCTGGTGCTACAAGGAAGCATACATCAAGCTTGATGGTGAGGCACTATTGGCTACATGGATCCCACAACTAGAGTTCAAGCATGTTCGAGCGCCCAATCCTGGGACACCGGCGCGGTGCAGCACGCATGGCGTGTGGGGAGAACGTGTCAGTGATGCGGAGGTGTGGTTCAAGAATGTGCATATGAAAGAGTGCCGATTGGAGATCCAGGCTTTTGAAGAGAACTATATGATCGGGGTTGCTGCAAAGGAGAGAATGTTGAACAGTGGGAATGAGGGGCTACCAGAGGTGTTGACCGAGTTCAAGGGGTTGCATTTGGAGGAGGATGTCATGCGGGTCGCGAGAGGGGCCTAGAACTGAAGCATATGTCAGGGTTTGGGAGCATCGCATACACATCGTGTTAGTTTAGAGGCCTATATTGAAGCGCATCACGCACAGCGTGCTTTTGCAGTCGGAACGATAAGCCGCCACGAGTACTCATGTTTTCGAGCTATCCGAGGCATCCAAGGTGTCTTTGTTTGGGTCGTAATCTCATGTATGGTATGAAGACTACAGGTGATCCTAGGCACATTAAACTATCACCTGAATCATGCTGAAGACTTTCTTACGGCTTCCTTAATGCGTGGATTTGTAAGTGCCGCTTCCAAACGCCCTTAGTACGGGGAAAGCAGCTACTACCTTGTAGTAGGAGGCGTTGAAGCAGCCGGCAGTTCACTTGGTGCTCTGCCACCACCAATCTCTATAGGCGCTTGATTTGCTGGCGCCTCTGCCGCGTACGTGTAGCGGTCTTTGTCCGCCACTGGTACCGAGTTGTAATGATAATTCGGAGGCAATGCTGTCGTCGCTGCATTCCCCTCGCTCGTAGCCACACCCGCCACCTTGGCTTTATTCTTCCCCCGTTTCAGAAGTAGAAGTATAAGACCTAGTATGAGTATAATGACTACTAGAGCACCGAGTACAATTCCAGCGATAGCACCTTTCGAGAGGCCGGAGCTGGAGTTGTTGGCTGATGGTGGTAGCGATGACGAGGTCGGTGAAGGTGGTGACGAAGTTACAGAGAGCTGGATCCGCTCTGCGGAATAGACCGAAACATTCGTGGGAACAGTGTAGTTTTTGCCCGGCTTCTTCTCGCACATGTCTTGCACGGTGGTAAGGACATTACCCAGGATGGTCAGGTCCTCATTCGCGTATAGGCACGTTGCGCACGATTCCGCATCAGAGCTAAAGTTTGCATTGGTATTATGCGCGCAAAAGTCGAACCCCCCAGGGTCTTGCTTGATGTTGTAGTCGATGGACGAGCGGATCTTACTGCAGCTATCGCTGCAGCGCTGGTAGATCGAGGAGGAGGTGATGTTCTTATTTGCTTCGTTTTCGAAGCGGCCGAAGAGACACCAATCCACCACACCTTTGTTATTGACTGCAATGTATGTTAGCGGCTATGTGATGTCGCCTTCAGGGGTGGTAGTTTTGCGCTCTCTACAAGGCAGTCGCTGAACTTACATAGGAACCATGTAGAATCCTGCTCAGTGTACTCTGTACCGTTATCTTTGAAAGTCACCCGCCAACCACTCTTCATCTGACATTCCTGGCATTTGGCAAATTTGAGAGCAGCGGCAGTTGAGTTGTCGCCTGTGTACTCCCAGTTGTAGCAAGGGAGCATATCGTTAAACGTGAGGGATTGGTTTCTCCAACTTGGATTTCCGTCGTTTCGGTCGATACATTTGGATGCACATGGTGAATCCGGGCTGACTTCGAGTGCCAAACCAGCTGCAAAGAACAAGGCAAGAACGACCCCAGCTGACAGTCGTATACTTGAGCGCGACATTGTTGCTGCATGCGAAGTTGGAACGGCAGAGTAGTGTTGGATTTAGAAGGGCAATCTTGAGCGCACAGCTCAATAATCAAGGTCACACCTTGCAACACTAACATTCAGGCGCCCCATCCTGCCCCCAATTCAACATCAGCATGCGAGCCGTGTCATCGAGGCTGGGGCCGCCTCGACAGGGACGATCTAATGCCTTGTCCTAATAGGGTTAGTCATCCAGTATCTGAGCCAATTGGAGGCCCAGGACTGGGGCGCAGTGAACTATTTTAGGCCAACCGCAGATGAGCCGCAGGCCCCGTATCGTGGTGCTGTGCAGCCGCAGTGCGATCGGTGTTCACATTCTCCATGCAGCTGGAATGAGATTCGTCGAGCCTTGGCAAGACAGGAAACAAGTACTGCCATGATGCAGCCTATATCTGTTCTACGTTGGCACTTTAGCTCACGTGAAGTTGATCCATGTTTCTTGTTCCCAGTGCACATCGTCGAGCCAGCGCATGAAGTCGCCGTCATTCCCAGGTTCGAACAGAGCGGTACCAAGTGTAGGATCACCTAACCCTCCTGTCTCTGCCTGCTTACTCTGAGGTGCAACTGGGCCTGGTCCTAGGATGAGATCCAGTACCTTCTTCAGAAATGTTCTCCCTCGGTCACAGCTCTGATATCCGTTGGAATCTGGCCTAATCGTCCCCAAGCACGATACGAATACCGCAAGGCCTTGAATGGTGTCAGAACGATGCAAAGGGAATGCCTCCGCTGAAGCAGATGTAGGGTTTCGTTCTTGGTGGAGCAGTTCGACTGCGAGAACAGCAGCAGCAGGAATGCCGTGCATACACAAGATCTGGACGAAGTCGATTTGGAAATCTCGGAAGTAGTCCTTGTTGTCCACCACCATGACCACGACACTGAAGATCTCACTGCAGACAGACAGCAAATTCGTGTTCGTGTTCGTGGACCCGACGTGTACCTTTTTACTCAACGTGCGTTGTAAGAGGAAGTGGTGATCCAGACTGGCAAGTCGAATGAAGACGAGAAAGAGTAGCTCCAGCGGTGAGCGTTGGCAGCTCCCAGGGTCGCTGATGTCGATGCGAAGGAAATCTGGCAAGTCGTCCCAGGACTTAAGTGCCCGTGCTTCAATGTCTGCAGCACGACGAACAATCTCGTCGTGGGGTAGACAGCCTAGTGATATTTCAAGAATTTCCTCGGTAATGAGAGCGTTTGTCGCTGAGATTCGGGCGAATGTGCTGCGCTGCACTGCTCCTTCTTGATTCCACCCGTCGTCATCCAGCTGTGCAATTGCGGCTTGTAACTCAGGTCCTTCAGACATCGTCTGATCATCTGTCAGATCAAGTGGTATCTGTAGACGGCAATAAATCCGAGTTAGCTTTGGCGGTCGTCCAGCGAAAGCCGCAGACGACTTATCACTGTTGTATGCACAGATAAACAGTCGCTTGCGTAGCTCGGCGATGAAGAGAGGGGTGTCGTCGTCGACTCTGATTTCTTGATGCAGATTTGCGCATTGTAGTGCTGCTGCGAACGCGGAAGTCTTCTTCCAATTGTCATAACCTAATACGGTCAATGAGTTGGTCACAGTCAAGGCCACACAGAAGGGCCGGCGAATTGCCTGGGCAACTCACTTCCTCGCGAACGTAGTGAGCAATATGCGATGGAGTTTTCGTACAAGAGCCATAGATACAGATCATTGAGTACGCCGAGCTCATCGCAGAACTCAACGCACGTTTCTGATGCTTTATGCATGCTGTCGGCTAGTGCAGCCCGGTCAACAGGAGCTGTGTCGTGTGAGCAGAACACAGGATCGCCATCTGTGCTCACAGTTAGCAGTCTGACTGTTTGGAGTACGGCGTTGATGGCATGCCTTTCAGAGACTGGGCGAGAAGCGACACCAAAGAAACCAGAATGCCGACCACTTCCCATCTGAGATAAACGCCTGTTACGTTCGCGCAGAACTCGCGAGGGGTCGTTTCTCGCCTCAGTAACCGCGACAGAGGCTTTGTTGAGTTTTGCCAGATCTGCGCAGACATTGCCTCGATATCTCCGGTTTTTGACGACTTGAGAACCTTGTGCCAGGTTGTCCATATCCCGTCGAGGTAAATTCTGACCATGGGTTCGATGACCACAACGCCTCCGGCGAACGAAAACCACTTGTTGATATACTTTTGCACGGACGACATATCCTTCAACAGTACAAGCACTTTCGAGCCTCTATCAATATGTGCTTGTGAGACCTTGGATCCGGTCGACCCGGGGGGTGAAAGGCCAATGCTCGGTTCGTGTTCGGTTAGGACTGCAGAGTGACTGATGAAGGAAGCTCCATTCTCGAACCCTTGTGCATCGGTATGAGCAAGGTTGCTTGGTGGTTGCATGACAGAAACTGGTGTGGGCGCTGTGAGACTGTCTTCTGACTGGACTGAGCGGGAGAATGGTAGAAAGCTCGTCGAGCGTTCGATATGTTCGAGATGTGTAAGATATGCTGCAGGTACAGATGTGCGCCCTGTTCCGGAGAGAGGCTGATACGCAGTCCTTTCGCGTTCCGTACTTGACGAGCTCGGACTTGACGGTGGTGACCGCTTCGTGGCCGGCTTTGTCAAAGGCGCAGGGTGGTAAACACACTTGTCAGACTTGCCCCTCTTCAAGCATCTCCCACAGTGTGGCATCATATGGTCGCATCGAAGCTTCCCCTTTCGGCATGGCTCACATGCCTGCAACTTGCCATTGCGGCGGTACGTCATATTTTGATGCTTCTCAATATGCGTCGTCCGCAAGCGAGCAGGAAACAGGTTCCCGGTCTGTCAAAGTCAGTATTGCTCAAGAGGTGGGAAGAATGCTGTACTCGGACCATGGTGAATTCTTTGGTTGCCGCAGCACAGTGAAGCGGCGAGGCTGAGGAGAAGAGTGATCGCGGTGGCAGTTGGATGGTGCTCGTTTCCGCAGAAGCTTTCTAGACTAACTGCGTGCGATGACTTTTGCAATACGCATATCTGCCGGCGACATTGGTTAAGAATGGTTGGTCGATGTGCTGGGAGAATGTGCGGCGTTCGGACTCCGAACTCCGCACGCGGCTTCCGCCTGTCGTTTTAGCGCGTGACAGTCAACCCTCCTTCGCCATCTTCATCGGTAGGCAACGACCACAACCACAAGTGGAGACTAAGTTGGAAACATCTGCAGTAACCCATGCCACATTTATTATGTTGTAGCATTCATATGTCTCCGATTGCTCCATTTCGTGACTGCTCAGGGAAGTTTGGAGTCCTTCTGTTAAAATTGAGGAGCTTTTCACAGGTGATCGAATGTCTCTGGAGAATACGCAGCCTCTGTTAGTCATCAAGTAGTTGTCTTGGATGATATAAACCTCTACAAGCGTTTTATAACTACCAGTAAGTAAAAGATACACATGGAACTGGCGTACTGCAACCCTGGAAAGCCTGGTGTGTGTCAACATCTCAGAGTCCAATGGTAATTGCAAACTGATCACAGTTCCTCTTTGTTCCTTCAACAGATATTTCATGACAATGCAAAGCAGTAGCTCACAATCTCTTCACCATTGTCAGAACCACGTCGTTCACGCCAGTCTCCCCGCTTTTCCCGTTGTCTAACACCAAAGAGCATGGTTGGAAACCAATCTTCTCGTAGAAGCTTCTACCGGTCGTGTTCCACCGGACCATGTCCAGATGAATCCCAGCCACGCCCTCGCGTTTTAATGCATCGAACAGCGTATTAATAAGAAGCGACCCCCAGCCTTTCCGTTGGAACTCGGGCAGGATGTCAATATGCATATGGGCCGGGTACTTTTCCAGCTCCTTCGGCCATGCCTGTAGCGCACTGCACTCAGCGTGGTACACTGCGTGTCTGAAGCCTTTGGTTTCCTCCTTCTCCATCAATGGGTCTTCGGTCTGTACATCGGGCCCTGGGACTTGCTGTGGATCCACTCTAGGAGCGAACTCCTGCCGCCATCTTTCTGCGAACGTTGAAGTGTCGGTCGTGCCGAGGCAATAGCCCACAGCGCGACCTTGCCCATCGTCGAGCACAAAACAAGTAGCAGGTGCGAGGGTCACGTAAACTCTGTACCAAAGGTGAGAGCCGATCGTACGCGTTGGCTCCCAATCCAATGTGGGTTCAATAGTGACGTAAAACTCCGGGGAAGTGAGTACGAGATTACCTTGTTCATCTAGTGCCTTGAACTTACAACATGGAGACCATTTTCAAAATCTCGGGCTGGATCATAAGATCGCACAAACGGCGTAGGCATGGTGTCGGAGTATTTGCTTGATATTTGAAAGAGAAGTCCGTGTGAACAGCATCTTACTCTGCGGCCGCAACTGATGCTTATATCCACCCCACAGAGGATATCCGGGGCGGAAGCCGGATTGCTTACACTAGGCCCGTGTAAGCACGCTGCGGGGCTGTGGTGGATGATCTTGGCATTGACTAGTTCCTCGGTTTCAGACATTCACCCAAGGCCTCAAACGTATTTTCGGAGTGTGAATCTCGATGCGTTATGCAGAGTGCAAGAGGGCCAGAGCTTGAACTACAGAAGCAGACGATCTCGGTCTAGTCCGTTTTAGGTAACCGGCACTTCCAAGTCGCGACTCAGTTTCGTGCAAACAAATGAGTGCATATAGTGGGCCAGGAAACAAAGACGGAAACGATTAGACACGATGTAAGCGACATTCCATGCACGCCTCCAGCTGACAACGGCGGCATCTCATGATGAACTTTCTGTGCTTTCTGTTGCACATCTCACATTGGAAGCGGCCGTGCTCGATCTTGGTAAACTTCTTGCGACCTTGGTGCTCGCATTCGTCCCTATCACGAAGTTGCTCTTGCACTTGAACAATACGGCGCCGTCGCTCCGCCGGAAGTATGTTGGGGGGTGCAGCTCTGTCTACGACTTGTTCGGCACGTCTGATCAGATTTTCTTCAATCCAGAAAGAGCACTCGCATTGACGTGGAGTTGCCCACTCCGTTCCACAGATGTAGCAGAACTCGGCACCGCATGTGCAACTGCATTAGGTCAGCTGGGTCGTGATGCATTTTGAGAAAACCTTACATCATGTGATTGCATCCCCATTCAATTTCAACTAGTGAACGACAGGAGAAGCAACGCTGCCATTTGCTTCTGGTTGCAAGTTCCAATGTAGCTTGGATTTCCGGGTCTTCTGGGCAATCCCCTTCGTGACCAGTGTTGTTACAGACCGTACAAGTCTTTGCCTCGCAACGGGAACAAGTAGCTTCGCCTGCCACGATGTTATTTGGAGCGATGAACCTGCCACAATCGGGGTTGCTGCAGTAGGTCTTGTCTTTGGTGGCCTTCTCTAACTCCGCATGCTGAAAGTTGTCCATCTCAGATATAGTCAAAGTGTTGGCAATGATTGCAAAAGGTACTGCAACAGCACAGCATCGAGGTGGTAACAATGCCAGATCGCGGTCAACAACGCTTGCCATGATGAACCTCCTCAAACAAGGCACACAGTATCCATCTCCACATGCCAGCCGAGTAATGTCGGCCCTGCGGAAGTTATCGGTACAACCTGTGCACTCGTACGCCTCCCGAGCCAACTTATTGAGTACATGTGCCTGGCGTTGATATGGAACTGACGGTCCCGCTTCAGCTTGAGGATACTCGTAGAGATCGTCATCGGTAATTAGCAATGTTGCTAAACGGTGAACAATTTCATCTTCAATGTAGTCATGGCGAGCTTCCTGGGTGTAGGGAGGGGGTGGCTCTAGATCAGGGTCATTGACGCTCATCTGCACGGCCATACAGTGGTCATCCTGTGCCTGTTGATTCTCACGGGTGATATCGGCGATGGCCTGTGCATCCGTTTCGACAGCATTGGCGAAGCTATGAGCAAGCTTGACATCTTTCAAGAAAGCCAAATGGGCCTCGATTTCGTTGAGATAACTGGAGTAGGCGAGCTCCAAGTCCGGGATGTTGTTGGGCGGATATTTTGCTTTTTTGGTGTGCTCACGATAGTTGATCTCGTCCAGCTGCAGGGTCAGAGCTACGATCTCATCGTCCAGATAACCCGAATGGGTGCCTAGAACAGCAACAGTCGCCATGGCGTGTTAGATATGGATGGAATCGGCATGGAGAAAAGAACCTCAGGAGATGAGCATCAGGCACAGGACTCCAGTTCTTAAGCGGCTGACTGCGCATGGGATCGGAACGAATCTAAGGTATGGCATGTAGACTGAGTGGTCCGTCTCCGCCCATTCGCTACTTTCACCCAGCATAACGGATCTGTGGAACTTAGCAATGGCACCACTTCGCACTCTCTTGGTCTGAGCCGGTGCCAATAACCTAGTTCCTCTCTGCAGTCTTTGGCCTGCTTGACGGAGCACGGAAACGCAGTGAGATAATGTGGTGCCAATTTCTACTGTCCGAAAATGCAGGATTGGATGGTGTCGCAAAATCCGCTCTCAGGCAACATTTTCGAAGTACGCGAGCGGTCAGCGCTACCCATGTTGAGCACTCACGAAAAGGATGCGAGCGAAGTACGAAGTAGCAAGGGTGGGAGAGCAGGTTCGAGGACAGAAATGAGTTGGAACGTGCACCTGATTTACATGCCGCCCCATGCCACCGAGGAGTGGCTCACCAGAACGAGGTCGCCGCAGAGCTTCGCTTTGGACCTGTCGGACGACTTCCGAATCTCGCATGCGCCATGCAAGCGTGCATGATGTGTGGCAGAGTGATGCTTCAAGATTGGGACTCGATTTGGGCGCTTTAGCCTTCCTGGGCGACATTAACAAGCTTCGCCACGCTAAACGGAAGGGGTGACATCATAGTATCCGGCAGCCACAACACAAGCCGCTACGTGAAACTTGCTGGGGACGACATATGGCCAAAACGAGTCCGCGCCGCCTACCTGGTACATTTCAAAGTCGTCCCGCCGGTCGCTTGCTTCCTGTGTTTTCCTTTCCTTCAGTACAGTGTCCAATCCACACAATTGGCACGCGACCAGCACGCGTAGTATTCGACTGTCCCTATCAACAACACAGCACAACATGGCCCCGAACAGGAACTTGCAGCGCGCCCTGCTACTGAGCGCAACACTGGGCCTCACACACGCCGTTTCTCTGCCAGAACCAACGGCCGCCCCCGCAAAGGTCGAAGTCCGAGCGCCTGTCGTGACGCCTGCGGCGATCCGGTTCGACGACAGATACAGTTACATTCAGAAACGGAACATCCTGGACGACATCAAGAGCGGTGTTGACGGTATCGCCAAATCCTGGGGTAGCGTGCTTGGGACGGATCTGCCCAGCTTCTTCACAGATGGTAAGCTTTCGGTGTCATCGTACGCTAGTAAAGCTTGTGCTGACCAAGAAAGGCATCCCTGGTTGGTTCGAAAATCTACCAACAGGCACCAATGTCATGTCAAGTTTGGGCATTGGTGACGATGATCTTGCTGCCATACCCACCCAAGTCCTCAACATCCCGCCGTACGCGAACTGGACGGACCAGGGTTGGAACGTACGTTTTCGCGGCAATGTGTACAAGATCCCGAACATCTCCCAGTCGAAGATCGATGATCTCGCCAACATCTTCCTCATCGACACAAGCGTGGACAAGCTGCCCGACGACCAGAAGGCTAATGCGCGCAACCTTACACGGTCCATCTTCGTTGTCCAGCAAGGCGAGGAGAATGTTACCATGACACTCGAGCCTGCGCCCATGCAAGGCGGTGATGGTGAGCCCGGCGGCGGCAATGCCATCACACCACCCGGAGGCAACCAAACTGTCAAGCTCCCGTATGAGACAACCGCCGAAGGAGACTTCGACATCTTCGTACCAATTCAGGGCAATGGTCTGCTCAACGGCAACGAGACTGAGAATGTGCAGCGCCTCAACGTCCACACCAACGGTACCGACTCTGGCAATGCTACCGCATTTCTCGTCCCGCCCACAGGTATCACTTTCATCTCCGACATTGACGACATTCTCAGAGTAACCAAGATCTACGATCCGAAGGAGGGGCTGCTGAACTCTTTCGCCCGCAACTTCACCCAGTGGATGAACATGCCCGATATCTATCGCAACTGGTCGCAGACTCTGCCCAACAACACCCACTTCCACTACCTGACTACAACCCCTGAGCAGGCTACTCGCAACTACATGGACTTCATCTACAAGACCTATCCTGGCGGTTCATTCGACACGCGACCCCTCAACTTCTCCGATGTCAAGGCTACCTTGTCCATTCGCATGTACCTGCTGCAGAAGATCTTTGTCACTTTCCCTCAGAGGAAGTTCGTGCTTGTGGCCGACACATCCAACTCTGATGTCATGAAAGACTACCCTCAGCTTGCCCACGACTACCCCAACCAGGTGCAATGCATTTTCTTGCGCAACACCTCCTCTACCGACAGCAGCGATTGGTTCCCGTACAACACCGAAGGCTTCAAGGGCTTGAACAACCGCAGTTACATGTTCTTCCACGTGCCCGATGATCTGAGAGGTCTGGACATTGCTAATGGCCAGTGCTTGAACGAGTCGATCCAGCAGAATGTCACGTTCTCAAGACAAGCTGAGGTTCTGGGCATTCATGGCGCGGGGAGCAATGTCGCTGGTAGTGCCAGCATCAGTTTTGTAGTCGCGCTGGTCGCTGCTATGCTGCTGACTCTGTAGAATGTCTGCTTCATGCTATGTACGATTTCTGGTGTTTTAGTGGGATTATGGCAACGTTTGGGCAGTATGGAGTTTTTTGTCGTTGGATTCATAGTGCTCGTACCAGTTATAGCGAGTGAATCTCCAACAACCACTGGTATTGTATACATGTCTCGAATATGAAGTAAGCCAATATTTCCTCCACCCAGCCCGAATTTGTTCAAACAGCTCTTCCTCGTTGGAGTTCTGGTCGGTGTCAGCTTCGGTGGCTGCGCTGTCGTCCTGCACGTCCGTTTCAGTGAGCTGACACGCCTTGCAGCATGGGTTGCAAGAGTTGCCACAGCTCTGATAGTATGTTATCCACTAGCCATGAGGATCTCGGTCTGGCTATAATGTGTCGCAGTGCGATCGTTGAGTATGTGGGGTGAGCCAATGGTGCTCCTTCCTCGACCATTCACCCGGATCTCTTGGCAACCTTCCCGTCTCGTCAGTTGGCTGACCTGGTTCTCTCACCGTACCTCACCATCGTAGGTCATTGTTCTTCATCATTGCCAGCTTGCTCTTTCCCGGGGCTACAGACAAGCTGCGGACAGACCTGGATGCCACCATGCAAATGAGAGAAGACCTAGTCAATAACACGAGCGAAGTCAGACAGCAACTACAAGCAGACTTGGCCGAGGTCGACACGCATGGCTCCACCGAATTGGGCTTGGTAGAGAAGCAAGCCAAATTGAGCACTAGCCTCCTTAACTTCAACAAAACATTGAAGACGATGATCCCCAATCTTGACCGTACTGAAAACAAATGCCTCCATGAGCGTCTAGCAGTGCTTGAAGCGGAGAGGGATCTTTTGAAACAAAAGCTGGACAAGAAGAACAACAACATCGTCCCCAAAAATAGCAAGAACGTCAAGGTCCTCTACCTAAGGATCGAGGAGTTGATGGCCAATACGTATCAGCTCGACGAAGAGTTGCAGGCATCCAACAACAGGAACGTGGAGCTCGAGCAGCAGGTTGCTGATCGCAGTGCCACACGGCAACAAGATATCGCCGAAAACCAGAAACGGGTGAGTCGCTTGGTCACCGAAAAAATCCCAATATCAGCATCAAATCGACAAGCTTCGGGCATCCTTCGAGACGCTTGCACTCTCGGCGGGTAGCAGCTCATCCATCGAGCATCTTCGGGGGGACCTACACACTGCCCGAGACGAGCAGCGCACGCTCTAAACAGAGCTCGAAGAAGTAAGGCATGAGCGGGAGTTGATGAGAGAGCACGCATCGGAGATGCAACGGCAAGTATCCTCTCTGAGTACTACGATTTCGGTCGTCACCCAAGAGCTCAATTCATCAAAGGAAATGTGCACTGCGACCATTGAAGAAAAAGAGGAGCTGGAGCGGAAGACTGCAGTCCTTTGCGCCCAGGAGATGGGTCTCCGCGAGAAGCTTACGGCCTCAGAGAGAGCGCAGGGCCGGCTGTGGGATGAGCTGCGAGCAGCAACTGATGCATTGGCGTCATACAAGCGCCATGTCGAGGGAATGGCCGAGGAACAGATCAATGCTGCCGAGAAGGAGCTCGTCGTTGCAAAGGTCCAGATCGACAAACTCGAGCAGCGTTGCCGAGAGAAAGATGATGCCGGGAGAAGCAAGGAGGCAGAGCACACCGAGAACATCCGTGAGCTTATGGAGAAGATCAAGGTCGAGGGCCTCGAGTCCAAGGCCTTGAATTCGGCTCTCGAGGAGCAGGCCAGCAACAATGCCCGAAATCAACTGCAGATCCGGCGGATGGGAAAGACCCTGGTTCGACTTCGCTGGCAGGCAGTCCTACGATTGGTTCACTGCCAGGTCAAATCGGCTCGTATCGAGCTGGTCCTGAGTGCCCTGATCTATTACCGAAAGGCTTGGGAAACGACTCGAAGAGAATGGGAGGACCAGGTTGCCGAGCAGTTTGAGGGCTTCCCCACGTCGCCATGATGCCCGAAATAGCGAAGGGTACGAAGCTCGTTTGCGGTCCCTAGCCTGATTTGAGCTGTTTGATGTAAATAATTATAACGCCAACATTACCGACAAATGTAGCCACATTAACAGGCATCTAAATACGCATGAGAACATACGCGTATGGCTTCAGTCATTCTACCAAGCGAATGATATGCAGTGTTGGGCCCATGTGTGCTGGGTGCTGCGATTGCCTTGAAACATTGAACAAGTCCATGTTAAAATGCGAACTCGGTACAAACCCTGCGTAGGTGTTCTGTATTACTGGGTAAGGTGGTGTTCGGTAGGCGTTAAATCAACGAAACGAGCTCCTTCGTACGCCAATACAGACGATGTGAAGACTAACAGTCTTCGACTGATGAGCTAGTTCAAGTACAATATTCGCTGTTTGATATGGTGTTGTGAGGTAGGGTATACATGCATCGCTAAGTTCAGCCACTACCCCTCGCTGTCCTGTGCGGAATCCACCTCAGCAACCCTCTTGCTACTCGCACAAATCTTCCACGCCGCAGCCTTGACTTCTAATCAGAATCGTCGCTACTAGGCGGATCCTCTGTCGGCGGCCGGGTTGAATGGCTCAACGAAAAATCAAGAACATCGCTCTTCGCGCCTGCATCCACAAACTTCCTCAGACACCACCCAATCTGCACCGCCGTAGACTTTTCATTACCCAGCGGATCTGTTTGCCGCCCCTTGACAAAGATGATTTGGTTTTCGCTGTCTTCGCGGTCGTAGACACGGTCTGATGCGCCAAAGGCAATGATAGCCAGCTTCGAGCTTCTTCCCTGGAGTTTAGCGTGCTTCGTGCTGGTCTCGAAGCCCTGTTGTGCGAGGCCGGCGAGGAGGTGCTCGTAGATCTTGCGGGGGAGTTTGCTGGAGGATGGACGTGTTGTTGGCCAGGTGGTAACATTGAGCGTTACGAGGTTGGAGAGATCGCCAAGGCAGTTCTGTTGAATTAGCATCCAGCGCAGTGTGTTGGTAGATGGGTGAGAATTACCTCGAAATTGACAAAGCTGTCGTTCTTGGGCCGAACCACGCTTACATTCGGGAAGGCCATGGAGAGTTGTTCAAGCAATGTGCAGTCCTTGCAAATGGACGAGAACGAAGCATAGTCGTACACGAGCTCGTCATCACACTCCTCGGGAGCCCCCGAAGCGTGTATACTTAGCTGTTTGAGCGTTTTACCGTGCCTCACGACACCGGCAGACGCTGGCAGGCTGTTCACGCGTGAGTAGTCCAACGTGAGGACTTTGATGCCGGAGACAAGACACAGGAAGCCGTCCAGCGCGCCCAGGCCATCGTTCTCGGCGTTATCTGTAAACTTGACTTCCAGTGTCTCCAGCTTCTGAGGTAGTTTGGTGCTCTTGCTCAACTCGGCGAACAGGGCATCGGTGCCAGTGCAACTAAAGATTCGGATGCTCTTGACGGAGCGAAAGTCGATGATATTGCAGTATGTTTCTGCCGCATACCGCAGACCAAGCTTCTGCAGCGTAATCTCCTTGAGCGCAAGAGGTGTGCATTTGGCGAATGGCCGCATGTGGCTGAACATGGTCGAGGTGATCAAACCAGGCCCGGTGGACGAGTCATTCAGCTCCCTTTCTGGAATGGGCACGTCGCTGTCTTCAAAGCTCGCATGTAGTGTGATCTTGTCCAGATTCGATGTGTGCTTGAGGATAAAGTGGCAATAGTCCAGGACCTCGCGCGAGTCTGGATACAGGCCGATTTTGCGGACGTTGGCGAATTGATCCTTGAAGTCTGGAATCTTCTGCAGCTCGTCCAGGACATTCCTGTCGAGCGCAATGCTCTCGGCCCACTTCAGGCGCTTCTGCTTCTTGTACAGCAGTACCAGGTTGTCGCCGGAGAAGGGCGACCAGGGGTGCCATGAGAACTTCTCGAGGATATTCTCGGGCAGCAGCTCCAGTATCATGCGCACGGCAAAGTTGGCCTGGTGGATCTGGTTGCACTTGTCCAGGACATCGGTCAGGTACAGGTCGAGCTTGCGAATGTGCGGCAGGCCGAGGTTCTTGGGGTTGAGGAAGGCGCCGAGGCGAGTGTCCTTGCTCGAGCCGACATCGATGGTGACTTCGCGGTAGAGGCGACGGACGGTAATCTCGCGGAGTTGCTTGGAGGTGAGGCACAAGCTCTTGAGATCGGTGGGGCGGTTGATCTGCGCAGCGTTGAGTTGGGCGCCCGCGTGGTGCAGACAGCGCGGCAGTACTTACATGGTCGACGACCAGCGTCTTGAGGTCGGTCGGCAGGCTGGTGAAGCTGGGGCGGGGGATTTGCGGAGACATGGTCGCTCGGCGTCGTGGGTGTGGAGCCGGGCGCCGGGAGCACGCTGGGGTTGCGGCGGGCTCGGGGGTGCCAGCGGTTGTGCGGGCGGCGCTGCGTCGTAGTGCGAGTAGCAGTGGTGCTCGGCGTGTGTCGAGTGTAGCAATGCGTGTGCAGGCGGACCAGGTGGGAGAGACGCGCGCAGCCTGGCCGGGGGCGGTGGGAGCTCGCTGCAGGCAGGGTGACAGAGGCAGTGGTGCGTTGGTGAGCACCGCGCGGCATCTCAAGGCCCTTTCAGCCTCACCCTCGCCGTGTCGCCTGCCCCACCTTGAAGCTGGGGTAGGCGCACCTGGCGAGCTCCCATTGGGTGCCGTCAGCGGCAGGGTGCCGTCACCGGTCGGCTAGCACCGCCACGACGCCTCACTCCTTCAACCACCTCCAGTCGTGGCCTCAGCTCAGACCACACACGTGCGCAGCCGAGAGGAACACGTTGTGCCATGGCTATCATGGATGCATGGTTGAGTACATAGACGCGCCTACGACCGTACATGCACGAATGCTCTCGAGATATCCAGACCATGGCCAAAACTACATCTAAATACATGTCAACCAGGAACGCCGTATGCCAAACACCGCGCTATGCAGGCGAATCAGATGCTGTCAAACTCATGCTTCTTCGTTGCTGCTGTCGAATCCCGCCAGCAGCTCTGCCTCGAAGGCGTCATCGTTGTCCTCTTGGGCGTCTGGTGCTGTCCCGTTCTCTTCACCTCCATCCTTCCCATCCCCTGGTGGCAGCGTCTCGGTCCCGGTAGCCTCTGGTGTTGGCAGGCCTGATGACTTTTCTGCACTGACCACGTTTGTCAGCGACGTTACTCGCTCCATTGTGCGCTTCTTGCGCCGCTGCAGTCGCGATGTGCTCGTAACACTGCTATCGCTCTCTTCCGCCTCGCTTCCATCCGTTGTATTGCCATTGATACGCTTTCGCTTCCTCTTATTCTTGCTCGACGTCGACGCTGTGCTGTCATCTGAACGTTCACTGTCAGATTCAGAGCCATGTTCACCATCCGTGTCGTCGCCGTTCATGAAGTCTGCCAATTCGTCATCCACCGAATCCCAGTTGTCAGCCGTCAAATTCAGCGTCACTGGTGAGTCAGCGAGGTCATCTGCCTCTTCTTCGCCTGAGGCGTTGATGCTATCGTCCTCCAATGGCGACCCTCCGCGCTCAGCTGGATCGACTTCGATGAGGTACGGCGTTTCGTCGACGTGTTCCCATCTTGAGCAGCACTGGAACATCCACTCGGGATTGACAATCTTGATATTCTCGTAGCGTGCGGCTTTCCTAACTTTGGTGGTTTTCCGATCCGGGTTGGCAATTACGTGTGTGGTTCGTCGGTTCACGCTGGTTGATACCTCGGCGCCAAAGCTCTTGATCCAGAGGGCAAAGTCGGACCTGAACGCTATTAGCATTGTTCTGCGGGCAAGGTCAAATTTGGCACCTACGTTTGAACGTCAACGCCTAGTGGTATGATGCCCGAAAACACCACCACGGCATCGCCAAGCACCTGTTCTTTGATTTCTGGCATCAATTCGGCGACATCAGGGATAGAGTCGTTCATGCGCCTCTTTGGGCTCCTCTCGCCCTTGAGTGCGGCAACGCGTCCGGCGGGCCCTACCGCCGTGGACCTCCTGTACTGATCATAGAAGGCGGCGTGTACACGGTTCAGGTTGTTCTCGATGATGTCTAAACCCCGATCGTCGTCATGCAGGATACTGTGCCGGTGTTTCGGAGGCTCAGCGTGCTGTACACTGCCGTTGGCTTCTGGTTCTTCACTAGCCTCTGCCTCTTCGTCCGCCTTATCTTGCATAAGCTGCTGTTGCAGCAGGGGTCGTTCCGTCTGTTGCGCTATGATAAGTCTCTCCTGCTCCTTGGTCTGCTCGTCTAGGGTCTCAGGAGATGCCATAGACAGCAGCTGTTGCTCGAGTGCGTCCGCAACACCGTTGGCGCCCTCGGCCGGTATTGTCCCAACAGCCTTGGCTGCATCGGGCGCGGGCGCTGGTGCATCTTCGGTCTTGTGAACGGGAGCTGCGAGAGGCTTCGATTGGGTGACAAGCTCCTGTTGCTTTGGCAGGAAGCTTGCGTTGATGTCCCCGGCACCGGGGAAGAAGTTGAAGACGGGCACTCGGACAAGGTGTGGACTGTACTGCCAGACGTCTGCCCTGTCATCGATGATGACCACCATGGCGGTGTTCTGGTAGAACAGTCGCTGCAAGCTCTTCAGCTTGTCGGTGTAGTTTTCGTCGCGGCTGAGGATGCGGTCGCCAAAGTACTTGCGCTCGGGGTCGATGATGTTGCATACTGCCTGCGCGTATGCGCGAGTAGCCATGGTGTAGACGTGCATCTCGTACTTGTTCGATACCCTGTCGAAGAAGTCGCGCAGACCCGGGCGCATCTTGACGTAGTACCAATTCGCGGCCACGTTGGAGACATTGTCATCGGCGAGCTGGAAGCCCTCGACATCTTTGACAGCGTCGTGGTTGGGGTTCTCGGGGTCAGCCTTCCACTCGGCAATGGTGCGTTCGCAGGTGGTGTGGATGACGGTCTGGTCGAGATCGACTATTAGGGTCAGCTTCTTCGAGTTCAGCAGCCGGCGCTTGGTCTCTTCTTCGCCGCGCAGGGCCTCGTTGTGGCTGACGAGCAGGGCGACATTGTTGTGGGTCATGTTGACCGTCGCGCGGTCGGTGTTGCGCGACTGCGTCAGGTGGTCGACCTTGGTCATGTCCTGGCCGCACTCGGCGCAGAGGCCGCCGAACTGGATCTCGTGGGCGCATGGCTCCTCGATCTCAATCAGGTCGGTTCTGGACACATCAGTATGGGCGCAAAAGCAGAGGCAGCGCGTGAGGCTCACCCGGAGCGCGTGATGACGGTTCCCACGCGGATGGACCAGCGCGATATTTTGCCATCGGTGCTCGCATCGAAGTGGGCCGTCAGCTTCTTCTTGAACGTCTTCTCTTCTCCCCACTTGTCCGTCTCCGTCACGGTGCTCTCGTACGTGTATGTGAAGAGGCGCTCGGAGCGCTTCACGTCATCGTCCGGCCGCTTCAGCAGCTCGAGCACGGTGATGGGGTAGTGCAGACCCGGGGGCGATGAGATCTTCATGCCGCGCAGAGGCTGCGCATGCGCGTGCGGGCGTGGGCGAGGGCGTGGACGTGGGCGTGGTGTTTGGGGCAGTCGCGTCGCCCAGGTCGGCGCATTCGGGACGGTTCCGCGGGCGCTGGGGTGCGAGGGCGCGCGTCACTGGAGCAGTCGCAGCTCGGACGCGGTGCGCAGAGACGGGCAGCTCAATGGATCGATGCGGGGATGGCCGCGGCGTGCAGGCGCGCAGCAATGCAGTACGACTTGTTGCGGAGAAATGGCGTAGGGACAGGGATGTTGTGGCTCGTAGTGGAAACGGCCGTTTTCGCAGAAGCAGCTGCGCCTGGAGCTCCCCAAGAGGGGCTTGGAGCTTGTTTAAATGCGTCGTCGACGCGGGACCGGGGCTGTTAGAGCCTTGGCGGAGCACCACGCACCTCGCCTCGACGAGGCCTCAAACAAAGGGATCGTGCTTGTGCCAGGCGTGCCCCCAGCGACGACGTCCACGAGCGCTGCAGTCGCCGTGGCATGCACCGTGTCTGCAAACATGCCGTCTGTCCACACGTAGCCGCTGCAGCGAGGTACCGGTACCGCCGCGCTCTGCGAGTGGACACGTGCTCCTGCTCCCCGTTCGACTTGACCGTCGTTGACATCGAGCCAGTGCGAGAAGTGCCAGAGTTGCGAACATCACATATGTATATATACCGGAGACAAGTGCACTGCCACAAGGCAGCTACCACACATTGCAGTCACCTACGTTGCTGCCTAGGCCACACTGTCGTCTGAGTCTATCAGTCTTCCTAGCTCCTCTAACGCCATGCTGGTAACCGACAAATGCCAAAATGTTCAATCTCTATTCGCAGACTCCGATGCGCGTTGCTGCGCTCCTCTCAATACCATGTTTCCCAAAGCCAGTGAGCCCCCACCTGTCCGAGATGCGTCCTGAGTCATTCCTGCCACGGCCTGCTGCGCCTCCAAGGGAGCAACATCCCCTTCCTCCCCGTCTTCAACTAGTGTCCAGTCATCTTCAAACTCGTCTGTATGGTCACCGTCCAGCTTAGCGCGCTTGTTGATGAGTGTGCGGGCGCGATCGAGCTCGCGGTAGATGGTCTGGATGGCAACCTGCGCACCATTGTCCTGTATCGAGTCAGAGGAGGTCAATGGAAGTAGTGGATCCTACTACGCACCTTGCGGATCTTATGGCCTAGCACCTTCGCCTTCACAATCATGCGCTGACTGTTCGTCACTTCCCACAGTGCTCGACTAAACACACTGGTGTTGACCTTCTTCAGCCACACACCAACCCCAAGGTCTTCCACGCGCTGAGCAAAGAAGTACTGATCGCCAAAGAAAGGCTTGATAATGGTCGGAATACCAGCCCGCAAGCTTGCGCCCGTTGTGCCAGACCCCCCATGATGCACTGCAGCATCCATCTGCTTGAAAAGCCAGTCATGCGGAGCAGCCTGGATCTGGAATACCTCGGGTGGGAGAGGAATCTCGGGCTTGGATGCATCTTTCGTCTCCAAACGATCCGACCACCCCTTTGACAGGACACACCGCACATCTGCCTTGAGAACCGAATCAACCACAGTCTTTGTCAAAGCAGCAGGATCATCGATGACGATAGAGCCAAAGCCAATGTAGACCAACTTCTTCTCGTCTTGTCGTGCCTTTTCTATAAAAGCCTTGAGATCAGCAGGCGGCTCGTACATGTCGGCCTCATCCAGGAACCAGTATCCAGTTACGCGAATCCAATCCGGCCAGTCGAGTGGCGGAGGTACCACATGAGGGCTGAAGTTGTATAAGAATGGCCGAGAGTTGGCCTGCATCTTGGTTTGAGACGTGTTTTGCAGCCCCAGTTCTCGACGACGCCACTTGTTGATCTGGCCGGATATGGCCGTCCAGAAGATGGCATCGAACGTGATGTACGTGATGCTGTTATATCCTCCTCCCATCTTCTTCTCCAAGACCGAGAAAGCATGTGGGTAGGCTCGAGTGCGTGTCCAAGGCATCGTGAAGGCGCGAAAGTAGGGGATTTCGAGAGCTTCTGCAATATGAATACCGGCCATCGCGCTAGGACTCTCAATCAAGACATCGGCACCCTGACATGCTCGCCACGCAGAACTGCAGACATCGTCGAGCCAGCCCCGGAATTTGGAGTTTGCCTCTTTCATAAAATTGTAAGTAAACATGCCGTGCTCGACACAGATTCGCATGAGTTCTGCCGGGTTGCCATCCACAGGTGCAAAGTCGATCCCGTGCTGCCGAACCCATGGCTCAAACTCGGCATGGGTGGCTATACGCGGCTTGTGGCCTTCTTTTAAGAGTTCCTTGCACAAAGCAATGTAGGGTTGCACATCGCCACGAGATCCGATAGTGAGGCAGACAATTGTCAGTGACTCTGCTGGCTTGAAATCCACGAACGAGGCAAGCGGATCGTCAAAGATGAGCGGGATGCGCTCATGGTCAGCAGCGCGGACGATGTTGGAGACATCGACCCGAGGGTTATCGGCAGTGTCTTGGCGCGCCTGCTGGAGGAGATCATGCTCTGTTTTGGCCGCCTCGTCGTCACTGTCCACGCCCGAGGAAGAAGAGTCTTTATCTTCCAGGTACTTTGCGTTCTCCAATATTCGAAGCACGGTGATAGCGCATTCGTCGCGGTACTCGGCTTTCGAGAACTCAAAGAAGAGCTCTTCATGCCCTCTGATGACAATAGCAAGGCCGTGGTAGCCAATCCTGAAGCCCTTCTCTTTGTTGACATTCTCAATATCCTTCATGGGTAAGATGATCTTCGTTTTCGACGTAGGCATCAGGCTGCGGAAGCAGAAGTATTTTCCGCTGATGTAGATCTTCCCGTAGTTGGGAAGTACTCGCTGTAGTGATGCAAAGAAGGATGACTGTAATATCTCCGTCTCAGGGAAGGCGAAATGCTCCCTGAAATTTTCTGCCGCTTTGACGGCGTCTTCATCGTCCTCGTAGCCGTGTACCTGGTCACCAGTCTCAAGGCCTTCGGCAGTATTGTAGTGCCTGCGCCCTCCAGCCAGCATACCGGAAACCTTTTCGTAGTAACCCATGGATTCGGTTGCGAGCAGATTTCCCATCTTCTTTGACCTATTACGAAGGAAACCTGCAAGACCTGTAGCCTTGTTCAAGGGGTAGGATGCGATGTCTTGGAGCGCCGACGATGAACCTGACAACCGTGGTTGAGCTAGGCCCGCCTCCGCTTCATCTTCCGTTGTTTCGGGTGCGACAGCCGCTGCCTTTGCGTTGTTATCACTTCTCAAGTGTAGCGTTTTCGGTGGTTGTCTCCCCCGCCCAGAAGAACGCGTCGTATCTTGTGAGTGCCGCGCTAGTCCAGAGTGGCCAGAGGCAGTAGGGGGTGAATGGTTTGCTGGCGCTCGGAACACGTCGGACCGGTTCAGTATCTGGGACGCTGATGCATTACTCTCGTCCATGGACTGTATTGCGGCAGAAGACTCGGTGTCGCGCTCAAGTGAAGTAGTCGCAGATTCCGTGTCCGTTGCCCTCGGCGATAATGGTGAGCGATCACCGGGGCGGTCCCTACTTTTCAAATCGTGACGCCCTCTACTAAAGCTACGTCGGATTTCGTGGCTCGGGCGACGGAACGTACGGCTAACATCCATGCTGCGTCGCGCATCCCAACTCTTTCTGCTTGCATCCACACTAGATCGAGCAGATGCATCACTAATGCTTGATCGTTCCACGTGTGGTGCTGGCAAAGGTGAAAGAGTCGCGCGAACGTTTTCAACAATGGGCGCGCTTCTCGGTGACTTCGCGTCAGCTTTTGGTGAAGCAGTGGGCGTGACAATCTCAGCGTCATTGCGATACTCCACTGCCTGGTGGTGCTCATTGTCGTTGATCATGATCCGTAGAACGTTAAGCGCATCTTGGCCGTTATTGAAGAACGAAAAGAAGTACTACATCATGTCAGTAAAGTCACGGACATACGAGAATTTGATGGTGCAATACCTCATCGATGGCGAAGGTTTCGTCATTGTCGATCACTCTGACTTTGACGGTATTTGCAAAGTCTAGTATTGCACTTTCTTCGATTTCCAGCACGTTTTGAATGGGCAACGAGATCTTGACGCTGTTCCCTTCGTTGTGTGTCCGGAATATTACTTTCTGGATGGACCTCACCCACTCCTTCGCACTTGCAGCGCTGTCCGCTTTAAACTGATATGTTCTTTCGTCGGTTGTGACGGCGAATGCGGTCTCTTCGTCGTTCTTCTTCTTGACTTCGAGTATCTCGGCAGAAATGGCGTACTGCAGGTTGATACGGTTGCGTGGGAAGTACAGCTCGGCAGGGTTTGTATAATAAGACAAAACGTCGCCCCGCAGGATGAACCAATATCTGTTGTGCTTGGACCGACCGCGCTTGAACAGGTAGCCAGTCTTACTGACATCGTGCTGTGACAGGTCAGTACGCTTCGTAGAGACTTACTCGGCTGCTTACATGTTTCTTGGGGATGTATGCATAAAAGCAGATGTGCTTCTGCGTAACGTACATGTACCCTTGCAGCAGGATACTTTGGAGTAGCCAGCAAGGATACTCCGAGATGACATCTTCGATATCTTCAAATTCAAATATCTGCTGTATCCGCTGCGCGAGGGTAACAGGCGCTGGTTTCTTCGTTGTCCCTGCTAAGCTCCCGTGCCTACTTCTCCTTCCTGAGCTCTTCGGCTTCTCGACGTGGGCATCTTCGGCGGCAGTTGCTTGAGGCTTACTCTTGGACGATCGTTCGCTCGGACTTGGGAAGGTAACTTCGAGTGGAGGCGGTCGTGGGGGCAGAAGCTGGGAGGACGACATCTGATCCATCGATTGACCTTCTGACCTAGCATCTTTTCTACTCTTCAACTTAGGTAACGAGCGTAAGAGCTTATGCTCTGATAAGACCCTGCGATGCTGCTTTCCTTGGCTCATCTTGTCCTTCTGCACCTCTCCAGTCTGCCTTTGAAAATCGTTTGCTGAGCTTAAGCGGCTTAACCTTGCGGTGCCGTCTAAGCTGGGGTAAGGCTGGTGCCTCTTGCCTTCCTCATCGCTGTCGCCAGAGTCCACCTCCTGCATGGTTGCGAGATCAGTCTGCGACTGCTGCCCTGCGCGAGCAATCATGGAGAAGATGGACTGGTTCATCGACATGGTGTTGTTCCTCTTGGGCGCCGTCACATCAATCTCGGCGTCGTCTCCATCCTGGAAACGCTCTGGTATATCGAGCGACAGCCTGTGAGGCTCCTTCTCCGAGTCTCTACGCTTCTTGGTCAATCTGCGGCTCGACCGGGCTCGCACTCGGTCTTGCGACGCCATCTTGTGTGTTGGGCGCGTTCACGTCGCGGTAGCTTCACGTGTGGTAAGGAGCTCGGCGGTCGTTGCGGCGAGGTGCTGCTGCGGGGGTCACCGGAGCTTAGACATGCAGGTGGCTATGTTGTAATAATTTAGTTGTAGGCGAGACGCTCACTGCTACAGGCAGCTTCTAGGAGGATTCGTCACATATTGAACGAGTGCATCGATGGACTGATACGCTGACAACCCAGACACACATGACGAGCTGCGAGCTGCACGCACGACATTTAGCGCCCATGCCCAGCGGATGACTGGTTGATAAGAGCACCTGCACTAGGCAACATCACTCAACAACTCTTCCCCAGGAACATTGCCCCCGCTATGCCTGTTCCCTCGAGAAATCCAAACTACATACGAATATCTGCACATGATCTGGTATTGAGGCTCATACCTGTCATACCTGTCATACGTCACTCATGAGCGCTTCCTCGGTATCGATAACGAATCACGCTACCGAGTACCCAGGTCCAACATGTAGCACACAGGTGAACGGTCACATTGGTCCGAGACGCTCTTGTTGCTCTTGTTGTATAGACTTGACTCGCTGATTTACATAACCTCGACAATCTGTGCCGACAAATGAAACATAACCCATTAATGCTGAATACTGCGTAGACCGAACAGTGTCACTTGCTGGTCAACAGTCCAATTTCCTTCCTAACTCCATATGCATCCCAACAATATCGCCAGCAGCTTATTTGGCCTTGGCAAGACCAACAGCCGAGTTGCCAACATCGTAGACAGAGTACCACCTCCTGAGGAAGGCATCTCCGAGGATAGCAAGAGGACCTACGGGCTCGGGGAAGTCCATGCCGAAGAAAGCAGAGATACACGATCCCTGGACTTCGAGGACGTAGTCGTAGGCACCAATGGTGAAGTTGTGGCCAGTTAGAGTGAAGGTGAGGTCGGGCAGACTGTCACGCTTGTCGCACTCAACGGTGTACTGGCCGTTGTATGACTTCTTGGCACCAATCTCCTTGTTCAGGAGCTCGGCGATGGTGGAAGGAAGGGCAATGAGAGATGTACCAGTGTCGAGAATGACGCCCGTGTTGTCCATCTCGGCTGTCTCCTTGCCAAAGGTGATAGCGTCAAGGTCGACCTCCCAGTAAGCCTTGCGCCTAAGGGGAATGTTGATGAGTTTGCCGGTGTAATGGCTCTCGTCGATACCACCGAAGGTAGCAACAGATTCCTGGCCCTCGTTGGTGTCACCGAGGTAGAAGGCGAAAACAGGCTTGTCCAGCAGGCCCTGGTCAAGCATGTTGTAAAAGGGAGGAACGATCTTGTTGACGGAGATAGTGTCGTAGCCGAGGCCCATAATACCATCGAAGCGACCGAAGGCAAAGGCCAGACCGGGTTCAGAGGTGGCCTCGGCAAAGTCCTGGTGCTTGACCTTGAGATCGCCAATCTGGAAGACATCGTTGGAGACGAAGCCGCTGAGCTCACCGGATCCGTAGCGGATCTCGAACGAGGTGCCGTTCTTCTTGTAGGTCGAGGAGGCCGACGAGTCGTACTTGCTGTGGAGGTAGCAGGCAATGGAGTTGCACTCGGAAGACGGAACCCAGAGGTTGGAGCTTCCGGTGTCGAGAACGACCTTGAAGTCCTGGGGAGGAGTACCGAGAGAGATCTCAGAGAAGTCTGCGGATGTCAGTTGCCGTTTGAAGCTGTTGCAAAGGCACTATGAGGAAGGAACGTACACTGGGCATTCAGGAAGTTGCTGACGGGCACAGGATGCGCGCCGTCGGCAACGTAAGGAGCCTTGAACATCTGCTCAGCGTGATTGTCGGGCTTGATGCCCATGTACTTCTGGCCGAGCGCCTTTGCATGCTCCTGGATGTTGGCATATTTCTGAACGCTATTAGTCTATGTCGCCATCGTAACATTGCGATGTGGTTGCCTTACCAGCTGCTCCGACAAAGGCACCTTTTGGAGCTTCATCCTGTGGACGCCGGCAACGGCGGGTGAGGCCAGCGCACCCGCGGCAAGGAGAATAGCCGTCTTCATGATGGCAGTAAACGATCTGTTAGGATGGGGAAATGCACTCGAAGAATGCAGGTGGAGTGGATGATGGGGAAGGGTTGTGGCGGGAGGGCGGTTATGGGTACCTGGGAGGCTGGGGGCAGCTAGTGGCAGGAGCTATCGGAGTGTCGTCACCTGCGCACCTGCCCACTCTTGGAAGGCACGTGCACGCTGCGTCAGTTCCTGCATGACGGGATGATACTTTGGTTGGCCCACACCCCAGACGCTTTCGGCATCACAGAGCTTCAATCCCTGCATTCCCCATATGGGCCCTGCACTTCCTTGAAGATGCTTTGCTCTGATTGATCACCACTAATTGTGATTGTTTGTCTGCACGAGGCAATAGGCAACAGGTGCAATGTTTGGTCGATTGGACCACACCTAGGTATGTATTGGAGCAGTTTACTTGGACCTCATCTCTGCATGGAACTTTCTCCAGGCAAATATCAAATTAATAAAGCACGGTGTGGTATCTAGTATGAAGGCGATTTACGTCATCATCAATGGTATATTGCCTCAGCCGAGGCCACTTTAGCCGGCCAGCTGTGGCGTAAGCGGTTCATTGCTTAAGAGCTCCAACTCGTCGTTCAATCTTCAGCGAGCGGTTCACATGTGGCGATGGACGAGCAGAGGTGTAATATAACAGGTTTATTGGTCGTAGGCCTCTGCTCTTTGAGACCTCACACCACAGCGTCCGGTTCGTCGGTGTACTGGGGAGCGATTATCCTTTCCTCCTGGTCTCGTCGAGCAGTCTCCAAGTCGGCGGCCCACAATGCTGAGCTGACAGCGGCTGTCAGAAGGAACAGCATGCTGAACGGTGGTACCAGCTGCAGGAACAGGTAAATCGTGCCATACCTAGCGGTTATCAGTAGGAGGCAAAGCGTTCATATCGTACAACGTACCATGTATATTGCCATCTACGCATGCCCACAGACTTGTCCCTCTGCTTACGGTCGAAGCCCAAGAGCTGGAAGTACCTCCAGTGCTGCAAAGGTCCTGCGCGGTAGCCGGTAAGGAGGAGGAACAACGGCACTCCTACGTATGGTATAAAGTTGAGCGGCAGTAGTATAATGAACTCAGCAATCTGCCGGAAAGAGAATGGCGCGTAGACTGAGGTCTTTGTGGGCCTTCCGAGACGACGTATGGGATCGTTCAAGCTCTCTTCTGATACGGGGCGATGCTGGCGAACAAGGTCTTCGTAACCTTTGTGTACCATAACAGCATCGAAGATGTCCACCTGGGTCTCGTCCACCAGAAAAGCCTCGAACAGTATAGCGACTGCGGCAGCTCCCTCACCCAAGACGAGGAAAGTGCCGTTCACCCAAGCACTGCCACCCTTGTGGAATATGGAAAGGAACGCGACTTGCGGTAGGTATGTCCAGAAAAACAAGTTGAGCAAGACGAATGCGCTAAGCAGGAAAGCCGGCAACAGACGAGTCTTAAGCATCGGGTAGAGGTACGGATGAGCGATGAAGAAGAAGACGCCCTGTTGCCTGTCAGTTTGGCCTAGCAGGGTTTTGAAGGCGGGCATACCTTTGGCAGATACGACACTGCGATCATATTGGCCCATGTTGGCCGAATAACGACTCTTGGAATATTCCCAAGGGCTGACTGCCGCTGTTGTTGAGGCATGTTGGTAGCATTGCAAAGTCCATCTGCACTGCGGCCTGCTCTGCACATTGTCCAAGATGACGCACTAGCGCGGTACCCGAGCTCCTACCTTATCGATTGACCCACAACTTGCGGTTGCAGCCGCATGTGATAGCGCATATGCAGGGTCCAGAGTATGTTTGGAGATAATATCAAATACCAGGCGAGAGAATAGAACAAATGCATGATAGATTTACGTATAGCGTAAAGGGTATATAGCGCGGCCAGGTTCCTTACCCTAGCGTCTTCGTCTTCTTTTCCTTCTGTCGTTCCATAGCTTGAAGCACATCGTCTGCGTTGTTCACGTCTCCCTTCCTCTTCTTGGGTCCACGCTTCCTTTTCTTTGCAGCCTTGGTTCCATCCTCATCCTCATCATCGCCACCGGCGCCGAGCCCTTTCCACTCGCTGAACTTGACTTTCTCTCCTTCTCGCTCCATTTCATCAGCATCGTCAAACCGGGATTCGCCAAAGCCCATGTCAATGTCTTCCATATCGCGATCGGAGGCTGCAAGTTCGGCGGCACGCTTCTTGAGGCGAGCTTCCTTTGAATCTGCATCGCTAGGATTGGCAGAGGACAAGTTTTGCAGAAGTGTTGATTTCTCATCGAGATTTCGCACCTTGGCAAGAGCTGCGCGGACAGTGGCATCCGCAGAAGAGAGAGCAGATGTGTTGCCGGAAGTATTGCTCTGAGTAGTTGTGGACTTGAAATAGTCACGTTTAACGGGTCGACTGGGCTCGCGTAGCTGCGATGGTTCCACCACGAGACCCTCCGAATTTGTCTCGAGTGATGCAGGGGCTGGTGCTGGTGGCATACGAGCTTCCTCGACTGCAGCGCCTGGCGCGGCGGCGACGTCCTTTTCCTCTTCCTCCGCCTCGGAATCTTCATCATCATCTTCGTCATCGAGGTTCGCGAGGGGGTTGTAATTTGATCCGACGCCAGCGAAGATATCTTCGTCTTCCGACTCCTCCTGCATTTTCAACTCTGGAAGGTTGTGCATATTGATAGGTTTTGTAACGTCGTCCAGATCATGCCGAACCTCAGGCGCCAGCTGGGCTTCAGCTTTCTGCTTCCTGACTTTCCTCTTTTCCTTGCCATCTGGTCCTGTAATGATCAGGACTTCTCGCCCCTTATCATCGATCTCGATTCTCGATCGGTCGCCTTGAGGGGTGACTTTTCGAAAACCAGGTCCCAGGGTTGGGAACTTTCGCTCGTGCTCTGCCTGTGCTGCCTTTGTTGCCTCCTCACGTTGTCGCTTGAGGTCTGCCAAGATGTCGGCTCGTGTTCTCTTTGCGCCTGCGACTGGTGGCGGCGGTGCCATCATCTTCTCGCCCCTTTTCTCCGCCTTTTCGCGAGTGACCGGGCCCACATCTGCCTCAGCAAGTTCATCGAAGGCACCTTCCAGGTCTTCGCTGGGCTCCTCTGGCTCCTCTGGCTCCTCTTCCTGGGCAGCTGTATCCGGGCTGCCGCCCAAGACATCCTCGCCCCTCCTCACTCGCTCGAGTAGTTTCCTGTCCAAACCTTTGACCAAATGTGTGGTGCCAACATCGCCGCCGGTAATCTCTGACACTAGCTTCTCAAACGTCTCGCGGTCGATCTGTCCAAGCTTCATGGCTTCTTCGAGATTCTTTATGCGTTTGGCGATCTCGCTGTCATCCTCGTCGACTCGTTCCTTGGTACGATCCGTGTAGCCAGCAGCGAGCTTCGTGCCTTTTGGTGCTGAGGCTCGCGTCTTCTTCTGCGGATTCGCCTTCGCATTGCGCTCGGCCAGCTGGCGGGCAAAGTCTGCCTGAATAGATCCCCGGCCTACCTGGCGCCTGCAGTCTTGTTAGTATGTACCGGCAGCCGCTGTTGCTGCGCGTGCTTACGGTGTCATGGGGATGCTTGAATGCTTGCGCGCGCCGAGTGCACCGCCAGGCGTGCGTGAGGCCGGCGACACGCTCTGCTTGCTCCCATCCTGCTGCTTGGGTTGGTCGCTGAGCAGCAGCCGGCGGAATTGCGAGTTGTTCATTGTGCGTGGGAAAGTTGTTCGCAAGGGAACAGAGCGCGGAAAAGTTGCCGAAAGCGCGCTTGTCTTAGCGTGCATGCTCTCCGCGCCTTCCCCGCACTGCGTCACCCAGGCACCGCACCATCCAAGTAAGCTTCGTGTAAACAGTCAATGCCAGGCTCAAGCCACAAAGCTATGGTATAGCACGCTGTGTGCCATGTCGGCTTGAGAGGCAGCCCTACGCATGAGACCGTCAAGCTATCTTACTAGTAGCGCCCACAGTATGGGCATGTCGACGCGACCTGGCTGACCTGGTGATGCAACACCAGACCCCCACAAAATCCCCCATGCAGATCTGCCCTGTCTACCTTTACTTGGATCCTTCACCGTGCTCGTCGGCCTGTTCTCCGCCCCGCCCGCTGTAGTATATATTGCTGACGTTCTGGTACTTCCTCTGTCTCTCCTTCTCCACTCAATTGATCAACTCTGTGGCACTCCCATCTGTAACCAGGAATGTTCAAGCTTCTGCTCACGGCGGCTCTTGCTGCTGTAGGTGTTTGCTACACATCGCCAAATGCGACCAACTCCAGCACCACATTCACAAACCCGATCCTTGACACTGTAGGCGCTGATCCGTAGGTGCCCTCTCTGTCATGGCCGAATTTATCCACGCTGACCACAGAAAGTTGGGTCTTCCGCTACCAGGACTACTACTACATGACCTACACCAACAACGAGGACATTACTCTCCAGCGTAGCAAAGTTCTTACAGATTGGAATAATGCCGAGTCCAAGTTGCTCTTCAAGCCACCTCCTGGCATGAATTACTCTACGGACCTCTGGGCCCCCGAGCTCCACAACCTCAACGACAACTGGTACATCATCTTCACCGCGGACCCGCGCAATGATTCCCCGCCTCCCGAGACAGAAATGTGGTGTGAGTACAATTGCCCGGCCGTCCACCACCGCATGTATGTGGTCGAGGGTATCGGTTCTGATCCATGGACGGCATCCTACACCTACAAAGGTGAACTCAATACGTATGACCAATTCGCCATCGACGGCACCTATTTCCAGCACAATGATCAGCTCTATCACATTTATTCTTGTTGGTATCGCCAATATGATGGTTGGCCGGCTAATCTCTGCATCACCAAACTGTCTAATCCGTGGACTGTGTCTTCACCTTTCACGGAGCGTCAGATCATCTCAGTACCAGAGTATGCCTGGGAAAAGACTCCATTTGGCCGCGCAAGCAACGATCGACTCTCGTCCAATGAGGGGCCGCAGCAACTCATCAACCCGAATACTCAGCAGAATTTTCTCATTTACAGCGCTGCTCGTTCAGACAATCGCAACTACTGCCTTGCGCAGCTAGAGCTTGTTGGTGATGACCCGATGAACCCGGGCGATTGGCGTAAGCACCCGTACCCTGTCTTCTATCAGAACCCGGGAGTGGAGGCATACGGTGTTGGACACGCGAGCTTCACGACCAGCCCCGACAGCAAGGAGGATTGGATTGTCTATCATGGCATGCGGGATCCGACAAACGGATGGGGGGCGAGGACGATTCGCGCGCAGAAGTTCACGTGGAATGAAGATGGGTCGCCCAACTTTCCTAGGCCTGGATACGGGCCGTACGAAGTCCCTAGCGGGCAATAGAGTATCGCACTTGTCACTCAGACGTCTGAAGGCCACGAGGTTTGATGTAATGAGCGACGGTTGGAGGCAGCTCCATCCACTCTGGGTCGCTACAGTTTGCTAGCATCTATGATGTTATGAATATAAGATCATGTTCAAGGGTTGGCTTCGATTAAACACTTGTATCTGCGGATCTCCTTCTTATTGATGTTACTCGTTTTGACGCGTCTTGAGGAGCGAAAAGCGTGTTAGTATGCTCACGAAAACACGTTCGTACAGCACACCAGACGCGATTTTGATTGTTTGGTGCATCTTTGGTATGGCCATGTGTGGTTTAGGTCCGTTTAGTGTGTTGCTGATTAAAGTTTGCCGCGTTTATGGTTGTAGGTATGTAAGATTTTGCGCCGGAAGTGTGGCAATATTTGTGAATCTTTACACGAACCCCAGCTCCCTCGAAAATTCGAAGCACCACAACACATCGGTCAATAACCTTAAGAACACAGGGAACGAGTCACATGGTATAAATCCGACAGCTCACTTAATTAGAAAGGCCCAATTCAACCGAAGTAGTGATTTAAATATGACGTCATCATCAAATTCAGGCGCAATGCCCAGAAGAATGTGCAGATAGAATTATTCAATCGTGAGATAGTATTGGACTTGACCTTTCCGCGTCCGAACTACGTATGATAATATCACGGCAATATTGGAGGCTTGCTTCAGTATCGAACCTTGCAAATCAGAACCCAAGCATATCTACACATAGCGAGTCATCTGCCACACTCAAGGTAGGCATACGCTTCATAAATGTCATACTAGGAGCTATAGATGGACTGGGATATCAAAACCGACCATAGTGAAGCGATGCTTCGGAAACACAGAACAGCAGATGGATACATCCAAACGCTTAGGTGCGCCGAGTGCGCAACTCAAACAGCGCTTTTCTCCCTTCCCGTCCGCCTTAGTCTGCTCTTCTCAATCGCCTCATCAACCTTCTTCTGCCGCCATGTACAGCTCCCTGCAAAATCACATATCCTACACTTGAACGCTTCCTCGACTTCGACGCCCTGGGCCTCTCTCCCGCCCTTCCACCATGTCATCTCATCCTCAATGTATTTCTCGATGACATCGGCCTCGTACACAGTGAGCTCGTTGCCGATTACGTCTCCTGTTCTCGAGTAGCGGAACTCGGCACGGAGGACGGACGAGATGCTGAATGGAGGGATGGTGAGCTGCGTTTCCGTGACAAGAAGAGCCCATAACGACATCAAATTCGGAAATCTAGCAGCTTCGTTGTCAGGACCAATGTCGCCGATCTCTTGCAAGAAGACTTTGGTAAACGGCATCAGTGGCTTGAGGTCATAACGACCGAAGATGGTTTCTGCATCCACAGTGTTGAGAGACAGGGATTCGAGGAGCTTCCGGTAGAGCATAAGCTGCATCCATGTTGGTCGCAGTGAGGCACCGGTTGGCTTTGACCGTACTCCGCGTGTTTTGACGTCCGTGATGTAGAGCTGTCCGCCTGATTCACACCGGCGTGACCATGCATCGCCACTATTGTCTACGCCCGACGCCTTAGCGAAAGCCTGCGCGATGCTGGGTTGGTCCTTGAGCAGTGGCACTGTGCCGCCACTCTTCTGTGCCTTCGCCCGTTCTACTTGTTCCTCGAACTCTGGATCAGGACATTCATATGAGACTTGGTCAATGACGCCGTTCACAACCTGTCCCTCGATCACGCCCCAGACTTCGAGCTCTCTTGTGAGTCCAGTCTCGCGCAGACATCGTAGGGCGGATATCGTGTTCCACACCCGCAGACCGAAGCGGTCTTCTTTGGTCTGGACCTGCACCGGCACGGTCGTGTGTACCTCGTCTTCTAGCCTCTGATGGATCTTGGACCCAGTGCGCATGGCTTGGGTCCGAGGCTTACGCCCGAATGTCGACAGGGTGTACAGATACTGCAGCTCGCACCATGCTGGCGAGACGAGGTCGGTTACCGAGAGCGGTTTCTTCGGCTTGGTGCGGAAGCGCTCGAGAGGCGGACGCGTATCGAATTCGGTAACTTCAGATGCTCCAAGTGCGTTTGGATTACTTGGAATAGAGTTTACTCGTGTGAGCTTAGTTCTGCTGGGTCGAGGCGCCGAGTGCGTTTCTTCAAGAGGAACTAAACGCTGTCAGTCGTCAGTCTATCAGACCATGCAGCAGGCAGAGTCAAAGCAACGCACCGCTCCATGCCCGGCGCGACCTCTCGTCGTACTCGACTTCCAGCATCTCTCGGAATGGCGAGCTCTGTATGTTTCTGCGCGTATCGACATTCCCAGCGTGGTAGCGGTCTCCCTTCGCCACGCGCAGCAGCGGTGGCTTGTGTGCGATAACAAGATCATTTTCGAGGTTGTCTTCAATCTCGCCCTCTTCAAACTCAATGCTTGGGAGTACAGAGTCCTTGCCCGTAGATCTGGGGAGATTGCGAGTGATTGAGTCGAGGGTGCTTGCCAGCAGCGTGTTCTCGTCGACCGCACCTACATCAAATTCCGAGCCATAGTCGCTCAAAGAAGCAACAGAGTCGACGTCGTCATCGACTTCCAAGCCATAGCAGTTCGAGGCTTGCGTCACCAACTCGGAGGGTGCAGCCATTTTGCCATCTTCTGGCGGCGGGCAGTTCAGATGTGTGTGCGGGTGGCAAGAAGCGCAGGACGCGACTTCCGAGTCGCGCTTCGCGTGACGTCGTGTTATCCTGAAACCGAGGGTTAAGCAACGCAGCAAGCTTCACGTCCTGACTGCCCCTGCGCGAGAAAGGTGGCTTTCACGATGCGCTCGAATTGCAATGTCTCTAACATACATTTACTAGCACAATTATCTATGACGTTTGTCAGACATGTGAAACACCTTTAAATATTGCACGTCTTGTGCGGAGTAGCACCACCAGAAGCAATACTATGTACTTTGTTACGTCAGTCACACACTCTGAGTCCTTGTAAAAGCCATCACGCGCTTGCCAGATTCATCAGAACCTCTGTTGCAGCACGGTTCTGCGTCGCACGCTCTCACTCAACTAGTGCGCAGCACGAGCGAGATACGCTCCTTGAAATTGGACATATCATCAGCTCGCTGATGCTTTCCACTCCACTGCACAATGCCATTCTTATCGACACCGTAGTTGCCGCCTGTCTGCCACCTGTTCCCGCTCTCCGTAGGCCTGTTCCAGATGCCCTCTTCCTTGCCCAGCTTGTTCAAGTTGCTCAAGCCAGCCGGCGACATGACGTGTAAGAAGCTCGAAATACCGAGACCGTACGCGCCGTACGCCTCGCGTTCGGCATCTACAACGATATGCAAGTTGGGCTGGGAGTTCTTAGGCGCTTCGGGTAGAGAGGCAAGCCATCGGTCTGTTGAGCCCTGGTCGCTGTGTGAGACGGCGATGAATTCGACGTTGGGATTTGCAGCGGCGGCGTCGCGCAGGTTAAGGAAGGTCTTCTCGGCGACTACTTGTCAGTTAGTAGGGTCCGCATGGGTAAGCAAGTTGTCTGGCGTACAAGGACAGCCGCAGTGTCTCAGGAAGGCGATGATTGTAGGCTTCCCATCCTTGGGAACTGTAAGTTTTGGTGTCGAGGGAGCCTTTTCACCCACCGCGGGAACCTCAGCGGTCTTGACGTGAGATGGGGTCATCCACGACCAGAACTCTTGTTGCCAGGTCATTTTGGAAGATACTGCAGTTGATTTTTCCTTGCGATAGTAGACTGAAGGCTGTCACAGCTTGCGTGCATAGTCATGGCGCGAACACTCCCTATTGTACTCATGGCGACGGTTGTTGTAGCGGGCGCGCGGAGAGCATCACTGCGGGGTGCTCGGATCCAGCCTCCAAAGACTTTCAGTGGCGCCGCCTGCGCGCAGACGCTGACAGATCTCCACACATAGCCTATGCAGCATTTCAGGTATTTGCAAGCATGCCAGTTGAGAGGCGTCCCATTTGACAGCAAGGAGCCTTGCGTCGCGTGAAGGTGATCGCGCCATGCTTGGCTCATGCAAACAGCAGAGGGGCGCGATCCAACGACTAGAAGCGCGTCGGGTGTAATGCATCACAGGCAGTCAAGGGACAGAGTTTGAAGTTTGAACCGATCGATTCGTCAATCGTCAGTGAACCATCACTGATTAGCTGGATATACTACATGCTCAGCACCGCTCCGGTGCACCCATAAACCCGAGTTGAAGACCGTGAACCATGATTCCGTGAAAACGCCTAAGAAAGTAACCAAAGATCCATCACCGACCAAGAAATTGTCGTGAGGCCGGCATCATGAAGTAGCAAGCTTAACCGCGCTCACCACGGAGACGACGAGCAAGCTGGATGTCCTTGGACTCTGCGAACTGTTAGTGACTTTTCATGCGGAAGGCGTATGTGAATGACTTACGGATGGTGACACGCTTGGCGTGGATGGCGCAGAGGTTGGTGTCCTCGAAGAGAGAGACGAGGTAAGCCTCGACGGACTCCTGAAGAGCACCGATGGCAGAGGACTGGAAGCGGAGATCCGACTTGAAGTCCTGAGCGATCTCACGAACAAGACGCTGGAAGGGCAGCTTGCGGATGAGGAGCTCGGTCGACTTCTGGTAGCGACGGATCTCACGGAGAGCGACGGTACCAGGCTTGTAGCGGTGAGGCTTCTTGACACCACCGGTTGATGGCGCGGACTTGCGAGCGGCCTTGGAGGCGAGCTGCTTACGGGGAGCCTTGCCACCAGTGGACTTACCTGTTGCAGTGTTAGTGATGTGTTGCAGGGTGTTGAAGTGCGATGGGATAGTGTGCAGCGGCAGGCACCGTCGTGGTGGGCAGCGCAAGCGGTGGCGGCAAGCCGGCGGCGACAACACCAAAGCGCTGCACCGACAGTGCAGGCCATGCAGTGGATGGGAAGTGGGGTACAAGGAACTTACGGGCGGTCTGCTTGGTGCGGGCCATGGTGGTTGATGGACTTGTGTGTTGGTGTGATGAGGATGTGGTTGAGGCTGTAGAGTGGAGCTGGTGTGGTGGATGAGAGAGGGAGGAGGGCGGGCGGGCGAGGTTAATAAGTGAACGGGGGCGGGCGGCTGCCTGGAAAATCAACTCTGAAAGCGCGCTGGAAAGCGGCGCAAGAACATCAACGCTGTTTTGCAGCGGGAACAGCAACTTCGAAACTCACACGTAGGAGCGGGCCGCGCTGATTGGCTCGCTAAGGCGCGCGCCCGATTAGGAAGTGGCACGGTCGTTGATCTGGAAAGCGCGCCCGTGCGCACTGTTTGATCTGGGCCGGCTGGCGTCTGGCGTGTGTGATCCAGCGGCCGCAGTGCACGACCCGGCCTGTCCTCTTAAACACCGACATCCCCAACTGCACTATTCTATCATCAGCCAACTGCATCTTCTCCCCAGCCTCAACCCGCTTAACTATTCCCTCCAACTTCCAACCACTCCCCCACACACATCAACATGACAGGACGTGAGTCTCCTCCACCCCGGCTTGACGCGTCTCTTCGATGAGCGCGTCCTGCTCGACCATCTTCATGCTTATACTGACATGTCTCCCAGGCGGCAAAGGTGGCAAGGGTCTCGGCAAGGGCGGAGCCAAGCGTCACCGCAAGATTTTGCGCGACAACATCCAGGGTATCACCAAGCCCGCTATCCGTCGTCTCGCACGTCGTGGTGGTGTCAAGCGTATCTCAGCCAGTACGTGTCTCGCTCGCTCGCTTCTCTTTCCTCCGCTAACCGCATCTAGTGATCTACGAGGAGACTCGTGGTGTTCTGAAGACCTTCCTTGAGGGTGTCATTCGTGATGCCGTCACATACACTGAGCACGCTAAGCGCAAGACTGTCACTTCTCTCGACGTTGTCTATGCCCTTAAGCGTCAAGGCCGCACCCTCTACGGTTTCGGTGGTTAAGCGTTTTTCTTTTACGGTTTTCATATCACGACTTCTACCGGCCTCATCGGTCCACGGTCGGTTTCGGTGCTTGGTGGGATGGTCACAATGCCTTGTATAGTAGGCTACGGAGTTTACGGTCACATCAGTGGGATTGATTGCTTTTACATGGAATGATACCATAATTCTTCATATTTTCTTGCCTATCTGTGACCTTGGTAATAGTTCTGTCCAATGTCCTACGCGTCTGCGTGTTGTGATGTTGGTTCAACGCGGTGGTCATAGCGAGGTAGATCAGTGGACCGTTGTGGGGCTAACATTCCATTGGCTGATAGCATACTCTACACTTGCATCTTGCGCCCTGCATCATTGCTCTGAGACACTATTGTGACTGCCAGCGCCTTGACTTTTCCGTATCCTTGTGGGTACTGTTGCCCGCTGTTGCGAGTGCTGCTCTTACTGCACCGCTGCAGGACCGCTCTTTGTCTGTTGTCATGGCTGCATTCGGCAAGTGTGTGCGTGGTCAAGCAACTTCCTCTGCAGACCGATGAGAAAAATTGGAGAAGCTTTCCACTGCATTCTCTAGTCTCGCTCTCCTCACTCTGCTGCGCCGTTGTCGCTGTCGTTTTCCGGTCACCCGCTGCATATCCGGCAATCCACGCTCCTGTGACGTTATCGTGTTTATATGAGGCCCCTCCATGGCGGGATCACCACATCGTCCGGTACAAAATGACCTTTCCTCACCAATTCCGCTACCGAGAGCTTCTCCAAGACCAATTTCCAGCATCAACATGGCTTTGTCACCAATGCCCCGTGCTTTATTCTTCGATGTCTTCGGTACCTGCGTCGACTGGCGTTCTACAGTCGTAGGTGAGCTGGAAGCCCAAGCTCATGCTGCGCTCAGTTCGGCAACTGCGTCTTTAGCGTCCCGTGTCAGACTCACAGCATCTAACATGACCACCCAACATTGGGGAGAGTTTGCTCAGCAGTGGAGAGAGAGCTATAAGAAGTTTACTCGGAACCTTGCTTCGGATCCATCCATTCCGTGGAAGTCGGTCGACGAGCATCATCTTGATGCCTTGAATGAATTGGTGATCAAGTGGCAGATCAATGGTCTGTGGGATGATGAACAACTCCGTGCTATAAGTCTTATCTGGCATCGGCTGGAACCTTGGACAGACTCTGCTATGGGTGTCTCTATGCTGAACAGGCTCTTCTGTAAGTCCTGTCTCGTATTGCGACATCAGTGGCTGACTTCTCAGATACGTGCACCTTATCCAATGGCAATCTCAGTCTCCTTGGGGATCTTCGTACTCACAGTACCATCCCCTTCACTCATCTCTTCTCGGCCGAGCTTTTCGGTACCTACAAGCCTTCGCCCCGTGTGTATCTTGGGGCTGCCGAGAAGCTACAGCTGCCGCCTGATCAATGTGCCATGGTGGCTGCACATCTCAACGATCTGAGAGCTGCGAAGGACAATGGTATGAAGACCATATACGTCGAACGCCCTGGTGAGGAGGAATGGAGCAAGGAGCAAATCGAGCAGGCGCGCCAGGGGGGCTGGGTCGACTTGTGGATTACTTCTGGGAATGGGAACAAGGGTTTTATTACGGTGGCAGAGAAAATGGGCATCGAGCTGAATGCAGCCGATCAGTCAAGGAGACTCAGCACGTCGGCTCCTGTTGGTGGTGCGTGAGCGTTTCTGGTGCTCGATGAGCGGTGTTTAGTATGTGAGGTGAATTGAGATATTCATAACAAGCATAGCATTGATGGCTGATGTTTAATGCTTTTGATTCTCTTTCCGAATTTTGCTTCGTGAAGCATGTTCGTGCAGCATGTTGGGAAATATGCCTTTATCCTGAAGCAGTGTAGATGAACCTGTCATGCATATTCTGTGATTTACTGCCTGCTTCATACACACGAAGAAAATAGCCACAACAGCACAGCACAGTGGAATCGGTCAAGGTTCAGATAGCACAATCCAGGTGACCAAAAGTATCCATCATATAAATTTATGGCAAACATCATGTGTTTTACTGCCCGTCAAATCCAGACCTCTCAGACTGCGGCCTTGTGAAATGACTCGCGGAACACAGGCTCGATACGCGACATAACATTAAGCCAGGCTACCCCATATTTGCACAATTCCGGAACCTCACGTATGAAATAGTGGAAGAGATTGTAGTGCCGTACCCTGCGCGCGTTGGAGCTTATTTTGGTGTATGATGCTGCACTCCTGCCAACACGAGGCGGACGTGGACGCGACACGGTGTTCTGGGTCACACAACATTCACGAAAGCATACTCGCCTGCAAATATAAGGCTACGGTCAAGATGGTGAAGTACGCGGCATAAATTTTCTGTATTGCACCTCTTTACCCAATTCCAAAGCTCGCAGCAGAGCAAGGACCCACACGGGTGTAGAACGTCGTGGACCGGGAAAGCGCCCCCCGCATTGCGCTAGTGGCCCCAGACTCGATGCCGAGGGCATCGTCATCAGCTCCCCTTGGACCGAACGTATTTGATAAGACCGGAACCCGACACCTTTAAATTCTATGTACATTGATTACAACGACAACGTGGACATGAACCCGTAACTTCAGTGAATTGACCTGAAGCCCGAAGGATAAAAGCAACATCCTACCGAGGTAAACACCGGGAGAATTTCCGATCCAAACTGGTCCCTAATCAGCATCTCTATCGAACACCCGTTTACTACTACCAACCGGGCATCAGTCTAGCGGAAGCGCGGAATCACGCATAGTCACCACCACGTACCACGAGAGTCATTAGGCAGCACAACGCAATCCACCATGCCTGGAGAGCACATTCAAGACAAGGTGTACGCCGCGTCTATTGAAGACCCGGAAAAGTTTTGGACCCGCCAAGGACAAAACTTATATTGGCATACCAGGCCTACCCGAGCATTCCAAAAGAGCACCAAGTTCCTCAAAAGAAGCAATATAGAGCATGATTCGTGGAGCTGGTATGCTGACGGGGAGATCTCAACGACATATAACTGCGTGGACAGGCATGTGGCGAATGGAAACGGTGAAAATGTAGCGATCTATTGGGACAGCCCAGTTACAAATACGAAAGAGCAGTACACGTACAAACAGCTCCTTGAAGAAGTCGAAACTCTCGCTGGAGTGCTAAGAGAGGAAGGGGTGAAGAAGGGCGATGTTGTACTCATCTACATGCCAATGATCCCTGCTGCGATGTTTGCAATGCTGGCGATCGCTCGGTTGGGCGCTATTCACTCTGTTGTATTTGGTGGCTTCTCCCCGGCAGCCCTGGCGCAGAGAATCGAAGCAAGCCGACCCGTTGCAATCATGACAGCGTCATGTGGCATCGAAGGGTCGAAGAAACCAACGGCATATAAGAATATGATTGAAGAAGCCGTGCGGAAGAGCAAGATCAAACCATCGAAGACGATCGTGTGGCAGAGAGACCAGCTGAGGTGGGATCCCGTCATCAAAGAGAATGGCCAGCGGAACTGGCAACGCCTCGTCAAGAGCGCCAGAAACAGAGGACTCAAGGCGGAGGCCGTGCCTGTAAAGAGCGGCGACGGGCTCTACATCATCTACACAAGCGGGACCACTGGTTTACCCAAGGGTGTCGTTCGCTCGGCTGGAGGACATGCAGTCGGCCTTAATTTCTCCATGAAATATCTCTTCGGCATACATGGCCCTGGGGATGTCCAGTTCACAGCCTCCGATATAGGTTGGGTTGTTGGCCACTCCTACATTATTTATGCGCCTTTGCTTGTCGGCGCCACGACCGTGCTATTCGAAGGCAAACCCGTCGGCACCCCCGACGCAAGCACGTTTTGGAGAATTATCCAAGAGTACAAGGTCACCACTATGTTCACAGCCCCGACAGCACTACGTGCAATCCGACGCGAAGACGGGGAAAATGAGTTCTTTGAGAAGCGGTACGGAGAGAAGGGCGCGCTCAAGTCCCTGAGAGCGCTATTCCTGGCTGGTGAAAGGAGTGAACCGAGTATCGTACAAATGTACCAGAAGCTGTTATCCAAGCATTGTGCGCCTGGGGCTATAGTTGTCGATAACTGGTGGTCATCGGAATCTGGGTCACCGATATCAGGAATCGCCTTGAGTGCATCTGCTGGGTTTGACTTTTCTTCGTCTGAACGACCCGAACCGCTTCCAATCAAGCCTGGCTCTGCTGGCAAAGCAATGCCTGGCTTTGATGTGCGTATCGTCGATGACTCAGGGAAAGAGGTAAAGAAGGGCGAGATGGGTAACATTGTCATGGGCATCCCGTTGGCCCCGACTGCCTTTACAACGCTGTGGGAGGATGAAGAGCGGTTCTACAAGGGCTACATGAAGAGATTCGATGGAAAATGGATTGATACCGGTAAGCGAATGTGACCCTGGCGTCTTGAGGCGTGACTGACGAGGTGGTAGGCGACGCTGGCATGATCGATGAAGATGGCTACATATCCATCATGTCTAGAGCCGACGATGTAATCAACGTAGCAGCTCACAGGTTTAGCACAGGTGCTATTGAACAGGCCATCACAACTCATCCTTCCATTGCTGAGGCAGCAGTGGTCGGCATACCTGATGCTCTGAAAGGCCATCTACCGTTTGCATTTGTCACGCTTGCTACGCATCCCCACCCAGACCCTGCCATCCCTGACGACACACTACTCTCCGAGGTGCAGAAGCTTGTACGCGAGCAAATTGGTGCCATTGCTTCACTCGGCGGTATCATCCAGGGTAAGGGTATGATTCCAAAGACAAGAAGCGGGAAAACACTGAGGCGCGTCCTGCGAGAGCTGCTTGAGAATGCGACACACGAAGAGTTCGATAAGGAAGTCAACGTGCCGAGTACGATCGAGGATCGCGAGGCTGTGAAAGTAGCGAGGGAGAAGGTACGAGAGTACTTTGAGGTCAAGGGGAAGGATCTACACAAAGCGACTGAAGTTAGGGCGAAGCTGTAGGTACGATACAGGTAGCTTGGTGGATAATACTTTCGGAAATTGAGTGGGTCTGTACTTGGAGGTTCAAGGGTTTGACTGACCACACACACTTTGGCAGTTGCTCCTTCTTCGTCGCTGCTGCTAGCCCTTCCCCCAAAGTTTCACCACACGATGAGCATATGAATTACCTTGACATGATCGTTTCCCATTTTGCTTGTGAGCTTGTTCCTCGCCTCTCTCACTTGTGATATACATGCTGATACCCACGGATCGCCGTAACTTCTCAGCTTGTCCACCGTGCAAGCAAGGCTGAGCAGCTATCTACGAATCCTGATCGTGGGGTTGTCGTCGTCAGCATCAAATCGTGATATTAGCGGTGGGCAAGAACAAAGTTTTTGGCGAGGCTGGCTCGTGTTCCCCCGGTTGGCTGCTGGCTGCGTCAGACTGCTCTGAACGGTGTCAGATCGCAACGGCCCGTCCCCCGCGTCAATAGTCAGTCACACAGAGGTGCACCAACGTCTCGAATCGACAGCAGCTTATTAATGACGAATTCGAATCAGAGAGGTGAAAATCTTGCACAGCCTTGGCCACCTGAAGGAACAAATACCATCTTGTGTCCATCCGGCTAGACGCTCACGTGGTTGATAAATGCTGCGGGCTCTGCATGCCTTGCCGGAGCGAAGCTCTTCAACAGGCTTCGAAACCACGTGCGAAATGTGACCAGCTCCAGGGATCCATTGAGCTGGGCCGCCTGGTGGTTCGATGCGGCCAGGAGCATCCCAGCCCTGCAATCAATCTGGCGGGCGAATCTTCAACTCGCAGACCGTGGCTGTTCAGGTTTAGGCCCAACAGCACTACGTCTTGCAGAAAGCTCTGTCGCCAATAGGCACTGCGCTGTCTCGCCTGATGCGTCGTCATACATGGGAGCAGGACGGCTGGTCGGGTACGGCTGCCAGGCCCATCAACAAGCGCGTGCCGGAGACAGGGTCCGTTGGACGAGTGAAGTCGTCGGCTCGGGAGACGACGCGCCAAGCACCGGCCGACTGCTGTCGCGGGGGATGGGAAAGCTTCCGCGATGCACGAACCTCGATGGCTCTGAGACTATGAAATTCTGGCGCAGCGTGCTGGCGACAGTGTGATGGGGTGTTACTGTGCAACCAAGCACATGTTCTTGTCCGGCCACGGTACCTGCAGTGACGTCTCACACTGAGGATGTGACGGATGGATTCGAGCACACATGCAGCTGCGAGGCGCGTTGGAACGCGCCTCACAAGCAAATCCAGGCACGCGAGGGGCAGCGATAAAGCAGCAACGATATGATCAGACGGATGCATAGCTACTGCACGCAGCCGTATCCACGACGGGTTTTACACCGCGGGCAAGCACTGGCCGCGCTGTCAAACGACGCCAGAATCACCCTCGTCGTTTTGAAGTGTCTCGGCCCAATTGGTGATGGTTGTACAATGTACATGCAGTCTCCAGGCAGAACGGGAAGATGGACGGGAAACATGGGCGGGATCATAGGCATGTTACTGCTCGCCGTCCAGACAGCCTGGGGCCGGCGGGCGATGAGTGTCGCGCAGGCCTCAGACTGGCGGGCGGTACGTACCTCGAGCGTCGAGGCTGCATGCTGGGGCCAGTAGTGTGCTGCAATGCACGTGTTAGCATGCTCGCAGCGCTGGTACAGCTAGACGCCGGCCGCTTGCGTCTAGGTTCGGTGTTGAGAAGCCCGCGGCAGCACCCAGCACGCTGAGGCAGCTCGCCGGGGCAGACGAGGTGGCACGGTGGTGATGAAGGACGCTGGGGGCAGAGACACAGCAGAGACACGACCAGGAGCGTGGAGCACGACGCCGCTCTAAGCCGGCGAGGGCAGCACGGCAGGTAGCTACGGCGCCGTGGGCATGTGTCGCTGGCAGCGCTGGAGGGTGCTTGCGGGCGGGCTGCTGCAGCAGATGCAGCGAGTCGAGCGCAGACAGGCAGCCAGCAGCAGCAGCAGCAGACAGCCGGCCACTGCGGGCGGGCTGCGAGGGGCCTGGAGAGGACTAGTCGTCGCGCTGCCGAAATGCTGAGGTTTGGCGGTTCGGCCAACCTCAACCGCACTGGGGCTGGCAGCTGCTAAAACCCCCGGCCGCCCATTGCCCAGCATCGCCTTTCCTGTGACCTCACTCCCACTGCCCGCTGTCCTCTCCGCTGCGCTCTGCACGCTGCTCTCTGCACGCCGCCCTCTGAACGCTGCCTCTGGCTGCCCTCTGCACGCCGCCCGCCCGCCGCGCCCCGCTGCCTGAGCTGCCCCAGCTGCGCTGCGCTCGCCGTCAAGCTGCCTCTGCACCCCGTGCCCGCTGTCCGCCGCACGACGCCCAGCAGCTCCCCCACGCCGCCCGCGTCGATGCAACGCAGCACAGACAGAGCCTGCCGCCGCCGTTGTTGTTGCTAGACGATAGCCGTCGATAGTCGATAGTCGATAGCTAGCCCTTCACGTGGGGACTCGAGCCAGCGAGAACCCTGACCTGCCTGCACCTTGACTCCTTCCCAGCCCGGCCAGCACCGTCGCTCCGCCAGCCCCGACCTTCGCCCTCCCCCAGGCCCTCTGCTCGCTGCCCACGCCCACGGCCCTGCTCGCCCTCGCCGTCTCTGCGCGCCCGCCCGCCCTCGCACCGCCCGCCGCAGCCACGCCCCGCTCGCTTCTGCAGCCATTTCTGCGCCGACGTTGCTGCACAGTCCACCGCCCGCCGCGACGGCCGTTGTGCAGCCCCGTGCAACCCTGTGCTCCGCCGCCCCCGATCGATTCTGAGCACGCTGCAGCCGTCCGCGACACGCGCACCTGCGCCCTCCTGTGCCCGAGTGCAAGTTGGGAACACCCGCCCCGAAACACCTCCTGGCCCTTGCTGCCCATCCCCAACCGGCATCCACCACCGCCCACGCCGCCCGTCGCCTGCAAGAGCCCTCTCACGCGACAGACTCTGCGACGACGTGGCTGAGAGCCTACGCCCCGCCCCTGACCGAGTCCCGTACATCTTAACCGTCTCTGCATCCCCACGACACACCGCACCAACCCTCACAGCAGCTCTACACTGCTCCAGCCACCATGGCGGGCAAAATGACCCTGTACAAGCTGGTGGTGCTGGGCGATGGAGGAGTTGGCAAGACAGCCCTAACCATCCAGGTAATTCCCCCTCCCCCGTGCAAAAGCTGCACCGCTGTACAAGGATGCTGACGCCGATGCTAGCTCTGCCTGAACCACTTCGTCGAGACATACGACCCTACAATCGAGGACTCGTACCGCAAGCAGGTCCAGATCGACGGCCAGTCGTGCATGCTCGAAGTCCTCGACACCGCTGGTCAAGAGGAATACATTGCACTGCGAGACCAGTGGATACGCGACGGGGAGGGCTTCGTCCTCGTCTACAGCATCTCGTCACGATCTTCGTTTGCCCGCATACAGCGCTTCCATAGCCAGATCCAGCGCGTCAAAGAGACGGCCATGGCTGGCTCCCCCACCTACCCCGGCTCCCCCATCAGCGCGTCGGCTCCTGTATTTGGGCAAGCCCCTGTCATGCTCGTGGGCAACAAATGCGATCGCGTCACCGAGCGCGAGGTGTCCACACAAGAGGGTCAAGCTCTAGCCAAGGATTTGGGCTGTGACTTTGTCGAGGCCTCGGCCAAGAACTGCGTCAATGTCGAAAAGGCCTTCTTTGATGTCGTCAGGCAGCTTCGTCGACAACGACACCAGGGCTCCGGCCGACATTCAGATAGAAATGAAAAGACTGGCCGAACACGCGTGCCTGGCAACGACCGCGTCCGAGGAAGCGGCGGCGATCGTGGAGGCAACAATGGCCGGTCGAACAAGCGCAAGGACAAGCCCAAGTGTGTTATATTGTGAGCACTGGCTCATGAGCCGCAAGACTTGAGCATTTGGAATTACAGCACATCCTAACGAGCCACGACAACACCTCGTCACCGCCACCATAAACCCTCATAGACCGCCATCTTCATATGGCGCCGGCATAGGAGCGGCGTTTAGCACTGCACGCATCATTGGTCTCCCACTGTTTGGATTTGCATGAGACCCACGGCGTTTTGGAGTGTTATGAGCACCTTTTGGAACATCCGCATCATTGTGTGGACGGGCATCCACATATAGCTATGATCTTGTACGACATTGCACGGCTGAATCAATCATCACTCTCATGAACATTGGACAGAGGCCTTACTAGACACTGCCAAATGCACATACAGTGCGGCAGCGCTGAGCCTTGGGACGACTGTTCGACATTCGGGATGGAAAAAAAAGTACTGGTGTTGGATATGGTTGGTTTTGCTTTCACGGCACGAGCGAGATACCTCTGAATTCACTATCAACACTTCCATTCTTGTCCGCCAATTTTAAATCTGCGTCACAATGCTGTCAGTTCCACGTGTGAGTTGCGCCCGGTAGCTTTGACTCGGTAACCGAACCTTGTCTGGGTTTGCTCCGGTCGGATGGTTTGCAAGGAATCGTTCCCTACAAAGCACTAACTCCGATGCCGACACAGAGGTTGAGTGGATACACCGCTGTTCTAGAAAAAAGTTGACGGAGCAGAGCGCAATAAATGTTCTGATTGTCTCTTCTCATTCGAAGCAGATAAGCTGACTGAGCCCTACCAACTCTCTCATGGAATCATAACGCTCATGTTGGTTACCCCTGCGTCACTTCGGCATAACGAAAAAGTCCCGGGAAGCGGACAGGGAAATCATAAAAATGCCGCCTTCTAACGCCATTCTGCTGTTCGAAGACAAAGCTTCAGCGGCTGGTTCCCAGGCCCAACGTGCATATATGCGCACTGTGGAAATCCGGGGTCTTCGGCAGCCTTCCAACCAATGAGGAACCGTGCATAAATGGCAATTGTTTGCGTCGGGCAGCTATGCATTTTTTTTCCTGAGACAGAAAAATAGGCCTGGAATCCAACCACTGTCGATCCCTTGCAGCTTGCAGGACTCCAACATCAGTCCAGTTGAACAGTGTCCATCAAATGCTATCATCCATGTAGACTTAATAGTTTTGAAGACGAGTTGCGGCTGACCGAGCCACGCACTAGTATGCGCCAAAACCACAAGCCACAATGACTCACTTTGAGCGATGGTGAATGTATGCATCACTTTCATCACGACATACTAGGACATGTAATATATAGCCCAATAAATAAGGCCTGTCCGAGTTTGCGAAATACTACAAGTTTTCGAATCGCTTTCTTGGCTGCGTCCACGACCAACGCTCTCACCAACGACCCGATTTCGCCGTTTCTATTCTGACATCTCAGACTCAGCTCTCTGCACGACAGCCGGCCTGCAGACATAGCAATCATATTGCTCCGCTATCAGAATGGCCTTAGATATGGATATTGATCTCATGGGGGCTCAACCTGCCCTTTTCAAGCTCTACACCCAACTCGCATTCGTCTTCGCTCGTCCAGATGCGCAATCACAGTCCTCGGTTATCGACACCATGACACACGGGCTGGAGCGACTTTCGCAGCATTTCCCATGGGTAGCTGGCCAAGTCATCAATATCAACACCGACACAACAACCCCGCCATTGTACAAGATCAGACCTCTTGAACATGCCCCGCGCTTGGTTATCAAGGACTATACCTGTGACACGTCGATACCAAGCCTTGTGCAAATGGACGAAGCTAAATATCCAATGTCAATGTTTGGAGAAGACCGATGGGCGGCGTGCCCTACGTTGTCTGGGGTGGCGTTCGACCCTACGAAGCCTTCTGGGGGTGCAGAACAGCCGGCGCCTGTGATGCTGGTGCAACTAAGCTTTATCAGAGGGGGCTTAATAGTGTGCATCAACATGCAGCACAATGTTTGTGATATGATGGGTCAAGCTGCAGTCATGCAATGGTTGTCGCAAGCTTGCTGTGGAGAAGACTTCACCGAACATGAACTGAGAGTGGGTAGCATGACGAGAAGGGGACTGATACGGTTACTCGACGGGCAAAAATGGAACCTTGGTATTGACCTTGACGATCAATTGCTCGCCAGCGAGCCCGAACCTACCAGCAGCGATGAGTTGGAGCAAGAGGTTGACACTGCCTCGGATCTGCCTGTACCACCTAAATGTTCGTGGACGTACTTCAACTTCAGCGCGTCTTCCCTTAGGATGCTCAAAGAAACGGCCATGAGCGACTTACCCGACGACTTTGGCGGTTACATTTCGACTGACGATGCGCTATCAGCGTTCATCTATCAGTCGGTCTTGCACGCTAGACAACCACGCCTTCCCCCCCACCTGTCAGTGACCTTCGCCCGCGCAGTTGACGCCAGACGTTACCTTGACATCGATCCCGAGTACCCTGGAATACTTCAAAACATGACCTACACACATCTTCCACTTGCCGACATCCTAAGTCTGCCTTTGGGCAACATTGCAGCCATGATGCGCCAGCAAATTGATGTCGAGACATCAGACGTTGCACACCGAACACGAGCATTGTTAACGTACCTCTCTCAATCCCCAGAACATATACGCAACGTGAGCTTCACCGCCAAGATCAAAGCAAGCTCGGACATCATGCTTAGCTCTTGGACGAAGGTGGCCGCGTATGAATGGACCTTTGGACTGGGCCTGGGAAAGCCCAGGGTAGTGAGAAGACCCGAATTTGTGCCTGTAGAGTCGCTCGTGTATTTAATGCCAAAAGCGAACGACGGTAGTATAGCTGTAGCAATGTGTCTACAAGACGAGGATATCGAGAGGCTCTACAGTAATACACAGTGGTCTAGACTTATAATATAATAAATAGTAAAATAAAGGTGTACTAGACTACTATAGATAGGTAATGTAATAATATAAAGAAATATAAGTAAAGTACATAAATAACGTGTTTTATAATACTGGTCTACCTATCCCTCTACTATTACTGAACTTGTAGATATATAACCTTATATTAAGTAATTAACGTGTCGAGGTATCTAAAGTCCTCGCTGTTAGGGTCTCTAACTCCTATCATGCCAGAAAAGCCACTGTTATAGGCGGTACCGTAACGTATAAGAATACCAGCTTTCCCGGCGAGTTTAATTAGACTTATTTTATTCTCTGATAGTCCAGTCTGCTCTCGAAACGCAGTCCAAAACGAACTCCTCAGGTCATTCGCGTTGCCAAACCATTTCCACCCGTCAGACCCCATGCTACCAAGGACGTTTTCGAGCGCGTAGAGGGTGAAGCCAAAGGGCTGGATGCGGGGGTCAGTCTACAATGCCGGTGATTTTACCACTGCCAGAATCAACCAAGATGTTCATCTCGTTAAGGTCGCCGTGCGTAGGGACTAGTGGATAACGTCCGTCAAGGAGCATTGGAAGCGCCGCTTGCGCTTCCATGACAGCTTGCTGAAAGCGCTCTGGGATGCTATCGGCCAGGTATTTGAATCTAGCGTAGCATTCGGCCTCGATGACGGGCTTATTAACCAAAGATGCCGCTCTTGGTGTGCCACTCTGCCATGAAAGCGCAAAAAATCTTCGTAGCAGGTCAGCAGGCTGACATAACGACAAGAGGTGAGTGTAGCATTTACGAACTTCGCTAGACTATTCACAGTACTCAGAAGTTGGCCATAGGTGAGAGAAGGACGAGCGATAATGAAATTCTCCCCAGGGAGCCTGTCCATCTCGTATATCACCAGCTGTGAGCTTCTGGGATCGCCAATTCTTCCGAGCTCAGAACAGGAAGGCACAACATCTCCATGGATGTCTTTGACCAGCGCCAACATGTTCATATCCACTAAGGCACTCTGCTCACGGAACTGAACGATCTTATTACCGCTCGGTCCCGCAATCACAGTATAGCTGGTCGAGCCCTGGATGTGAACGGGTTGGATATGCCCTCCGTGCCTCCGATAAGCAAACTGGTCGCATTGCACCTTTGATAATGAAGCCCCAGCGTCTGAGAAGAATCGGTTTATAGCGCTATCGAGAGTGTAGACAACGTTCGGCATAGCTAAATAATAATAAGACAAGATGTAGAAGTCTTTAGAAACAGGGCTTGTATAGGCTGTATAAGAAAGTATATAATTATATAGCAGGGAATTAGGACATTACAATTAGTATACTAAGAGAAGAGTAATTAACTAAAAAAGAAGGTAATCTAGAAAAGATATATTAATAACTAAGCCTAAAGTAGATAAGAATTAGATATATAAGAATAGCCTAGAGTAGTAGACTTAGGTAGAGAAATCTAATTAATTCTTTCTTACTCTAATTAATTAATTTACGTCTCTTAATCTATAATAGTTATAAGTCTAGTATTCTAGAATATATAAGTAATTTTTGCTATATACTCTATAAAAGCTAAGAACTTAGTTTTATTAATTAACTCTTTATTATTTTCTTTTTTTAATTATTATGCCTAATAGCTAGAGACACTAAAGAGAAAAGTATTAATATAAGTAGGTAGAACTATAATAGTTCTAAATAAGGTTAATTAATAGTAGACTATTTACTACCTTATAATAAATATATAGACTTAGCTTTATATACTTTAGTTACTCTATATAAAAGTAACTCTAGTAGGTATACTCTACCTAAGTATAAAAGTATAAGTATTAAACTTCTATAAGCTATATATCTAATAATATTCTTCTTTTATAGTTAAATATTATAAGTAACTAAGAAAAAATACTTTATTAGTTATTTTAAGCTACTATAGGCTATTATAGTTCTATAATAGAAAAATAAGTTATAAGTAGTCTAGCTTAGGTTAGAGGTAGGCTTAGGCTTCTAGATAGAATTTTTATTTTTACTTTTACCTTTACCTAGAATTCTATTTACTTATACTCTAATTCTAGCTACTATTATAATCCTAGGGAATACTAAATAAAGGTTAATAATTATAGGCTAAGTGCAGTATAGTTAAACTATATAGGAGAAAGTATTATAAGTAAGTATAAATAATAAGTGTTATTAGTTACTACTTAGGTAATAATATAAAGTTATATGTATAATTAGTCTTAGTATAATTAGTATAATTAGTAATTAGTATAATTAATAATTAGTGCAATTAGTAGCTATTATAATACTAAGCACTATATATATCTCTTTAGTATATAGTATATAGGAACACAACCCTTATAGTTTATATTTAACCTAATTAATATACTTTATTATTAGAATCTCTACCTACACGTTAAGATAGATAGATTAACTATCTATACTCCTTACTATAACCTAACCTTTAAGATAGACAGTCTACTCTATACTACTTATTATTACCTATAGTTACTATAGTATTTTACTAAGCATCTATACCCTCTATAATCTACTATATATCTATTTATCCTAGAGAACTAACCTTAGAAGTATTTATAAGCTTTACTTAGGATATAACCTTAATATTTTAAATACTCTAAAATAAGCAATATATTAGAAGATTATATTATTAATAGTACCTCTACTATAACTAATATAGGACTAGTAAGTTATAAACTTAAAGTTACTAAACTAGACCTTTACTATAGAGATTAATCTAAGCTTAAGAACTAGCTACTTTAGTTTAACCTTTTCTTTACCTTCTAAGGTGTAACTATTAATAAGGATTAAAAAGTTAAACTAGTAGCTTCCTATATATAAGGCAATACATTTAAATAGATTAAGCCCTTTATATAGAATAAGATAATTAATACTATGTCCCTTAAAGATAATATATAGCTTAATAATTTTAGACACTTTAAAGATAAGATCTAATAGATCTTTAGAGTCTCTAATATACTAGTTATTACTAGACACAGTATATAGCGTATTTGTTAGACTACCTTAGCTGCTAACTATGCTGCAGAATTCTAGGCTTTAGCCTATAATATAGACTAGGATAATACTATACTAATAACTATATTTTAACAAGAACTAAAGCCTAAGGTTAAGAAGGAACTTATATACACTAGTGTAAAGATTAACACCCTTAACAACCTTACTAGCAAAGCTATTAATATTAATATTTAACTCTATAAACTTTAACAGGAGTTATATAATAACCTATATACTTAAGCTATAACCTAGTTACCTTAACTACTATATAACTAGTAGCGTAGTAACACCTACTATAGAGGCTGTAGAAATAGTTATTACCCTAATATAGGATATAGAATCTATAGCAATACCTAGAGTAGATACTATAGACCTAAGGTAATAGACTTGTCTAATATCTATAAGGGACCTACTACTATACTATATAGGAATAAAAAGAATAAAGGATATAATAATAGGAATAAGAGTAGGAACTACTATAATTATAGTAAGCTAGAACACTTTACTAAAGACTATTATTTAAAGAATAAAGTCTTCTAATAGATTAATATTATTACTTATACCTTATATAATAAGGATATAGATACTAGTAAATAGGAAATTCTTACTAAGGAAATTAGACAACTTCTTATAGACCCTAAGCTAGAATATATATACAAGACTATACCTAGAATTCTAGAAATCTATACTAGGCCTAAGATACTATATTATAAATCTTGTGTTATATAGACTTTAGATTCTAAGGACAAGCTAATAATATAGGAGTATAATAAAAATATTAGGTAAGGCAATAATAAATTATATAATGCTGTCTATAGACAACTTACTCTAGAACTACTTAAGAAATACCTATAATATAATAGTAAGGAGCATTCTACACTCTTATAAGCTATATAAAAAATAGAAGCTAAGTATATATAAGCCTACCTCTTATATAACCCTAACACCTTAAGCTAATTTAAGTAATAACTAATAAATAGTATACTATAGGATAAAGATTAGGCTAAAGAAATATTCTAGGAATAGGTAGAATAAAACTATATAACAGTAGCTAAGCTTAAACGCTAGAATTGCAACCTACTATAAAAAGATAAACTAGACTTTACTTAACTAGCAATTGCCCTATAAATATAAACTGCTATATTATATAAGATTAATAAATAAAATCTGTTCTATTATAAAACCTTATAGGAGTAATACCTATATAATAGGTGTAAGGAACACTATAATAAGAAAGTTAGATACTAAATATTCTCTATTAATATATAATAATGCAAGGAGGAATAGTATTAGTATATATAAGTATAATACTTAGATTACCTGTTTAATAAGCGTGTATAATTACACTTTCTAGAGTATGCACGCCCTAAAGATATTCTAGATATATAGATAATTATTAATAAAGCCTATAAAGAATATTAGTAGTAGCTATATATAAATAAAAAATGCATATACTATGCTAGCAAGAAGAAAGTCTATAGATTTAGACTAGAGTAGTATTTTTTAGGCCTATACTAACTAGCTCCTAGTATAAGACTATTAATACTATTAGAGCAGACTTACTTACTAAACTGCTAATCTTTATTAATAGATAAAGATTTATAGTAATACTAGACTTAGGAGTAGAAGGTAGCTATATCTTAGAAAGCATAGTAAAATAAGCTAGACTCTAGTTATATAGAAAAGAGATTACTTATGTCCTTAGAGTAGCTAACAGGTAGTTAATACTAGACAACTTTATAGTTACTTATAAGACTAACGCACTATTAAAGTTAGGAAACTATAAGAAGGTATTTACCCTTAATATCTTTAGAATAGCTATTTATAATATTATATTAGGAATCCTCTAGTTATAAAAGCATAACCTATAAATTAATTAGAAGACGTCTAAGCTTTTGTTTAGATATAGATATAGCACAACTATATTAGGACCTATATAGTTTATAATACAACTAGTAGATAAGAAAGAGATTAGTAATATCTCTTTAAATAAGACATGCTAAGATAGAGTAGTTAACTCTATAGATGCTAAACACCCTATAGGTTATAAAGTAAGAGTTAAGGAGAAGAATAGTGTACCTTCTAATATCTTAGATAAATATAAGAGTTATAAAGAACTCTTCTATAATAAGAAGACTGTAAAGGTATTACTATAGTATAAACTCTAGGATTATAAGATTAAGCTCTAGGAAGGAAAGACACTAACTTTTAGGCTAATATATAGACTATTAGAAAAGGAACTCTAAGTACTTTGCAAGTATATTAATAAGAACCTTAAAAAGGGATTTATTAGATAATTAGAATTACCTATAGGATACCCTATTCTCTTTATACTAAAGAAGAATAGCAGTAACTAACTATATATTAACTATTAGAAACTTAATAATATTACTATTAAGAATTAGTACCTATTACTAAATATATCTAAGTTATAAGATTGCTTAGCTAGAGTATAATACTTTACTATACTAGACCTATAAGGAGTGTATAACCTTATATATATAAAGAAAGGCAAGGAATAGAAGATAGTATTTAGAACCTATTATAGTCTTTATAAGTATATAGTTATACTATTTAGGCTAACTAATATACTAGCTACGTGTTAAGAACTAGTTAATAACATGCTAAGAGTATACTTAGACAGGATAGTAGTAGCTTACCTTAATAATATCTTAGTATACTTAAAGATATTAAGAGAATATATTATCTATATAAAGGAAGTTCTTAACTACTTAAGATAAGCAGACCTCTAACTTAAACTAGAGAAGTATAAATAGTATAAGGAAGAAGTAGAATTCCTTAGCTATATTATAGGAAGATATAGAGTTAAGATAAATAAAAAGAAAATATAAGTTATTAAAGACTAGCTAACCCTAACAATAGTTAAAGAGATTTAAGAATTCCTTAGGTTTATTAACTTTAACTAATACTTTATTAAAGACTACTCTAAGAAAGCTCTACTACTTATAAAGCTTATATAGAAAGATATACTATTTTATTAGAAGCAGGAATAGAAAAATATATTCTAATTACTTAAGTAAGTATATATTAAGCTACTAATATTAGTTATATTTAGAAGTAACAAACTACTATAAATTAAAACTAATACCTTAGGATTAGCATTAGAAGTATGCGTATTATAAGAACAAGATAGTAAATAGCACCTAATTACCTATTACTTAAGAAAGTTTTCTAGACTAGAAGAATAATATAATATTTATAACAAGGAGCTTATAGTAATAGTAGACATACTAAAGTACTAGTAAATCTATATAGAAAGCTGCTTAGAACTTACTATCTTTACAGACTATAAGAACCTAGTATACTTTACTATAACTAAGAAGCTTAATAGCTAACAGGTATAATAGTTAGAATTACTAGGACAATATAAGTTTAAAATAATATATACTCTAGGAAAGGATAATATAAGAGCTAATGCACTAAGTTAATAATATAATCTTATAGGAGAAAAAACAATTAAAGAACACGCTATCCTATAGATATATAAGGACAGGTTACTAGGACTATCTTAGCAGCTTAATAATATAATATAAGTTTAATAAGAATAATATATACCTATAGTAGTACTAGAGGAACTTTAAACAGAAATTATTATATAATATTATAATAATCTACTTTATAGACACCCTAGTATAATATAAACAATAGAACTTATTAGATAATACTATAAGTTTAGCTATATAAAAGACAAGGTTACTAAGTTTATTAAGAACTATATTAATTGCTAATAGAATAAATATAGTATATATACAAAGTATAGAGAAATATAAGTAATAGAGCTACTAACAGTACTATAGATAAATATTATAATAGACTTTGTTATATAACTACTAATCTCTAAGGACTCTATTATAGGATATACCTATAACTTAATCTTTATTATAGTAGATAGGTTTACTAAAGCAGTAGAAATAATACTGTTTTAATATAGTTATACTACAGAGCAGCTTACACAAGTGTTTCTAGACAGGATTATCTATTACTATAGTATACTAGAATTAATTATTAGTAATAGAGATAAGCTCTTTATATTAAACTATTAGACTATACTTATAGCAGCTATTAGTACTAAGAAAAAGCTATTAACTATATATTATCTGCAGACAGACAGACAAATAGAAAGAATAAATTAAACTATAGAAATATACCTAAGGATATACAGCAACTAGAAACAAGATAACTAGGTTTTACTATTACCTATTATATAGATTATATATAATAATAAATTATTAGAAGTAATAGGTATAATACTGTTCTTTATAAATTATAGAAGACACTTAAATCTCTTTATAAGATCTCTTAATAGTAATATCTAAACAGATTTAGTAATAACTTTAGTATAAAGACTAAAGGAAGTATACTAGAAATTACTTAAAAATATTAATAAAGCCTAATAACAAGCAATCTCTTATATTAATTAGAAAAGAAAAACAGCACCTTAGCTAAAAAAGGGGGATAAAGTCTATCTCCTTATAAAAAACTTATAAATATAAAGACTAATAAAAAAACTAGATTATATTAAGGTTAGACTATTTTTTATTTCTAGGCAAATTAGCCCTATAAACTATTAACTTAAACTACTATAGGATGCTAGAATATACTCTATATTCTATATATTGCTATTAGAACTAGTAGACCCTAATATACTAATCTAAAAGAACTTCTACTACTAGGTTAAAGAAGAGACTAAGTAGAAAGTTAAGAAAATAATATAATACTAAAAGAAAGAATATAAGGATAAATACCTAGTTAAGTAGTTAGGATACCCTAACTTAGAAAATATATAGGAACCTTCTATAAACCTTATAAACTACTAGCAGCTATTAAAGGAATTTAAGACTAATTAGAAAGCACTATATTAGCTTTCTAAGCCTTAATTAGCTACCCCTTAAAAGTACCCTATATACTAGGTAATAGAGCTAGGCTAAACCTATCTAAAGAACCCTCTAAGAGAATTGTCTCTTCTTCTAGCTCCTGCTTAATAATACTTTACTTCTCTACTATAATTACTTTCTCTATATAATAATTAAGTAAATCTATTTATTAGTGTAACTACTCTTTATATATATATGCAACCTATAACTCTTCTAACACCTTCTTAGAGGCCTTAAGTACTTTATTTTATACTTTATAACTTTCTTTTATCTATACCTGCAGCTTCTTTTTCTTAGTCTCTAGACATTTACACTCTAACTATATTATATAAATATTGCAACACTGCCTATACTTTAAATATTTGCTATATTTTCTAGAATAAATATAAACCTTATATACCTACTTATACTTTTTATAGGTTAAACACTTCTTTACTATAATCTCTCTAAAGGACTTAATAAATTTATATAGGTAGTAATAATAGGCTAAACTTAACTTAGTAGAATATTTAGGTATTGTTAAGAGGATATACTATTAAATAAGGGGGGACCTATGTTATATAAACTAAGCTTAAGAGACTAAGCTAAGACAGAAAAGGGATAGTATTATAATTCTAAGGAATACTAAACAAAGGTTAATAATTATAGGCCAAGTACAGCACAGTTAAACTATATAGGAGAAAGTATTATAAGTAAGTATAAATAATAAGTATTATTAGTTACTACTTAGGTAATAATATAAAGTTATATGTATAATTAGTCTTAGCATAATTAGTGCAATTAGTAATTAGTATAATTAATAATTAGTATAATTAGTAGCTATTACAATACTAAGCACTATATATATCTCTTTAGTATATAGTATATAGAAACACAACTCTTATAGTTTGTATTTAACCTAATTAATATACTTTATTATTAAAATCTCTACCTATATATTAAGATAGATAGATTAACTATCTATACTCCTTACTGTAACCTAACCTTTAAGATAGACAGTCTACTCTATACTACTTATTATTACTTATAGTTACTATAGTATTTTACTAAGTATCTATACCCTCTATAATCTACTATATATTTATTTATCCTAGAAAACTAACCTTAGAAGTATTTATAAGCTTTGCTTAGGATATAACCTTAACAGCTACTAGCTAGTAGGATACTTATAAGCTTATAATAGGCTTCTATTTATAATTTCTAGCTATAACTTCTACTTTCTACTACTTAACTTAGTAAGTTTTTAAAGTTTTTAGTTTTTAAATTCTAGTTCTAATAGGTTCTAATATAAGCTATTTTATACTATTATAGCTTAAATTAGTTTATTAGGGCTTATTAGAACTAGTTTAAGCTTTATTTAACTATATTAGTACTAACTAGACTATTTTAAACTATTCTATACTATTCTTAACTATATTTATATATTATACTAACTACTAGTACCTTCTAGCTACTAACTATAGATTTCTTAAAGGTCTTAAATAATATAGTATCTAGTACTTACTACTTAGCCTATAGCTATATCTACTACCTTAACTACTTTAGTAAAAGTAGTATATACTTTACTAACTACCTAGGCTACTACTTCTTCTAGATTAATAATAATAACTAGTAGTACTTTTACTATACTTAGGTTTATAAGGTTAAGGCTAGTAAGAATATCTAAACTATATACTATATATAGTATTTCTTTACTAACTTAGACTATTGTATAGAATATAACTTTATTTTAAGTTATTATTAACTATTATAACTTATTTTAACCTATTATAGCTACCTAAAGCTATCTTTAACTAGCTTAATATAATTTCTACTTACTTTAATATACTTAGTATAGCTATATATACTATAGACTAGCCTAAGACTATAGGTATACTTAATAGTATAAAAGTTAAAGCTAAAAGTAATTTAATTTCTAATATATATAAGGTTACTAAGAATATTAAGAGGTAAGCTAGTTTACCTTTATATTACTTATTTTTAATCTTTATTAACCTTTTTAAAGAGTATAAGCTCTATACTAATAACTTTTTTTATACTTAGGTACTTATACTACTAATAGTAATTTCTTAACTAGAGTATACTTTATTAGCTATAGGTATAATAAAGTAACTACTTAGACTAAGGCTAAAGGTTATAAGTATAAGCTTAAGTAATAAGCTACTACTAAAGCTACTTTCTTTACTAAAAAGGTTACTTTTTCTCTCTTAAGCTATTTTAAGCTATTCTAACCTATTATAAACTAAAAGTATTCTTATTAATAGTAAGAAGTATAATCTTATAGCTAGAGCTACTATTTTAGTAAATAAGATTAAGGCTCTCTATAAATCTAAGGCTAGCTAGTTTACTTTTAAAAAAAGTAAAATTACTAAGTATATAAATATAAAGAAGAAAGAGTATACAGATTTTCTAGTTAAGGCTACTAAGTTATAAGAGGTAATTAGTAGTTTTAAAGTATTCTAAGGTATATATAGTAATTCTAAAGTAAAATAGTATATAATAGAGTAATATAGCCCCTTCTAGTATATATAAGATAATACCTAGTTTTTTACTACTTTTATAGCTATTAATAGTTATAGTTTATTTAAATTCTACTTTTATAACCTTTCTATACTATTTTATAATATTATAGGCTATTATAGCTTCTAGTACTTTCTACTATTATTAAGTACTATTAAATATCTAAAACCTAGTAGAAAAAATAGTAAAAGTAACTTTTTTAACTTTAGTAGTAGTAGTATACTTAGAATTTCTAGAATTTTTCTAAGTATTAGAATATTTTTTTTATTTCTTAGGCAGCTAACCTAGGCACCTCTTAGGCTATTATTATTTACTTTATTATCTAGGTAGTATTTTCTCTCTTTCTTAGAACTATTTAAGTATATTAGAGGATATATTAACTCTAGGCTCCTAGAAGTTCTTTTTAGAAGGAAAATTAGCCTACTTTATATAATAGAGCTAATTTCTATCCTTATCTTACTTTTATTTAAGTATTTTTTCTACTTTCTATATATTATTACTATAAGTATAAAGAGTGTCTAGAATTAGAGTTATTAGGTATAGAAGTAGGCTCTTTAGATTAAAAGGTTCTAATAATAATATATAGAAGACTAGATAAATACTTTATAGTCTAGGTAGGTTTACCTTAAATAAGAATAGCCTAATCTAGGCTATTATATACTCTAGGCCTATATACTTCTAGTCTAGTTTATATTTTAGCCTAGTTAATTATATATATTAGTTTAAAACTATAACTTAGTTACCTACTATAAAAGAAATAAGTAACCTTAACTTATTCTAGTATACCTATTAATATATATTTACTATAAGTATCTTTTTCTTATATTTCTATTATAGTTCTAGAAGTTTAGTTATAATCTACCTTTTAAGAGGTAATTTACTCTAGCTAAGGGCTATACTAGGCTAGTCTACTCTTTTAGAGTTTAAACTATAGTTTACCTAAAAGAGTATAGTCTTAATAGTTAAGTATATACTATTATTATATATAAACTCTACTACTAAAATTTATAGGGCCTAACTATTCTATTTTAATAAATAATAATATTAAAGGTATTATTGTAGAGTTTAGTTCTACCTTTTAGTCTATTTATCTATCTATAGGTAGTAGGTAGATATAAGTACTTTTCTAGAGTTTAAATATTATTAAAAGGTACTTTAGTACTTTATATTTATTAAAAAGCTCTAATCTAAAATACTTTATTTAGAGGCTTTATATAATTAGATTTTTTTTTATCTAGAACTATACTAGGTTAGCTCTATTCTAATTACCTCTAGCTAGAATATAATAGGCTATTTTAGTTAATTAGTATACTACTACTAATACTATATTATATACTATACTACTTATCTTACTAGAGAGAAGTTCTATAATAAAATCTATTATAACCTTCTTCTATAGTCTATTAGGTAGTAGAAGTAGTACTAGTAGCTTATATAGTTTATATCTTACTAGTATTAACCTTTTATAAAGTATATACTCTCTATAGTACTAAGCTATATTCTATTTTATACTCTTCTATATATATTAGTACTAGAGTATCTTTAATATTCTTCTTATACTAAAATACTCTACTATTTAGTTATTATAGTATTTCTATAGAGCTTCTACTCTTTTTTATAGTATTACTAGCTTCTTTATACTTAACTAGGTTATAGTAAAGTATTCTAGGTTATTATAGGCTATTTTAGGCTCTATAGTAGTAGTATCTATCTTAGTATCTATTTTTATATTAGACTTCTCTTCTATAGTTCTAGATTCTTTTAAGAACTACTTATTAGCTTTTTAAATTTTTTAAAGAGCTATACTTATTATCTCTAGTAGAGTACATATTACTTTTAACTATATTATAACTATAGCTAACGTAAACCACCACCGAGAGCGACAACCCACCGAGAGCGACAAAATCTGCCAAGACCACTCCTCCTCCTTTCATCCTAACATGTCTCAACAACACAACGCGCAATATCAACAAGACGAAGGTAGGGTCCAGCTTGCCCTTCTAGCCTATCGTTCAGATGAATTTCCAAGCCTGCGACGCGCTGCTGCAGCATTCAACGTTAATCATCATACCCTATCTAAACGTGCCAAGGGAATACCATTTCGACTCGAAACACGCGTGAACTGCCTCAAGCTTACTGCAATAGAGGAAGAGACGATTATCCAATACATACTTGACCTTGACGCGCGAGGCTTTGCGCCCCGGCTGTGTGAGGTGGCAGATATGGCTGATAAACTGTTGGGTGTGCGTGATGGAAAGCCAGTTGGCAAGCACTGGGCTGCGCGCTTTGTGACGCGCTCAGATAGGCTCAAGATGGCGTTCAATCGAGCAAAGGATAGGCAGAGGATAATGCAGGAAGATCCTGAGGTCATTGGCGCGTGGTTCAAGTTGGTAGAGGATACCAAAGCCAAGTACGGCGTCCATGACGACGACGTGCACAACTTTGACGAGACTGGCTTCCAGATGGGCGTCATTGGGTCCATGAAGGTCGTCACAGGCTCTGATAGACGTACTCGACCAGAGCTCGTTCAGCCAGGAGATCGCGAGTGGGTTACAGTCATCCAGAGTATCTGCGCTGCTGGCCACGCAACCCCGCCATTTATCATCTACAAAGGGCGTGTCCACATCTCTGCATGGTACGAGGAGGCAGATATACCGCGTAATTGGAAGCTCTCTGTCTCAGAGAACGGATGGACAAACAACGCGCTTGGCCTGGAGTGGTTGAAGCACTTTGACACGCATACAACAGCGCGTCAGGTGGGGGTATACCGGCTGCTCATTTTGGACGGTCACGAGAGCCACCTTAACCAGGAGTTCAAGGACTATTGCTTGGAGAACAAGATCCTTACGCTCTGTATGCCTCCCCATTCATCACACATCCTCCAGCCACTTGATGTGGTCTGCTTCTCGCCATTGAAGCGGAAGTACTCCCAACGCGTCCGAGACTTGGCACGCCGACGCGTCTTCCACATCAACAAGGAAGGCTTCCTACCTGCCTTCAAGGACGCGTTTTTTGACGTATTCACACAGGCTAATTGTCGAAAGGCCTTTGAGGCATCAGGACTAGTCCCTGTCAACGCGCAGGTAGTGTTGGATCGCCTGGAGACACGGTTGCGTACCCCGCCTCAACCCCCACTACCAACAACCCCGTGGCAGTCGAAGACTCCAAGCAATACGCATGAATTTGGGTCTCAGTCAAAGCTTGTGAGCGAGTCTTTTACTCGGTCACCAGTTGCTGCCCAAGCTGGCTTCTCACAGCTTGTAAAGGGAGCTGAACTAATGCTGCATCAAAATGCGCTTCTTGCTGCCCGCAATACTGAGCTTGAAGAGCAATTGGCAGTGATGACCAAGCGGAAAGGGCGCAAAAGGAAGCAGATTCAGCATGGGGGTACATTGGAGTATGGAGTAGGGTCAGCGCAGGTAGCTGCTGAGGCGTCTGTGGTGGCTTTGTCGTCCAAAAGGACTCGAGGTGGTGGTGATCAAGAAATAGCACAACCAGCTCTACGGCGCTGTGGGAACTGTGGAGGGACTGGGCACAACGCTCGTACGTGCAAAAAGGATTCAGAAGACACTTCTGAATCAGATGCGAGCACAAGGTTCATAGGATCCTTGTTTGATAGCGATGAATCTGATAATTCATAACTAGTGTTAGTCGTGCCAAGAGATTTTGTCGCTCTCGGTGGGTTGTCGCTCTCGGTGGTGGTTTACGTTACTAAAGTACTTAGATCTCTTTTCTTATTTAAAAGGTTTTTTATTAGTTATATAAAGGCCTAATTATACTTTTAAAAAGGCTTTTATACTTTACTTATATAGTTAGGTCTTCTTAATAGCCTATCTACTAGGTTTATTTTTCTAGGTTAGTAGGTTAAGGTAAAATTATATAAGCTTAGTACTATATATAATTAAATCTATTAGTAATTTAATACCTTAGTCTCTATATACTATTTTAAGTTTATATAATCTATAAGAATTTTAAAATAGATTCTCTAGAGGTAATATTACTAGTAGTTTATACTTTTTATAATTACTAGTAATTTCTAGTTATATATATTTTAGTTATACTCTACTTAGATAAGCTTATATAAATAAAAGCCTATTAGCCTCTATTAGTCTACTTTACTCTATTCTAGGCTATATTAGCTTAGTATACTTAAGATTACTCCTCTTAAGGTATTAACTTCTAGTCTAATTAGTTTTTCTTTTTTAAAATAAGTAAGTATTAGAACTATTAAGAAGGTATTCTTTAGCTATCTAAAGGCTTTCTTTACTACTTTTAGTAAGTATAGTAGCTAGCTTTTCTTCTTCTTTATAGCTAGCCTAGCCTAGGCCTAATCTAGGTTCTTTTTTATTAGTATAGTAAGTAGAAGTACTATATAGCTAATTTTTTTAATAAAGTACTAATAGTAGTTTAAAAATTCTATAAAAATATATATATTATATACTATAGCTAGTATTAGCTTATCTTAGATTATTTTAGCTTTTTTTAGGTCTATACTAACCCCTTATAGAAATTGTATATATCTAAGGTACTCTATATACTATATTTACTATTTTATACTTTAATAGCTTTATATATAGCTTATACTACTATAATTATTCTAGAATTTCTTAGATATAGGTAATATACCTCTCTTCTATATTTAAGAATATTAAGATATTATCTAAGTATATAATATATATAATATCTACTAGTCCTGCTAAGGCTTTATTTATATATACCTAGAACTATATAGGTATATTTATTAGGCTAAAGAGTATAATAGTATACTTAAAATAACTATAACTAGTCTAGAATATAGTTTTTTATTTATCTTTTTCTCTTATTTAAATCTAGTAATAAATATCTTTAATATCTAACTTAGTAAATACTTTTTTCTTTAAAAAGTAATTTAGAAACTTAGAAATTAGAAGTAGTAAGTACTAATTCTTTATAGTTATCTTATTAAGGCCTCTAAAGTCTAAATAAAGATATAAACTACTATTTTTTTTTATAAATAATATTAGGGCTCTAGTAGAGAATCTTAAGTATTAAATCTAATTTTTTACTATATAGTTAACTAGGTATTTTTATAATACTACTAACTCTATCTCTAATAGACTATATAAGGGCTAATATAGAGGTATAGTTTCTTTAGCTAAATTAATTACTAAATTATTTAAGCTATAGTTAGGTAAATACTATATATTATTTTCTAATATAATATCTATAAAATTAGTATAGTATATAGGTATTTTATCTATATTAGGCTAATCTAGCCTATTCTAGCCTATTCTAGCCTATAAAGGCTATAAGATAGGTATATATATATCTATCTAGAGGTTATATATAGTATAAATAAACTCTTCTATATCTTCTAATACTATTTTAAAGAATTTAGCTATACTCTTAACCTTTATCTTTCTAAAGAGTATAACGTAAACCACCACCGAGAGCGACAACCCACCGAGAGCGACAAAATCTCTTGGCACGACTAACACTAGTTATGAATTATCAGATTCATCGCTATCAAACAAGGATCCTATGAACCTTGTGCTCGCATCTGATTCAGAAGTGTCTTCTGAATCCTTTTTGCACGTACGAGCGTTGTGCCCAGTCCCTCCACAGTTCCCACAGCGCCGTAGAGCTGGTTGTGCTATTTCTTGATCACCACCACCTCGAGTCCTTTTGGACGACAAAGCCACCACAGACGCCTCAGCAGCTACCTGCGCTGACCCTACTCCATACTCCAATGTACCCCCATGCTGAATCTGCTTCCTTTTGCGCCCTTTCCGCTTGGTCATCACTGCCAATTGCTCTTCAAGCTCAGTATTGCGGGCAGCAAGAAGCGCATTTTGATGCAGCATTAGTTCAGCTCCCTTTACAAGCTGTGAGAAGCCAGCTTGGGCAGCAACTGGTGACCGAGTAAAAGACTCGCTCACAAGCTTTGACTGAGACCCAAATTCATGCGTATTGCTTGGAGTCTTCGACTGCCACGGGGTTGTTGGTAGTGGGGGTTGAGGCGGGGTACGCAACCGTGTCTCCAGGCGATCCAACACTACCTGCGCGTTGACAGGGACTAGTCCTGATGCCTCAAAGGCCTTTCGACAATTAGCCTGTGTGAATACGTCAAAAAACGCGTCCTTGAAGGCAGGTAGGAAGCCTTCCTTGTTGATGTGGAAGACGCGTCGGCGTGCCAAGTCTCGGACGCGTTGGGAGTACTTCCGCTTCAATGGCGAGAAGCAGACCACATCAAGTGGCTGGAGGATGTGTGATGAATGGGGAGGCATACAGAGCGTAAGGATCTTGTTCTCCAAGCAATAGTCCTTGAACTCCTGGTTAAGGTGGCTCTCGTGACCGTCCAAAATGAGCAGCCGGTATACCCCCACCTGACGCGCTGTTGTATGCGTGTCAAAGTGCTTCAACCACTCCAGGCCAAGCGCGTTGTTTGTCCATCCGTTCTCTGAGACAGAGAGCTTCCAATTACGCGGTATATCTGCCTCCTCGTACCATGCAGAGATGTGGACACGCCCTTTGTAGATGATAAATGGCGGGGTTGCGTGGCCAGCAGCGCAGATACTCTGGATGACTGTAACCCACTCGCGATCTCCTGGCTGAACGAGCTCTGGTCGAGTACGTCTATCAGAGCCTGTGACGACCTTCATGGACCCAATGACGCCCATCTGGAAGCCAGTCTCGTCAAAGTTGTGCACGTCGTCGTCATGGACGCCGTACTTGGCTTTGGTATCCTCTACCAACTTGAACCACGCGCCAATGACCTCAGGATCTTCCTGCATTATCCTCTGCCTATCCTTTGCTCGATTGAACGCCATCTTGAGCCTATCTGAGCGCGTCACAAAGCGCGCAGCCCAGTGCTTGCCAACTGGCTTTCCATCACGCACACCCAACAGTTTATCAGCCATATCTGCCACCTCACACAGCCGGGGCGCAAAGCCTCGCGCGTCAAGGTCAAGTATGTATTGGATAATCGTCTCTTCCTCTATTGCAGTAAGCTTGAGGCAGTTCACGCGTGTTTCGAGTCGAAATGGTATTCCCTTGGCACGTTTAGATAGGGTATGATGATTAACGTTGAATGCTGCAGCAGCGCGTCGCAGGCTTGGAAATTCATCTGAACGATAGGCTAGAAGGGCAAGCTGGACCCTACCTTCGTCTTGTTGATATTGCGCGTTGTGTTGTTGAGACATGTTAGGATGAAAGGAGGAGGAGTGGTCTTGGCAGATTTTGTCGCTCTCGGTGGGTTGTCGCTCTCGGTGGTGGTTTACGTTATACTAAGTAGTATAATTAATCTTAGGCTAATATATATTAATCTAAAGTAGGCCTAAATATATTTAGTACCTTCTAAAGTTAGTAACTATAAATAGTATATTACTTACTTCTTTATAGCCTTATAAGTTAACTATAGTTATTCTTATAGTTATAGTACTATATATTAGTAGTATAGACCTATCTACTCTTTTTATAAGAACTTTAAGTAGAGAGTCTATATAGAGATTCTACTTCTTTACTATAATTAAAGAGAGTAAATTAAGCTAAGAGCTTCTATCTACTAAGGCCTTTATTAGTTTAGAAAATCTTATAGTTACTTTTACTATAAGTAGCTATACTAGCTAAGAGTATAATACTATATAAAAAGTACTAAGATCTCTACTCTTCTATATATAAAAAATATAAGTAAAAAAAAGTAAATTTAATTCTTTTATCTCTTACCTTTTTCTAAGTCTCTCTCTTCTTTAGGTTTTATAGACTTATTAGAGTTTAGATACTTTAGTCTAATATATTCTACCTTTTTATACCTAAAATAGGTTACTATAAAGTAGTCTACCTTTAGCTTTAACCTCTTAGGCCTCTTTAGGCTACTATAGTTAGAACTACTTATTTTTTTTATACTTTATAGCTTTTTTAGACCTCTTTATATCTTTTAAGTTACCTTTTTATTTCTTTAACTTTTTAGAAGGTTTTCCTTTCTTTATATCCTTAGAGTAGCTTTTTAATAATAAATTATATTAGTAACTTTTTCTACTTAGCTAAGTATTATATATTACTTTTCTAGATATATAAAGAGTAACTTCTAAATCTTTTTAGGTAATATATAGATATACTTAATTACTTAGAAGTTTACTCTATATATATTATCTAGTTCTTCCTAGTAAGGTCTTATATAATCTAGTAAATTTATAGAATTACTATAAGAAAGTATTTTAGTATAGCTTAAGGCCTTAGATACTTTTTATTTCTTTTCTAAGATAGTATCTAGAGAGCCTAGTTTTATAGCTTTTATAGCTTTCTAGGTTAGTTTCTATAAAAGATTTATATAAAGTTAGTTAGTATAGTATACTAACTATAAGGTCTTTATAGTCTCTAATAGGTACTATATACTAAAATTAACTTTTTATATTTTTTATAGGAAGTTAGTAGGTAGTCTATTAAAAAACTACCTATAATTTTACTTCTAGTAGTTATATACTATATATATCTACTTAGTAAATATATATAGTAGCTTAGAGTAAAGTAAATCTAAAGTTAGGACTATAAGAACTACTATAGGTAACTAAGCTTTACTAAAAATAGCTTATAAAGTATTAATATCTCTAGTAAAGTATCTAGCCTTTATCTTTTTAAGATAAGCTACTTATTATATTTTTATTACTCTCTTATATTAAGCTTCTAACTCTTATAGCTCTTAGTCTATACTATCTACTACTAGAGTATTCTAAGCCTCTATAAGCTGCTATAACCTAATAGAAGGTCTACTAGCTTAAATAAGTAAGCTTTATACTTTATTTATTATATTTAAGAAAATAATATATTAATTATCTTTTAGTATTATATTCTAAGTTTCTACTATTTTTAATATAGAGAACTTCTTTATTACTATAGAAAAGAATACTTCTAGTAGTTCTAGAGTAAGTTCCTCTATAATATAGCTTAATTAGTTACTTATTTTATAATACTATAATCTACTCTCTAGTAAAGAGAGTAAATAAAATATTAGGCCTAATAGCTAGAGGTACTAGAAGAAAAAGTATTAATATAAGTAGGTAGAACTATAATAATTTTAAATAAAGTTAATTAATAGTAGACTATTTACTACCTTATAATAAATAGGTAGACTTAGCTCTATATACTCTAGTTACTCTATATAGAGGTAGCTTTAGTAAGTATACTCTACTTAAGTATAGAAGTATAAGTATTAAACTTCTATAAGCTATATATCTAATATTAACTTTTATTAAGAGTACTTTTAAGAGAGTTAAGATTAGAGTAGCTAAATAGAGGTATTCTTACTCCCTAATTATAGAAATATTACTTTAAAATACTAGGCTTATAACTATAGAGGAATTAGAGAGCCTATAAGTATATATTTAAGTAATTAATATATTAGACTACTAATCTTATATAAGATTAGATAAATTAACTATATATATATATAGAGTGTTAGAGGATAGTCTACTCTGCTCTAGAGAGTATAGTACCTTTATATTATATAATCTCTAACTTTATATATATACTTAGTTAGAGCACTCTAAGTTAGTATAAGGTGCTTTAACTCTATTCTACTATAATATAAGTATAGTATAATATACTTATCTATAAGCACTCTCTTATATCTTATTAAATTAACTTTAGTTACTTATCTATAAGCACTTTTATCTTCTAAGTATATAGTATATAAAAATATAACTCTTATAGTTTATATTTAACCTAATTAATATACTTTATTATTAGAATCTCTACCTATATATTAAGATAAATAGATTAACTATCTATACTCCTTACTATAACCTAACTTTTAAGATAGATAGTCTACTCTATATTACTTATTATTATATATAGTTACTATAGTATTTTACTAAGTATCTATACTCTTTATAATTAACTATATATCTATTTATTCTAGAGAACTATCTCTAGAAGTATTTATAAGCTTTACTTAGAATATAACCTTAATAACTATTTTTAGCTTAGTATACTCTAGAAGAGTAGTAAAAGAGTCTATAAAGTATACTAACCTATATATTCTTACTACCTTTATAGTACCTTTTTCTTTTTCTACTTTCTTCTTCTCTACTTTTTTCTTCTTTACTTTTTTAGCTTTCTTTTCTCTTTTCTTCTTAGCCTTCTTTTTTTTTTCTTTTTTTTTTTTTTTTTTTTTTTTTTTTTTTTTTCTTTTACTTTTCTTTATTATTAAATAAGGCCTTTAAATCTATATAAGTATTCTTTACTACTATATTAGTACCTTAATAACCTATATTATAAGTATTAAAAGCTACTATAAAGTAAATAAGAAAATACTTACTAGTACTAAGCTATATAATATTAGTTTAAATACTTTAAATTAAGATAATTAAAGAATACTTATAGAGCTTTATATAAGTACCTAGAAGTATAACTAAAGTAGTAGGTACTACCTACTATATTATTATAATATTAGCTATAATTACTAATATTATAGCTTAATACTAAGTAGGTATACCTAAAATATAAATATAGGTACTATATACTCTTATCTCTAGTATACTTAGTAGGTATACTAAAAGTAGATAATATAGTATAACTATACTTCTTTAGGTATAAAAGTATAAATATAGAAGTAAAAGTAAAAGTAAGTAAAAGTAAGGCTAGAAGTACTATAGTAGTAGTATTAGTATAAGTAAAAGAGGTATAAGTAGTAATAATATAGTTTATAAAGAACTAGAGAGTAGATAATAGTAAAGTAGTAACGTAAACCACCACCGAGAGCGACAACCCACCGAGAGCGACAAAATCTCTTGGCACGACTAACACTAGTTATGAATTATCAGATTCATCGCTATCAAACAAGGATCCTATGAACCTTGTGCTCGCATCTGATTCAGAAGTGTCTTCTGAATCCTTTTTGCACGTACGAGCGTTGTGCCCAGTCCCTCCACAGTTCCCACAGCGCCGTAGAGCTGGTTGTGCTATTTCTTGATCACCACCACCTCGAGTCCTTTTGGACGACAAAGCCACCACAGACGCCTCAGCAGCTACCTGCGCTGACCCTACTCCATACTCCAATGTACCCCCATGCTGAATCTGCTTCCTTTTGCGCCCTTTCCGCTTGGTCATCACTGCCAATTGCTCTTCAAGCTCAGTATTGCGGGCAGCAAGAAGCGCATTTTGATGCAGCATTAGTTCAGCTCCCTTTACAAGCTGTGAGAAGCCAGCTTGGGCAGCAACTGGTGACCGAGTAAAAGACTCGCTCACAAGCTTTGACTGAGACCCAAATTCATGCGTATTGCTTGGAGTCTTCGACTGCCACGGGGTTGTTGGTAGTGGGGGTTGAGGCGGGGTACGCAACCGTGTCTCCAGGCGATCCAACACTACCTGCGCGTTGACAGGGACTAGTCCTGATGCCTCAAAGGCCTTTCGACAATTAGCCTGTGTGAATACGTCAAAAAACGCGTCCTTGAAGGCAGGTAGGAAGCCTTCCTTGTTGATGTGGAAGACGCGTCGGCGTGCCAAGTCTCGGACGCGTTGGGAGTACTTCCGCTTCAATGGCGAGAAGCAGACCACATCAAGTGGCTGGAGGATGTGTGATGAATGGGGAGGCATACAGAGCGTAAGGATCTTGTTCTCCAAGCAATAGTCCTTGAACTCCTGGTTAAGGTGGCTCTCGTGACCGTCCAAAATGAGCAGCCGGTATACCCCCACCTGACGCGCTGTTGTATGCGTGTCAAAGTGCTTCAACCACTCCAGGCCAAGCGCGTTGTTTGTCCATCCGTTCTCTGAGACAGAGAGCTTCCAATTACGCGGTATATCTGCCTCCTCGTACCATGCAGAGATGTGGACACGCCCTTTGTAGATGATAAATGGCGGGGTTGCGTGGCCAGCAGCGCAGATACTCTGGATGACTGTAACCCACTCGCGATCTCCTGGCTGAACGAGCTCTGGTCGAGTACGTCTATCAGAGCCTGTGACGACCTTCATGGACCCAATGACGCCCATCTGGAAGCCAGTCTCGTCAAAGTTGTGCACGTCGTCGTCATGGACGCCGTACTTGGCTTTGGTATCCTCTACCAACTTGAACCACGCGCCAATGACCTCAGGATCTTCCTGCATTATCCTCTGCCTATCCTTTGCTCGATTGAACGCCATCTTGAGCCTATCTGAGCGCGTCACAAAGCGCGCAGCCCAGTGCTTGCCAACTGGCTTTCCATCACGCACACCCAACAGTTTATCAGCCATATCTGCCACCTCACACAGCCGGGGCGCAAAGCCTCGCGCGTCAAGGTCAAGTATGTATTGGATAATCGTCTCTTCCTCTATTGCAGTAAGCTTGAGGCAGTTCACGCGTGTTTCGAGTCGAAATGGTATTCCCTTGGCACGTTTAGATAGGGTATGATGATTAACGTTGAATGCTGCAGCAGCGCGTCGCAGGCTTGGAAATTCATCTGAACGATAGGCTAGAAGGGCAAGCTGGACCCTACCTTCGTCTTGTTGATATTGCGCGTTGTGTTGTTGAGACATGTTAGGATGAAAGGAGGAGGAGTGGTCTTGGCAGATTTTGTCGCTCTCGGTGGGTTGTCGCTCTCGGTGGTGGTTTACGTTAAGTATAAAAGTAAATATAAATAAGAGTAAAGAAGTAAATAAAGAAGTAGAAGTAGCCTTAAAAGTAAGTAAGACCTAGATACTAGAGCCTAATAAGCTCTAAATAGCCTAAAAGTACTATAGTAGTAGTAGTAGTAGAGTAAAAAAGAGCTAGAAAGAAAAAAAAAGTATAAGAGAAAAGGTACTAAAGTAAGCTAGTAAAGAAGTTTCTTTCTTTCTAAAAAACTAAGTATAGGTAGTAGTATAGAAGGTAGTATAGGTATACTTCTTAGCTTTAATAAAGAAGTACCTAATAGAGCTAACTCTACTAAAATAAGTAAGAGTAGTAGTAGTAGTAGTAGTAGTAGTAGTAGTAGTAGTAGTAGTAGTAGTAGTAGTAGTAGTAGTAGTAGTAGTAGTAGTAGTAGTAGTAGTAGTAGTAGTAGTAGTAGTAGTAGTAGTAGTAGTAGTAGTAGTAGTAGTAGTAGTAGTAGTAGTAGTAGTAAAAGTAAAAGTAAAAGTAAAAGTAAAAGTAAGTATAAGTATAAATATAAGTAAAAATATAGTAGTAGAGGTAGTAAGTACCTATTAGATATATAGCTTATAGAAGTTTAATACTTATACTTCTATACTTAAGTAGAGTATACTTACTAAAGCTACCTCTATATAGAGTAACTAGAGTATATAGAGCTAAGTCTACCTATTTATTATAAGGTAGTAAATAGTCTACTATTAATTAACTTTATTTAAAATTATTATAGTTCTACCTACTTATATTAATACTTTTTCTTCTAGTACCTCTAGCTATTAGGCCTAATATTTTATTTACTCTCTTTACTAGAGAGTAGATTATAGTATTATAAAATAAGTAACTAATTAAGCTATATTATAGAGGAACTTACTCTAGAACTACTAGAAGTATTCTTTTCTATAGTAATAAAGAAGTTCTCTATATTAAAAATAGTAGAAACTTAGAATATAATACTAAAAGATAATTAATATATTATTTTCTTAAATATAATAAATAAAGTATAAAGCTTACTTATTTAAGCTAGTAGACCTTCTATTAGGTTATAGCAGCTTATAGAGGCTTAGAATACTCTAGTAGTAGATAGTATAGACTAAGAGCTATAAGAGTTAGAAGCTTAATATAAGAGAGTAATAAAAATATAAGAAGTAGCTTATCCTAAAAAGATAAAGGCTAGATACTTTACTAGAGATATTAATACTCTATATACTATTTCTAGTAAAGCTTAGTTAGCTATAGTAGTTCTTATAGTCCTAACTTTAGGTTTACCTTACTCTAAGCTACTATATATATTTACTAAGTAGATATATATAGTATATAACTACTAGAAGTAAGATTATAAGTAGTTTTTTAATAGACTGCCTGCTAACTTCCTATAGAAGATATAAAAGGTTAATTTTAGTATATAGTATTTATTAGAGACTATAAAAACCTTATAGTTAGTATACTATACTAACTAACTTTATATAGATTCTTTATAGAACCTAACCTAGAAAGCTATAAAAGCTATAATACTAGGCTCTCTAGGCACTATCTTAGAAAGAAGATAAAAAGTATATAAGGCCTTAAGTTATACTAAAATACTTCTTTATAGTAGTCTTATAGATTTACTAGATTATATAAGGCCTTACTAGGAAGAACTAGGTAATATATATAGAGTAAACCTCTAAGTAATTAGATATATCTATATATTACCTAAAGAAATATAAAGGTAGCTATTTATATACCTAGAGAAGTATTATATAATATTTAGCTAGGTAGAAGAGGTTACTAATATAATTTATTAATAAAGGGACTATCCTAAGAACTTAAAGAAGGAAAAACCTTCTAAAGAGTTAAAAAAGTAAAAAAGTAACTTAAAAAATATAAAGGAGTCTAAAGAGGCTATAAAGTATAAAAAAAAGAGTAGTCCTAACTATAGTAGCTTAAAGAGGCCTAAGAGGTTAAAGCTAAGAGTAGACTACTCTATAGTAACTTATTATAGGTATAGAAAAGTAGAATATATTAGACTAAAGTATCTAAACTCTAATAAGTCTAAAAAACCTAAAGAAGAGAAGAACTTAAAAAAAGGTAAGAAGTAGAAAGATTAAATCTGCTTCTTCTTACCTATATCTCTTATATATAAGAGAGTAGAGATCTTAGTACTCTTTATATAGTATTATACTCTTAGCTAGTATAGCTACTTATAGTAGAAGTAACTATAGAATCTTCTAGACTAATAGAGGCCTTAGTAAATAGAGGCTTCTAGCTTAATTTACTTTCTATAATTATAGTAAAGAAGTAAAATCTCTATATAGATCTTCTACCTAAATTTCTTAATAAGAGAGTAGATAGGTTTATAATACTAATATATAGTACTATAATAGTAAGAATAACTATAGTTAACTTATAAAGCTATAAGGAGGCAGGTAATATACTATTTATAGTTACTAACCTTAGAAAGTACTAAATATATTTAGGCCTACTTTAGATTAATATATATTAGCCTAAGATTAACTATACTACTAGGTGTATGCTCTTTAGAGAGATAAAGGTAAAGAGTATAGCTAAGTTTTCTAAAATAGTATTAGAAGATATAGAAGAGTTTAACTATACTATATATAACCTCTAGATAGATAGATATACCTATCTTATAGCCTTTACTAGCTAGAATAGGCTAATTTAGCCTAATATAGATAGAATACCTATATACTAAACTAATTTTATAGATATTATATTAGAAGATAATATATAGGGTTTACCTAACTATAGCTTAAATAATCTAGTAATTAATTTAGCTAAAGGAACTACACCTCTATATTAGCTCTTATATAGTCTATTAGAGGTAGAGCTAGTAGTGTTATATAAATACCTAGTTAACTATATAGCTAGAGACTAGATTTAATACTTAAGATCCTCTACTAGAGCCCTAATATTATTTATAAAAAAAAAAGGATAATAGTTTATACCTTTATATAGACTTTAAAGGCCTTAATAAGATAACTATAAAGAATTAGTACTTATTACCTTTAATCTCTAAATCTCTAGATTACCTCTTAAAAGTAAGAGTGTTTACTAAACTAGATATTAGGGACGCCTATTATTAGATTTAAATAAAAGAAGAAGATAAATAGAAGACTATATTCTAGACTAGATATAGTTATTTTAAGTATACTATTATACTCTTTAGCCTAATAAATATACCTACTTAGTTCTAGGTATATATAAATAAAGCCTTAGTAGGACTAGTAGATATTATATATATTATATACTTAGATAATATCTTAATATTCTTAAACATAGAAGAAGAGTATATTACCTATATTTAAGAAATTCTAGAATAATTATAGTAATATAAGCTGTATATAAAACTATTAAAGTATAAATAGTATATATAGTATATAGAGTATCTTAGATATATAGTATCTCTATAAGGAGTTAGTATTAACCTAGAAAGGGCTAAAATAATCTAAGATTAGCTATTACTAGCTATAGTATATAATATATATATTTTTATAGAATTTATAAACTACTATTAATACTTTATTAAAGAATTTAGCTATATAGTACTTCTACTTATAATATTAATAAGAAAGGACCTAGGTTAGGCCTAGGCTAGGCTAGCTATAAAGAAGAAAAAAAGCTAGCTGCTATACTTACTAGAGGTAGTAAAAAAAGCCTTTAAGTAAGTAAAAGATATATTCTTAATAGTTCTAATCCTTACTTACTTTAAGAAAAAAAAATAAACTAGACTAGAAGTTAATACTTTAGGTAGAGTAATCTTAGGTATACTAAGCTAATATAGCCTAGAATAGAGTAAAGTAAGCTAATAGAGGCTAATAGGCTTCTACTTATATAAGCTTATCTAAGTAGAGTATAACTATAATATATATAATTAGGAATTACTAGTAATTATAAAGAGTATAAAGTACTAGTAATATTACCTCTAGAAGATCTATTTTAAAATTCTTATAGACTATATAAACCTAAAATAGTTTATAGAGACTAAGGTATTAAACTACTAGTAGGTTTAGTTATACTTAGTACTAAGCTAGTATAATTTTACTTTAACCTACTAACCTAGGAAAATAAACCTAGTAGATAGGCTATTAAGGAGACCTAACTATATAAGTAAGGTATAAAAGCTCTTCTAAAAGTATAATTAAGCCTTTATATAACTAATAAAGAACCTCTTAAATAGAAAAAGAGACCTAAGTACTTTAGTAGCTATAGTAATAATATAGTTAAAGGTAATATATACTCTACTAGAGAAGATAAGTATAGCTCTTTAGAAATTCTAAAAAGCTAATAAGTAATTCTTAAAAGAACCTAGGACTATAGAAGAGAAGTCTAATATAGAAATAGATACTAAGATAGATACTAGTGCTATAGGGCCTAAAATAGCCTATAGTTACCTAGAATACTCTACTATAACCTAGTTAGGTATTAAGAAGCTAGTAATACTATAGAAAAAAGTAGAAGCCCTATAGAAATACTATAATAACTCTATAGTAGGATATTTTAGTATAAGAAGAATATTAGAGAAACTCTAGTACTAATATATATAGAAGAGTATAAGAGAGGATATAGCTTAATACTATAGGGAGTATATACTTTATAGAAGGTTAATACTAGTAAGGTATAAACTATATATAGGCTGCTAGTACTACTTCTACTACTTAATAGACTATAAAAAGAAGTTATAATAGACTTTATTATAGAACTCCTCTCTAGTAAGATAAGTAGTATAGTATATAATATAGTGTTAGTAGTAGTATACTAATTAACTAAAATAGCCTATTATATCCTAGCTAGGGGTAATTAGGATAGAGTTAACTAAGTATAGTCCTAGATAAGGGAGATAATCTAATTATATAAAGCCTCTAAATAAATTATTTCTAACTAGAGCCTTCTAATATATATAAAATACTAGAATACTTTTTAATATTATCTAAACTCTAGGAGGGTTTTTATATCTACCTATTACCTATAGATAGATAGATAGATAGATAGAAAGGTAAAACTAGACCTTAGAATAATATCTTTAATACTACTATTTATTAGAATAAAATAATTAGGCCCTATTAATCTTAGTAGTAGAGTTTATATATAATAATAGTATATACTTAACTATTAAGACTATACTCTTCTAGGTAAACTATAGTTTAGACTCTAAGAGGGTAGACTAGCCTAGTATAGCCCTTAGCTAGGGTAAATTACCTCTTAGAAGGTAGGTTATAACTAAACTTCTAGAACTATAATAAGAATATAAAAAAAAGATACTTATAGTAAATATATATTAATAAGTATACTAGAATAAGTTAAGGTTACCTATTCTATTTATAGTAGGTAACTAAGTTATAGTTTTAAACTAATATATATAATTAACTAGGCTAAAATATAAGCTAGATTAGAAGTATATAGGCCTAGGGCGTATAATAGCCTAGATTAGCCTATTATTATTTAAAGTAGACCTACCTAGACTTTAAAGCATTTATCTAGTCTTTTATATATTATTATTAGAACCTTTTAACCTAAAAGGCCTACTTCTATACTTAATAACTCTAATTCTAGATACTCTTTATACTTATAGTAATAATATATAGAAAGTAGAAAAAATACTTAAATAAAAGCAAGATAAGAATAGAAATTAGCTCTATTATATAAAATAGGCTAATTTTTCTTCTAAAGAGAACTTATAGAAGCCTAGAGTTAATATATTCTCTAATATACTTAAATAGTTCTAGAAAAGAGAGAAAATACTACCTAGGTAATAGAGTAAATAGTAACAACCTAAGAGGTGCCTAGGACAGCTACTTAAGAAAAGAGAAAAATATTCTAATACTTAGAAAAATTATAGAAATTCTAAGTACTACTACTACTAAAGTTAAAAAAAGTTACTTTTATTATTTTTTCTACTAGGTTTTAGGTATTTAATAGTACTTAATAATAGTAGAAGGTACTAGAGGCTATAATAGCCTATAATACTATAAAATAGTATAGAAAGGTTATAAGAGTAGAATTTAAATAAACTATAACTATTAATAGCTGCTAAAGTAGTAAAAAACTAGGTATTATTCTATATATACTAGAAGGGGCTATATTACTCTATTATATACTATTTTACTCTAGAATTACTAAATATACTCTAGAATACCTTAAAACTACCTATTACTTTTTATAACTTAGTAGCCTTAGCTAGAAGTTCTTTATACTTCTTATTCTTTATATTTATATACTTAGTAATTTTACTCTTATTAGTAGTAGACTTGCTAGCCTTAAAGATATAGAGTTTCTTAATTTTACTTATAAGAATAGTAGCTCTAGCCTCTAGATTGCGCTTCTTACTATTAATAAGGATACTCTTAGCCTATAATAAGTTAAAATAGCTTAAAGTAGCTTAAAAGGGGGAAAACTAACCTTCTTAGTAGAAGAGGTAGCCTAAGCAGCAGCCTACTACTTAAGTATATACTTATTACCTTTAGCCTTAGCCTATATAGTAACTTTATTATACTTCTAGCTAATAGAGTATACCTTAGTTATAGAATTACTCTAAGAGCTCTAAATACCTAAGTATAGAAAGAAGTTATTAGTATAAGGCTTAAACTCTCTAGAAGAGTTAGTAATAGTTAGAAATAAGTAGTAAGAGGGTAAACTAGCTTACTCTTTAATTATCTTAGTAAGTTTATATAATTTAGAAAGTAAATTGCCTATAGCCTTAACCTTTATACTCTTAAGAACCTCTATAGTTAATAGCTAGGCTTTAGTATATATATTAGAGGTAAAAGTAGTAAGGTATATATAAATATTATTAATCTAGTTAAAGATATATAGAAGATTAAGAGACTTAGATTAATTAATTAGGGTAAGAAAGAAGTAATTAGATTCCTCTATCTAAGTAGTCTACTCTAGGCTATCCTTATATATCTAATTTATATCTCCTTTAGGCCTAGTTATTAATCTATCCCTTCTAGATTACCCCCTTTTTCTAGTTAATTACTCTCCTCTTAGTATACTAATTATAATATCTTAATCCCTTACTATAACACACCCTCTAGGTATATTAATTATTAATTATTATACCTGCTATTAAGCTGTTAGTGTTTTAATCTTAAAGTTCTATAATTACTTACTTATTTTATCTTATTAATTATATATATATAAGGTAGTAATTATATATATACCTGCCTGTCTACTGCTACCTAAAAACAGACTAGTATATTACTTAATCTATATATTTAAGTAAACACTTATAAACTTAAGATTAAAATAAAATTTTTCTCTTACCTTAATTACTACTTTTGCTTTAATTTCTCCTTATAATTAATTACTTATATAGTTAGATGCTCTAGGTAGTAACTTAGTCTCCCTATATTTAATATTACTATATATACTCCTTAATATCTTAATTAGGTAGCTTAAGTGCTAATCTTAATACCTCTCTTAGAATATTATTTATAACTTAATTACTATTTTTACTAATTCTAATCCTTCTATTAAGCTTATTTAGTACCTTAGGTTAGATTCTTCCTCTAATTATTTAATAATAGCTACTAGTACTTAATTATCTACTAAGAAGAAGAGCTTAGGTTAGTACTTATATATTATTACTTAATCTAGTTATTAGCTAATTATTTATATAAGTAGTGCTAAGTAAAAAGCTTCTAATTCTTAGGTAATCTCTAGTAGCACTAAGTCCTTAGAGGAGAAGAAGGAGAAGAAAGAAGAAGAATAGCCTTAATTATTAACTTATATCTAAGGTAGTACTTATAATTATCTCTACTACTTTTATATATATTACCTAGTAATTAGTACTAGCTTAGGCATTTACTATAATTGTCTAGAGTACTCTAGTAATAGATATTATAAGTACTATACTTATCTCTATTATAATTAGTATAATTATATTATTACTTAGTTACTAATCTTCTAATATTCTCTAGTCCTAATAAAGTAGTTAATCTTATTACTTAGATTCTTAAGAAGAAGCCTACTACTTTAGTAAGTATATTAATTATACTATTATTACTTTCTTTAATATAATTATAAGATAAGGTACTTAAACCTCTCCTTACTAATCTTACTAAACTTATCCCTACCCCTAATAAGCTTACTTCTAATTAGAAGTCTATATTAAAGGCTAAGTATAAGCGCTAGATAAAGAAATAGAAGGTTATAGTTAATACTCTAATTAAGATTAAAGGTTAATTATCTTAGGCCCCTAGTACTTTAACTTCTACTTCTTAATTAGAGTTTTTAAATTAGCTAGGTGCTCCTAATACCTTTTCTAATCTTTCTATTCTATAGTTTAGTTAGCTAATCTATCTAGATTAGAGTTTTTAGTAGATATACTCCCTTTAGGTTATCCCTTAGCTATTCTAGATTACTTAGAATAATCCTTATTATAAGGCTAGTAGTACTAATCCTATTAAGTATAATAAGGTTAATATTATTCCTTATATTAATTCTACTTTAGCTCTAGCTACTTTACCTAAACTAGCTGCTCCTTCTATATTAACTTCTAATCCTAAGGCTAGTACTCTTTAATTTCTACTAGGATATATTACCCCCTAATTAAAAACTTTATCTCTATCTCTTCTAATTATACCTAAGTAACTATAATCTAATCCTACTCTATATATACCTATATATATAATTCTATATTATTTAATAGATCTAGATATAGTCCTTATTAATCCTAGTAAGAACCTATTTACCTATATTATATCTAATCCTTATATATAGAAGTATCCTTAAGTGCTTAGTTTTAATCCTAGTATCTATTGTCCTAATATTTAAGGCACTAATACTAGTAAGCTCTACCTTTAAAATAAGATTATTATAGCTTACTAGATTATTAATAGCTCTATAGCTTCTGCTGCTACTATTACTCTAGATTAGCCTACTCCTATTACTAGTCCTCTATAATATTATCCTTACTTAAACTAAGAGATTATAATTAATATTTAGAGTGCCTTAACTACTATTATTAATCTAGTAAAGGAGGTATTTAAGTATAATATATAGATTATTAGTAATCTCTTTTTAGTAGATAGTATAGGCCCTTTAGCATATATCTTTAATTATATAAATAGTTAACTTAAGTTTTTAGGTTTAAATTAGCTAGAGTGTAGATAGGCTACTTATAGCCTAGGTGTTAATTAGGTTAGTACTCTTTAGAGTAGTAGGTTTATTAATTCTTAAGTTCTCCTAATAATCTAGCTTTTAGGTTATTATACCTTAGAATAGGTACTATATATTAATTAAATAGATTAGTACTTATCTTTTACCTTTAATATCTTTATCTATATTATATATATTAATTAGTTCTTTAAACTTCTCAAGCTGCTAGTGTATAAGTAACTTAGTTAATCTATCTACTAGTATCCTACTTATTTTAAGATAGCTAATCTTAAGTAATTCTTTTATATATTCTTAATAGAGCTATATATTTTAGATATCTATATATTATAGCCTTATAGTAATCTGTTTGTTTACTCCTATTACTAGCCTTATTATTTATTAATTATTATACTAGATATTCTATATCTCTTCTAGATTAAGTCTTAACTTATTAAAGAATCTTTAGATTACTACTACTTCTTTAGTTATATATTTAAGTACTAGTAGCTCTGCTTTAGTTATTAATATTATTATAGTACTCTACCTTATTACCTTCTATAGAATTAGGCTACTAAACAGTATAGTAATATACCTATAGAATAATTATCTAGTATCTAGATTATCTATAAATAAAGCGTCTCTATAGATTATAAAATTAGGTCTATTATAGTTCCTATATTAGATACCTTTCTAATAAGTTTAATATAGGTATATAATTACTTAGTTAACTGCTTTAATATATTAACTCCCTAGATTAGTAAGGTAGTAGAATAACTTAGATACTATATATATAACGTCTAGTTATATTATTATTACTATATAGAGTATTAATCTAACCTTTTCTTAGTAGGCTTTAATCTCTTATTTTATTACTTCTCCTATATACTTAATTAAGTCCTTTAATAGCAGCAGCGTTAGTAGAGTAGTTCTTTTTTCTAATCTAAACTTTTTTATTATCTTATTAATATAGGTGTTATAGACTAGTATAATTATTTACTTAGTATAATCTCTAATTACTCTTACTCTAAGAAACTACTCTACTAGTCCTTGTTCCTATATCTTATATTTCTAAGTAATTCTACTCTATATTCTATATACCTCTTATTCTTAGTCCTTATAGTAGATTAGTAGTATATTATTAATATAAAATAGGACTAGTATATTCCTACTCTAATTAAAGAATAAGTAGGGCTCTTCTTTACTAGATATTATTCCTATTAATTTAAGTAATTCTATAAACTCCTTATACTATAGAAGAAGTAATTCTTATAATCTATAGAGTACTTAATTAAGCCTTATATATACTCTAGGTTTCTTAAATCTATCTAGTATATTATATATTATAAGATTCTTATTATTAATTAGAGTATTAAGGAATATTCCTATAATATTATACTATAGAATTTCTAGATTAAACTAAGTAGTAATTACTATTACTATTCTAAACAATCTTGCTACTAGAGTAGCTATATATATAGAGTTAAGATTATTAATCTCTTAAAGATCTCTCTACACTACTATTCTTACTTTATACTTAATAAAGTATCTATCTTTATTAAACTTATAGGTTTATACCTATTTAAGTAGTAGTAGTTAATTAGTAACCTAGAATACTAGTATATCTAACTAGGTACCTTTCTTAATTATCTAATCTATTTCCTTTTTTAATACTTTAATAAATAGTGTTTTAAGTAGATATTAGAGTAGCTACTTCTAGGTTTTTAGTAGAGGTTGCAGCTTATCCTTATAAGTTAGTTTAAACTAATCTCTATCTAATTATTATATTACTACTATAACTATAGTATTTAAAGTCTTATAGCTTAATTATATATCCTAGATATTACTTATTTCTAGAAGAAATATATGTTTTAGATTATTCTATAGATAGTCTATATCTAACAGATCTATAATTAATATATATATACTTCCTTTTAATCTACCCCCTATTAGGTTGTTATAATTTATCTTTCTTTATCTAAGTAGCTTATATATCTATATTAGTCTATTAAACTCTAGAGCTTAGCCTCTTAGACGTCTACTTAATTATTATAGTAGATTATTCCTTACTTTACCTAGTATAGTAGAAGTAGTATAGCTAGATTAAGTAGTAGAGTTAGTTAGGTACTCCTACCTTAACCTATATAATCCTATCTAATTACTAGAACTAGACAAGTTAGCTCTTATAGGTGTATATACTCTCTATTAACTATTAGTTCCTATATAATTACTTTAATTATTTATCCCCTTAATACCTATTTCTAGATTAATTAGCTTAGGTATTAGCTCTAGGGTAGCTAAACTAATATCTTCTAATTAACCTATATAGATTTCTAAGTAATTACTAGCCTTACTCTTACTCTATATAGTCTTTACTTGTCTACTCTTCTACTTATAGAATAGGCTAATCTCTATATTAGTTAAAATAGGTAGCTTACCTCTAACTTTCTAGTTAGTAGTTAACTAGATTAGCTAGTTTCTTCTTTTCTACTTCTTAAGGCTAGGTATTACTATATTCTAACCTAGATTATCTAATTCTCTATTATAAATTATATCTATAAGCTCTATTACTTAATCTTTTAGTATTTCTTCCTCCTTTTTCTCTTTATAGAAACAGGATTTATTAAAAGTAATATTTCTTATAATAATTACTTAATTAAGTATTAGCACCTATATCTTATAGATATTTAAGGCTTAATAGCCTATAAGATATCCTATATACTCTTATAGGTTAATCTTAAACTTACACTTATCTCTTCCTACTGCATAATCCCTATCTAAGGGGTATACTTTATAGCTATAAGTATATATACTACTCTAATTAGGGTAAAGATTAGTAGTCTTATATTATATTATTACTAGTTTATACTATCTAAAGTATTATTAAAACTAACTATCTAACACCTTATTTAGTAATTAGAAACTATAGATTGCTATTAGGCTAATCCTATATAAAAATATAGCTATATTTATAATCTCTAGCTATAGCTTTACTAGTAAATTTATACTAGATTATATTTTTATTAATTTAGTAATTAATTCTTACTCTACTCTTTTTAATAATCTATTTAGCTTATACATGTATAGAGGTAGAGTTAGTATTTTTATACCCTTTTAATCTGCCTATTCTTTATAGTATAATCTTCCCTTCTAAGGTTTTATTATAGTATTATTATTCTAATAGATTTTAACAATTTATAGTTTATACTTTCTCTATACCTATACTTTAAATCCTTTAATTACCTTTATAATCTTATCTAGTGTTTTTAATTATAGATTATAATTATAGAGTTTTCTAGTATAATCCTCTTTTATAATTATTGCCTATTCTTTATTTAATTATCCTATTAGTATATTAAATAAATCCTAGAATATTTAATAGAATAGACAAGGTAATCTTTCCCTTAGTCTTTATAAGATTACTTAGGCTATATAAGTAGTAGAGTATTCTATATACTCTAATTATTTTATTTCTAATATTTCTATATTTTTTACTAATTTTACTAATAATTAAAGTGCTCTTTTTCCTAGATAGCCTAATTATTTATACTAGAGGTCCTTACTATCTATTTTTAAGATTAGTTTAGTTAACTTTACTACAGCTTAAATAATTATAAGAGAATCTAGATAATAAGTAATCTTATTATATTTAATAAAAGTAAGATTATAAGTAGTATAGAGCTTAGCTATAATTATATTATCCTTAATTAATCTATATCTTAGTATATTATCTAATCCTAAGTACTATATACCTATATATTTAAGTTAGGCTTTAGATATAATATTAATATAAAAGCCCTTAACTACTTTAATATCTTTTAAAAGTAGATCCTTAGATTAGAGTCTATTCTTACTATAGAGTATTCTCTTAAGTAGTTAGTCTTCTAATTCTAAGATTAGGAGAGATTAAGTACTTATATTAATTATATTATTTAATTCTACTTGTTAGAATATGCTAGAAACTAGTAGGTTATAATTATTTACTAAGTATACTACTCTACCTCTATTAAGAATTATACTTATAGATAGTAGATAAGTAGAGTATATAGTACTATATACTTCTTTAGTACTAGAGTAGAACTAAGTTAGGTTAATTACTATAGTAAAGATTACTCTTAGATATTTAACTAAAGAGGCTCTAGCCTCTATTAATCTAGGGTCTTTCTATCCTAATTAGTTAATCTATTTCTTTAGTCTACTCTATTTAGGTTTATCTAGTTATTCTTTTATTTTTAACTTATTAAGATTAGATAATAAGATTATTAGTATTCTACTTAGAGTTATTCTAGAGATTACTACTTATAAACGTTTATATATAGTTAGCTTCTAACTATATAATCTATTTAGCTTATATAGATAGTTCTTTTAGTTAAATAATCTAACTTAGCCTAAATACTCTCTAGATTACTCTAGTTTTAGTCTAAAAGTAGTAAAAGCTAGTAATTTCTTACCTCTAGTAGAGGTTATTACTTACTCCTAGAGTATTACTATAAAAACTTAGGTAAGATTATCTATTATTATACTTAGTTAACCTAGTGCTATATCTATTATAATATATTAATATATTAATTAAAACTATTCTAGAGTAATCCTTAGTAATAGAGTATTAAGAAAGTTAGTATATTAGGAAAAGTTTTTAAAATTAAGGGGTTGCAGGTAGTTATAGTATAGGCACTTAATAGCTGCCTAACAGCCCTAATAATACTAATATTCTAAAAAAGTAGCTTAATATTCTTAATATTACTAATACTAAGTCCCTATATTTAACAACCTTATAATAACGTTATAAGGTTGTTCTCTATAAAGTATATATATTACTATCTCTTGCCCTTAAACTCTAGTTTATAAGTAGTTTACTACAAGACCTACTTTTTATATTATAACTTAAATATATATTATAGGGCATAGTATAGCTTGTTATAATTCTAAAGGCATGCCCTTTTGTTATTATATTACTATAATAATAATAATTTATTACACCCTATAAATTTAAGATATACCTATTCTACTAATTTAAGTAATTCTTAACTATTATTATTATTATTATACCTTGGCTTATTTTATACTATGCCTTATAGTATATTATATATATTTATAAATACTCTATCCTGTACTGCGCCTTATAGTATATTATATATATAGTACCTACTTATAGCACTAAATCTTCCTTCTAGCTACTATACATTACTTTAACTTATACTATGCCTTATAGTACCCTGCTTATACTATATAGGTACTATATATAATAATATATCTACTTTAATAGTAGTATTATAGTAATATTAACTTACTAGCAGATATCTAAGTAAGTAGCTAGACTATATTTAGTATATACTTGCCTGCAGTAGATTACCCTTGTATTACCCTATTTATTTTTCTATTAAAGAATATATCTAATAGTCTATTGTCTAGATTATTAATATACTAGTAGAGCTCTACCTTCCTAGGCCTCTTTCCTGCCTATAGCCTTTTATAGAAAGTATTTATAGCAGGCTTAGAATCTATAATCTTCTCTTAATTATATATTATAATCTACTTGTTATTAATCTTGTATAGTTCTTAGAGGTCTAATAGGTTTATTTGCTTTATAATATAGATACTATATATAGATCTATCTATACACTCTAGGTTAACTATATAGAAATTTAGTAGTATTAGAAGGCTCCTCTCTTTTTAGCCCTTAACTACTATATTATTATCTACCTCTACCTCTAAGATAGAAGAGGTATAACTTATACTATTTATCTTATTAGGCATAGTACGCTATAATAATAGTAGAGGTAATAACTAAGTATTAGTATCTAAAGTAACCCTATTATCTATTTCTATAATTATAGGACTATACCTATTAGAAATTAATATATTATTCTTACTAACTAGGTTATTAAGATTATTAGTATATCTGTTCTATACTATTAGTATATAAGCATCTATCTTCTTTAGGCATTATAGGCATAGCTACACCTTTACTAGAATCTTCTTCTATATAACCTCCTAGCAGCGCTCTAACTATACCTCCTACTAATATAATAAAGTAGTATAGAGACCTTAGTAGTATTAGCTCTATATTATAATAACTTTATTATATACTCTAAAGTGCCTAAGACAAAGTACTCTATATTATATATACTCTATCCTTCTATTCTCTTAGAGCCTACTATAGCTGCACCCTAACAAAGCATATTATAGTTCTACTTAACTTCTTAAAGTACTGTATACTACCTAGTATAATAGTAAGTACTTTCTAAGTCTTACTCTATATTATATCTAATAGTACTTATAAAATTAAAGAATTTAGGAATTACTACTATAAAGGCTCTAGGGGGTGTTAGCTAAGAGGTAGAGAGAGTATAGTTATTAAGGTCTTGCCTAGGTTAGGTCTTTAAATATATAGCAGAAATTATCTATTAATAACTTAGATAGTTAACTTAAATACATAGTCTGTGTTATATTAAGACTATACACTACCTATACTACTTCTCTTACTTAATATATTATCTATATTTAAAATATAATAGGTTTACTCTAAAGCTAACTAGTTTATACTCTTGTTTATAGTATACTATTAGGTTTTAGACTTACAAAGCTAATAAGGGTGTTATATAGAACCTCTATAATATATTAGTAGAACTTTTTATTAATATTATTATAAGCTTATATCTATAAGGTTATAGTAAAATATATAAATAATACCTTGTAGGGTAGTGTCTATAGATCTATCTAATAGTTATTAATTATCTTACTATATACTATTCTACTTAGTATTATTATCTATATAACCTTTATAACTAGTATATTATTAGTCTTAACCCTATTTAATTTGCGCAGAATCCTGCAGACTATACTTATCTAATAGTATACCTATTTACTAGTAGTACTAGCACTTAAATATACTTCTACCTACCCCTCTTTATTTTAATTATTACTATTATCTTTAATTTAGACACCCCTAGCAGTATTTCTAGAATAAATAAGGCTACTAAGTCTTCCCTATATAACCTCTCTATATATAGTAGGCTCTAAATATAATAGAGTAGAGAGCTTCTACTAAAAGCTATATTATTTATTAATTAATACTAAAGAACTTCTTAGAGTTAACTATTAAGAATATTAGCAACACTAAAACAGCCTTAGGTTTACTATACCTCTAGACTACTATTATCCTAATATATTAAGTTTACTTACTTTAAAGCTTTAATAGTAGTACTTAAAAAGAGTAGCTGCTTATTTTTTACTATTATCTCCTTTGCCTATTAACATTATCTAAGCAGAGGAGTACTTATCTTACTTCTTAGGAATTAGAAAGATATATATTTATATTTAGTATTTTATTTCTCTTTAGTTTAAAGTTAAGTAGGAAGCCTAGCTATACTATATAGTAGTATATAAACTTATAAAAAGTAGGAGTAGGTACCTTGTACCTTCTTACAGAGCCCTTAGAGCATATAATTTTAATTATCTATAGCCTAGCCTAGCTATAGTATAGACAGCTCTAGTTATCTATAGTAGAGATTAGTAGAGTTTAAACTAATATAGTAATAGCCTAACTTTATTAGTGTCTAAGTCCTGCAATTAGATAATAATATTAGAGTAAAACTATAATAGTAGCTATACCTAGCTAAGAAAGCTAATATCTTATAGCTATTATCTGCCTGTCTAGTAAACTACTCCTATAATACCTACTCTAGTATTATACCTCTAATCTAGTATAGTGTTATTATATTATACTAAACTACTAAGACTAAGGACTATATAAGTATGTCTGCAAGAGTTAAGTATTATATATATATTGTTTAAAAGCAGTAATAAACAACTCCTAGTTTTATTTATCCTTATTACTATTAATACTATATAAACTCTAACTATAGTATAATATTATATTATAACTATATAATATATTTATTATTATACTCTTATATACTATACTAATAGTATAGATCTAGCAGTATAGCCTAACTAGTTTACTACAACCCTATAAAAGCTAGTATTTATAGTAAGGTATTAATATAGATATATAGTATCTATTTAGATTTAGATATTAGTAATAAGTAGTAATTAGTAGTTAAGGATTAGTTAAGGAGTATACTAGTTATACCTTTACTAATTATATAGTATTACTATTATTATATACTATTATATCTAGTATATAATTCTTATATAATAGGTCCTTCCTCCTTATTACTATAGTATATAGTTTATTAATACACTTCCTACCTAATATAGAGTACTTAGTAGTCTATATATCCTATATCTATTCTACTATATCCTATAATAGTAAATATTATTATTATAATAGTATATTATAGCTACTATCTACCTACTTTTACCTTATATTAATTTCCCTCTGTTATTACCTTACTCTGCATATATTACTATTAATATATTATATAATATATAGTATATTTGTGTTAAAAGTTGTATCTAACACCCTGCCTAAAACCTTATATTAGTTATACTTTATTTCTACACTAATGCATTATATTATAACTTTTAATTATATACTCTATATTTATACCCTAATTAACCCCTTCTCTTATATTTTTACTATAAAAGCTATATAGATTACTTTATACTGTCTATTACTTAGGCTAAGCTCTTCTTTAATAATATTAGTTAGTCTTGCTTAATATAGCATCCCTAAGTTAAGTAGTTATATAGCTACAGCTAATAAGTACCTAGGTAAAGTAACCTACCTTTATATAATTTAGTTAAATATAGGGTAGTTAATAGTGTTAGCTTAGTAGGCTCTAGTACTAGTTTATACTCTAGCTAATAGTTTATTAACCTATACTAGCTTAGTTTGCAGAGAAGATAGAAGGGCATATAAAGCGCTATTACTTATTAGCTAGAATATTAATTACTAGTATTTATATTATCTCTATCTAGCTAGCTATTATACCTCTACTATAAGTAATACTAAGTGCTAGTGTATACTCTAAGTTTATAGTGTTTATTCTAGTCTATACTATAGACAATAGTACTTACCCCTAGACGTTAATATAGTATTATAAACTATATATATATACTTACTATATCTTCTATTATTGTCTCTTTTTAGCTGTATAGATTAGTAGTAACTAATAGACTCTACTAGCCTCTAACTACTTTACCTACTATTAGCTTATTTAGGTCTCTAAGACACTAGCACTTATAGTAGACTTAGTAGGTTCTTTAGGCTAGAGTTTATATAAAGTGTACTAATATTTACTAATACTAACTATAAAAGATATAAAGGCTAAATATTACTTTATAGTAGAGGTAAAGTTTAGATAACACTTGTTACTAGAGCTAGGGAGCCTGTCTACCTAGTTAAAAAACTATATAATATAGTAGCTAGATATCCTAAACTACTATCCCTCTTCTCTACTAGCTATATAGTATAATATAGTTAATATAATACTAAAAAATACTATATATTAAGATAGAATAGTAAGCAACACTCTAACTAAAGAAGGCTGTATAGATATATTAGTAGCTATATAGGCAGCGTATTTTATAGAACTTCTCTAACTAGGGAAGGTATATAAAATTAAGCTATAATTAATTAGGACTATATTTATTTATAAGTTATAGTAATACTATAATAACTAGACTACTTAAAAGACTCTAACTAATACTGCATATAAGTATTATAGTAATAAGTATAAGTATTAGCTAATAGGAGAGAAGCTACTAGAGGTTACTTACTCTAATATTATAGCCCTATAAAAGTAGATTAGTAATATATATAGCTATAGGACAGGAACTATAAAACAGTATAGAGTAGAACATTTTTCTTATAGTTTCTAAGAAGCCTAGTATAATATCTAGATATACTATAGTATATAGTATAGTGCAATATTTATTATCCTTTTTTATATATTATATAGAATAGTTAGCACAATAGAAGAGCACCTATATATAATTAAGTCTAATATTAAGGTAAAGTTTTATAAATTTTAATCTATTCCTTATTAATATATTATATTTACTAAGTTTATATTAGACTATTAGGTATCTAATATATTAAATCTAGAAGGCCTATATATATCCTCTCTCCTACTTTTAACTTAATCTACTATAGCTAAAGGCTTATAGGACCTATAGTTAGTTAAGCAGCCCTCTACTCCTTTACTATACTATACTTAATATCTAGCACCCCCTTTATCTTTCTAAACTAAGCTTCCTATTCCTAGTAATTAGTAATATTATATTATATATATAGTATTATATATACTACTAAATATTCTGCTATATAGCGCAGATCTTATAAGCTCCCCTCTAGGTACTTACTGCTTATCTCTATAGGCCTACTAAGAATTATTATTACTTTAATTATATAATAGATATAAAGCTATAGAATAGTATTAGCTAGAAATATATATAGCTAGTAGTAGATAATATCTATAGAAGTGTTATCTATATAATATCTTAATACTTATAAGTTATTCTACTGCCTAACAGCCTTATTAATAAGCAAGCTAAGCATATCCTTATTAAAATATATTCTTGCACTCCTATTAAATATAGGTTCTCTTATATATAAGATACTTTATAGGGCTATTATAAGTATAGACCTATACTAAGTTACTATATTCTTCTAATCTAGGTAACCTTCTAGAGGCATGCATATTCTAGTATTAGTAACACTAAGTTACTGTCTATAAAAGTTTAGAAAATCTATATTAATATATAGTAGAGAGTACTTATATACCTTACCTATTATACTCTTAGTAAGGTTTACTATTTTATAGTTAACTTATAGGAGCTGCCTTAGCGTATAAGTTTAAAGGTATAATATTTTTATATTATAGCTTAATATATAGACCTAACTATAGTATACTAATTAACACACTATATCTAGCTTTAACTTAACTAGTAGCTAGTTATAGTAGTTTACTATATTTAATATTATAGGTTTTAATATTATAGGTTAACCTATAGTAGGGAGTAGTGCTTAGTATACTACTTCTCTAGCTATTCTATATATATTATATTAGTTTACCTTATAAGGGCTTATATTTAGAGGTTATAGCTTACTCTTAGAGTTTAATATAATAGTAGTAAGAGTAGTTTATTATATACCTATTTGTTAATTAGTTATATTAAAGGTAAAGCCTATAATAGTAAAGAGCTAAGTAGTATAATTTAAGCCCTTAAGGCAGATATAAGCGTAAGTAGAAAGAAAATAATAAGGAGAGAGGTATATTTTCTTATAGTTAAGAGTATAGTAGAGAACAGGGCAAGTAAAGAGGTAGATTATAGTTTTATATTACTTAGGCGCTAGTAGAGCTAGCTTAAGGCAAGGAAGAGGTAACAGAGAGAGGGCTATAGAGTAAGTAAGAATATAAAGAATAGTAAGTAATTGTCTAATATTACTAGTAGCTCTAATTATAAGGTAGAGAGCAGTATTAAGAAGTTCTAGATAGTAGTAACTTTTTATCTACGTGCTAAATAGGCAGTATAAATATAGTATACTATAAGTAATAGTATATATTAGTATAGTTATATAGTATATTAGACATTTCTAAATATTAAACTAAAAGACTATACCTACTATAGGATTGTTATATTAAGTAGTAGCTAGGCCTGCTACTTATAAACTATTAATAATAGTTTAACTTTAACAGTTAAACTTGCCTTACAAGCCTTCTACTCCTTATTATTATTACTTTATATAACTAGCTACCTTAGCACTTGCATATAATAACATTCTGCCTAGTTATCTACCTCTACTTAACTAATCTCTAGGCCTTAGAATATACTTGTCTTTATAGTACTAGTCTGCTTACATGCTAATATCTAGGTAAGGTTACCTTAACTATAGATATCTATATATTTCCTCTGTTATTTCTAGTACTACTTAAACTATTATATAATATAGTTACTATTCTCTTTAAAAGTTAGTAAGTAGAGTTTATTATAGAGCTTAAAATTAATATAGTTATTAATATATAATATAGAAGACCTAGCAGACCTTAGCACTATATAGATCCCTCTCTATATTATTAACAGATTAAATACTCTTCTATTGCTTAGCTAATAAGCATCTATAAAACTTATAGTATCCTTATACTCTAGCTTAATTATCTTATATATTAGATATAGTTATCCTAGGTTTATAACAGGAATCTAGTTAAGTAGAATGCTAGTATATATTATAGGCAGTAGGGTAAATAGATTAAGTAGATATCTAGGCTAGACAGTAAATATAAGTTTAACTTAACCTATAGTCTTACTATATAGTTATTAATAGTTATTATAAGAGTATAGAGTTAGCTTTACTTAATATTAAGGTTATAAACTAAGTAAAGCTTATAAATACTTCTAAGGTTAGTTCTCTAGAATAAGTACTAGTATAGAAGGGGGTTAGTATAGATGCCTAGTAAAACACTATAATAACTATAGAGTTAATAATAAGTAGTATAGATAGTTAATCTGTCTAGCTTAAAAGTTAAGTTAAGTTCTAATAATAAAGTTAATTAATAAGGTTAAATATAATACTATAAGAGTAGTATTCCTAATTGCTATATACTAAGGAGTGTCCTATATTTCTTATAATATCCTATAAAGTCCTATAGGAGGCCCTATAGTTTCTATAAGTAGTTTATAGTTTCTATAGGATATATATATAGTGCCTTATACTATCTTATATTCTTAGTATAGTTTATTTCTATAGAATTATAGGACGTTACATAGCCTTCTTAGCCCTATACTATTAATCTATAACTATAACTTTATTATACTATACCTTTTCCTCTAAGATTATAATACTATTCTTCTTCTTTATAGTTTATATCCTTATAAACTAATAAATAGTTTTTTAAAGTACCTAAGCCTAATATATAATAGGAACCTAAATTAATAATATTAGATATCTTACTATAGTTACCTATAAGTACTATATAAAGAAGAACTTACCTTATAAGATGTCTTTATTATATAAGAAGTATAGAAACTATAAATATAATAGAATAAAGAAGTATAAGCCTATAGATCTACCTGTTCCTAACTTCTCTAAAATTAATAATAAGATATTATATCTAGAAGAAATAGAAGATAAGGCTGCTAAAGCTAAGGAAGCTATAATAGCTACTTTATAGGCTACCTATACTAAATTAAATAAGGTATATAAATAAAAGAAATTCTTAAAGTATTATAAATAGTAATAGTTTAATATAAGTACTTAGTTTATTAAGGATATAGAGCACCTAGAGCAATAGGAGTTATTACTTAATAATATTACTATACTTAAGAATAAGTTAATACCTAGCTTACTTGCACTAGACTAGGTAATATATTCTCTACCTTTAGATTCTAATACTACTAATACTAGTATAATAGCTAGCAGCAGTTTATAAGGTTTATTAATAGTTTCTATATATTTTCTAAGTTAGGGTATCCTAACTACTTAACTAGGTATTTGTCTTTATATTCTTTCTTTTAATATTATATTATTTTTTTAACTTCCTACTTAGTCTCTTTCTTAACCTAGTAGTAGAAGTCCTTCTAGATTAGTATATTAAGATCTACTAGTTTTAGTAGTAATATATAGAATATAGGGTGTATTCTAGCATCCTATAGTAGCTTAAGTTAATAGTTTATAAGGCTAATTTACCTAGAAATAAAAAATAGTCTAACCTTAATATAATCTAGTTTTTTTATTAGTCTTTATATTTATAAGTTTTTTATAAGGAGATAGACTTTATCCCCCTCTTTTAGCTAAGGTACTATTTTTCTTTTCTAATTAATATAAGAGATTGCTTGTTATTAAGCCTTGTTAATATTTTTAAGCAACTTTTAGTATACTTTCTTTAGTCTATATACTAAGGTTATTACTAAATCTATTTAAATATTACTATTAAGAGATCTTATAAAGAGATTTAGATATCTTCTATAATTTATAAAGAATAGTATTATACCTATTACTTCTAATAATTTATTATTATATATAATCTATACTATAGGTAACAGTAAGACCTAGTTATCTTACTTCTAGTTGCTATATATTCTTAAGTATATTTCTATAGTCTAATTTATTCTTTCTATTTATCTGTCTATTTGTAGATAATATATAGTTAATAGCTTTTTCTTAGTACTAATAGCTACTATAAGTATAGTCTAATAGTTTAATATAAAGAGCTTATCTCTATTACTAATAATTAATTCTAGTATACTATAGTAATAGATAATTCTATTTAGGAACACTTATATAAGCTACTCTGCAGTATAACTATATTAAAATAGTATTATTTCTGCTACTTTAGTAAACCTATCTACTATAATAAAGATTAAGTTATAGGTATATCCTATAATAGGGTCCTTAGAGATTAGTAGTTATATAATAAAATCTATTATAATGTTTGTCTATAGTGCTGTTAGTAGCTCTATTGCTTATATCTCTCTATACTTTATATATATACTATATTTATTCTGTTAGTAATTAATATAGTTCTTAATAAACTTAGTAACTTTATTCTTTATATAGCTAAACTTATAGTATTATCTAATAAGTTTTATTATTTATGTTATACTAGAGTGTCTATAAAGCAGGTTATTATAATAATAGCTTATAATTTTGTTTTCTAATTCCTCTAGTACCTTTATAGGTATATGCTATTCCTACTAAACTTATATTATATTATTAAGCTGCTAAGATAGTCCTAGTAACCTATTCTTATTAATTCTAAGTATAGTAAACTAGTTAATAGTTTTTTCTCTAGCTAGATTATATTATCTACTAAGTATATTAGCTCTACTATTGTCTTTTCCTAGAGTATATAGTATCTTAAACTTATACTGTCCTAATAGCTTAGACTAGTATACTTATTATTAGTTAAGTGTCTTAGTAGTAGTAAAGTATACTAAGTTCTTATAATCTATATAGATAGTAAGTTCTAAACAACTTTCTATATAGATTCTCTAATATTCTAGGGCTAATATAATAGCTAGTAATTCTTTATTATATATATTATATTATTCTTCTAGTTCTAAGAACTTTTTAGAGTAGTAGGTAATTAGGTGCTATTATCTATCTTATTCTTGTATAGTATAAGCTCCTAATACTAAATCTAAAGTATCTATCTTAATTTAAAGTAGTTTTCTACTCTTAAATATAATTATTATAGGTAGCTTAATATAGGACTGTTTAAGCAACTAGAAAGTATCCTCTTATACTTATTTCTACTTAAATAGTATATTCTTCTATATAAGCTTTATAAGTAGTAAGGCCTTAAGTAAATAGTCCTTAATAAAGTATTAGTTAAAGTTAATAAATTCTAGAAATTCCTAAATTCCTTTAAGGGAGGTAGGAGTTAGCTAATCTTTTATAACCTAAATCTTTATTTTACTTATCTTAACTCTATATCTTCTTATAATATAGCTAAGGAATTCTACTTCTTCCTTATACTATTTATACTTCTTAGGTTTAAGTTAAAGATCTACCTTTTTTAGGTATTCTAACACTTCCCTAATATAGTAAATATATTCTTCTAGTATTACTAAATATACTAGGATATTATTAAAGTATGCTACTACTATAATATCTAAGTACACTCTTAATATATTATTAATAAGGGCCTAATATATAGCTAGTATATTAGTAAGCCTAAATAGTATTACTAAATACTTAAAATAACTATAGCGTGTTCTAAATATAGTCTTCTATTCTTTACCTTCCTTTATATATATAAGGTTATACGCTCTGTGTAAATTAAGTATAGTAAAGTATTATACTCTAGATAACTAATCCTATAATTCCTTAATATTTAGTAATAGATACTAATTCTTAATTATAATATTATTAAGTTTCTAGTAGTTAATATATATTTATAATTTACTATCTTTCTTTAGTATAAAGAGAACTAGGAATCCTGCTAGTAATTCTAATTCTTATATAAATCCTTTCTTAAGGTTTTTATTAATATATTCCTTAAGTATACTAAGTTCTTTCTTAGACATTCTATATATAGGCCTAAAAGGCAGTTCCTTTCCTTTCTAGAGCTTAATCTTATAATCCTAGAGTTTATACTATAGTAATATCTTTATAGTCTTCTTATTATAGAAGAGTTCTATATAACTCTTATATTCTTCTAGGATATTAGAAGGTATACTATCTTTTTCTTTAACTATTGCTTTATAACTAGTAGAGTATTCTGCATCTATATAGTTAACTACTCTATCTTAGCACGTCTTATATATTAAAGAGATATTATTAATCTTCTTCTTATCTACTAGTTATATTATAAACTACACAGGCTATAATATAGTAGTGCTATATCTATATTAACTTAATAAAAGCTGTTAATTCTTTTAATTAATATCTAGATTATGCTCTCTTAACTATAGAAGTCCTAATATAATATTATAAGTAGCTATCCTAAAAGTATCTAGAGTTATTTCCTTATAGTATCTATAGATCTAGAAGAGTACTATAGTTACTTTATATATAATCTTAGATTTCTTAGGTATTAGTTCTTTATTAGCTACTCTAAGTAGGTAAGGTATTGTCTTCTAAGTAGGGTATAGTCTAGCTAGCTATACTACTTATAAAGAGATATAATTAGACTATACTCTAGAGTCTAAGAGTGCCTTTATCTATCTTCTATTTACCTTAATAGGTAACTTAATTAGTTAGTAATTACTTTTAATACTATTAATAGATTAATCTCTAGTGCCTACTAGTGCTACCCTAAAAAAGAATTCTCTTGTCTAAAGCTATTACTTTACTTTTTTTCTTTATAGGTCTTATAGTAGGGATTAAGGTAGGTCTGCTAATACTAGTTAAAGTATTACTTATTTACTACTAGTTCTTATTATCTATACTTAGACTTGTTCTAGCTAGAAAAGTATTAGTTATTATATTTATCTATTAGGTATAGTATATAGTAGTCCTCCTTATAATCTTCCTATTATAGTTTATATAGATATCTCTTTAGAAACTATTCTAAATTAAGCTTCTCTAAGTAATATATCTAGTAACTATTATAGTAGTATACTATCTATAATAGTGCTCTATAGTATAGGTTTCTTAGGTCTAGGCTATAATTAGGTTCTAGGTAATTATTATCCTAGTTCTAATATACTTCTAGTTAACAATATTATTAGTATTCTTTATATAACTTATTATACTAATTTTCTTTATTATTATCTACCTTAATAGAGGGGATAATTAGGTCTTAATATAATTTAGCGTAGGCTTTGTTATTAGCTTTCTTAGCTTTATATTACTTATATTCTTAATAATATATATTATATTATACTCTATATTATACTATAGTAGAATATACTAGCTTATCCTAATCTTTATTATCCTCTAGGTATTATCTAGGTAGTTATAGTATATTGTTCTTAGTATTAGGTGCCTAGGTTACTTAGAATTTATAGTATAAGGTTATAGCTATACTAGAAGCTTCTAGGATTTTAAGGTATTCTTCCCTTAATATCTATATAATTATATATTTATTAGCTATATAGGTGCTTGTATACCTATAACCTTAAAGGTACTAATTTATATATAACTTCTAGTTTAGTATCTTTATTATATTCTAACTCTAGATCCTCTATAAGTTATTTAATTCTATTAGTAAGAATCTTCTATTTATTACTAGTATCCTTGCTATCTAGCCTGCTAGCTAATATATTAATCTATTAGAACACTTTATTCTAGTAACAGTCTCTAGCAAAGTAGCCTAGTTTACTATAGTTATAATAGGTTTAGTCCTTATTACTTTTATTATTATTATATCCCTTCTTTTTATTCTATTATAGTTTTATAGTTATTAGCCCCTTATTTATATTAGATAGGTCTATTGCCTTAGGTCTATAGTACCTACTCTAAGTATTACTATAAATATAGTAACCTATATTAGGTTAATAGTTATTTCTATAGTTACTATAATAAGCGTAGTTATTCTATTAGTTATATTATAGTTAAGGTAGCTAGCCTATAGCTTAAGTATATAGGTTATTATACAGCTCTTATTAGAGCTTATATAGTTTAATATTAAGGTTAATTACTATATTAATAAGGTTATCTAAGGTTTCTATACTTGCACTAGTGTATATTAGTTCTTTCTTTACCTTAGGCTTAAGTTCTTAATAAAATATTATAGTTAATATAGTATTATTCTAGTCTATATTAGCTATAAGTTACTAGAACTTAGTAATATAGTTAGTAGTAGATTAGGTCTAATAAATATATTAGATGTCTTATCTAGCAATAGTAGGTTTATTTAAGACTTTAAAGATTAGGCAGATCTTATCTTTAAAAGTATTAAAGTCTTCTATCTATATATTAACCTTATTAGAGGTGTTGTCCTTACTATAGAGTTAAATAAAAGGTTTAATCTAAGTAAACGCTTTTCTATATATATAGCTAGCTACTAAGGTAACCCTCTTCTTAGCCTCTACCTTGTCTCCTTAGAATATAAAGAATAAGTTCTATTATATTAACTAGTTATCTAGCTTGCTATAGTCTCCCTTATAGAGATTAGGTTACTTAATATTAATAGTAGTAGTAGTAATAGTTCCTTCTATTATATTAATGTTAGAGTATAAGCTAGTAAGAGTAACTCTAGTTTCTAAAGTAGTACTTATCTTAGAGGTGTTTAAAATATTAAGGTTATAAACTAAGCAAAGCTTATAAATACTTCTAAGGTTAGTTCTTTAGAATAAGTGCTAGTATAAAAGGGGGTTAGTATAGATACCTAATAAAATACTATAATAACTATAAGATTAATAATAAGTAGTATAGATAGTTAATCTATCTAGCTTAAAAGTTAGGTTAAGTTTTAATAATAAAGTTAATTAATAAGGTTAAATATAATACTATAAGAGTAGTATTCCTAATTGCTATATACTAAGAAGTGTCTTATATTTCTTATAATATCCTATAAAGTCCTATAGAAGGCCCTGTAGTTTCTATAAGTAGTTTATAGTTTCTATAGGATATATATATAGTACCTTATACTATCTTATATTCTTAGTATAGTTTATTTCTATAGGATTATAAGATGTTATATAGCCTTCTTAGCCCTATACTATTAATCTATAACTATAACTTTGTTATACTATATCTCTTCCTCTAAGATTATAATACTTAATTACTAAAATTAGTAGTAATTATAAAATCCCTCCTCTACTCTCTTAAAGAACCCTATAGCCTATATTAGATAACCTAATAAGTTATAAATTTAGTATTAGTTAGATATTTGCCCTTATACTGCTAGTAACTTATTAATAGATAGACCTATACTATAGTATTTTCTATTAAACACTCTAGTTTAGTGTTAGTTATAGATATACTATTAAGTAGAGTATAAATATCTGCTTAATCTTATATAAATATTATTAATACTTAAGTTAGGTTAGAGATGCTAGATAGGCAAGCTGCCTCTCTAATTAGTACCTATGTTCCTATAAGTATAAGGTTTGTATTTATATACCTTATTTATATATTAAATATCTAGCCTAGACTCTAGCTAATACTATATAATTAAATAGGACCTAAGATAGTAGTTATATAGATATTATCTATCTACTTTATTACTTTACTTATCTAGAAACTCTCTTTAGTAATTATATAAGCTTTAAGAGATAATATTATAACTATTCTACTATTTAGGCGTTCTAGCTGCAAGAGGAAGTCTCTCTTATTAGTAAGTTTATATATAACCTTTAGTAGAAAGTTGTATAGCGCCTTACTATTAGGCCTAGTATTATACCTATTTAGACTTTTATAAGTTTTAATAAAGTACCTCTAGTATATTAATCTATAGAGCTTAGAGAGGTTAAAGTGCCTAATATATAGATTATCCTTCTTATATAGGTAGAAAGATTAAAACAGGTGCTTAAGTATATCTATCTACTTTAATATATTATCTAGGTATACTAGTATATTATTATTATAAGATCTATACTATATAATTATAATAAAGTTATAGACTACCTTTATAAAGTATACTATATATAGGTGTTTCTTATATAGTATAGGTATAATAACTATAATAAGCTGTCTTATAATAGCTTTCTACTTATCTCTAGTCTATTAGGTAACTTTACTAAAGTCTGTCTAGGTAAACCTATAAAAATTAGTATATACTAGTATATCTCTAAAGTATTAATTAAGTAGGGTCCTCTTATTATGTATACTCTCTATAACCTTTACTCTAGCCTATACCTATTTCTTAGGTATAACCTAGCTAATAAGCTGCTAAATCTATATTACTATATATATAATAAGACCTTTAAGCAGCTAGTGCAGGATATCTGCAAGTATGCCCTTATAGATATTAAAATAAGTATAGTTCTAGGTAAAATATAGTATATTATATACCTAGTTATTGCTTAATAGTTTAATATAGGTAATATATTATCTCTATATCTGCGCTTATATATCTAGATATATTCTAAAAGCCTATAGGCCTTTTAATAACTCTCCTTGCTTTCTTAGAGGAACCTTACAGATAGTATAATATTAGTTATTCTTAATACCTATTATAAGTGTCTACTCTTAATAATCTATAATAATACTATATATTATTAGATAATATATATATATCTAGCTATTAGCGCACAGCATATCCTTACTATTTTAACTAATTATCTCTAGTGCTGTGCTTAGGTTAGTAGATATATATATATACTATAGACAAGAGTATAAGAAAGAATAGTTTAACTTATAGTAAAGAATATAGGATATAGCGCTATAATATAACCTATACTTTATTCTATCCCTGCTACTAACCTAACTATACTTTATAATAGGTATAAACCTAAGTAATATAATACTATACTAATTATAAGCCTATTAAATATCTCTCTTAATATTCTCTATTGTTAGATATATAGGCTAATATACTATATTACTATATAATATAGTTATTAGGGTCTTATCTACTACTATTAGTATTAGTACTACTATTACGCTAGAGGGCAGCTTTGCCTATATTACCTACTACTAGTTACTAGTATATAGTTTATTATATACCTAAATACTACTTATCTTATTATAGAATAATTTTATTAGCCTATAGTATATAACCTCCTTAAATAGTTAGTAGGCTAGTAAAAACCTTATAATATTAGTAGTATTATAGTAGACTATCTTAATTATAACAGGTAGGCCTTTACTATCTACACCTATAGAAATATCTATATAGTAGGCTTAGAAGCCTTTACCTAGTATTCTAAACAGGATATATTCTAGTCTCTAGTTCTACTAGTAGGCACTTATAAATAATAGTATACTATAAAGTAGGTATATTTATAGGTCTAATAATAGAGAATCTATGTCTCCTTGTATATATTATACCTTATATAGCTAAAATATAAAGGTATAGTCTAACTAGGACTTAAAGCTAAGCTTATTAAGTTAGTTTAAATAAAACCTATTCCTAATATTATATTAGTAAGTATAGGGAGTATAGGCTGCAAACTATATAAGTATAATATAATATACCTTTGTCTAGCCCTCTAGCCTAAACCTACTAGCACTCTATTATTAGACTTATAAGTTACTTAGAATAGGAACTATAGTAAGGTTACTAAGATAATACTACTATAACTTATAGTAGTTAATATACTAGTAGTACTACTATTACTAAGTAGAAGTATATACTTAAGTAGCCTTTCTTCTATTTTAACCTCTTTAACGCACTAGGATAGGACTAGTATATTAAATTCCTTAATATCCTAAACTAGGCCTAGTATATATAGAAATCTATAGGTCTCTAAGTATAATTCTATATTCTATATATTGCTTAATACTCTATTACTATATATATATATAGAGTCTACTTAAGGTTAAGGTGCTCTAAGTAGGTCTCTTATATATACTATAATTAGTAGTAGAGTCTAGGTATTTCTATAATACTTTATAGAGTGTAAGATTATATATAGCTTATAGGCACTATACTAACACTAGTTTATTAGGTTCTTTTAATATAACTATATATATTTTACTATACTAGCATAAGAGAGTATACGCTTAAGGCAGTATCTATATATTAGATTAAATATCTTTATAGTTTTAGGTATTAGGGTAATATTAGCTAGTTTAGCAGGGCTAATATAGCAGGGTAATAATATACTCTAAGGTAGAGTATAATATCTAGCATTTTAAGTTATGCTATTTAATGCTGTAAACCTTAACTAGAATAGCTATAATATACTATAGGTAATATAATACTCTAACCTATAGTATATTGTCTAGCTATCTTGCTTATAGTTAGTTTAAGAGAACCCTCTAGAGTAGATATAGAATTATATTAAAGTAGTTATAGAATATAAAGTAGATATCTAGTTCTATAGATGCTGTTAAAAGTCTAGTTAGTCTATAGGTAGTAGTTTAAAATAATTAGATAAGCTTAAACTAGTACTATATATATAATTAGTAGAACTCTATTTTAACTTTTATTGTTGCTCCCTCTTAGTATTGTTAAAAATTAAAGTAGATTAATAGTTTAAGTTCTTTCTAGGAATGTATGTTTAATATTATAGTCTATAGAGCTTAATATATCTCTATTACTAGTTTATTTAAGAAACAAAGTGTTAATTAACTTTATTTATTAATAATTAAAGTCTGCTTAAAGTTACTCTTTTAGTCCTTTATATAATTCTTGTAGAAAAGTTAGTTTATAAGGTGCTAGTAGTAATAGTATTCTTATTACTTCTACTTAGATTATAGACTATAATATTATATTATATTATCTACTTAGCAGCACTATATTTATTACTTGCTAATATATATAGTATATAGAGGTAATTACTTAGCAGATAGAAAATACAACCTATATAATAATATCTTATATAAGTAAGCCTGCTAGATTATATTATAGCTAAAGAAGCTATTAGTTTGCTAATTAATTATTCTTATACTAAGGGTTATAGCAATATTTAGGCTAGATATATAGCAGAGAATTATCTTCCTTATTAGTATAAGCAATTAACTAATATAAGACTATAATTAGTAACCTTAATTCTATATTAACCTTAGTTATAATTTATTCTCTATAGCTTCTATACTATAGATAGTAGTGCTATAGGTAGTCTTAGAGTAGACCTGCATTTTTATCTATATAGTATCTAACTAGACTCTATACTATAGTAGGCCTAAATTTCTAAACTCTACCCTATTAGTGCTAGAATAAAGACAGCTATTAATTATATATATTCTAAGCTATTAATATCTTAAGGGCTTTCTTTAGTTACTACAAATCTCTTATCTAGTATATAATAATATCCTTAAACTTAATTAAAATATTTTTAGTTATTATTTAAGTTAACTACTATAACTTATATACTAGATTCTATAACCTAAAAACTCCTAGTAAAACAACTCTTAGTTATATATAAATACACTAGTAAGTAGAATATCTAATAGTAAGAGCTAGAGGCAGGTAGAGGTAAAATAGAACTAAAAGTAAGAGTAAGAGGCTTTACTTTGCATAGCTACTTTTATTATATATAACTAAGCTATTACTAACTACTCTTAGACTGCAGGAGTTCTAGATCTAGGTTACTTACTATATAAGGACTTAATCTATAGTAGTATAGTATAACTAGATCTTACTATAGGACACAGTATACCTTAATACCTTTATTAGTATATATCTAGTAAGAGTAAAAAGAGTAGTTAGTTTTTGTCTACCTGCTAATAGAATTTCTCTATCTCTATAAAGTAGATAAAACTCCTTTATCTCTAAGTATTAGATATATCTAATAGTAATAGCTTCTTTATACTTAGTTCTACTACTATATATATAATAGCAGCTAAATACTTATTAAGAGTAGACTATTCTTACTATTTAAATCTATACTATTAGCTATAGTAAGTCCTATCTTTAATAGAGGTAAAAGAGTAGGCTAAGGTAGAGTATATATATCTTTGCTTGCAGACTATAAACATGTTATAAACTAGATTATATAGCCTAAATACTGCCTACTTAATAACAGCTACTACTTCTATACTATATAATATAGTAACTTTACTTACTTACTATAGAGGTAACTACTAAGTATCCTAATTTTCTAGATATACTAACTATAATAGAAGGTTATCTAGCACTATATATAGGAACTAGTAAGAGTTAAGGTTACTAGTAGATATATACTAAGTACCTACTATAGTACTACTATATTACTAAAGACTAGCTTAAGGCTATTATTTATAAAGCTATTAAGTTTATTACTAGTAAACAAGAGCTCCTATAAGGCGTATAGAGTAATAGTAATAGCCCTACTTAGAAGACTATAAAGGCTGCTCTAATAAGGTAGCTTATACATAATTTATTATAGAATACTAATAAGCTATTTAGTAAAAGTAATAAAACAGTGCTAGATATAGTTAAGAAGGAGGTAATACTGTATATTACCTAGGATACTTAAGAGGAGATTAAGATTAATAGTAGAGTATATAGTATTAACCTGCCTATTAAGCTAGAATATATAAATAATAATATTTTCTTTAGTTATAGTACTATAGCCTTACCTACCTGCTTAGCTATAAGCGTTATAGCAAGTTAGATATACTATCTTAATATAAGTAATATTAAGCCTACTATCCTAAATATCTACTTAAGTAATATATTATTTATTAAAGCTAATAGGATACTAATTAAATATATTACTATAAAAAAGGCTCTTTACTCTAACTTGTTTACTAATAGATTAAAGATAATAATATTTATAGATGTTTATTACCTGCAGCTGTGTGCTGCAACTACTACTACTACTAATATTAATAAGGTAAATATATTACTAAGTTCTAATAGTAATAAGATTAGTAACTAATATAAGCTTAAGGCTGCTGTTAATAACTTTATAAATAGTATTTACTAAAGTAATAACTTTAATATTATTATAGCATTAGCAAAGCCTAAACAAGGCTAGAAAGGTATATACTTAAAGGTCCTATACTATTATTAAGAGTATATACTAATAAGTATGTTATAGTATTTATATAACTTTAAGCTCTATTAAACACTAATAGCCTTGCTCTAAAGATAAATAAAGGTAAGACAGGCAAAGATAAGTCTAGTAAAGATATATCTAGTAATAACAGGCCTTATAGTAGCAAGCCTAGTAGCAGCAAGCCTAGTAGCAACTCTATACCTACTAAAAATATAAAGAAGAAGATAATAAAGAAGAAGTCTAGCAAGAGTATATCTAGAACCTTATTAGAATTAAAACTATAAACACTATAGCCTAACCTACTAGAAGTATATAGCTCTCTTCCCCCTATTAACAATTTAAATAGACAGATTAGTAATATAGAGGAGGAAGAAGGTAATAATAACTAGAAGTCTAAGTTACTTAAGTAGTAAGTATACTATACTATTAGTATAGTATAAAACTAACTCTAATAGTATATAAACTAAACTTAATAATTTAGAGGCAGGCTTTAAGGCTATATAAGTAACTCTAGAGGAGTAGTATAGTATAGTATATATATTTAGTGTCTCTATATAATAACTACATAAATAGTATACTTCTAAGAACTAGTTTATCCCTATTAATTCTACCTTAGGCTTTAGCTCTAAGTTTAAGCTTATAGCTTATTAAGTAGTTAGTACTAATATTATTTATAATATAAACTTTAGCTTAAGATATAGCTATATTAAGTAGGATTATATAGGTATAGGTAAAACTATATAAATTATTAGCGCGTTCTTCCTAAACTTTATCCTAATATTTAAATCTTATAAGGGCTCTATACTACTATCTACCTAGTATTTATACCTTAATTTTAATAGTTTATTTAAAGGTTAGTTACTATAAATTAGGGCTATATTTCTATTAGCCTACTCTAATAGTATAGAGCCTTAGCTATAAGACTAGGTTAAAGTGTTGCAAGATAGCCCCCTGCTTATATAGGCACTATTAAAGTAGTACCTAAAGATAATTATACTATATAAGTCTAGCAAGATATACTATAAGACTTATAGAGGAGAAGCTAATAGCCTTTACTATAATATTACTATAGATAACCTTATTAAGATACTACCTTAACTAGACTAGAATAATAATGCACGTACTATATATAGCTTTATATTAGACCTTAAAGACAGGCTAGAAGGACCTAAAATCTAATACTTAGGCTCTAGCTTATAGCCTAATTACCTACTTACTACTATAAGTAAACTAAGTCTAACTAGTAGCAGGATCTTTATTATCTATATAAATAAGTATTAGTAGAGCTAACTCTATAATATAATCTAACTAAATACTAAACTAATTTAGGAGCTTAATAGTAGTATTAATAAAATAAATCTATTATACTCTAAGAAGTTAAGAGATCTCTATAAGGAGTATTAATTACTTATTAACTAGAGCCTTAAGGGGGGTAGAGATAGTAGGCAGTATAATTAGGCTATATAAATAGCTATATAGAAAGACTACTAAGGTATTAGAAAGACTATAATAATAGTTTATAACCTTCTATATACAGTATAGGTTATTATTAATAAAATCTACTTAGCTAGTAGTAAGAATACCTTAACTTATATAGGTATTATTAATCTCTTTAATTCTTTTATTAAAGACCTAGCTCTATAACCCTCCTTTATAGTAATTATAGGCTCTGCTATAGCAAATAGTATTATAACTATACTTATCTTTATACTTAAGAGATTAAGGTATAAAGATACTGCCTAGAAGAAACTACTAGATAAAGCTGTCTAGTTCCTCTAGAAGCGCAACCTTAAGGAGACACTAAAGACCTAGAAATTATTTAAGAAGGTGTCTAGAAAAGACCTTACCTAACTAATTACTAAGAGAATTAAGAATAACCTAAAGATAAAGGATATTCTTAAGGTTATTATAGAGATTATTAGAATATACTTTATTAGTTATAACTATTACTTTATAGATATATAGGGTTATAAACTAAACCTAATAGACTATACGCTAAAGGACTAGTACCTCCCTATTATATTTAAGCCTAACTACTATAAAATACTTAGGAATATTAAGTAAAATATCTAGGTATAAGTTAATAAATAATATAATAAGGTAGTTATAGAATAGAATAACCTTAGTAGTAAGAGTTTAGAAAAACTAAAGCCTAAGCGTTAGTCTGCTATATCTATTAATCTAGAAAGCTACTAGAAGGCTAAGGTACTAGCTAGCTTTCTAAACTTTTTTAATACTATATATAAATACTAAGATAGATATCTAGAGGAAACTCTACTTATTAGTAAAGATACTAGTTAGAGTAATAACCTTAGCAAGACTAACCTTAAGCTTAATAAAATACTTAAGAACTCTATAAAGATACTTAGGTTAATTATCTATAGAGCTATTAATAGTATCTATAATAGCTCTACTAAGATAGAGTATATACTATTTAAGGTAATAAAGATATTATAAAAGCTTACTACTGTTCCTAACCTAAGAAAAAATTAACTAGATTTACTAAGTATTACTTATAGAAGTAAGTACTATATTGCTTTAAATATATAGTTATATAAGGTAATTGTTTTTATAGTAAGTCTTAGGTATCTCTATACTTTATACTCTAGGTTATAGTACTAATATAGGTATAGAGAATAGTTAAGAAGTTTAGGTAAAAGTATATAGCTTAGGTAGGTAAGAGTCTAGACAAGAATGTAGAAGTATTAAAGTAGTATAAGTTCTATAACTTTAACACTAATTAAGTTAAGGATAATATTTAGTTTATAGTAGCTAGACTAAAGATAGTCTACTAGTCTATTAACCTTATTAAGGGTTATATCTTTAAGGCTCTAGAACTATATAGTATTAATATAGAGGTAGTACAGTATAGATATTATAGATTTTAAATTAACTAGGTTGCAGCTAAGGTTAAGCTTAACTTTCTAGTTTATATAGGTTTATATATAGAGGAACTTATATATAACGTAAACCACCACCGAGAGCGACAACCCACCGAGAGCGACAAAATCTGCCAAGACCACTCCTCCTCCTTTCATCCTAACATGTCTCAACAACACAACGCGCAATATCAACAAGACGAAGGTAGGGTCCAGCTTGCCCTTCTAGCCTATCGTTCAGATGAATTTCCAAGCCTGCGACGCGCTGCTGCAGCATTCAACGTTAATCATCATACCCTATCTAAACGTGCCAAGGGAATACCATTTCGACTCGAAACACGCGTGAACTGCCTCAAGCTTACTGCAATAGAGGAAGAGACGATTATCCAATACATACTTGACCTTGACGCGCGAGGCTTTGCGCCCCGGCTGTGTGAGGTGGCAGATATGGCTGATAAACTGTTGGGTGTGCGTGATGGAAAGCCAGTTGGCAAGCACTGGGCTGCGCGCTTTGTGACGCGCTCAGATAGGCTCAAGATGGCGTTCAATCGAGCAAAGGATAGGCAGAGGATAATGCAGGAAGATCCTGAGGTCATTGGCGCGTGGTTCAAGTTGGTAGAGGATACCAAAGCCAAGTACGGCGTCCATGACGACGACGTGCACAACTTTGACGAGACTGGCTTCCAGATGGGCGTCATTGGGTCCATGAAGGTCGTCACAGGCTCTGATAGACGTACTCGACCAGAGCTCGTTCAGCCAGGAGATCGCGAGTGGGTTACAGTCATCCAGAGTATCTGCGCTGCTGGCCACGCAACCCCGCCATTTATCATCTACAAAGGGCGTGTCCACATCTCTGCATGGTACGAGGAGGCAGATATACCGCGTAATTGGAAGCTCTCTGTCTCAGAGAACGGATGGACAAACAACGCGCTTGGCCTGGAGTGGTTGAAGCACTTTGACACGCATACAACAGCGCGTCAGGTGGGGGTATACCGGCTGCTCATTTTGGACGGTCACGAGAGCCACCTTAACCAGGAGTTCAAGGACTATTGCTTGGAGAACAAGATCCTTACGCTCTGTATGCCTCCCCATTCATCACACATCCTCCAGCCACTTGATGTGGTCTGCTTCTCGCCATTGAAGCGGAAGTACTCCCAACGCGTCCGAGACTTGGCACGCCGACGCGTCTTCCACATCAACAAGGAAGGCTTCCTACCTGCCTTCAAGGACGCGTTTTTTGACGTATTCACACAGGCTAATTGTCGAAAGGCCTTTGAGGCATCAGGACTAGTCCCTGTCAACGCGCAGGTAGTGTTGGATCGCCTGGAGACACGGTTGCGTACCCCGCCTCAACCCCCACTACCAACAACCCCGTGGCAGTCGAAGACTCCAAGCAATACGCATGAATTTGGGTCTCAGTCAAAGCTTGTGAGCGAGTCTTTTACTCGGTCACCAGTTGCTGCCCAAGCTGGCTTCTCACAGCTTGTAAAGGGAGCTGAACTAATGCTGCATCAAAATGCGCTTCTTGCTGCCCGCAATACTGAGCTTGAAGAGCAATTGGCAGTGATGACCAAGCGGAAAGGGCGCAAAAGGAAGCAGATTCAGCATGGGGGTACATTGGAGTATGGAGTAGGGTCAGCGCAGGTAGCTGCTGAGGCGTCTGTGGTGGCTTTGTCGTCCAAAAGGACTCGAGGTGGTGGTGATCAAGAAATAGCACAACCAGCTCTACGGCGCTGTGGGAACTGTGGAGGGACTGGGCACAACGCTCGTACGTGCAAAAAGGATTCAGAAGACACTTCTGAATCAGATGCGAGCACAAGGTTCATAGGATCCTTGTTTGATAGCGATGAATCTGATAATTCATAACTAGTGTTAGTCGTGCCAAGAGATTTTGTCGCTCTCGGTGGGTTGTCGCTCTCGGTGGTGGTTTACGTTATATAGAACAAGATTAAGAATAGGTTTATAGTATAATGCTAAGCTATATAGCTTAATAAGATCTAGGATCTAGCTAGAGCTATAGAGGATAACTATAAGGAAGTATAGCTAGACAGTAAGCACTACTATTAAATATAGATAGTCTAATATAGAATTTAGACTAGGCTCTAGTAGAATAATTACTAAGTACTATACTCCTTACTATAGTATACTTATAGTTTAATTTTATTTATACTACTTATACTAAACCTTTAGGTTCCTTCTACTCCTTGCTATAGTATATTTATAGTTTAACTTTATTAAAGCTGTATATACTAGAAACTTATAGCTATTCTACTCCTTACTATAGTATATCTACTATTTAGTTTTATTTATACTACTTATACTAAGAACTTAGAGCCCTTCTACTCCTTGCTATAGTATACTTATAGTTTAACTTTGTTAAAGCTATATATACTAAAAACTTAGGGCCCTTCTACTCCTTACTATAGTATACTTACTATTTAACTTTATTAAAGCTATATATACTAAAAACTTAGGGCCCTTCTACTCCTTACTATAGTACTCTTATAGTTTAACTTTATTAAAGCTATATATACTAAAAACTTAGGGCTCTTCTACTCCTTACTATAGTATACTTATAGTTTAACTTTATTAAAGCTATATATACTAAAAACTTAGGGCCCTTCTACTCTTTACTATAGTATACTTATAGTTTAACTTTATTAAAGCTATATATACTAAAAACTTAGGGCCCTTCTACTCTTTACTATAGTATACTTATAGTTTATCTATATTAAAGCTGCTTATATACTTTACTAATTCTAGGTAAAGAGATACCTCTACCTTATAAACAATAACTCTAATTAGCTAGTAAATACTATACTCTATACTTTTATTACTAAACGCTATATAAAGGGATACTCTACTAATAATTTATAGCAAGGTAAGATATAGTTACTATACTATATATATAGTATAGTAAGGTTTACTAATTCTACTATATATAAGGTATAGTAACTTGTTATCTAGTATATATAGTGCTTACTATCTCCTATATTTACCTTTACCTAATCTATATTATTAGGTTACTATAAGTAAGCTTACCTTTATAAACCTTCTATCTCTATTACCTAGATACTACTTTTTCTCTCTATATACTTACTGTGTATACCTTTAACCCTGCTATAAGACCTATTAATATATTCTCTAAGACTATAAGATACTACTACTATACCTCTAAAGCTAATAATAGCTAAGCTAGCTATACCTATATAATAAGACTTATATATATAAGTAAAAAGAAAAGGCTATTCTATAATTATATCTATTATAATATACTTTAGTTTAGATAAAGATAGCCTAAAGCAGATATATATAGATATTAATAAATAAATTAAGTTAATATAAGGGTTCCTAGCTCTTATAAGTTAGTACTATAGAGTAAAGGTAAAACTACCTTATAATTAGTAGGACGCAGACACTAAGATATACTAGGTAGAGTAATAGCTAGCTAAAGAGAGTAAGTATATATACTACTTTAGTAATAAGAATATAGAAGCTCTAGAAGCACTTAAGAAGAAGGTAGCTTAAAAACTAGTTTTTAACTTAAAGGTTAGAGTTAGGAAGAATATAGTAAGAATAAAGAAGGATATTAATATAGAACTTTCCCTAATAAAGCTATTAGCAAAGCTACTACCTAGCAGAGCCTATTTATAATTACTATTCCTATTATAGCTACTAGAGCTATTCTTAGCTTCCTTCTATTAGAATCTCTTTATTTATCTAATGCCTTCTATAATAGTAATAGTAAAGCTATATATATATAATAACTACTAACTACTCTAAGACTAGATTAGCAACCTACTATAGTTTAATATTAGACTTATAGATTCTAAATTATAATCTATAATTATAAGGCTTTTATTCTACTTTTTACTTATAGACAGGTTACTCTTAAAAATAGCAGTAGGTAGTTTTACTAGTAATAATATATCTATAGCAAAGCTTATAGACTTTATATAGTAAAATATTCTATTAGAACTTTTAAAGGTATAGAAGGAGTATAGCTATAGTATAGAACTTACCTATACCTAGAGTAAGAGCCTAGCTAATAATAATAACTTTACTATTACTATTAATAACTTTATTAACAGGCTGCGCAAGTATATAGATATATATATTACCCTTATACTTAGCACTAGGGACACTTTAATAACTAGTATATATATAGTATACTCTTATCTATACTATATCTAATAGTTTATAATATAGATAATACTAGAACCTTTAATATAGAAGAGTTGTCTAGCTATTATATAGGTATATACTTCTAACTATGCTCTATCTAAATTTTAGCTAATAAGAAATACTTTTAAGATTATACTTTTATAGGTTTACTAAAGAAGATAAAGGCATATACAGAAGTAAAGATATTAGGCAACTATAAGGAATAGAAGTAAGGCAAAGAGATTATAGAATTAGAAGATAGTAATACTATATAACTATAGAAGAGCTGCGCAGTAGCAAGAGTAAGTATATTAAAGATAAAGGAGATTATTAGTACTAATATTCTTAGCAGGGAATAAGGTAGAGGTAACTTAGAAGGTAGTAAGGATAACTACTTTAAAAAGTATAATTAAAGTAACTAACTATTAGAGGAAGAAAAACTCTTTAATACTAATATAGAGATAGACTTAAACTAGTATAGGCTAGTAGAGTAGTTAGTTTCTACAGGATACCTAGACTAGTATACCTAGTATCTTAGTATAGAGAGGTAGTAGTATAACGCTAGATTAGATTTACTGCTAAATTCTATTATAATTAATATCTAAACTATATACTATAAATATAAAGAAGGTTAGATAACTTAAATTAATATCTTATAATTAATTAATATTAAAGTCTAAAATATACTCTACTTATAGTATAGGTAGTAGTAGTAGGTAAGTAAGGAATAGTAGGCTTAGTCTATACTATAGGGCACAGTACAAGTAGAAAATCTATAGTATATTAAGCCCTATATAATAATATAGTAATTCTAAAGTAAGTAATCTCTAGATATAGTAGGCCTATTATAGATAGTATAGGTTTTTTAAGTATATAGTAGGGGTAGTACAGATATTATAGCTATTTTTAAAACATTATAGTATTATTAGAGTTGTTAGAGTTATTAAGGTTATAAGCTAAATATTAAATAATTATTCTAGTACTCTAATTTCTGTATAAGAATTATATAGAGATTACCTATAATATAGAAGGCAAGTACTATAAAAGGTGCTAATAGGGATTATTTTAAATTTATAGGCACTCTTTAATATATATATAGTTTTAGCTCTATAGATGTAATCTTTATCCTAGTTATACTATTGCCTATAGTACTATACTATAATTATATACTTTTAGCACTAAAAATATTTTTCCTAATATAAGTATAAGTTAACCTTTAACTTCTAATACTTTAAAGGCCTAAGCTTTTCTATAGATTATCTACTACTTATTAAACTACTTATTAGAGAAAATTTATCCTAATTATACCTTATCTAGGTATACTTAATATTATTACCTTATATAGTTTATTATATTACTATTTATTAGTACTAGATTATTTTTAAGTACTTATATAAGTACTTAGAGAGTAGTTTATTTAGAGTTTAATATTTTAATTAATATAGAGGCTATTAGATTAGCTAATACTATTTTATTAATCTAATTTTAGATATTGCTTAGCTTAGTAGCAGTATAGGTCTATTAGAAGATAGTAATCTTATATTTCTAGACCTTTTCTAGGTAATCTTTAATAATCTACTTATATATTTCTATTCTTTCTAATACTAAGAATATATTAGAAGTAGGTAATTAAGGAGGTAGCTTTAGATACTTAGGTTCCTGCTTATTAATTAGAAGAATAGTTTCTATATTAGAATTAATTTAATTCTATACTACTTTATCCCTAGTATATAGCTCTAGTTAGGTAAAACTAGTATAGCTAATCTAATTAACTTCTAAGGAGTATATTACCTAATATAAGGCTAATATTAGAATTTATTATTAAGGATTAGAAGAAGAAAGTAATAAAGAGTTAATTAACTAATCTAAATTCTTAGCTTTTTTATAAAGTATATAGAGAGAATTACCTATATATTCTAGAATACTAGGCTTATAACTATAGAAGATTAAGAAACTTAGATTAATTAATTAGGGTAAGAAAGAAGTAATTAGATTCCTCTATCTAAGTAGTCTACTCTAGGCTATTCTTATATATCTAATTTATATTTCCTTTAGGCCTAGTTATTAATCTATCCCTTCTAGATTACCCCCTTTTTCTAGTTAATTACTCTTCTCTTAGTATACTAATTATAATATTTTAATTTTTTACTATAATAAGATAGCTTTAAGAGGCTATAATAGGTTAGAATAGCCTATATTAGTTAATAATAATCTAAAATAGGGATATATACTATAAAGCAGTCTAAATTACTAAAGAAATACCTTATATAATATATAGTCTAGATATTCCTACTAGCCTTAACCTTATAGACCTAGGTATAGTAAAGGTACTAATTAGTATTAGTAACTAGAGAAAAGTAGCAGCCTAGAGTACTAGTAAAGTAGGTACTACCCTTACTAAAAAAGTTAATATAGTAGATATAATAATAGGCTATATAGTAGGTATTATATACTATATTATTTAAGACCTTTAAGAAATCTATAGTTAGTAGCTAAAAGGTACTAGTAGGTAGTATAATATATAAAAATATTTAAGAATAGTATAGAATAGTCTAAATTAGCCTAGTTAATACTAAAATAGTTAAATAAAGCTTAAACTAGCTCTAATAAGCTCTAATAAGCTAACTTAGTCTAAAATAGCTTAGAATAACTTATATTAGGGCCTATTAGGGCTAGAATTTAAAAATAGAAAACTTTAAAAACTTACTAAGTTATATAGTAAGAAGAAAAAGTAATAGCTAGAAATTATAGATAGAAACTTATTAGAGGCCTATAGGCACTCTACTAGCTAGCAGATAGAATTAAAGTATAAGTAAATAGAATTCTAAGTAAAGGTAAAGGTAAAAGTAGAAATTTCTCTCTAGAAGCCTAAGCCTACCTCTAACTTAAATAAGGCTACTTACTACTTATTCTTCTAGTATAGGGTTTTAATAGTCTATAATAGCTTAAAATAGCTATAAATATATTTCTCTATAGTTACCTAGGATATTTAACTATAAAAAAGAGATATTATTAGATATATAGCTTATAGAAGTTAAATACTTATACTACTATATTTAGGTAGAGTATAGTTATTAGAGTTACCTCTATATAAAGTAACTAGAGTATATAGAGCCTAGCTTAGCTATTTATTATAAGGTAGTAAATAGTCTACTATTAATTAACTTTATTTAAGACTATTATAGTTCTACCTACTTATATTAATACTTCTCTCCTTAGTGCCTCTAGCTATTAAGCCTAATAGTAATAAAAAATATATTACTATATATAAGATAGAGTATTCTATAAGTAAGCTTATATACTCTATAGAATACTTAGGCTAATAGAATTATCTACTCTAGAATAATCTAAGTAGCTTTAATTAGCCTATACTTTATTACTAGGCTAGAGTTATATAAGGTATACTCTATAAGCTTCTTATTTAATATTTACCTACTCTTAAAGAGTACTATACTAGATAATAGTATAGCTATATACTTAGTAAACTCTATTAATATACTTAAGCTAGAAAGCTTTATATACTTTCTAAATTTATAGATAGTAAAGGTAAGAACCTAAGCCTTTCTAATACTAGAAAAAAGTATAAAAAGGTTTTTAAGGATACTTAATAGAAGTAGAAGTAAATAGATAAAGAACTTATTATTATAGAATATTATAGTAGTTAAAAGTTTTTATATTAATATTATTTTAGAAGCTTACCTTTTTATAAAAGAGCTTTAGTACTTAGAGTTAGATAGCTCTCTATATATTAGAATACTCTAAGAGAGTATTATATTAGTATACTTTATATATACCTATAATCTAATATTTATAGAATATAAGCTATTATACTTCTATTCTTCTAATCTTATAAACTATATATTACCTAGAAGAATAATACTAAAATCTTAGGTAATATATTCTAGAATAGATATAAAAGAGCTCTAGTATATAAGAGTAGGCTACCTTAGATAGAAAGTGCTATAAGTACTTATTATAAGAGTATAAAATATATATATAGAAGGTATAAAGTATATTAAATACTTCTATTATATAATAATATATACTAAATAAGTAATTTTAAAAAAACCTTAAGAGTAAGTACCTTATCTATACTATAGAGTTATATAGAATCTTTTTAATATACTACTAGAGTACTCTAGAGAATAGTAGATACTAGTATTAAAATACTTCTATAGTAGTAAGATCTATTATTACTACTTATAAGGTAAAATACTATCTAAAATTATAAAAGTAATACTAAGTTTTATAAAATAGATTAAGTTAAAATATAACCTATAGGTTATTATATTATACTTAGATAATAATAGTACTATACTTCTATAGTAAGAGAAATTATAATATAAGAAGTAAGTAAGCTCCTAAAGTATTATAATAGAGTATACTCTACTATAGATATATAAGCTAAATAGAGAACCTAAGAGAGTAGGTTAAGAAATAATAACTAAATTAATAAAAATAGTAAGTAGTATAAACCTACTATTAAAGTTATACCTAAGCAAAGCTTATAATATATTATTCTATTAGTTCTTAGAGATAGGTATAGGTAGAGATAGAATAGGTTACTAGAAGGTATAGGATAATAGCTTACTATTATTAAAGGGTATACTAGAGTAAACTCTAATATATAGATAGGTTACTTAAGAGTATAGAATAATAGCTAGCTATTATTAGGGTTAATAAGAATATAATATATAGTAGATTATTAAGTTAAATATACTATTCTAAGAACAGTGTCTAGAGGTATTTATTTATAGCTATAGTACTCTCTCCTTAAATATAGTATTTAAGAAAGTAGTACTATTTAAGTAAATTAGGAGCTATATAGCTCTTAGTTAATATACTCTATAGTACCTATTCTATAAGATAAGTAAATTAGGCTATAGGCTTTCCTTTAGTTACTTACTTACTAAGAAGTAAGTACTACTACTTTATTTACTAGTTAAATTATTAGGGATACCTCTATACTAGTAGGTTTAATTAGTTAGGCTAGATTAAGTAGTTAGCTATTCCTATTAGCTAGGTTACTTAAATATCTACTTTTATTAGATTATAATACTATACTACTCTTTTCTATACTAGCACTTATTCTAAAGAACTAACCTTAGAAGTATTTATAAGCTTTACTTAGTTTATAACTTTAATAGTATAGTACTCTACTTTAATATAATCTACTATATTACTATTAATAGGTACTATTTTAGTTTTAAGGAAGTATATAATTTTTTATATAGATACTCTACTACTAGTATTAAAGAGTATTATTATAGCTAGTATTATAATTATTAAAGTTATACCTAAGTAAAGCTTATAGTATATTATTCTATTAGTTCTTAGAGATAAGTATAGGTAGAGGTAGAGTTAGTTACTAGAAGGTATAGGATAATAGCTTACTATTATTAAGGGGTATACTAGAGTAAACTCTAATATATAGATAGGTTACTTAAGAGTATAGAATAATAGCTAGCTATTATTAGGGGTTAATAAGAATATAATATATAGTAGATTATTAAGTTAAATATACTATTCTAAGAATAGTGTCTAGAGGTATTTATCTATAGCTATAGTACTCTCTCCTTAAATATAGTATTTAAGAGAGTAGTACTATTTAAGCAAATTAAGAGCTATATAGCTCTTAGTTAATATACTCTATAGTACCTATTCTATAGAATAAGTAAATTAGGCTATAGGCTTTTCTTTAGTTACTTACTTACTAAGAAGTAAGTACTACTACTTTATTTACTAGTTAAATTATTAGGGATACCTCTATACTAGTAGGTTTAATTAGTTAGGCTAGATTAAGTAGCTAGCTATTTCTATTAGCTAGGTTACTTAAGTATCTATTTTTATTAGATTATAATACTATTCTCTTCTTCTCTAGATTTACTCTAAATTCTTATAAGGTCCTGTTTATAATAGCTAGCTATATCTATTATATCTTCTACTAATAGGCGCTCTTGTCTATATACTAAGATCTACTATTAAAGTAATATAGTATTAGTCCTCTATAATTAATATTTCTTTTCTAGTATTAACTATTTTATTCTTTTAAATAACTATAAGTATACTATATATATCTAGGTAGAATATTTCTATATAAACCTCTTATAGAAGTTATTAGATTAAACTAGAGATAAACTTTAAGCAAAGGTAAATAATAATAAAGTAATACTCCTTACTATACTTACTTAATTACTATAAAATAAGAGATTACTTATATAGGTTAATAAATAAGTAAAATAGAAGGCTATATATTTAGCAGACCTAGTAGAAAGCAAGTATACTAAGGAAGATACTATTATAGCTAACTCTTAGTTCTAGGTTAATAACCTATTTATAAGTTCTAGAATAAGTAAAGTAACTTATAATAGTTTATAAAGTTTATAACTAGCTCTTATATATTCTTAGAGTCTAGGTATCCTAACTATTTTACTAGGTATTCCTCTCTACCTATTATTTATTAATATTATAGTATCTTTTCTACTTCCTACTCTATTTTCTTCTATACTTAATAGTAGAAATCCCTCTAGATTAGAGTTAATTAGTTAGCTAGTTCTAGTAGTAATATATAGAATACTAGGTATATCTTTATATTCTTTAGAAGGTTAAGATAGTAGTTTATAGAGCTAACTTATTTAGATATAAAAAATAGGCTAACCTTAATATAGTCTAGTTTCTTAGTTAGTTATCTTATTTTTAGGTTTTTTATATAGAGATACACTTTATCTCCCTTCTTTAGTATAGGACTTTATTTCTATCTCTTATTAGTATAAAAGCTAGTTTACTTTTATATCTTACTTAATATTTTAGCTAATATACTATATACCTTCTTAATTATTTCTATTAGGCTTAATACTAAGTCTAAGTTAATAGTACTATTAAGTAACTAGGTAAAGAGGTTAGAGTGTTAACTATAGTTAGTAAAAAATAGTATTATTCTAGTTAATTTAGATAGCTTATTATTATATACTATCTATACTATTAGTAATAGTAAGACCTAGTTATCTTATTACTAGTTACTATATATTCTAAGAAATATCTCTATAGTTTAGTTTATCTATTCTATCTAGCTATCTATTTCTAGGTAGTAGACTAGCTAGGTAGGTATCCCTTATCTAAGGTAGAGTAGAGTTAGGTATAGGTTATATAGACTAGAGGTTAAGTAAGGTAGAGTTACTAAGGCTTAGAGTTAGGTTAGGTATAAGTTATATAGACCTAAAGTTAGGTAGAGTAGAGTTATATATACTAAAGGTTAGGTAGAGTTACCTTAGGTTAGGTAGAAATACCTAAGGTTAGGTAGAGTTACCTTAGGTTAGGGTTAGTAATATAGGTTAGGTAGGTTATATATAGCTATTTAGAGTTTATATACTTTTAGAATTTACTTAAGTATACCTACTTAAGTTATTATAGTAACTTATTATAGTAAGTTACTCTACTAGCTACCTGCCCTTAACTTTTAAGCTATATTTAGTTCCTACTATAGATACTAGAATTCTTTAAGCTTCTAAACTAGCTAGTATACTTTACCTTATAGTAAAGTGCTAAGTTAGAATTCTTAGCCTAAATTATAACCTTCTTAGTATAAATAGTATTTAGCTAGTAGTCTAAGTAAGGTTAGAAAATAAAAGTAAAACTATAAGTACTATTACTAACCTTTAAAGTATCCTATAAGAAATACCTTAGCTACCTCTTAAAGAGCCTTAATTATACTATATTAAAAGTATATACTAGAGAGGTATCTAGTATTATTAGTTATTTTATAGATAAGGCACTAGAAGGGTAGCTTTTAGATAAGTAGCTTAGAGCCCTTCTAGTAGCGCTTAATCTTATAGAGAGTAATAGCTATAGTTTATTAGATTTAAACTATAATAAATAAATATAATAATATACTACTAGGCTTATATTAGTAAGGCTTCTTTACTCTCTTAGGTATAGACTTATATATAGCTTTACTAGAAAGAGACTTCCTTAGCTGCTTACTACCTATAGTCTTATAAGTAGTTTACTTAGTATAAGCTATATTATATAATAAGTATATAGGTGTTATAGAGTTATATTATAGAGTTATAATTTAGGTTAAAGTATAGGTTACTATACTTATTATAAGAACCTTACTAGATTTAGTTAGGTCTGTATATAGCAAGGCTAAAAAAAATACTCTATATAAGTACTATTTACTATACATATAGCTATAATAACTAAACTATAATATATAACTATAATAAACTACCTACTTATAGATATAAAGAGCAGCTTTCTAAAAATACTATATTTAGGCTAGTATAGTAAATACTAAATTTATTATTATAGGTATAGTACCTAGTATTATATAATAGTACTAGCGCCTTACTAGGTAATAGGGTATAGACTACCTTCTAATTTATAAGCTATATATTTAAGGTATATATAATACTACTAGTACTACTACTACTATACCTTTTAGTTATTATACTTTATAATTATAGTTATAATATAGAGCTATCTATTAAGTAAGAGAATACTAAGACTAAAGACTATTAGACTTCTAGCAACTATAAAATTCTAGTATATTTTAAAGCTAAAGAATAGATCTAACTTACTAAGGTATTTATTATAGCTAGTTATTATATAATAACTAACTAAGTAGCAGGGTGCACTCTTCTAAGACTATAAGATTAATACTACTCTAAAATTTTATAGTTAGGCTAGTTTATAAAAAGGCTAACCTACTTATATAAAGGTCTAGTTTAAGGGTCCTCTTAGTAATAGTATATATACTATTACTTAATATACTTAAGCTACTTAACTAGATTAAGAAGAGAAAGTACTTTAGAAAGTAAGTATAGTAGACTAATCTACTAAATCTTAGCTAAAGAAAAAACTAAGTAAAGAGAAAACCTATAATAATACTTCTACTAAGTAGAGAACTATAATAATAAAATAAGTATTAGAGAATCTAGATTAATATTGCTATAATACTTAAAAGAGCTATTAGTTATTATATTTATTTATTATAGGTATATACTAACTAATGCTAGATAAGTAGTTAGAGGATATACTCTATACTATTTATAAGAAGTAGAATAAGATTAATAATAAGGTTAATATAAGGAAATATTAGGCAACTATAGGTTAACTTATTAATACTACTAATAAGGAGGATAAGGTTAAACCTAATTCTAAGAGTACTAGTAATTAATCTTCTCTCTAAATCTTTAGTATAGGTAGTGCCTATTAGTAGCTTATATATAAAAAGTATTAAACTAGCTATAAGAAACTAACTACTAGTACCTTTAAGAGTTAGGCTATAAAATAAGAATAAGAGGTATTCTATAATAACCTTTAGCTAAATAAGCTTATAATAGTTAATAAAGAGCACTATAAGTTAGTTATTATAGTTTATTATTATAGGTTTCTTCTACTAACTATATTAGGCGTTATAAGCTACTTTATATTATAGATAAAGTAGGCCTTAATAATAATCTTTTACTTAAGTATAATAGAGAATATATCTTAGGTAATAATAGTAATAAGTATAAGGAGGAAGTAGAGAATTCTAGTAAAAAGCTTAAGAGGTACTAAAAGTCTCTTCCTAATAAGTATAAAGATAAAAAAAAAAAAACTAACTTTAAGAGATTTTTAGATATAGAGAAGAGTTCTAATAAATTATTAGGAGAGAAGAAGATAGGTACTAGTAGCTCTAGTAAAGAGTAGAGTAAGGATAATATATAAGTATATTATAATTAATATCCTAGTGCTATAGTATATAATAACAGCTAATAATTATAGTTACTTCTAAGACTAGTATATATTAGACTAAACTTAATAATTATTAATTTTTTTTTAATAGAATAGAGTTTCTAGCTGCTTATAGAGGGTAGGTATTATAATTTCTATATTGTTTTTTTTTTAGTAAACTTATAAATTTCTAAACTACTTTCTTATTATATTATCTATAATATAACTCTAAGCTTACCTTACCTATTCTATAGTTTTATATTTATTATATAAATTTATTATAGATATAACTCTATTACCTTAATTATCTTCTATATATAGTCTTAGCCCCTCTAGCTATATTTGCCCTAGCTAGCCTAGCTATCTCTCTTATTAACTTAGTACTTATAAAGTAGTAATAAAGAAGAGAGATAATACTAGAAAGGAAACTAAGGTCTATATAGTTATATACTCTATATAAGGAGACCTTACTTATATATAGGATAAGTAGTAGCTTACTACTATATATAGCTAAGCTCCTTATAGACCTAAGTAGAGAAGTGCTTCTTATATAGGTTCTATATAGAAGTATTTTAGTAAAAAAGTAGATATATATAATAGTCTTCTATTTATATACTATTTTAACTATAGAGGTGTCTTAAAGCACCCTATAGCTAGTAGGATTTCTATTAGAATAAGCTACCTAAAGAACTATCTTAATACTAAGCACTATACCTAGATATAGTATTCTATCTATTTATATAAATATATACTAGCTATTAAAGTAAGGTAGAAGTAATAAGAAAGGTAAGAGTAAGGTACTCCTTACTTCTTTCTTCTAGTATTTAAGGCTAAACTAGTAAAAGTTACTATAGATAATAGCTAGTCTTTTAGGATAATTATATAGCCTTCCTTTTAATACTTTATTTACTTCCTATAGCCTAAGGCTATAATAATAGGATATAATAAATTCTAGGCTATATTTAACTAATAGTACTAACTAGCTTTAGAATCTAGGCTTTATAACCTTAGTAAGAAAACTAAAGTTTCTATATTACTAGATGCCTAGACTACTACTAACTACCTAAGCTTCCTAGTAATTAAGGGGTACTATATTAATAAGAGCTAGAAATATAAAGAGATCCTACTTAATTTTATCCTAATATATAGTAAATATACTAGCGCCTCTCTAGTAGCTTATATAAAATCTATACTTATTATAGCTAGACTTTCTAAGAGGCTGTTAGCTATAACTTATAATAATATAAGTAATAATATAGCTATAGTATAGAAGCTATAGTATAGTTTATAAGAGATAGGTATAATCTAGAGTATAAAGGAGAATACTATCCCCTGCCTAGCTTATATTATTAATCTAGTTATGCAGGATATTATCTAATATCTAGAATTAGCCTCTTCTAAGTAAGATAAGGGTAATAAGCAGGACTTACTTTATAACTCTAAGAGCCTACTATCTATTCTAAACTTACTTTATAAGGTAAGTAGTATTTATTATAGTAGTTTATTATATACTAAGTACTAGTTAGCTATAAGTAATATATAAAGCTATTAATATATTACTATAATAATATAAGTATTTCCTTCCTTAACTTCTAGTGTTAGGCGCTAAGGCCCTTAGTAGTTATCTAGAATATTTAGATATAGTAGAATTCTATATTTAATATATATAAGTATATAGTTAAGCTATAACTATTTATTAATAAATAATTAGAGCTAGAGATTAGTATAAGGGTAACTACCTAGCCTAGTAATAGTACTAATAAACCTAACTCTAGAGATTTTTAAAAACTTTAACTTAGCCCTAGTAAATAGTATTATATTAAGGCTATTACTTATATACTAGAGAACTTTAAAACTACTACTCTAGACCTTAGTAGTAGTATAGAGCCCTAGATCTAGGCTATTTAGTCTATATACTCTACTCTATTTAACTTTCTAGAGTTAATAATAATAAAACTAGGTAAAGAGTTAGATTATTAGAATCTAGGATAGCCTACTATAGTATAGCGTACTACTACTAAAGGTAGAGAAAAACTTTTAAAGTACTATGCAAAGACTGCAGAGGAGTAGGGCTACCTTTTTAATATAGCTATAATTCTAGATCTAATATAGAAACTTACTATATATAAGGTATATTTATTATAGTTATTTATTATAGTATATATCTAATTAACTCTATAGAGTAACACTTAGGAGCAGGAGTAGAAATATATCTATAAGTAATAGTTTCTTAACTATACTATATAGTATAGTAGAGAAAACTACTAATAGCTAACTCTAACTATACCCTTACTATCTATATAATAGAGTATATAGTACTAGTAAGCTAGTAGTACTATAAGTAGCTTTTTAAGTAGCTTTATAAGTACCTAGAATTCTAAAGAAACTACTATACTTAATAAAGCTAATAACTACCTAGATATACTCTATATTAGAGCCCTTATTAGAACCTTTAACCTACTATAATAGTAAAAAGATAATAGTAGTAAATTTAGGTACCTAAGCTAGGTTATAATAGATATTCTTATAATACTAATTACTTAAGTAGAGGTAGAATAAACTTTTAATATTATAAGGGAGGTTATTAGAGTAAAAAGGTACTATCTTAAGAGTATAATAGTCTAGAAGATTATAATAGTTAAGAATATAATTATAAATAGGTATAGTAGTAACTATATCTATATATAATAATAAGAGGAGAGAAGAGAGGATAAAGAGAGTCTACCTAATAAGAGAGATAATATACTTAAGTTATCTATAACTACTACTATTCTCTATTAGTATCTAACTCTAGTACCTGCTAAACCTCTTAAGATTATCTAGGTAGAAGAGGTAGTAGAGTCTATAATACTATTATATAGAACTTAGTAGTAAAGGCAGCAGCCTAGGCAATACTATAATAATTAGCTATAATAATTTAGTACTACTTAGTATTTTAAATATTAATTATAGAAAACTATAACTATACTTTATATATTATAATAAGTACTCTATAATAATTTACTATAAGTAAATAATTTAAGCCCTAGATCTATATAGTAACTCTACCTAACCTATATATAACTCTAACCTAGATACTCTACCTAACTATATCTAGGTTATATAGTACCTAAACTCTACTTTACCTAAGTTATAGGGTACTTCTACCTAATAAAGATAAGTAGGGTATATAAAGTAACCTAACTCTACCTTACCTATTAATTATATAAATATACCTAACTTTACCTAACCTTATCTATCTGCTAGTCTATATAGTAGGTAGTATACTATTAATAGTTTTTTCTTAGTACTAATTACTATAAAGAGTATTATCTAGTAGTTTAATATAAATAATTTATCTCTATTACTTATTATTAACTTAGGTATACTATAGTAGTAAACTACTCTATTAAGGAATACCTATACAAGCTGCTCTATAGTATAGTTATAATAGAATAGTATTATTTTAGTATACTTAGTAAATTAATTAATAATAATAAAGATAGTATTATAATAGTAGCCTATTACTAGGTTCTTAGAGGCAGGTAATTATATAATAAAATCTATTATAATATTTGTCTATAGTGCTCTTAGAAGGGGTATTAACTATAGTAGTCTATATTTTATATATATATTATATTTATCCTACTAATAATAAATATAGTATTTAATAAACTCTATTACCTTATTCTTTATATTATTAAAGTAGTAGTATTATTATATTAGTTTAATTATTTATATAATCTCTAGATATCTATAGAGGGGGTTATTATAGTAACTACTTATTACTTCCTTTTCTAGTTCTAATAGTACTCTAGACAGAATAGGTTACTTCTACTAGATCTAGAGTATTCTATTTAGCTATTATAAGGGCCCTATTAATCTATCTATATAGAATTCTAGGATTATATAGTTGTTTAATATTCTTATCCCTATAATATTATATTATCTACTTAGTATATCTACCTAGCTATTATTCTTATCTAGAGTATATACTATCTTAAACTTATACTATTCTAGAAGCTCTAACTATTAAACCTGCTATTAATTAAGTACTTTAGTTATAGTAAAATATACTAGGTTCTTATAGTCTATATATACTATTAGATTAGAATAGCTCTCTATATAGATCTGCTAGTATTCTAGAGCTAATACTATTACTAGTAGCTTCTTATTATATATATTATACTATTCTTCTAGTCTAGAAAACTTTCTTAAGTAGTAGGTAATAGAGTACTATCTACTATATTATTTCTATATAGTATATGCCTTAAGTACTAGATCTAATATATTAGTCTTAATCTATAAGGGCTTATAACTATAGAATATTACTAAAGTAGGTAGTTTAATATATACTTATTTAAGTAACTTAAATAGATTACTCTATAATTAATTCTAGATAAATAGAGTATTCTTCTAAGTTAATATAGTAAGTAGTAGGGCCTTAGTTAAGTAGTCCTTAATAAAATATTAGTTAAAGTTTATAAATCTAAAAAATTCCTAGATTCTCTTAACTATTATTAGTATTAGCTAGTCTTTTATAACCTATATCTTGCTCTAGCTTATCTTTACTCTATTATAGCCTACTATAAACTCTAGAAATTCTAGTTTATTCTTATACTATTTATACTTCTCTAGCTTAAGCTATAGGTTAGCCTACTATAGATATTCTAGTACTTATTTAATATATTAGACGTGCTCCTCTATTATAGTTAAGTAGATAAGAATATTATCTAGGTAAGCTACTACTATTTAATCTAGGTAGGCTTAGAGTATATTATTAATAAGTACCTAGTATATAGCTAGGGCGTTTATTAGCCTAAATAGTATAACTAGGTACTTATAGTAGCTATAGTAGGTATAGAATACTATTTTCTACTCCTCTTCTTCCTTTATCTATATTAGGTTATATACTTCTTATAGATTAAGTACTATAAAAAACTATACTCTAGTAAGTTAATTCTATAACTCTAATATATTAGGTAATAGGTACTTATTTTTTATTATAATATTATTTAACTTCTAATAATTAATATATAGTTATAGGCTACTATCCTTTATTAGTATAAATATAATAAAGTAGCTAGCTAGAGACTTTAATAGATAGATTATACTCTTCTTAAGGTTCTTATTAATATATTTATAGAGTACTATTAGTTCCTATTCTAAGAGTTAATATATTAGTCTAAATATTAGTACCTTTCCCTTTTCTAATTAAATCTTATAATCTTATAGTTTATACTATAGTAGTACTTTAATTATTTTCTTATTATAAAATAGTTCTTAGTAGTTACTATATTTATCTAGAATATTAGGAGGTATACTAGCTATCTTCTATTCTCTTACTCTTTATATAGTATATTATTTACTATAAGTAGAGTTAACTACTCTATCTTAGTATATCTTATTACTTAAGAAGATAGTACTAATTTCTCTTTTATCTACTAGCTATATTATATACTATATAGAATTAGGTATAGTAGTACTATATTAGTATTTATTAAATAAATAGTATACTATTATTTCTACTTATTCTTTAGTAGTACTATAGCTATAGTTATCTAATAAAATTTATTATATTATCTAGTTAATATATAGGTTATACTTCTATAGCTATAGGAGACCTAGAATAATATTATAGGTAGCTGTCTTAAGTATATCTAGACTAATCTATTCTCTATAGTTAAGTACCTAGAAGAGTATATCTACTACCTTATATATAATAGTGTTTTTTTCTAGTATTAGCTTACTATTTACTACTCTAAGTAGGTATAGCTAGTCTTTAAAGTATACTCTAATCTTAGCTTATTTAATTACTATATAGAATATATAGTTCCCTTACACACCTAAGTCTAAGAGTATAGTTACTCTAACTTTATTTAGCTAGATAGGGAGTTATAGTAGTATATCTTCTAGAATAGTATTAATAGCTTGTTTCTAGCTAGGGCTAGTAAATATATTAACCTACTAATATACTTTATTCCTTATTTAATAGTTATATATATAGTGTTCTAGCTTATTATATAAGTAATATATTAGTAGCTTACCTGTCTTACTAGTTTATTCCTACTATAGTCTCTTATTTAGGTTTAATAGGTCTATAGCTTCTAGTCTATAGTATTTAGCTTATATATTACTATAGATATAGTGCCCTATATTTAGCTAGTAATATTCTTCTTAATTATTATACTTTAGTATATAGCTATACTAGGTTCTTTATAGTAGTTAAGTAGAGTATATAGGTATTTAGGTTCTAGGGTTATTTTAAAGTTCTTATTTAAGTTTATAGAGCTAATTATTAATATTAATTATAGTATACACTAGACTAGCTAGGTAGGTATCTCTTACCTAAGGTAGAGTAGGGTTAGGTATAGGTTGTATAGACTAGAGGTTAGGTAAGGTAGAGTTGCTAAGGCTTAGGGTTAGGTTAGGTATAGGTTATACAGACCTAAGGTTAGGTAGAGTAGAGTTATATATACTAAAGGTTAGGTAGAGTTACCTTAGGTTAGGTAGAGATACCTAAGGTTAGGTAGAGTTACCTTAGGTTAGGGTTAGTAATATAGGTTAGGTAGGTTATATATAGCTATTTAGAGTTTATATACTTTTAGAATTTGCTTAAGTATACCTACTTAAGTTATTATAGTAACTTATTATAGTAAGTTACTCTACTAGCTGCCTACCCCTAACTTTTAAGCTATATTTAGTTCCTACTATAGATACTAGAATTTTTTAAGCTCCTAAACTAGCTAGTATACTTTACTTTATAGTAAAGTACTAAGTTAGAATCCTTAGCCTAAATTATAACTCTTTTAGTATAAATAGTGTTTAGCTAGTAGTCTAAGTAAGGTTAGAAAATAAGAGTAAAACTATAAGTACTATTACTAACCTTTAAAGTGTCCTATAAGGAATGCCTTAGCTACCTCTTAGAAAGCCTTAATTGCACTATATTAGAAGTACGCACTAGAGAGGTATCTAGTATTATTAGTTATTTTATAGACAAGGTGCTAGAAAGGCAGCTTTTAGATAAGCAGCTTAGAGCTCTTCTAGTAGTACTTAATCTTATAGAGAGTAATAGCTATAGTCTATTAGATTTAAACTATAATAAATAAATATAATAATATACTACTAGGCTTATATTAGTAAGGCTTCTTTACTCTCTTAGGTGTAGACTTGCGTGCAGCCTTACTAGAGAGAGACTTCCTTAGCTGCTTACTACCTATAGTCTTGTAAGCAGTTTACTTAGTATAAGCTATATTATATAATAAGTATATAGGTGTTATAGAGTTATATTATAGAGTTGTAATTTAAGTTAGAGTATAGGTTACTATACTTATAGTAAGAATCTTGCTAGATTTAGTTAGGTCTGTGTGTAGTAAGGCTAAAAAAAATACTCTGTGTAAGCACTGTTTACTGCACACGCAGCTATAATAACTAAACTATAATATATAACTATAATAAACTACCTACTTATAGATATAAAGAGCAGCTTTCTAAAGATACTATATTTAGGCTAGTATAGTAAATACTAAATTTATTATTATAGGTGTAGTACCTAGTATTGTGTAATAGTGCTAGCGCCTTACTAGGTAATAGGGCATAGACTACCTTCTAATTTATAAGCTGCACGTTTAAGGTATATATAATACTACTAGCACTACTACTACTACACCTCTTAGTTATTATACTCTATAATTATAGTTATAATATAGAGCTGCCTATTAAGCAAGAGGATACTAAGACTAAGGACTATTAGACTTCTAGCAACTATAAGATTCTAGTATATTTTAAAGCTAAAGAATAGATCTAACTTACTAAGGTATTTATTATAGCTAGTTATTATATAATAACTAACTAAGTAGCAGGGTGCACTCTCCTAAGACTATAAGATTAACACTACCCTAAAATCTTATAGTTAGGCTAGTTTATAAAAAGGCTAACCTACTTATATAAAGGTCTAGTTTAAGGGTCCTCTTAGTAATAGCACACATGCTATTACTTAATGCACTTAAGCTGCTTAGCTAGATTAAGAAGAAGAAGCACTTTAGAAAGCAAGCGTAGTAGACTAATCTGCTAAATCTTAGCTAAAGAAGAAACTAAGTAAAGAGAAAACCTATAATAATGCTTCTACTAAGCAGAAGACTATAATAATAAAACAAGCATTAGAAGATCTAGATTAATGTTACTATAATACCTAGAAGAGCTATTAGTTATTATATTTATTTATTATAGGTATATACTAACTAATACTAGATAAGTAGTTAGAGGACATACTCTATGCTATTTATAAGAAGTAGAACAAGATTAATAATAAGGTTAATATAAAGAAATATTAGGCAACTATAAGTTAACTTATTAATACTGCTAATAAGGAGGATAAGGTTAAACCTAATCCTAAGGGTACTAGTAATTAATCTTCTCTCTAAATCTTTAGCATAGGTAGTGCCTATTAGCAGCTTATATATAAGGAGTATTAGACTAGCTATAAGAAACTAACTACTAGTACCTTTAAGAGTTAGGCTATAAAACAAGAATAGAAGGCATTCTATAATAACCTTTAGCTAGATAAGCTTGCAATAGTTAATAAGGAGCACTATAAGTTAGTTATTATAGTTTGTTATTATAGGTTCCTTCTACTAACTATATTAGGCGTTATAAGCTGCCTTATATTATAGATAAGGCAGGCCTTAATAATAATCTTCTGCTTAAGTGTAACAGAGAATATATCTTAGGTAATAATAGTAATAAGTATAAGGAAGAAGTAGAGGATTCTAGTAAGGAGCTTAAGAGGTACTAAGAGTCTCTTCCTAACAAGTATAAAGATAAGAAGGAGAAGACTAACTTTAAGAGATTTTTAGATATAGAGGAGAGTTCTAATAAATTATTAAGAGAGGAGGAGACAGGTGCTAGTAGCTCTAGTAAGGAGTAGAGTAAGAATAATGCATAGGTATATTATAATTAATATTCTAGCGCTATAGTGTATAATAACAGCTAATAATTATAGTTACCCCTAAGACTAGCATGTGTTAGACTAAACTTAATAATTATTAATTTTTTTTTAACAGAATAGAGTTTCTAGCTGCTTACAGAGGGTAGGTATTGCAATTTCTATATTATTTTTTTTTAGTAAACTTATAAATTTCTAAACTACTTTCTTATTATATTATCTATAATATAACCCTAAGCTTACCTTACCTATCCTATAGTCTTGTGTTTATTATATAAATTTATTATAGATATAACTCTATTACCTTAATTATCTCCTATACATAGTCTTAGCCCTTCTAGCTATATTTGCCCTAGCCAGCCTAGCTATCTCCCTTGTTAACTTAGTACCTACAAAGTAGTAACAAAGAAGAGAGATAATACTAGGAAGGAAACTAAGGTCTATATAGTTACACACCCTATATAAGGAGACCTTACCTATATATAGGATAAGTAATAGCTTACTACTATATATAGCCAAGCTCCTTATAGACCTAAGTAGGGGAGTGCTTCTTATACAGGTTCTGTGTAGAAGTGTTTTAGTAAAAAAGCAGATATATATAATAGTCTTCTATTTATATACTATTTTAACTGTAGAGGTGTCTTAAAGCACTCTATAGCTAGTAGGATTTCTATTAGAACAAGCTACCTAAAGAACTATCTTAACGCTAAGCACTATACCTAGATACAGCATTCTGTCTATCTATATAAACATACACTAGCTATTAAAGTAAGGCAGAAGTAATAAAAAAGGCAAGGGCAAGGTGCTCCTTACTTTTCCCTTCTAGCATTTAAGGCTAAACTAGTAAGGGTTGCTATAGATAATAGCTAGTCTTTTAGGATAATTACGCAGCCTTCCTTCTAACACTTTATTTACTTCCTACAGCCTAAGGCTGTAATAATAGGACGTAATAAATTTTAGGCTATATTTAACTAATAGTACTAACTAGCTCTAGAATCTAGGCTTTATAACCTTAGCAAGGAAACTAAAGTCTCTATATTACTAGATACCTAGACTGCTGCTAACTACCTAAGCTTCCTAGTAATTAAGAGGTACTATATTAATAAGAGCTAGGAATATAAAGAGATCCTACTTAATTTTATCCTAATATATAGTAAACATACTAGCGCCTCCCTAGTAGCTTGTGTAAAATCTACACTTATTACAGCTAGACTTTCTAAGAGGCTGTTAGCTATAACTTATAATAACGCAAGTAATAATATAGCTATAGTACAGGAGCTACAGTATAGTTTACAAGAGATAAGTATAATCTAGAGTGCAAAGGAGAATACTATCCCCTACCTAGCTTATATTATTAATCTAGTTGTGCAGGATATTATCTAATATCTAGAATTAGCCCCTCCTAAGCAAGATAAGGGTAATAAGCAGGACCTGCTTTATAACCCTAAGAGCCTACTATCTGTCCTAAACTTACTTTATAAGGTAAGTAGTATTTATTACAGTAGTTTATTATATACTAAGTACTAGTTAGCTATAAGCAATATACAAAGCTATTAATATATTACTATAATAATATAAGCGTTTCCTTAACCTCTAGCGTTAGGCGCCAAGGCCCTTAGTAGTTATCTAGGATATTTAGACACAGTAGAATTCTATATTTAATATATATAAGCGTGCAGTTAAGCTGCAACTATTTATTAATAAATAGTTAGAGCTAGAGATTAGTACAAGGGCAACTACCTAGCCTAGTAATAGTACTAATAAACCTAACTCTAGAGATCTTTAAAAACTTTAACTTAGCCCTAGTAAATAGCATTATATTAAGGCTATTACTTATATACTAGAGAACTTTAAAACTACTACTCTGGACCTTAGTAGTAGTACAGAGCCCTAGATCCAGGCTATTTAGTCTATATACTCTACTCTATTTAACTTTCTAGAGTTAATAACAACAGAACTAGGTAAAGAGTTAGATTATTAGAATCTAGGATAGCCTACTGTAGTACAGCATGCTGCTACTAAAGGTAGAGAAAAACTCTTAAAGTACTATACAAAGACTGCAGAGGAGCAGGGCTACCTTTTTAATATAGCTACAATCCTAGATCCAACACAGAAACTTACTATATATAAGGTACATTTATTACAGTTATTTATTATAGTATATATCTAATTAACTCTATAGAGTAACGCTTAGGAGCAGGAGTAGAAACACATCTATAAGTAACAGTTTCTTAACTATACTACGCAGTATAGTAGAGAAAACTACTAACAGCTAACTCTAACTGCACCCCTACTATCTGCACAACAGAGTACATAGTACTAGCAAGCTAGTAGTACTATAAGCAGCTTTTTAAGTAGCTTTACAAGTACCTAGGATTCTAAAGAAACTACTATACTTAATAAGGCTAATAACTACCTAGATATACCCTGTGTTAGAGCCCCTGTTAGAACCTTTAACCTACTATAATAGTAGAAAGATAATAGTAGTAAATTTAGGCACCTAAGCTAGGTTATAATAGATGTCCTTGCAATACTAATTACTTAAGTAGGGGTAGAACAAACCTTTAATATTGCAAGGGAGGTTATTAGGGTAAAAAGGCACTATCTTAAGGGTACAACAGTCTAGAAGATTATAATAGTTAAAGACGCAATTGTAAATAGGTATAGTAGTAACTATATCTACGTACAACAACAAGAGGAGAGAAGAGAGGATAAAGAGAGTCTGCCTAATAAGGGAGATAATATACTTAAGTTGTCTACAACTACTACTATTCTCTGTTAGTGTCTAACTCTAGTGCCTGCTAAACCTCCTAAGATTATCTAGGTAGAAGAGGTAGTAGAGTCTATAACACTATCACGCAGAACTTAGCAGCAAAGGCAGCAGCCTAGGCAATACTGTAATAATTAGCTGTAATAATTTAGTACTGCTTAGTATATTAAATGTTAATTATAGAAAACTACAACTATGCTTTATATATTATAATAAGCACTCTATAATAATTTACTATAAGTAAATAATTTAAGCCCTAGATCTATATAGTAACCCTACCTAACCTATATATAACCCTAACCTAGATACTCTACCTAACTATATCTAGGTCACGTAGTACCTAAACTCTACCTTACCTAAGTTACAGGGTACCTCTACCTAACAAAGATAGGTAGGGTATATAAGGTAACCTAACCCTATCTTACCTATTAATTACATAAATATACCTAACCTTACCTAACCTTGCCTATCTACTAGTCTAGACTATGCACTAGGTTGTCTAGGGTGTTAATACTAGTACTAGTATATATTAGCTCTTTCTTAACTTAAGGCTTAAAGCCTTATTAGAATATTATTATTAATACTAGGTTATTCTAGCCTATAAGTATAGTAAGTTGCTAGAACTTAGTAGTATAGTTAGTAGTAGACTTAGTCTATTAAATATATTAGATATTTTATTATATAATAGCTAATTTATTATAGATTCTAAAAATAGGATAGATTCTGTTCTTAAAGCTATTAAAATCTCTTATCTAGCTATTTTTCTTCTTTATTATTTTACCTTAGTTATACTATTAGATAAATAGCTTAATTTATTAGAATATAGTTCTATATATATAGCTAGCTATAAGGGTAACTTATTACTTACTTAGTACTCTACTTCCTTAGAAGAGAAAAAAGAGGTCCTACTATATAAGCTAGTTATCTAGCTTATATTACTCCCTATAGAAGATATCTAGCTTATTAATACTAAGTATACTCTAGGCTAGAGTGTTAGTATTTAGTATATTTATCTTACTAGGTTAAAAACAACTTAGGGTGTCCTCTATATCCTCTAGGGATATACTTATCTTAGAGTGTTTAAAGTATTAAAGTTATACCTAAGTAAAGCTTATAGTATATTATTCTATTAGTTCTTAGAGATAAGTATAGGTAGAGGTAGAGTTAGTTACTAGAAGGTATAGAATAATAGCTTACTATTATTAAAAGGTATACTAGAGTAAACTCTAATATATAGATAGGTTACTTAAGAGTATAGAATAATAGCTAGCTATTATTAGGGGTTAATAAGAACACAATATATAGTAGATTATTAAGTTAAATATACTATCCTAAGGATAGTATCTAGAGGTATTTATCTATAGCTATAGTACTCTCTCCTTAAATATAGTATTTAAGAAGGTAGTACTATTTAAGTAAATTAGAAGCTATATAGCTCTTAGTTAATATACCCTATAGTACCTATTCTATAGAATAAGTAAATTAGGCTATAAGCTTTTTTTTAGTTACTTACTTACTAAGAAGTAAGTACTACTACTTTATCTACTAGTTAAATTATTAGGGATACCTTTATACTAGTAGGTCTAATTAGTTAGGCTAGATTAAGTAGCTAGCTGTTTCTATTAGCTAGGTTGCTTAAGTGTCTATTTTTATTAGATTATAATAATAATCTCCTTTAATACTATTATATTTACCTAATTCTATACTACTTTAATAGATTTAGATTTCTTAGTCTAATTTACTATAATAAACTAATAGTAGCTTACTACTTCTTTATATATATTCTAGATCTAGTTATTAGTTAGTAATATACACTCTTTATTAACTTTATACTAACTATAGTTATAGCTATAGTATTAGAGAAGTTATTAAGAGTAGAAAAAAGTATATTTATAAACCTTAAAGCTAAGTAACCTACTAACTACTATAGGTATACTAATATTTAATAGCTTATTTTAAAGCTAAAAACTAGCTCTATAAGTCTATAATATAATATTATAGGTTATATAACCTTATTATTATAAGTATTAGTATTTCTATATATAGGCTCTCTAGTAATTAGGTTAGTATATTTCTCTCTAATTAGGAACTAAAGTTTAGCCTTTAGCTTTTTATCTCTCTAGAATAAACTATAGATTACTTTACTTACTTTACTTACTTTATAATAAAAGTAGGTAAGCTATTCTAAAGGTACTATAGAAGGTATAATTAGACTAGGTATAATATATAAATATATAAGTAAGATATAGAAGCAGTTTCTAAATAATATTTTAGGTTGTCCTATAGTATACAGGGCTAAAGTAGGTTGTTTTAGGCTATAATAGGGTAAGAATTCAGGTAGGGCTTGGTAAAAGTAAGTGGCTCGCTTGGTGAGCGGCTCGCCTGTGAGGTACGTTATTAGTAGAAATTAACTTTAAGTATGGTAGTGATGTTTGGTTTGGGTGACTGAAAAATACCTCTGCTGAAAAGTACCCCAACTAGCTTAGTAACCTTGCCGTATCCGCTTCTGTTCGCGTACAAACCAAAGCTGAACTCCGTAGCCGATTTCAAACCCAACTTTCCGGTCCTCCACCGTCTTCTGTAAAGTTGCCAATACGCTGGGTGCGATAACAAGCTCCACGTCTGGGGGAAGACTTCCGTACATCTCCCGTACAAGGTCCGAAAGGGATAAGCTACCTTTATTGCCGGCCGGGGCCTTGCTATCCTTTAAAATAATCCATATCTAGCGCTCACGGGCCTCTTTCTGGCGAACACACTCCTCCATCTTGCGCGGAAGGTCGCTGATGACCCCTCCATGTCCAGGATAACCGATCTGGCATTGTAAAGCGGCCATGTCAGTCAAACTCTGCGTGAAGAGCCCTAGGTCCTCAAAAACGCTCTGTCCCTGGCCTAAAATGTTATCTCATGTGAACAGGGCGTTCTCTCCCTCGAAAAAAATGCACATGTGGTCATGGGCATGACCGGGTGTGAAGACGGCCCGTACCGATGCACCCTCGACTCGGAATTCTTGGCCACGGTTTATTGGGTGCTGGTTGCGATCTGGACCGTGCTTATAAATACGATCAATGCAATGTAGTCGGGCCTTTGTATGACGAGATCATGGACACCTCCGGTGCGTGAGAAGGACATGAGATATTTCCACGCCCAAATCATTCAAAACACCAGTCAGACTGTTGATCCATTGGCGAAAACCTTGGCCGGTATCAACAAGTAGTCGATGTTTCCCCGTACCCACGAGTACGTATTCGTTCCTTGGAGACGCATCAAGCCAGTTTTTCCACCCATGATCCGGATCAAGCGCGGTGTCAGCTGCTCGACATCGAGTAAGGTATCTAGACGGCCCTGCGGAGCCTCAAGATAGTCACTCACACGCCCTCGTTGAGCTTGGAGAGCGCAGAAGGCATTTTGGAGTGCGATATTGAAGATATGAGTTCGGTTGGAAGCTGAAGCAGTGTGATTACGAACCTTGGAACAATTGCTCTGCAACTTGGCCTCGTTTTGAGTCATTTTGCTCGGTTCGATTTGAAAGGACCGAAAGTACAGTAGTAATGCTTCTTCTTCAGCATTAATCGGCGTAGGTATGCCGCGTATTTGCCCGGGTGCACGCAAATCCTTCCGAGTCAGCGCGTACGTGCAGTTGACGTAAGACTCGATAGGAGATATGTCGGCGAACACGTACGGTGAGAAGGTCTTACTTCCTCTGATCACGTCAACAAGTACCCGTGGGCTTGCTTGCTACCTAGGTCCCTTCCAGACGTGGATCTACCTCTAGGCAGGCAATGACTAAGCTAACATAAGATGTATAACTACATATTAGCAGCCCTACCTAGGAAGTTCTGATTCACACAATAGTACAATACTTGTTCAACCACTTGGGACTGCTTCGTCAGAATGTCCGATCCTGTCTTGTCCGCATCTGCCCCAGTTCGTCGACAGCCACCCACGCCATCACCTTCCACGCAGCGTCCTGTTCGCCTTCGACTTGCCTGTGATGCGTGTGCCACGACCAAAGTTAGATGCGACAAAGGTCGTCCAGCTTGCCAGCGTTGTGTCACAAACAAGCTGTTGTGTGTCTATAGTGTCTCCCGTCGAAACGGTTCTGAGCCATGGTACAAACATCTTCAAAGGCGACAATCCTTAGTGACAAGCACTCAATTGCAGGTAAACAGCCATGAATGCCATGGTACTTGTTTCTCGCCATACAATTCCCTCCCATGCTTCGCCGGGGTACCAACATCGGCGAACGGCACGGCACCCTTCCCATCTAGCACGAGCGGTGCATGCGACGATGTGGATGACTTCCTATATGGAGACCACAAAACCTCGATGAATTTACTCGGCTCTTGGGATGACCAATACAGCAACCCGCAATTTACGTCTCATTGGTCACCATTCGAGGAGACACCAGCTGGTACTTCGTTAGCCGCTGTGCCTAAGGTTGGAGCACCCCGCGTTCACGACTGCGAAGCACGGGCAACTGATATCATTCAATCGCTCCACTATAACCCCGATTATTTTACCAATCTGTCTCCACCGTACACGGCCTCCAATGAGGCTGGCGCAATCCGTGACGTGGCCATGCCGAGCGTAGACAAAATCATCCTGGTCAACCGAAAAGCTCTGGCTGACTTGCCCGATCTACTCGAATGTCCGTGCGCACGATACCCCCATCTGGCCCTACTCCATGTCGCCATTCTCTGCAAGGCTTTATTCTTGTATCGTGTTGCTGTATGTGCACATGGCACGCGGAATCATGCAGGGGGTAGTGAAGACCAATCACCATCAAGCTCCGGTAGTGGTTGCAGCCTTAATCAGATCCAGCCAGCGAAGATCCAGTTAGGAGAATTTCAACTGGACGCTGATGACCAAGCAACACTTCAGAGCGCCATTTTACTCCGAGAGCTGCGGAAGATGGAAAACACGATACGAAAGTTAAGATTGTTGGATATAACCTGGACAGCGGAAGAGGCTGAGATGAGTGGGGAGTCGAGCGCTACATATTGGTACCGCCTTTCCATGCCAAAGATATGTGAAGAGCTTGAAACATTGATCACAATGGCCATGACAAACAGGGACAAGTTGTTTTAACACAACTCGTTTCCCGTATATTAGCTCAGATCAGCAACCCTAGAGCAAAGGAGCGTGTACGGGATTGAATGACACTCGAAAGTTGTTGTCATCAAGGAAAAGTTCGCACTACCAAGTCTCGTCATTTGGCGTCCATGTGCAGGAACAGGTCCGAAAAATTCATGGGCACAATCCTCAACACGGCCAGAACTACTTGACTCTTCTACTATGTCATGGTATCAAAGACTTCCTGAATGGAGTCTTCCATCGGGCGGAAGCTATCGTTTCCGACCCATCGTAGTAATGCTTCCGCACGGGGCCGATCCATAATGTTTTCTATGTTCTTCCCTTCCTCCTTTGGCAGATCTGTGTTTTACTTAGTCTCCTAATGAAATATTTGAAACATTTGATGACGTACCGCGGAATCGATGACTAGGATACATCTTACGTAGATGTGTAATACAGTCGGTCCAACTTTTGCGATGAGCCAAGCCGAAAATACGTTCCCCTTGGTACTCAGGGTGTAAGAGGGCACCGAGATGCAGTAGACTTGTGTCTTCGGCATCAATCATCCACTGTGGGCCCAGAACTCTCCAGGCCTCACCCTCATTCCACAAAGCCTCAAGAGCGAACGACATACGCCCGACATTTGGTTTGACGTGTGGCATCGAAGCACCAGTAACGAAATCTGGTAAAACGGCGTTGGCGATAAAGCCTGGCTTCCTTTCGTTGACGAAAGTCCACATGGCTTTATCACACTCGACCTTTGCCGCCCCATAGGTGCATAGTGAACGATCTGGAGCGTCGGGTGGGAGGGCCCACACCTCGGCAACGAAGTCAAGGTTCCAAGTGTCTTGAGTGGCTTGATAGACTTCGTCCATGCGATACTGGCAGGCGGTAATATTAGACGATGTCAGGACGAATCGCTTCAAGCCAGGCTCTTTGGCGGCGGCCTCAAGTGCGCGCATCGTCAGTGCCAAGGAGCCCTTAACAACAACCTCAGGGTCTGGCGCAAAGCTGTTATCGACAGCGAAATGCACGAAGCCAGCGCATCCTTTAAATTATTTGTTGGCTTAGCTGGTTTTGTTTTGACAGGGATGATTGACTGACCTTTCACAGCTATATCGAACGCCCCTTCAACCGTTAGGTCGGGAATCTGGACCATCTCGAAGCGGTATCGTCCCCATACTTTTGATTAAAAAAATGTTGCACTTGAGCACAACGCTCTGCATCTCGCACAACTCCCCGGACTTTGTAGCCTCGCTGAATCAACGTGTTGGAGAATCGGCACCCTAGATATCCATTCGCGCCGGTAACAAGGACAAGAGATCCGGACGGTATGACCGCGGCTGGTACTGCTTTTTTAGACAATTTAGGGTATGGAATCAATGTAGCTGGCAGACCAACGATAACATATACAAAAATCACTTGTGCGTCTAATTGTATTTGTATGCAATAACAAAGTTTAGTCATACAGACAAGCGTTTAACAAAGCGCCTATAGGGAGCCGTGGGCGATCCAGACACTGATGGTCTTAGTCTTAGTCTCGGCGAGACAAGCATCGGCATTACTGAACATCGTCCTCTCGGTCCGCGGGACTACCCGTGCCGAACCTAATCTCCGCTGCCGATCGATCTACCGATGCGGCAGCGGCGGTTGTGCAAGCGGGCCTTCCGCGGACGTTCAGCGGACATGCAGGGAATGCCGAGGTACCTTGCTATCTACGTGATGCCTTCAAGGTTGTTTATGCTCATGGACAAAGATGCATTGTGTTCTGCTCTTTCAGAAACAAAGACTCCTTACTTGACCGCACGACATGGAGAAGCCGCCGAGACCGTACTGATCATAGGAGCCACGGGCAACATAGGTATCGCCGCCACCATAAGTGCCCTGCGCGCAGGCCGCAAAGTCCTCGCCATAGTATGCAATCATTGCTCGGCGAAGAAGTTGTTTGAACATGTTCCGACGGGTCATGATCGCATTAAAATCGTGGAGGGGGATGTCGTTTCGGACCAAGCAGTGCAGGGTGTTGTCGATGAGGTATGTGCGGGGACTTTGCCCAGTTTTCAGCATGTATTTGCTTCCGGTAAGTGAGCCGAGGGCATCCAGTACAGAAAGTATTGGTATTGTCTAGTGGGTGGGCAATATATCCAACAGACTCTGGTTGACACGACGACCGAGGAGTTGCAACACTTCATGAGGGTCAACTTGAATCCAACTTCTGTAAGCTTCACAACGGCGTTTCTCCAGATTCGGTTAATCATTCTTGACTAGATGCCTATCGAGCTACTGCCCCATATTTACTTGAGCAAAAGGACCGCCAATGTACTTGGACAACCTGCACCGGCTCGCAGGGAAACATCGGAGAACTTGACTTGCCGGCACTCTCCCAAGGTGCCATGATGTCAATGTGCTACTCTGCGTGCAAGGCTCTAGCCGATACCAACGTTCGCTTCAACGAAATTTACCTTGCTCATCGAGTTGAAGTTGATTCGATTGCAGAGCAACATGGCTCAACGAAGTCTTCAAGTATTGGACGCATTTTCACTGATGTCTTGACCAGAACAGAGGTGAAAAGCTGTCGCATTCATGTCAAGAATGAGGAAGATGTAATTAAACCTAGACTTGAGCAAAAATATGTACGACACGTACATATTACATAACTTCATTTATATTTCTCCCAGAGATTGTGTGATGGTGGTAGTGAGGCTTTATCTAGGGGCACATGATCTCAGATACATGCCTAATAGGAGCGTACTTCCGTCGGATTCCTAAAAACATAACCACTCTCGATCGAGCTAAACATTGTTGCACCTAGGTAAATCCAAATCTATGCCACTTCCGGCACCAGAAATTTATTGACCAGTGAAATAGAATTCAATCTCCAATGCTTCTTGCCTAATGAAGGCAAATTTTATGACCTTGTAAATTTTAAAGAAAGCTTCGTCGGGTCTTGAAGCATATTCTTTACCAGCGGCTCACTGTACTCGGACTTTCTATATATTGTTCGTTCTGGTACAATATGCAAGTGAAAGGCGTCACATTGTTTGTGCCTCCTTTCCTTCTCGAAGAACAATCTCTAGACGCTTCTTGTTTCGCGGGTTGAAACGCACTTTGAACGGCTTTGCAAGTCTTAAAGGATACATGTCAAAAGCATCCTCAGACACATCCATGCTGGCCTTACCTTTCTTGCTGTCGAGTGGTGGCTGTATCTCGAAGGCCCATAACACACTTGCCAGCATCAAAGCCAGATTACTTTCTGCAAGGCGGTTTCCCAGGAACACCCTTCGACCAGCGCCAAATGTAAAATGATCGCGCGCCTGCGGATCCGACATTGCCGCGTAATCGCCAGCAAACTTTGTATGTTCAATGTAGCGCTCCGGCTTGAATGCCATTGGATCAGGGTATTTTCCAGGATCATAATGCAAGGCCACAGTATTGCAGACGACTGCCGTACCATTAGGTATTACCATGTCCTTATAGTTGACATCGGCATCAGTAAAGTGTCGAATGGCCCATGGAGGCATGGGGGAGTGGAGTGAGGAACCGCCGCAGTTTTGAGCTTAGCTGCAGGCGCTACCACAGATGGTACTACCGTTTTCGCCTTACTGTCAGCGCTGTGAGTGGTCCCTGCGTGGCCCGGGCCCTGACCTTCGCTAGGTGAGAAGAATCGATCCATCAAAATCCGATTGATCTGCCTGAGTTTCATCTGGCCCATCATACCAATTATGGTGTTACCCTGAATAATATACACGTCGCCAGTCCAGAGCTTTGATTCCTCTTCGCTCTGTACCATCTGCACGTAGCTGCGATAATTCGCACCCGGCTGCGGTGGCTGAGCAAGTCGGAAAGTCTCCCAACCAGGAGTAACATAGAAGAAATCTGTTGTGTTGGATGCATCGGAACTGTTTAAGACAAAGCCTCCCAGATGGCATAGGATGTCAATCCAATATGGTGGAGTGTGCCATAAACCAAGCTCTTCAGGATGTAGAGTTACATCTGCAAAAGCTACGTACTCCTTTAATACAACCGACCGCATGCCGCGGTGGTGGTCAGCGTAGTTTACGACGTTCTTGAAAAGTGCGTACGCCGTGCTTCGATTGGCTTTACTCGCGAGACCTTCTGTGGCTAGGCAATCTAGAGCGTGAATGCGCTGTCCAACTAGATGGTCGAGGCGCTTGCATTCCTTGCTCCAGGCCGCGACATCCTCGAATTGGATTTTGCAAGAGCCATAGTGTTCAGTGTCACGAGTGCCGTCCCTCGAAACGTTGTACAAGACGATGGCCACACTTCTGGCACCTATGTTGAGAGTTGCCTCAAGTTGGATCAGCTGGGGACCATCCTTGCGCGATCCAGCGATCTGTGCGTGGAGAATTTCCATATCACGCAGGTTCATGTGAAACTCCTTCTCCTTACTATATCCAAGCCCATGGAGATACCGGCCCACAGTAAAGGCCATGTCAGCCCATATAGAGGACGATGCGACGCCATGATTGTTCATCCGATGGCCCTCCACAGCTTCGAGGAATGCTGGATCAAGCGAATCTGACAGAGTCACCAGGCTGACAATCGAAGCGTCTACCGACTCAGACACGATGCCGTGAATGGTGGAAGTCGTCTGTTTGGATCCTAAGCCGCTGATCCTCGATAGATTTTGGTTTTTTGCTCCCTTTTCAAGATGCTTCTTGATATGCGCTTTATCGAGCATCCATGTGCCTAGGTATGGAATCCAGCAATTTTTCTCGTTCCACCGATAAGTGGGGAGGTGCAATGCTTGATGAGCAAGCTCATACTCGTAGAAGTACTCGTTCCAGACTATTGGCACTCCGGCGTAATGTAAAGAGATCAAGGAGGACACGAGCGTGGAGAAATTGTCCTCGCCACGGTTGAGTGATGCAGAGACGGTAGTAGATTCCATCGCACTGCGGACCACTCCACCGGCAATCATGTGGGGACCAATGTCGATCCAAACGGTGTCCGCGTCTGCAATACCCAGTTCTTGGGCAGAATCCAGAGCACCCACAACATCGACCTGCTCTCTAGTTGCGCGACGCAGATACTTCGCGTTGAGCGTCTTGCCGTCGAAGATGCATTCAGCTAGGAGAGGGGAAATGACTGGGATCTTTGGAGCTTTAAACGTGATATTCCCTGTCAATTGAGCAAATGGTTCCAGAATTAGATCCATTTGAGGAGAATGGAACGCAAATGGGACCTTCAGCGCCGTAGATCTCAGCCCTGCACTTGATAGAACACTCGCAAGGTCTTGAATCTGGGCTTTCGCTCCACTAATGATGATGTCGCTTTCGCCGTTGATGCAGGCGAGCTCGTAGTCCTGTTCACGACCTGCTAGAATCTCCTCTAATTGATTGAGACTGCATAGAATAGCCAACATAGAGTGAGTGCCAATTTTACAATGTGTGGTCATGAGCTTTGCCCGTGTAGCCGTGAGACATAAAGCATCAAGCTCGGAGATGAGACCGGCCACTGCAAGAGCAGTAAACTCTCCCAAGCTGTGGCCCATAACCATAGATGGTCTGATTCCAAGTGTGGCCCAGTAGTGAGTAAGAGCCAGATCAATGAGAACGATGGCCAATTGTGATACAATGGGATCGATGTTATCGCTGTCGATGGGGGAGCCATTGATAACGGGGACGACCGAGTCGAAGCCTAGGTTCAGTGACTGTGCCAGGCGATTGAGGCGCTCAACATCTTCACGGAAGCTCGCGCATCGTGCGTAGAGCTGTGCACCCATGCCGATATGAAATGCCCCTAGGCCAGTGAAGGCAAATGCAATCGTCGGACGTTTCAATGGAACCGTAGAGCCCCACTGCTGTTGCTGCATCTTGTCGATCTCTGTGGACAAGAATCGCCTTGCCTCAGATATATCTTTGGCCGCCATAGCCAGGCGGAACGGGTGATGAATGCGTCGCGCGGTGAGCGTATAGGAAAGACCACCTAGTTGGGTGTCTTTGTGATCGTGCAGATACTGCAGTATAGCTTCGGTATTCATCTTCAGTGAGTTCTTGCTCCGAGCAGATATCACGACTGGAAAACTAGAACGTGGATCTGTCCCTATGGGGCATCATTCAATAGACCGGTCGTGTTTCCTCCGTGCGCGCCGAAACTGTTAGCGATGGCAAGGCGAGAGCCCGTCTTTGGCCTTGGCCACTCGGATAATAACTATCCAGTGGAAGCGTCGGGTTCAACTTCTTTACTCCAATTTGCGGTGGGATAGCAGACCTCTGGTACATGAGCAAGACTTTAATGAACGAAGCTATACCTGCAGCCGCCCCGCCATGCCCGATGTTCGATTTGACTGCACCTAACCTGAGTCGATACTTCTTCTTGCGCCGCGGTGTTACAGGAGCAAAGACATCGGATACAGACTTCGCTTCTTCGCGATCTCCTGCCTGAGTGCCCGTTCCATGGGGCTCAACATAGCTTACGTCTAACGACGAGCAGCCCGCCTGAGACATGACCTTCATGTAATTCCGAGATTGCGTTGGCGCATGCGGGTGAGTTATGGAGATGGCATCGGCCGAATGATTCGTGTTGGCTGCCAAGATTATTGCAAGAATCTTATCGTTGTCGGCCAGGGCATCTCCGAGGTGTTTGATGACTACATTTCCCACGCCATCGGCGCGACAGTAACCATCTGCGGCCTCATCCCATACTTTATAATCCCAGACTTTACACTGACATGTAAGAGACAGAAAATGCCCCTTTCCGAGCTGACAGAAGTTGTCTGGGTCTGTGATGATTTTGAGACCTCCTGCAATGGCAGTGTCTACATCTCCAGCCCATAACGCTGAGCACGCTGCGTTTACAGCGGCAAGACCTCTGGAACCTGGAGAATCAATCAGTCCAAGAGTAAATGTTGCACGGGAGACAAACAGGCTGTGTCGATGCTGAAGCTGGGCCCACTGAACTTGGAAAAGTAGTTGATCCGTCCATTCGCGAAGCCGCGCTCTCCACCCGGCACAGCGTATATTCAATGTTCTGGCTAGCATTGAGCTCACGCCAGTCATCGCTCGCTTGACCATCGTAAGTTCCAATCCCAGGAGAAGACGTGGAACGCGTTCGGTTAGGGGAGTATCCGGACATTTCAAGGGCTTCGTACGCTGTGACGAGGGCAAGGGCAATACATATGGTCAAGTGCTCTGTCTAGGAAAAGGTCAGTTCCGCATTGTAAAACGCTCATTAAATGTCCAGTAATACCTCTTTGGGCAAGATGTTGAAGAATCTTGCATCAAACAAGCCCTGGCTGTCGACATGGTTCATATACGGTGTTTGTGTGGTGTTCTCGATCTGGCCCTTCGGATCAAAATGCGTGCTCAGGTCGAAACGATCAGAAGGGATTGTAGTGTGCACATCGCGCTTTTCCACCATGAGTTTCCAAAAAAGCCCGTGGTCGTTGGCTCCACCGGGAAGGCGACAAGACATGCCCACAACGGCCAATCTAGATCGAGTAGGCGACATAGGGATTTCAGCCTCGCTCTCTTCGCTTTTCGTCCACCCAACTTGATCGCGTTGCGTAAAAGTGATGCCATTGCTGCGCTGCTTCTCCATATTCTTTATCATCGTTTTGAGGATCACAGAGTTTCGGAAGGAGAACAGATTCCGATCCTGTTGACCAGCGGAAGGCAAATCGAGCATTGCTACGATACCGTCAACGACATTATCGATGTGTATCTTGTTCATGAGAAGCTCCACAAGAACCTGGTCGATCAAGCTGCGAAACTCTTTCGCTGGATACGGACGGCCGATGCTAGAAGACAATAGGGGCAGAAACGTCTTCAAATCAGCTATTCGGGTATTGTCATCATCAAACACGCCTTCAAAGATGGCCAGGACATCTGTGGCGGAGTATATGTGAGGAGCATGACAGAGACCATGATGTACAGGCAATGCCAGAAAATTGGAGTACCCCAGGATATCAGAGCTTTTTAGACATTGTCTCAAGCGGGAAGGTGGCCCGCTTACAGAGACGGAAGTGTTGTCAGATGCACTGATGAAGATGTGCGAAAGAGTCGGATTGGCCTTTACGAGATGGATTAGTTGACTTGTGATGGTAGAATAGGTAATTGGCAAGGACGCACCGTATCACGATTGTACCGGTCTAACTCAGCCTGTACGACCTCTTTCGTCAAACCAGGAATGATGAAGGCCCAAGGATTACCGTCCGACTCTGGGGCCTCGAGCTGTTCGGAGATGTGGTACACGTGAATGCCAAGCCGAAAGGACACGCGCACAATATGAGCACCAGTAACAGCAAGATCAGATACACTCAGGGATACGGAAGCAGCAGCGGCTGAGAGCAAGCCGACCGCTAGACCAAATAGCATTGTCGTCTCAGGGCTGAAATGATATGGCACATTTTCGACCCCATGGTAGCTTTGGCGTTTTTAGTAAGTGTTCCAATCTCGTTCTACATGATTGCAACTTACCCAATGGTCATGCCAATCTGGAGGATGTTAAGGAAAACGCCCTCCATAGCACCGCCCAAAGGCCCTTTCCGAAAATCATTGTCTTTGACTTAGCTCAGAACACTGGGGTAGTCGGGCACTTTGTCTTGCGATTCTTTGGGCAATTTTACAATCTCTTCTATAGTGACTTGGTTGCACAGCCTAAGAAAGTAGGCAAGCTGAGGACAGTCGAGTTGGGCGGCGCGACGGTGAAGGACACGGTAAAGATGGTTAATATCGTCGCTGGGAAGCTCGTTGTTGAAAAGGAGGAGAGAAAACTTTGCATCTTCCATACTGTCCCAGGAACTTGAGGAAGGCATCGATGTGTTGAAATGATGACTAAATATACTTGTGAATTTTACGAGAAGATTGAGAGCACCTAGATGTTATACAACCTCTGGCACAAGGCCACAATACCAACATCGCCTGGAGATGGGCGACAATGCATGCTGTTGGCAAGGCCCGAAGGTGCAATGCCGAACATGTCATCGGATGTGCGATAGCATGTTTCGCGCCGTTCGCTGATTGCAGGCCGTCTCGTTCCATGGCGAGAGCGCCTGATGTCGGAATTGGTTCGCCGATGCTAGTTTACCATGTCGGCGCACTGAATGCGTGCCCTCGGCCAAGGCAGCTCTCTCAAGAATGAGGCTGTGAAGCCACGATTCGTACTTGACCTATTTCATCTTCTCGCTATACAGCTTACTTGCGTATGTAGGCTTCTTCCTAGTAGCCTTCCCTGCCTAGTTCTTCTCTTACAAGCTATAAAAGTACCGTAGGTAGGCATTCAACATGAGCAAGCGGTAGCGTATCTTTGCGTTAGTTCTTTGTGGTAGAAGGGTCACAGGGCAGTACCCAGTCCACTACTGCTTTGAATGGACATCAGGATGGCGTTGATGGCCTTGAAAGACTAGTCAAGGTTGGTGGCATTGTAGAAGCAGCGATCATGGATCAGAACCTCGGCATGTCGAGTTTGTCGACACCAGCAGGCAAGGAGTGCAGACGGACTGTGTGTACATGGCGTGCTTGTTGATGGCGCAGTCAGCGATGATCCAAAGGCACTGCTGTAGTGGTACTGATGTTCTGCGGTGCTGTGAGGTAGCTCGGTGCCTGCTCGTTGCGGTGCCGTGTGTTGTACCTGCCGCACGCAGCTGCACGTCAGCAGGTCCGAGTCGCCAAGGGCAACATGCATGCCTTGGCAGCAACGTCGTCTATTGATCCTTCCAATGCAGCGGCTGCACGCAAGAGGCATAGCAATTGCAGAGTCTTCGTTTCGTCTGCTCCACCCCGTTGACGAGCCCATCGCGACCGGCAAGGTTGTGCAGTTGTTGACCCCCCGCAGCGGCACGTGGGCGATTCGATTGGTGCGGGACGGAGCTGTCGAGCTTGCATGATCGTCAACCAGCAAGCGGTCCACCAGCAGCGCACGATTGCGGTCCAAGCAGGCACACGGCGCTCCACCAGCAGGGCTCGATTCTGCGCCTGTCGGTCTCTTGCTGGACGTCCCGCAGCGCCGGCCATTGTGTCACCTTCTGCTCCCGTCCACTGCGCCGTCTCGTCGCGCACGCATTGCCCGCCATGAGGTTCGGCCAGCAGCTCAAGCAGTCGCTGAACAAGGACTGGCTCTTCTACTACATCGACTACGAGGACCTGAAGACGGCCCTGCGCGTGCACCACACGTGGGACGAGAAGGCCGAGCAGAGCTTCGTCGAGCAGCTCGAGAAGGAGCTCGACAAGGTCTACAGCTTCGTGCGCGTCAAGAGCGAGGAGATTATCCGCCGCATCGCCGCCTCGGACAAGGAGGTCCACACGGCCGTCGCCCGCGCCCAGCAGCACCTGCAGGCGCAGCCCGCCGCGCAGCCCGCCGACCCCTTCGACGAGGACTTTGACCTGCTCGAGGAGGACCTCAGCGACATCATCGCCGACGTCCACGACCTGGCCAAGTTCACCCAGCTGAACTACACGGGCTTCCAGAAGATCATCAAGAAGCATGACGTACGTCGACGCCCGCCCGCAACACCACCCACCGCGTGCATCGTCGCGAGTGCAAGAGCCCCCCACTGACGCGCCGCAGAAAAACACCCGCTGGGCCCTCAAGCCCGTCTTTGCCGCCCGCCTCAAGCGCAAGCCCTTCTTCCAGGACAACTACGACAACTACATTGTCAAGCTTTCGAAGCTCTACGACATTGTCCGCACCCGCGGCAACCCCGTCAAGGGTGACTCCTCGGCCGGTGGCAAGCAGCAGAACTTCGTTCGCCAGACCACCAAATACTGGGTCCACCCGGACAACATCGTCGAGCTGAAGCTCATCATCCTCAAGCATCTGCCCGTGCTGGTCTTCAACCCTAACAAGGAATTCAATGAAGAGGATGCCTCCATCACCTCCATCTACTTCGACAACACGGACACGTGGGAGCTGTACGAAGGTCGCCTGAAGAAGACAGAGGGCGCCGAGGCTATTCGCTTGCGATGGTACGGAGGCATGAACAGCGACACCATCTTCATTGAGCGCAAGACCCATCGCGAAGACTGGACCGGCGAGGAGTCAGTCAAGGCCCGCTTCAAGCTCAAGGAAAAGAATGTCAACGACTACCTCAAGGGCAAACTGCTACCCGCCAAAATCTTCGAGAAGGAGCGCAGGGAGCAGAAGAGGCCCGAAAAGGACATTGCATCCGACGAGCAGCTTGCCCGCGAGATCCAGTACCGCGTCATCGACCGTAGCCTGGTCCCTGTCACGCGCTCCTTCTATCATCGTACCGCCTTTCAGCTTCCCGGCGATGCCCGAGTCCGTATCTCGCTCGACACTGAGCTCACAATGACCCGCGAAGACAACCTGGATGGCAAGAAACGTGCCGGCGACAACTGGCGTCGCACAGACATCGGTGTAGACTGGCCCTTCAAGCAGCTCCCCCCTGAGGACAAAGAGCTCTTCCCCTATGCCGTGCTCGAAGTCAAGTTGCAGACTGCAGCTGGTGCTGAAGCCCCACAGTGGATCCGAGACTTGACCTCATCGCACTTGGTCGAGGCTGTTCCCAAGTTTTCCAAATATATCCATGGAACTGCAACTCTAAACCCGTCAAGGATCGACTTGCTTCCGTACTGGTACCCTCAGATGCACGTAGACATCCGCAAACCCGTCAGCCACAAGTTCGGCATCGAGCGACCAGGCGCCAGCAACGATATCAGTACTAGTAACACTTTGGACGATGACAGCGACGACGACGACGCCGTCATGGGTCTCCCTTCTGCAAACGAAAGCCAAGATGATGATCAGCTCAGAAGACTCCGCGAAGCACGCGATGTCATGGAACAGAATGAGATCGCCCGCACTAGGGAATATGGGACCCTGAGCAACGGCAACGACCCCAATGCCCTCGACATCGAAGAGCGTGTCGCCGCCCAACGCAATCAGGACAATGATTACCCCATCTACGATTCGGATAGCGATGATGAAGACGATGACCTTGAGGAAGCGAAGCGCGTTGGCGGCCTCCACTACGCAAAGAAGTGGACAGAGCACACGGCCAAAACAGTCGGCACGACTCTCATCAACGGCTTCACCTTACTCTTCCACCCCAAGCCAACCGATGTCGGTGACGGCGGTTTCACCCTCGGTGTACCGACGTGGAAGCAGCAGGGCGAAGTCAAACGCTTCAAGGCTCCCAAGGGGAAGCGCATTCATGTTCCGGTTCGTGTCGAGCCCAAGGTCCAACTCGCAACCGAACGTACGTTCCTCTCGTGGCTCGAATTCAGCATTCTCATTGGCTCCATCGCTGCTACTCTGCTCAACTTTGGTGACGGATTGGCGTTTGCAGCTGCCTGGGCCTTCACCATCATCGCTTGTCTTGCGCTGCTTTACTCTGTAGGTCTCTACCTGTGGAGGGTACGCAAGATCAAGGAGAGGAGGGCCGTGGTGTATCATGACAAATGGGGACCCACGCTGCTCTGCCTGGGGCTCTTCGCTGCAGTTGCTATAAGCTTTGGCTATAGGCTTGGCAAAGGCGGGTATGATGGTGGTCTCAAGGGTGATTTGAAAGGCAAGCTTGGTGCTTGATGGGGAGTGAAGCGTGAAGGTCGCAAGCCCCTGCGGTGACTGAAGAATGGGTTGGGTTTCCTGGCCACGATTGTGTCATGTTTGTATAACGTTGTTATCTAAGTCTTGTCCTTGTCGAGAAAGTCAGATTACTGACTAGGAAAATAGGTAATTAGTATTGTAGCGCAATACCCAAAGGTGTGAATGTCATGTTTATATTTTGTCCGTTGACGTGATCACCGAGATGTGTCTTATGACCTTGGCAATGGTCTTGTCTCCTACGTGACCACACGGCGCCTTTTCCCAATTTATATGCGAAAACTCAATTTGTATGCCACCTAAACTTGGGCAAGATTATGTAGGGTATATGTCAATGCTATGCAGAACGCTAGATGCTCGTAGACGCAAAACAGGAAATGGGGTATTTTATGTGTCGATGCTAGGGGTCGCTTAAATGCTCAACGCAATGCTGTGAACCTGGCAGTGGGTGGGATGAGAAATTTGCCAATCGTAACGCGGAACGCCATGCTGAAGAACCGGGGAGTCAAAGGTAGGTTGATGTGAGGACTTGGAGAAGCGTAGAGGTATTGAGATGCAGTGTCTCCCTCAAGGGCGGCCGGGTGTTGCAGGCCTAGACTTGGACTTGGAACCCATTCGGCTTGCGGGAGGGGAAACGTGGATGGCCGAGTCCTCGTCTTTCAGTTCACCAGTCAGCCACTGACCCATGTGAGTCTGCCAGCGCTTGAGGTTCTCATTCTTGGTTTCCTCGCGTAATCGTCGATGTCGTACAAGGCGCTCGGCGATTTGCTGAAGCACGATTTTGGGTGGTTGGTATTCCTTTACGCCGTCCAGAGTCTCGACGTTGTCGCGGTTCATGTAATCGCCGCTGGCCTTCTCCATGCGAGTAAGCGTTTTGCCACCAGAAACTACTTTCTCTTCGCCGGTGTTGATGTTGAACCAAGATCCCTTTTCCCAGTTGTCAAGGGCAAGCCCCTCCATACCTTTATCGACATTCAACCGCTTGTACCATCGGTGCTCGCCTTTGGCAATGGTACGCATCGTCTTGTGACGCGCCTCGCCTTCGGTGTACTTGATGAGGACGTTTTTAAAGACTGCAAACTTTTCACTCCACTTCTGCAGCAGAGGTATCTTCCCAAGCGGACCTGGCCAGACTGCCGCAAACCCGTCGTTGTTATTGTTTGGGCGACCCGTACCAATTGACAAGAGCAAAGCAGGTTCGTGTTCGTCTCCTCTTAACGATGCGTGTTCGCTATATGCGGCATATGAAGGATTGTTCTCGCGAATTCCACCGTCTTTGAAACCTTTGAACCCGCGCTTCTTACCAACGTCGGCAATGAGCATGTCGAAGTAAAAGGGTGCTGCTGAGGTGGCGCGTGTCACCTGCCATATCTTCAGCTTATCGGCGCCTTCGTTGTATGGCCGTACCCAGGGCGGCAGTATGTCTTGATCATATCGGTGGTTGTACGAGCGGAGTAGGTAGGCTTCGTCGATTTGGCCGTTGTGCGTTGCGGTGAGGCAGATACTGTTGCACGGAAGTTAGGTCTGTGCTTCAAATCTTGCGCGGCGGGGTCTTGTGAAAGATATGAGCCTGTCTCGTTGGAGAACATGGACTATATTGTCGGTGTATTGCAGATGTCACTTACGATTGGCAGATTCTATCAATCGGTTGGATCGGCGCAGAGGTGTACGAGCTCTTGTATGTAGAGTTTGTATTCACAGTAGAGGTTGCTGAGGTGTTGGGCGACTCGTCGTCAACAGGGTCCCAGTCCCAGGGATGCCAGTCCTTGCCGTCGCAGTTTGGGTGGAGCTTGCAGTACTGGCTCACAATCTCGCGGACAGCCTTCTCAAGTGGCTTGTGGTGATACTTGGTCGCCAGGGGAAGGATGTTTCGTCGGTGGCCGAAGAGCTCGTGGCCGACGCGGCGGTAGATGTCGAGACACTGTGGCACGGTCATGCGCAGGCGCGCCAGCATGACGGAGATGAGGCCACCTGTGCTGGTGCCGTACATGTAGTCGAAGTAGTGGCATGGCAGCAGCTCGTTCTCGTTGAAGTCGCGTCGAGCGCTGCCGGGCACTGGCCCTTGCTCGTCTTGCAGTCGTCGCTCGCATTGCGCCACCTCGTGCATGAGCCGCTGGACGATGAGCAGGCTGGAGTAGCCGCGAATGCCTCCGCCATCTGCACGGAGCGCGGTTAGCGTTCCATAGCTGAGGAAGCCAACGGGCGCATCATCGACCAGGACGCAGGATACATACCTAGTGTTAATATCAGATCCTCCCAGCAGTTGTGCTTGTCGACGGCGCCCCTCCACGTTTCCCCAGACTTGTCCCCCATGGTCGCCGACGTTCCCGTGGTGCGGATGCTTAGCGGCCGCGAGGTGGATGGTTGGGGGAGTTGCAGCGACATGGCGGCGTCGGAGTCGTCGGGAGTCGGCGGTGCTATGTACGGCCGTGTGGTTGCTGTCGTGATCGCAGACCCGGCAAGGAGGCTCTTGGTCGGAGGCGCGCAGCTGGCCGGGAAGCGGGCTCCCTAGAGGTCTTCAGGCACATGCAGCCTCATAGCAGCTGCCCACCCCCGATATATCTAGTGCGCGGAAGCGGGTGTGGCTTGCGACGCCTGAACGTCCCCAGGCCTAGTCAAGCGCAGGGATACACGGCCCTGATTTGCCCACCGGCGCGACTGTACGACTGCACAGCCTGGCGCGTTCCTCTTTGGACAGCTTCTGGTCACCGAATGGCATTTGGGCGCTCGTCTGTCGTCTCGGCCGCCGCTGCGAAGCTTTCAGGGGCTGCAGGACCCTGTGCGACCGCAACGGACGAGGTGATGAGCTCAGCTGCGGGCCGCGTCCCAGCGCCCGTGGTAGACGCATCATTCCTACGCGAGGGCCCGGCAGCTGCGTCGAGCCTGGGTGGGCCACATTGCTGCGTCCCAGATGCAGACATGCTGGACAGCAGCGGTGCGCACAACTGCTGCCCCCACGAATCAAGGCCGACAGTACCCAGCGTCATTCGCGAGACGCCCTTCAGGTGACTCAGGCTGCAACGGCCCTGGCCCAGCGCGCCCGCACAACGCCTGCTGGTCACGCCCACCATACCATGGCTCGGGACAGGTCATCCGGGCTGCGAGACCTGGTGCCAGTTTGCTCAAACCGGTGCTTCTCGCTTGCGCCAATCGTTGCTTTTCCTTGTCTGTCGACATGGCGACGTGGACGTGCTGCAGTTCGGCGCGCTTGAAGCGTCTCACAGCGTCCAAGCAGTGCAGAAGCGTCAGATCACGTCTGGCAGCTTCTGTGACTGAGTAACAATAGTCGGCCGTCACAGGGCTCGCCGACCATGTTGCGCGCTGCTCGTCATCGCATAAGAGAGCGGCGGCGCGCAACCAATCACGGCTCCACCAGACACTGCCGCGGCCTCTTGCCAATCACAGCGCACCGCTGCCCGTTGCAGCCACTGCCTGCCTGCAGCTCCGCGACTGCGCTGGCCACCCTAGAGGCGCAGCCGTTGTGACGCAACCTAGGCCGCTCCGCGTCGCTCACTCCACTCTTGCCTTCACTTGCTGGCCCATCACCAGATCACCAAACTCCACCTATACAAAGCCTACCGAGCCCACAGTCCTCCTTGTGTGACGGCAAACAACCGCCAACCACTCAACCCCCAACTGGCACCTCGCAACAGCCCTATTAGCCCGCCTGGTCTCAGCCTCACCTACTCGGCATCCATCCGATCTTTATGCAGGACAGCATGACCTTCAAATCCACGTCCACATCGGGCACCACGTCCAGCAAGGCCAGCAGCCTCTTCGACCTCGACGAGAATAGCAACAAGTCCATTCTCGTCTACAAGTACCGCTCTGGCGCCAAAGGCCTAGAATCCACCACCGAGGGAGCCCTCTGCGCTGAGCTCGACAAGCGTGAGTAGCCTGCACCAACATGTTGCTTTTGCACCCGTGTCTAACATGCCATGACCACAGACCCCAACTTGCCCTTCATGCGCGTTACGAGGAAGCCTATCCCTCGCGGCGCCAGCCGCATGGACATTCGCCAGGAAGATCTGTATCTGCCCGAGGAGAGGGAGCAGTACGCCGACAAGATCTCCGCAAAGTCGTCCGTTGCCAATGTCGGTCTGCCCACCATGGCCAAGTGGAAACACATGGTCATGGGCAGCTACGACGACCTGTACATCGTCTTCCAGACACACACTCCCACCCCCGAGTCGTCCAAGAACAACTCTCCAGAGTCCTCGCAGCACGTGAGTCCTGCTGGGACTTTCCCGTTAGGGCAGTAGTTGCATACAGAAGCGCATGCCGAGTGCCGTAGGGCTGGAACCTCTGCTATGTTTGGGTTCTGGCACTTGAGCCGCATCCATGCTGTCTCACCTCCCTTCCACGGCGCATCCTACACCCGACAGCCCCTGCGGGGTCATGCAGAGCTGGCCATCAGTCTGGACTGCCGTCATTCTTCAAAGTAGCAGCCGCTGCCAGCCGTCGCCGCCGCACCTACCCCTAGACTTCCCCTTTGAATACGTTTCTGTCTCTACCATTATCGATACCCCGAGCATGTCTCACAAGCAACGGCGCTGAACGGAGTTTTGCACTTTTAAGGAATCAGACATTTGGAATACACGTCTTTCCTGTGGAGGAAACGAGCAAAAGCGCTTTGGCGTAGGATATTTCCGTAGAAATGAGCAATGGTCACAGACCAAGTTAAGTGAATGTGGAACTCACGCTGAAACTGTCACTCTTGGGAATTGTCCGTGTTCGTTGTACCATTATTGTTCTAATATTGACAACGAGGCGGGAGGATGCAGCTGCCTGATATTCAACCGTGGGCTGGATTTGCCTACACTATCCTAGCAAAGCATAACGACCGCCCTATAATTCTGCTAGGCAGCCAACCCACTACTCGCCGCAAACGCGCGTAGTATATGAGTTGTTTTGTTTTCTCGATTGAAGCTGTAGAGGCACGTATCTTCGTGGCAGAGAAGTCGACGAGGATTGGAGTTGTGCAGACCATGCTCAGGTCGATCATAGACAACAGTCCGTGACAGCGGATCTCATGAACTTGTCCATGTACTACCACTCGTCATATTGTACAGGGTGTTCCATCTGGCTAGCCTCAGTTTGGCTGCTCTGAATTCTCAAGAGTCAATCGATCAGCTTGAACAACTTTCCGCCCACCCGGTCCCACTCACTATCCCATCTGTTCTTACTCTCCTCAAGTGCACCCTTTTTCAATGTCTCGAGCAGCCCAGCCTGGTCACCAAATAATCCAAGCAGCTGATCCGCCAACTGCTGTGAGCTCTCGAAGCCTTTACCATTAACGTCCTCCTTTACCAGCTCAGGCCAGGCCTCAAATTTGCCCCATCCAACGACTGGTAGTCCCGCGCCGAACATGTCGACCACCTTCATTGGCAAATCAACCCCCGAAGACGACGTGTGCAACGAGACGCCTAGGTCCGCAGCAGCAAGCAGCGTTGCGTAATCCTCTGAAGTAAGCCACGCTGTGCCAATAACGACGTTGAGTAGCTTCTTTTCTTGGTTCAAACTGCGGATTTTGGCAAGGTAATGTTCTTTCTGTGGACCCTTCCCTGTAATGATGGCCAGTATGTTGGGCAGACCAGGTTTGGCTGTGACTTGTGCGGAGTAGGTGCAGAGTGCGTCAAGGAGAATGGAAAAGTCCTCGTCTGCGGTCCAGGAAGTCGAGCTTACTATGAGCTTCCAGGGAGTATTGGTGGATGTAGTGAGATCCTGTGCATATTGCGCGGTTTCCGGGAGGCGAGAAAGAAACCTAGATCGCTCATGAGGATCAATGGGGCGGAACATTGGGCCTGGACGATCATGTAGAGCTTGAGCAGTGACACCGTACGAGTCCCTGAGTACGCGGGCCATTGCATGGGTAACGGTGAAATGATGCTTCGCAGCCTTTGCGAAGACTTTTTCGTACAAGGCCGAGATCTTCACGAGTGGGTGACTATTACCAAGCTTGAGTGCGAGGATCGAGTAGCCAAAGTTGTGCCAGTCAATCACTAGCTCGGTGTTTCGTATGAAGCAGACGAGACTCGCAACAGCGAGTGTGGGTATTGAAGGAGGGTTCTGCACGAGCATCCATCTTGCAGGTTGTGTGCGGTAGCAGAGGGCGCGATAAAGACTTCTGACCTGCCAGAGTACTTTCAGTGGCGCCAAAATGGGAAATAGTAGCTTGCTGCTGGATCGAAGAAACGCAGGTGCTGGAACGAGTGGCACAATCTCGATCAACGGATTGGAGACGATATCAGGGTGTATCGCTGATTCTGCAGTGTTGTCAGACTACCAGGCCCAGCGATACAAAAGAAGCATACCCTACCCTGATAGCCGATCAGAAACACCCTACCACCGTGTTTGGCAATGCTCAGAGCGTGGTACTGCATGCGTGGGGAACGTCCAATGTCTCCCAGCACGACGATCTGCATCGTCCTGGCCTGTTTGAAGTCTAATGGGTCACTTCCGTCTTTTCTCTTTACTTTGATCTCGTTGCCCTCTTCATCGACCACCTTGAGCGGCCGATCCATGTAGGGGTCATACTGAGACGGCAGGGTCACCAAGACGACGGTGAAGAGGGACGACAAGAGCAGTGCGACGCCCAACACAAGGTCGAAGCCATTGCTGAACTTTTCAGTGAGCAGCGACTCGAACATGGTCGGTTGTGGTGTCGTGACGTCGGGCCACGGGCTGGCCTGTAAGGACGAGGCAGGCAGTCACGTTGCAGCCAGCCGAGCAGGCGAGTCTCGCTTCGCAAGGATCTCCGCCCTGCATCCCCGGCTCGTGGCGCTTGCCGGGGTAGCACCAATAGGGAAGGCGCGTAGCATGCATGTCAAAGGTTGTGAACTCGGCCCCTTAACGGTGATGAGGCGCCGCTATCAACGCAGATAGAGCGCCCGTGAATCTACATTACGTTGTGCCGCCGTCGACGCCCCACTCGTTCGAATTGCTCCTTCCTTCTGTGTATACGCCGTACTTTCACTTCGTCTTGATCTGCTGGGGCCGATGCGATACGAACCCCAAGCCGGCCCACTTTGCCCTTTGCATGCGCCTCCGAGACCGAGTCAAGACACAGCGAGAACGGACTCCCGCACGCGGTGCTAGCAGATGGCGTCTACGTACGCTCTGCCTATCGCGCCCACCTCGCACGCTCACGGCCATGGGCGCTCGCAGTCGCAGTCGCAGTCGCAGTTGCAGTCGCCCTCGCAGTACTTCACCGCACCCTCGCCGATCCGCAGCGCACGCTCCAGAGCCCTGTTGCCCGTAGACGACGGGATCAACCCCACGTCCGGACACCAACACCACAAATCAGACATGAGCGGGCAGTTGTACGGCGCGGTGCGGTCACCGTATGCCGAGTACAATGGCACCGCCCATAACCACAATCTCAACCACAACCACAACCACAACCACGACCACAACCACAATCACACCCACAACCACAACCACAATCACAATCACAGCCACGGACGAAGCCATTCTCACTCCCATGCCCACACCAACTCGAATGGCTCCGCGCACAGCCTGACTACCTTTGCCAACGGCAGAACAAATGGCAGACTGGGCTTGGACGCACCGCAGACACCCCGGAAGAATGCGGCAGCAGCAAAGTATGGCATGTTCTCGCCAGTACAGGAGTCTGGTCCTGTGCAGCCATCTTCGTAAGGACCATGTCGTGCCTGGGCTGGGACAGTACTGACATCTTGACAGGTCTCTCTTTGACCTTCCCGAGGCACTTACGGCCCTGCTCATCCCTCTCCCGTACCTCCTCGCGTCGATAGCATACCCGAATGCTGCTCGAAAGCTACCTGCGACCCTATCAGACGCTCTTGTCGAGATTGATCCCGCATTTGCCGTCGAAACCACCGCAAATGAAGCATATTTCTTGAACGCCCTCTTCCTCACATCGACAACATTGCTTCTAGTCGGCCTGATCGCAAAAATTCGATCGAGTTTGCATCAGCCCCTTGATCGCCGGAAGGCAGAAAGCTCGAGGGGTATTGCAACAGCATTGCGGGATGCTGCCACCCTCAAACAGGCTCTCAGCAACATCGCCGGCGTCTTGCTACCTTTCTATGCTACCATGCAAATTGGCGGCGCAAAGACGGCCTTGGTGCTTCTGACAGCTGTTGCAGCGGGACTCGGCGCTACAGATCAAAGACCGGGCAAACATACCCACTGGGATGACCTGAAAAGGACCCTACGGACTCGACGAACGACGTCTGCAGTCTTGCTCATGGGTATCGTCGTGGACATCGTAGTTTGGGGCCATCCAGCATGCGCACTACTCGGCTACGGTGCTCTGCTCACGTCCATCTTTGCGGCTCCACCTCCTCTACCTACAGCTGGCTGGTCTCTAATTACAGGGCACCAGAGCCAAGCTTCGTACATAACTAAGGGATCTGCGCGAGCTTCCTTGCCCAAGCCAACTTCGCCTCTGATCAGCACGTCAGACGATACACTGCTCACTTGCGTATCTGGCGTTGGCCTCATGACTATTACCCTTCTGTATTCACTTTTTGTCTCTTCAACTTCATCCTTCTCGCAGCATACAATTATATTTACGGCCTTGTCGGTTGCATCAGCGACGGCACTACTATTTTTTTCGCTCTCGGCAGCCATACGAAGTCGCCAGTACGTAGGACTGCATCTTGGCGGTCTCCTTGTCATCGCCTTCACCGGGTGGCGGACTTCGCCCGACTGGTACCATGTAGTCTACACTGGGCTGTTGTACGTTCTCTATGCTTGTGGCGTTGCGTGGGACACTCGTGCTTCTCACACGCATTCGCACGCACACGGCCATTCACACGCGGATCATGACCATTTGCACGACCACAAACATGAGCATCACCTTCATGCAAACCCTTCGAAAATCTCCGCGTTCCTCATTGCGCGCACGACACCGGGCTCAATTATTCACAGCGTCATGATCGAGAAGGATTCGCGACGAATCGCGTACTTTGGCGTCCTCAACCTGAGTTTCATGGTGGTCCAGTTCTTCTATGGCTTTGTCAGTGGCTCTTTGGGACTCCTGACCGACAGTATCCACATGCTCTTTGATTGCGCTGGTCTTGCTGTGGGTTTAGCAGCAGCAGTTATGAGCAAGTGGCGGCCCAATGCCCGCTTTCCGTACGGGTATGGCAAGATTGACACCTTGTCTGGCTTTGCCAACGGTGTCTTTCTTTTGTAAGTCACTGCGGTATGATAGTATGCACTCATGCTAACGCAATACAGACTTGTCAGCGTAGAGATCATCTTTGACGCCTTCGAGCGCCTGTGGGAAGGCCATGAGCTCCAACGACTAAACGAACTCTTGATCGTTAGTATCCTAGGCTTCCTCGTCAACATTGTAGGCCTCACGGCGTTTGGACACGCACATCACGGGCATGGGCATTCTCATGACCATGGAGACCACGATCATGGCCATGGCCATTCCCACGACAACGAGAACATGCAGGGTATTTTCCTGCATATCCTCGCCGATGCTCTCGGCTCGGTCGCCGTAATCATCTCGACCCTGCTCACCAAGTACTATGGCTGGTCGGGCTGGGACCCTATCGCGTCGTGCATTATTGCGATACTTATTTTCTTGTCTGCCATTCCGCTCGTCAAGAGCTCGGGCATGCGACTGATGCTGTCCCTTCCAACAGATGCGGAGTATGGCGTGCGCAACACACTGCAGGAGTTGAGCTCGCTACGAGGGGTTGTGGGCTACACGGTGCCAAAGTTCTGGCTGGAAGACGAGGGCGCGGCACATGCAGAGTCTCACGCCAAGGAGCATGAGCACAGCAGCTGCCATGGTGGCCACGATCATGACCATGACCACAGCGACGCAAGCGGGCACAAGCACAAGCACTCTGGACATGACCATGACGACCACTCGCACTTGAACGGCCACGCACACGCACATGATCAGCACGACCACAACCATGAACACAGCCACGCGTCGGGAAAACAAAGGATTTTGGGCGTGATCCACGTCATCGCGTCTCCGGCGGCGGACCTCGAGGATGTGCGAGAGCGGACGATGCAATTTTTGAAGGGCAGGAACATGGATGTTGTTGTGCACGTTGAGAAGGAAGGTGATGGGCGATGTTGGTGTGGCGGGGGGAACAAGATGAGTTGATGTAGTATATGAACACAGGTGTAGCATACGATTAGAGGTATAATATATGGGTTACAAGTGCAGCATATGGATTACAAGTGTAGATGTGATTACAGGTGTACATATGATTACAGGTGTACATATGATTACAGGTGTAGCATTCCAGTTCTTGTATAGGAGTTAGCTGGAGTTAGCTGGAGTGCGGTTCATAGCGCAGGTACATCATGTATGAAGATATGACGAATTTCAATGGTCCACTTTTACTAGTTGTCAAGAAAGTAGAGGTCAAAAAGGTAAAGGATGAGTGTATCAAGACTTTATTTGTCTTGAGTTTGGGCGTTGGTGGTTCAACGCCTGTGGTATGATTACACGCAAATGTACATGTCAAGAATACGCCGTATCGTACATACGCCTGTCTTACAAAAACCTCGTCGGGGCGCTCTTCTTGACGACCAATGGATGCCTGTGCACGCTGGGCATCAGGCCAAGGCCAATGGCTCTCCGTATGGCCTTTGCAATCTTGCGCTGGTTCTTTGGTCGCAGGCCGGTGTCCCTGGAGTGCTTTATCCGCCCCATCTCGGTCATGTACTCGGACATGATTGTGAAGTTCTGGAGGCGTCAGCACAATGGTTGCTGCTGCAGCATACACAGCTGAGAGGATTGCTGTCAGGTGTCGAGGATGCTGCTGATGCTCGATCGAGGCACTCAGGAGGGGGCCAGACTGACCTTGTACTCGTTGATGGGGTTGATGCCCAGGACGTCAAAGGCATCGCTCTGGGGCTTCTTGCGGCCAAACTTCCACTTCTTCTGCTCGGCGCCGGTCAGGTCGTGGGGCGAGTAGACGTCGCCGGCCTGCCACTTGCGGTACACCTGGCGCTGGAACAGGCTGCGGCGCTCCGACTCGATCATCTCGCGCGTCTGGGTCGGGCGGTCGAGGCCGGCGTCGCGGGCCAGGCGCGTGGCCAGCGACGAGGTTGCGGGCCCCGGCTGGCTGGCGGACGGGCTGCGGGCTGCGCTGCCGCCGAGGATGGAGAGGAGGGCGTCATCTGCTGGGCTTCAGTACGGCTGCGGCGACGGTGTGGAGGGCGGAGGGGGCGCACCCTGCTTCTGCGCGCCGGAGGAGAAGCAGCGCAGGCTGCTCGGGCGGGCGGCGGGCAGCGTGCGGACTGCGAGGCGGGTGAGGGACATGGCGGCGGTGCTGCAGTGCTGCCGTGCTGCCGTCGCGGCCATGCGTCGATGCGGTCCCCATTTTCGCGATGCTCGGTCTTGGCAGAGCCGCGCCAGAAGTTTACTGACGTGCACCTGCAGGGAAGCTTCCCCTCGCACCCTTCGCCGCCTGCCTCGCGCCTCTCGCGCCTCTGTCTGCTCGCCGTGTCCAGCAGCCGTCCGCTCTGCCATTGTCTGCTCCATGGCTGCCCCACGCGCCTGATCTGCCCACGCCTCTGTACATAGCCTCGCCCTCTGCCGCACTCGCCGCACTCGCCGCCATGCCCTCACACCTCACCCGCGTCGTCTTCCGCAGCATCATCGCCAACGAGCCCCTGCTGTACCGCGGCTGCCGACAGCGCGCCCTGCGACCGTCCGCCCTCACCCACCATGGCGCGCGAGCGCTGCCGCAGATGCAGCGCAGGTCCTTTTTCGGCGGCCTGTTCAAGTCGCAGCGCAAGATCAAGAAGATGGACATCCCCGCCGGCCTCGAGACCATGAGCGAGCTGTCGCACGCCCAGCGCACCTCCGCACGCCCGCCGAGCGACAAGGACCTCGCCGAGGCCTTCAAGAGCTTCTTCGTCTCCAAAAAGGGCCCCTTCGAAGACTTCCACATTGGCCTGGCACACAACACCTTCCTCCATCTGCTGGCATCCTCAAAGGAGACCGGCCAGCTGTGGTTCTCACGGGACGACCTCCTGGCGCTTGTCGACGAACTGGTCAAACCCAAGCGGCGGCCCGAGACCGGAGGACAGCCACACGTTCAGTTTGGCTCGGCCCTGATCGACCAGATTGCGAGCATGGACCCTATTGAGGAAAGGCATGCTGCAACAGAGGCGACGTCCAAGTCGGCGAGAATGACCAAAGAGGAGGAGCACGACATGGTTGTCAGACCCAAGCTGGTGCACTTACTTTCCATGTACGGCGCCACACGCAAGGCGAGAGACATTGCCACCAAGTACTACAACGACTACGCCAATGCCCCAGAAGCAAAGAAGAATGCCACGCGCCTGGTTTGGAATCGAGTCCTTGCTGGAGCTGCGCACGAGAACGACAGCGAAGAGTTGGCCAAAACTACCGAATTGTTCAACAACACTTCGGTCCCACTCACCGATGTTACACAGTGCATCCTTGTGACGTGCTTCTCGGACCGGGGGCAGCTCACCACTGCCAAGTTCTGGTACTCGCAACCTGTTGTCGGCGCGAATGGCAAGGCTGCCAGTGTCCGAAGGCCTACCTATACCGCTTTACTCAAGGCCTGTGCGCTTGGCGGCGACTTGACATTCGGCCAACAAGTAGTCGCTGCTCTGACCAAAGGACAGGTACCCGACAAGAAAGGATGGGATGCCATCTTCCTCTGGTCAGCCGCCCTAGGAAAGGGCGTGGATGAAGTGGAGCGGATGATGAACGTCATGGTCCGCCGTACCGAGGAAGCCCAGAGCCCCATCTACCCAGATGTCGATACCATCAACCTCTTGGTAGAGTTTGCCATGTCCAAATCAGATCCATACACTGCGGAGCGCTACATCGCTCTCGGAGAGAAGCGAGGCATTCTACCCGACGAGCAGACCTACACTATGCAGATGCAGTATCGCTTGTCTGTCAAGGACATCGATGGAGCCAGAGCGGCATACTACAACCTGCAAGGCGACTTCAAGGGCTCCGAGGCCAGCATTGCCGCTATCAACGACCTCATCCAGGTCTTGTGCGAGTCGAAGCAACACCATTATGATGATATCATGGCTATCGTAGACGATCTGCATGAGCGAAAGGCTCGCTTTGCCCCAGAGACTGTCGCTAAGCTCTGCATTCTGCACCTCCGCCGTGTCGAGATACACGATGCCATGGACCTCCTCCAAGTACATGCTTACCAGTACTCGCCAGAGCAACGAGCAATCATCAGCAAGAGCCTCTGCACGTTCATACTGGATAGAGAGAACAGCACAGCAGATGCATGGGATGCTTATCAAATACTGCGCAACACGTTCGCTGAAACACCCCGAGAGGACCGCATACAATTGATGAATGAGTTTTTCGCGCGCAACCGCTCAGATATGAGTTGCCACGTCTTCTTTCACATGCGCAATCACACTGCGGAATCTCATCAGGCCAATCGCGATGTCTACATCGCTGCCTTTACTGGCTTCGCTCGGTGCACCGATGCCGAGTCTTTGGAGCTTGTCAACAATCAACTCAAGCTTGAATTCAGGGTCGAGATGAACACAAAGCTACGCAACGCCTTGATGCTTGCCCACGCGGCCTGTGGAAACAACAAGAAAGCCCTCGAAATCTGGAGGGAAATCTGCGAGTCCAAGGAAGGGCCTTCCTACAACAGCATCGCCATCGCGTTCCGCTCGTGTGAGGGTATGCCATGGGGTGACCAGCATGCCAAGTCGATCTGGTCGCGGCTTAAGGAGCAAGACGTTGAGATTGACAAGAACATCTTCACCGCGTACCTATCAGCTATCGCACGCAATTTCCTGCACGACGAGGCCCTGGCGCTCGTTGAAACGGTCGAGGAAGAGTACGGCTACAAGCCAGACTTCTCCATGTACGTATATGCTCACTCGTCATAGCTGTAGTTTATGCTGACAACGTCGCAGTCTCAGTAATTGGTACAATACAACGACCAATATTGAGAACCAAGGGAAGGTTGAAGCCTGGATTCAGGAGCGATATCCGAACGTGTGGACGGAGATTGAGGCTCTGGGCCATTGGGTCACGATGGACGGATTTGGCTACAAACAGTACAACATCAACCGCGACCTTGACCCGTAAAATAACTGTATAATACGTACCACATATTGTAGGATGTAAAGGAAAGGAACAAAACAACGGCAACTTGCTGGCACCATCAAAGGGACACTTTTTTGCCTCCGCGTTTGCCTTTTTTGGCGTTTGCTATCCACTGCACATGGGACACACCTTCACCTGCCTCTCTCTAGTTCACCGCGCTTCCAGGTACAACTATTACCTCGATCCAACTCTTCTATCCCTCCAAACATCATACTATCACAAACACAAACTTCCCAATCGGATATATACTCCTGTCACGCCCACAGCTTCCCGCACCCCGACTTGATTTCAAGAAAGGTATGAGACAAATCCTACACACATGCTTGGTTACAAGCCACTAACATACTCTGCAAGGCACAATGCGCGCTTTCCACCTTGTCGTCGGCCTGACCAGCCTCCTCACCCTCTCACTCGGCGCCCCAACTCCAGCCGACATGGCCCCCGATATCACCACCGATATCACAGCAGACGCCCGCGCCGAGCCCACCACTGCCGCACCACCGCACCAATTGACCTCTCTCTCCTCCCCTGCCGGCGATGCTCTCCTCTGTGCCCCAGACATCAATCAAGGCCCCTGCTACAAGATCCAAGCCAACAGCCAATGCACCGACATTCCCGTTGGCGTCGACCGCAAGGTCCGCACCATCTACCAAAACAAGGGCTCTTTCTGCGAGTACTACATGTCTGATGACTGCGTTGGCAAGCTTGGACATAGCGATTCGACGCACCGGAATATCAGGACGAGCGTGCCTGAGCAGATTGGTGCGCAGATGGGGTCAGCCATGTGTCGCCCTTCTGTGCAATATGGTGGGGTTGCTGGGGCTAAGACGGAAGCTAGGTTTGTCTCTGCTGCTTTTGCTGCTGAGGCAGAGGCTTTCCAGAGACACAGTTTGTCTGTCGGAAGCTGAACAAGTTCCTCGGTTGGCGATGAGTAGAAATTCGATCGAAGGCGACTGGCCAACGGCTCCCAATGACGGCCTGTAGAGAGCTCTATTGGATACTGTGGAGATCCTTCACAATTTGACAGCACGAGAATGGGATTTCATGGCAGCACGAGAAGGGGTTTCATGGCAGCGGATGTATGCTTTGGAATACTATATTGGATGAACGCCCAGATGAGCGACAAATACCACATAAGACAACCCTGCTCCACCTTCCTATGAACCAAACGTGCAGTGTTACTTTTGTCATTATCATTACTAAGTCGTCTGTATGTATGCGACGTCATATAACCCAGTGTGATGATATCCACCCGAAAATGTCATGCTTGCGCCTAGTTCGAATCATCGAAATCTTACAGCTGTGTTGACATACCCCCTCAGTCCCTATTTATTACCCGTAAGCTCCTTCTTGGGTTGAGCAGTACACCTTTTGTACCCCAGAAACTCGGTTCTTGCCCGTCCAACAAATCTTCTGTTACGCTACCCACGCTGCTCCTTCTCTCCCAGTTCATGGCGCCGGCACCGCCATAGCTGGTGTGCTCTCCACTGCCGCGCTGAATGTCGAAGCTGCCAGCCGCTGCACCGCCAGCCGTGCTGCCAGCCATAGTGCCCGGAGCGCGCTCGCTGGAAATCTTGCTGCTGGTGAAAGTGTTGTCGCGCTTTTCGGCAGCTGCTGTGACCATCGCAGCGTGCTTCTTCCAGATCGCGACTTGCTTTCGGTAGATCCAGGCACAGAAGGCAAAGTAGACCGCAATCACTGCAAAGACACCTGCGACTACTCCGGCGACAATAGCGGCAACGTTAGGTCCAGAGTCTCCATTTGCTTGGCCATTCGAAGCGACAATCTCAGTGTACATGGCGCCGTTGGGCCCTGTGACAGTGAATGTCATCGCCTTTCCAGTTGCAAGGGGTCCTGCAGTCGGTGTCTGAACAGGTGCTGTGAGGGTCGCGCCGCCGAGGGCATCGCCGCCAATGGCCTTCTGGACAGGTTCTGGGACTCGGTAGCCGTACGATCCTTCGACACCAGCGCTAGCGTTGAAACCACGCTGGTTGGCTTGTTGAGCAAGAGGGTTACCAGTGCTGCCCTCGCCAGTGTAATCCTGCAATGCCTTTCCTCCGGTGAGTGAGGTGAATTGATCGCTCCATGAGAGACTGGACATGTTGAAGACGTAGATGCCGGGGCTGTCGCATGAGAGCTCTTGTCCAACGTAGCCTCCAATCATGATCATCTGGCCATCCCAAACGTGGCAGGAGTGGCCAGCTCGCGCGGGTGGAACGCTTTGTGATCCTTGGTCAACCTCGATCCAGGTAAATGAGGGAACAGACAAAATCCACATGTCGTCCTTTTGGGTCTGGTTGCCGTACGGCTGCAAGTTCTGACCACCGAACATGTAGATGTTATATGATGAACCACTAGGCATTGTCAATACGAGTTTACTACTGCAATGCGGCAAGCCACTTACTCGGCGGCAGCTCCAACCACAGCACAAGGGTTGACACGGTAGGGAGGCATTTTTCCAGATGTGCTTTGCTTGTACCACTTCGATTCAGCTATGTCGTAAACGTCGATAACGTTCATTTGGGCCTGTGCGTTGTTAGCTGATGTAGCTTTCCTTCGTCGTAGCCGTTGTACTTACGAAGGTGTCGTTATCACCTCCAGTAAAACCGATCAGGAGCCCCTCAGCACCAAATCCAGGGACATAAGTCAGAACACCATCGGCGCGCTCTGGAAAGGACCCAGTGTCTTGAATTCCACCTGTGGTGATATTTCTGTACACGGGCTCCTTGTCAGCCTTCTTGCCATCTTTCAGGCTCTCCACTGCATTGTTGCTATGTCCGGGGAAGGTGATCTCCAAAAGACTCTTCAGGTACACGCGAGCGATCTGGTTGCTCCATCCTTCGGTAGTAAAGTCGTCCAGATGCCCACCGAAGTACCATCCTCTGCCCAGTACAGTGACGCCGAATCCGGCACCCTCAGCAGCTCGCTGTATGCTTTGACCGTCGCCCTCAGCATTGGTTCCAGCTGAGCTCTTTGGATCGGCATGCTCGACCCACGACTTGCCGCCGATGTTATATTCCCAGATGGAATTCGGCCCCGGCTTCTGTGCTGGAGAGTCGGAGTACTGGCCGCCATAGAGCCAAAGTGAGTTGTGCGAGGAGTAGAGGTAGCCGAGAGAGACCGCGGGCGGGCCGCTAGGTTGAGGCATGCCAGTTAGGGAAGGGTTGGAGATCTGCCATGACTTGGTCAGGTCGAGAGCGAGGAAGTCGTTCGCTGCGTATTGTCAGTAAGAAGTTGACGTAGAGAGAGGAGAGGCTTACTCCATGTATCGGTCTTCTGCTGTGCATCGGTGGTGGTGCGGAAACCATACATGTACAATGTACCGTTGACAATGGCACTCTGGCCGCTCCAACGCTTGCACACGTCGGTCTGCGAGTCTGCCCTCTCTACGAATGTCGATCGCTCTGCCGCGGATGTGATACTAGCTCGTGGGATAGAACTTCCATAGACACCAAGTGGCACGGTCGAGAGCATTTGGATGATTGGCAGCATCAGAGCCAGCACAATTGTGAAGAGTCCAGCCCGGTAGAGCTTCGAACTCGAAACCGCGTGTGTGATTGAAGCTGTGTTTGGTCGTGTGACCTCGTCATCCTCATCTACCGATTCCCAATCGCTTTCGTCATCGACATCTTCGATGCCATCTTCCCCGCCAAACACACTGTTCCTGCTGCGAAACCTGACTGTCCGCGATGGTCGTGTTTGTCTCAGAGCTTGCTCGGTAATGAGGATAGGTGCAGGGCTACGTTTTGTGCTGATGGTGAGTTCGTCGATCAAGCCAACTTCTGTGAATATCGAGCGGCGACAGCCATGTGCAGCCGCAGGCTGAGGGCGTACTTGCTCCATTGTTGTTCAGTGGAGACAAGAACGATCCCAGGGTGGAACGATTGATATGGAAGGAGCGATGCTGCTAGTTAACGCCAATCCAATGAGACGGGTCAACGGCACATAGAGCAGGAAGCAGGCCTCGCGGTGAGAGATGGCGTCTAGGTGAAGGGTGGGTAGGTGGCGAGGCAGGAAATGGTGACTTGCGCAACACCAGGGAATGTCAAACAAAGTCTCCACAGAATGGCACGGTTCTAGTACTATTCACAAGGAAGAAGCCTGAGGCAGACAAAGACAAAACAAACAAGATGCTGGAAAGCGCGGCCTGGGGAGGGTGGATATGCTCCAGCGGCGGCCAGCGCCCTCGTACCCGCAGTCCGGCTGCACGCCCATGCTGTGCCGTTTGCTCAGAGGTCTCCGGCGGGGGGCACGTCATGAGGCTGCTCGTAACGGCAGTGATCAGTCCATGGCGATTCGATGGCGATGGCTCTCGCAGGCCGAGCAGGGGAATGTATTCGCTGGCCGCAGAGTGCCCCCTGCCAGCTCTTGTGACAGGAGCTAGCGGATTTGTGGGACCACATCAGGGAACCAACTTGTCAACGCTGCCGCTCCAAATCTCGGTACAGCCGTGCCTGCAGCTGCCATTTGTAAACGCGCTTCCGCCGACGTAGGCATGATGGCATCGCGGACTATCACCTCGATTCGTGGGTTTCCCTGTTGTTCGTTGCCTCGACATCTCATCGACCCTTTGTGAGGCTTGTTGCACGCCCACGAGTCGATATTTGCGATGCTGCACACAAGCATTGCCTATCCCCAACTCAGTACACACTCATCGTACTCGGCACCTCTAGCGGTTCACCTGATCCCGAACAATCCGCTTACAGTCGCCGCTACCAACGGAGATTTCGATAGCGCACCTACCTGCGTAACCCTTTTCTATTTTGGGCTGCTAGCGCCGTATTTGCCCGTTGAACGTGCAAGGGATGTGGCTGTGTTTTGCGCTGATTCTGCACTACGACTCGAACGTTTACATCGCTTCCATGCACAACATATCGCACGTATATTAATAGCGGTGAAGTTCACGACTGAACAGCTTGATATATCGGGTGCAGCCGTTTGTCCTGTGTCCCAGTGCTTCACAGCATGAGCTTCGGAAGTCAAGATACACCACCTCATATTTGCAAACACGTATTCGAAGCCTGATGGCGATCTGTTAAACAATGCCGAGGCGATCGGGCGCCGGTGGACACGGAGCGGAGCGTTGCTGATCAGGACCATGCATAGGGATTGAAGTGCTCAATGCATTGTTGCCACGGTAGGCTTCTAGAATACCTGAAACACCAGAACAGACCCATGGGACTTGAAAGAAGTAAAAATTGTAAACGCCGAGAAGGACTGAAGCGAACCACACTGCTTACATATCGATGGATCACATTAACCGTCCTTGAAACCGCCTGCCTTCCCACTCGTAGCACGCAACAAGTGCTTGAAGCCACCATTCTGTAACTCAGGAAACGAGTCTGGTGTAGGAGGCTTGATCTTTGCATACGACACGTCGATTTGGAATCCAGGCGTATCCTCAGGTGCGATGATTTGGTGGTCAGCCTAAGTGGTTGTCAGTTTGAACCTTGCACGAGATTCTAGCCACCAACGTACTGTTGTAATCCTCCAGCTCATGTTCTCATGTAGGTATTGCCCTACGGCATCTTCATCGAGACTCGCCAAATCTCCTTTTCTTTGATGATCTTCAAGGGCCTTTGTCAGGGCAACAACTCCATTGGCATCGCCCTTTTCGCTCGGGTTCCCAGCGTACCCATCACCATGGCTATTCGTGCTCTGGAATCCAGTGAAGCCTACAAAACTTGGATCGCGCATCCATACGGTTGCATCATATTTTGAGCCGGCAGTCGCTACACTTGTAGGACCTATGAAGACAAAAATCTTGTAACCGCCCTCCGAGCCAGACTTCTGCACCTTAATGTTGGCGAAATACTGGTACTGGTATGTGCCTTTCTGCGGACTGCTAATGCTGATCGCTCGGGGCTGGTTGTGGGTATATCCGCTGCCTGGAGTTGACATAGGAATGGGATCGCCTAGCTTCCATGAAAATTGCGAAGTTGCACTGTCTCCGTATAGTCGGTTCACTCTCCTCACCAAAGTGTCATCTTCCGAAAGACCAACGAGCTCTGGATACGTGTACCCAAAAACCTTATGATCTCGAACGCCTGCCGACGTCCAAAAGTCGCCTGCCTGATTGCGATGAAAAGGATGTAGAGGAGTGTTCTCGTCTGCATATGCGCCGGCGTCTGAAGTGAACGTTGCTGTTGGGTTGGAGTGATTTGTAACCCAGCTGTCAGGGTTCAGTGCCTGCCATATGGCGGTCATACGGTCGACATTTGTGTGCAGCAGCCAAAAGACTGGATCAAAGGCCGAGTACGCAGCGTTTGTCATATGCCCCGGTCCTGAGCTGCCAACTGTGTTATGTATTGTGTCGTGTACTGATTCAAGACTGTCGAGAACACCACCAAGGGAGACCATATTGTTACTGATATTTTGATAGTCTTTCTGCATTGCCATCATCTGATATGTTCGTTGCCGAAGGTTGACTAGGTTGAGATCGAGTTGAGATGCAATTTTTGAATCCTGACTTTGCGCATTGGCATTTCGGTCCGTGGGATATCGTATTGTTGTCTGCCAATGGGTCCATGGGAGTTTCCCCTTCTCAGATCAGCATACAAGACGTACCTGTGGATCATGTGACTCACAAAGACATCCTTGCCTGGGAGGGGATGGAAAGTATACGAGTAGAGAGGGTTAGGTATAGTCGTCCAGATCGAGCCTGTTCCTTCGGGAAGTTCTACTTCGATAGTCTTCCGTTGCACACTCCCTATTCCAGTCAGCTAGAACCTACATAAGTTTTGCAAGACGGATGTAAACTTACAGGGATATGATCCAGTGCCAATTGGAGGTACAGCAGCCGCGTCCCAAAATGGAAGTCTAAGTGCTGGTAACGCAGCAGTCATACGCGCCTTTAAGTCTCCCACGGGAAACTCGGCCACCACTTCACGGGCATGATGATATACGCGTTCCTGATGTAGTGAGCCAAACCTCGTTCATGGCTGGAATTGACTGACTCACCTCAACCAAAGCAAGGAAAGGTCGGTGCCAAGTTGGAAATAGATTACTACTGTGGTGGCAGTAGCCCTCCTTGTAACCTTCTGGGGGCTGTGGGCGCCCGGGTACGTTGTCCCAGGGCAGAAACGGTCGGCCGTGGATGCCTGACCACAGGAGAACACATCAGAACACAGCAGACTTGTCCAGAGGGTGGAGACATACCAGCAACTTGGAAGTATGAGAACTTGTCGTCTTGGCTAGTGTTTTGCCAGCGCTGCAGGCCAAGCAGATAGACGTTGAACAGGTCTGGGTTACGCTGAAGTTCGCGAATTTCTAATCGAGGAGCCGTAGTATTTAGGCCGAGTCCAGGGACACCCAATACCGGATAGATATCAGCGCTGACATTGTAACGCTGTGATAGAGTGAGAATATCTGGTACAGTATGCCGCCGTCGATGTGCGCGTATGATTTTGGAGTGTGTAGCAGAGCAGAGCAGTCCTAGAACAAGTAAGAGCTGAACTGCCCGACTTATGGTAATGGCTGCCATGCCGATATGCCCAGAAGAGGCTGTATATGTCAGATTGGAATGTGGCCGGCCTGAAGCCAACGACCAAGGAGACTGTTCAGGAAGCTTTGTGGAGTCCTCGAAGTGTGCTGCAGGGCTGGTAAAAGGGGATGTGCTTTATGCACTGTACTTCAAAAACGGAGATCACACAGTGAGCACAGGGACCATACGTGCCACATGGGGCTTTCAGATCATGAAGAAACAGACTCTTGGGCCCTGAAGGCGATACTTTCACGCGCTGGTATGGCGCACATTGTCTCAACTTGTGTGACCGTAGGCGTCGTAATGATCCATGACGCGAGATTAGCATTGATCACTTGTTCTCGAACAGACTTTGGTCTGTGGACGCGACGCGATCGCGACTTCTTGTGACGTTTCGATCGGTCCCCTCTAGCCGGCTGGGATGGAATGACTGGACCCCTTCTCCGATGCGAGTCCAGTCAAAGGTCAGAAGACAGACACATATGTCGATACAAGCTTGACATGATTGGGCACATACATCCTCTTCCACACGGGGTACACCGTGGAGGGGACGTGTAGTACGCGCGAGTTCCCAATGCAGACAGCGATAGGAGCAGATGTGACTATCTGGGCGAAGCGATGACATTTCGCCTTGCCAAAGGGTGTAGCTGTGTGACAATGTGTACCCGGCGACGCCATTAGTCTTATCTGGCAGTATTGATAGGTGCATGGCTGGCTGCAGGTACCGATGTTGTCCAGGATCGAGGCTGGTGATGGGCAGGAACGAGGTTGCGCAATGGATGAAGCTTTAGCCACCATTCATGTACGAAGCTATGATTGGCCAAAACAGTTACATCGAGACGGCTCGTTCAGCCTCTGTGATTGTACTACATCGATATGAAGCAGAAACTAATTGCGCTGCAAGACACAGATGAATGAAATGCCGCACTGATATCCGATGGCCTGTCTCGAGCGGCGTCATAGCATGCAGGCCGAGATCGCTGGTAGTTATTATCGTGGGCAGGTGAAAGCACGAACACTGCGCTCGTCTGGAACCTTACAATTCTTAATTGTCGTACTTATACAAACAACTAAAGGGGTCCAGAGTCCAACGGAATCCGTCGTACCCAATTAGTGATACTCCATTTCCCCATTCGCCGATTCGCACAAACCAACCCAACTGATCCTTAGGACCATGCATATCTTGCCCTCGTAAATACTAATGAGACTTATACGTTATTCCCATCGCCACCCATCTCCTCATGGAAAGCGTCGCCAAACGCCGAATCGTCTACAAGGTCGCCCAGGCCCATGTTGTCGTCCTGTCCGAAGTCTGCTAGAGCATCGCCAGCAGAGTCGATTCCTTCAAAGTTTGTAAAGTCGGGGACACTGTCGAACATACTTCCTGTATCGGCATCAACAGTGGATTGACCTAGTGTGTTCTGGTCGTTCGCTGTTGTGTTGTTTGTAGCCGGCTGAGGGTTGCTACCAGACTGTTGGGTGTTGTCTGTCTGCTCGTCCACCACAACCCAATCGTCAGCTGCTTTTTCATCAACATTTGTCATACCAGACATTTCGACGTCTAGATCCAGAAGATCGTTGCCGGCATCTGTGTCAAGCTGTGGTGTATGTTGATCAAATGACTGTTGCTGGGCAGTGCTCCCACTCAGCAGATTAGGTGTACCGACTGCTGATTGCGACTGGCTCGGGGGCTGCGACATGCGAGGCATCGAGATGTTTCCAGGTGTTCCTGCCAAAGATCCAGTTCCGTACTGATCGAGCAAGCTAGCAGCGGTGTTATCAAAGTCGGATGCAACATCGTTGTTGGATCCATTCGAGGCGCCGTTGGAGTTTGACTGTCCGTTGCCGTTGATGTGTGCTTTCTGAGGCGGGGGTTGTTGCACTTCGATGAAGCCTCCCTTGTCCACGCATACCACTGACTTTTTCGCATCGAACGCCACTCCCAGTGACTTCTCCAAATCTTGAACAACACCTTCTGATGGATCTGTGCCTTCGTCCTCGTTCGCTGTTGAGCGCGACAGGTCTCGTAGCCTCCTCTCGGCCTTGATGTAGGTTCTTGTCCGCTTCAACTGAGCCATTTTGCGCGCATGGTCGGCCTTCATTTTGTCGATCTCGGCCTGCTCGTTCTTGGTATATTCAGCCACCCGCTTCTCAAAGTCCTTGAGGTGCTCAGGGTTCATCTTGTAGTAATCCTTGATCTTGTAGCTGTCCTTGGCAGTGTCTGGATTCTCAGCGCCCGCAACATCCAGAATGCCAACCGTCAGAGGAGCTAGCTCGCCCATGAGGCCTAGACCAAGATCAATAGGTGCAATGTTTCCTACAGCATAAGGCGATGAGAAGATCTCCTCCATCCATTCGTGATGCTGCTTGTATCTCGACAAGCTAATTTCGCGGGGCGTCAGGAAGTCGAAGGCATCTTGTGTAGCATTCTCTTCATCCTCCAGAGTCGTATCTGGGAGCGCTGCTCCAGCAATCTGCGGGCGTGCTTGAGAGGGAGGAATATTGCGTGGGCGCTTTGCCGGCGGGGGTTGCGCTACATAGGGTCGCCCCGGCTGCATGGGATTATAGTATGGCTGCTGTTGCTGTCGCATCGCTGCTTGCTGTCCGAACTCGACCTTCGGCCAGTTGGAGGCATCATGCAGCATGAACTCCTTGCGCATGAGGGGTCCGGCGGCCTGGAGCTGGGCACGCATCTGCAAGATAGCCTGGGTCTCTCGGGGTACGGGGATCTGACCTGCGGCCAGTCTGTGTTGCTGCTCTGCTGGCTTGTAGTGTACGAGCCACAGGTTGGGGTCGATGGCGCCGGGCCCCGCGGTGAGCCTGTACCGGAACCGAGAATGCATGGCGAACGGCTCGTGGGGGTAGTGGTAGCCGGCATTATGGACAAGCACTTGCAATGTCTGCGGAGAGTCAGTCAGGCTGCGCGTAGGCGTGGGCTGCATGGGCGCATACGTAGCCGCGCACGGGCATGTCGAAGGCCGTCTCGGGGTCTGCCCAAACCATGCCGTCAGAGGCCAGGTGCGTCCCCATTCTAGGGGGCTGCCACGTGAGGATGACGGTGCCATCTTGCGGCGGTGATGCAAAGTACGTCCAGGCGACGGGCGAAGTGTCGCGCACGATCTGCGGGCCTTTGATGAGGTACTCGACTGCCTGCTCGGGTCGCAGCTGCGGGAGGACGGGGAATCTGTATGAAGACACCAGATGGACGTGGGCGAGCTGTGCTGTTAGCCATAGTCGGGCTACCTTGGAACTGCTGCTGGCGCACTCACCAGGTGGTTCGGCACCTGCGCGCTGGGGTCGCCGCCGCCGGCATTGTATGCCTGATTCATTCCGTACATGCTGGTCGATGTGACGCGACAACGGTGCCGCACGATTCGTATATCACGGAGGTGTGGTGGGCGGACGCGAATGCTCGGAACGCTGGGGTCGGGGCTTGGGCGCGTTCGACGAGCGCATCGCGACTTCCACGCCAAGCGGTGCACGGGCCAAGCACATGGTCACTTAGTCATTCAAGATGCATCCATGTCCACTCTACTGACAGCTCTCCATTGAGGTGCCATGGATTTGGAGGATTGCAGCGTTTGCTCATTAGGGGACCACATCTACATATAGTGTTCTCGTCTCGGAGCTAGCCTCACTCTCGGAAGACCTCTTCTCTTGTTGGTGTTTCTTTCCGCCGTAATGCCACAAAGTATGCTTCTTTCGATGCCTGGCAGTCGTCAGTTGAACACACGCAAACTTCTGCACAGAACCTACACTGCGTGACGACTCAGGCTTCTCGCGCGACACCTTGGCAAACAAGCGCTTGAGCTTTGTTTCGAAAGCCTTCTCTTCAGATCCCTGGTAGAATTTGCATAGGAAGTGACCGCCCGTCTTTACCGTATCGAATGCGAATGTCAGTGCAGCCATGCACAAGTCCTTCAAGGTCAGCGACATTCTGCACTCTGCGGACAGGGGTACCATTTCTTACCATGCTGCCTGCGTGATCTCTAAAGGGGTTGCCGCTGGTGTTCATCATCCTAAAGTACGGGTCACTAAGGCTCTTCTTGTAGAAGCCGGCGACTTGGTCCCAGGGTTCTGACATGTCACTAAGCACCACATCGACAACTCGTCCTTCGTGTATGTCTCTCTCCTTCAACGACATCTTCGCATCGGGTGCGCTTTCTGGGCCTTCCGTTGGCTGCTCCCGTCGCTCCTTTTCGACGCCTTCCATATGGGCTTGCCTCTCAATATCAATGTATCCTCGCTCCATCTCATCCACCTGCTCTTCGGTGAGGCCATCCGGCTCTTCTGACATGGTTTGTTTGCGCGGCCGGCCCAGGGCCGGATCTCGGACATAGGCTCGAACTTCGTCTTGGATCGCTGGAGAAAGGAAGTTGCCCTGTATCGTAGACACGCCTCGTGGAGGTTGCGCGGGGATTAGGTCGATACCTATCACTCGGCCGTCCGGCGTCGTGCGATTCACAGCGACCTGAGACCATGATCCCGGTGCAAACCCCTCCAATGAGTTAGTAAGGTCTTGCAAAATCAAGCAGAGAGCATACAAGATCGACAACAGTTTGTCCAGGCTTAAACAACTTGTGCTTCTCATTCAACTATAGGACATCAGCGTTGAAGCTGTGTGACGATACCGATTCAAGACTACCTCGAGCAGTTTGAAGGCGGCGCGACTTTTCAGGCCTTGCACACGAGCTTCGCGGGCGAAGAAGTCATTGCCCTGACGTGTTTTCCACCTCGTGGAGGACGAGGATGCATGGCGAGCGCGTGGCGCATTAGCTCGACTACGAAGGGAACACGAAGTGCATTTAGCGGCAAGGCACAACGACTTTGTAGCAGAGCGTGACTCTAGCAGTACGCTGTCAGTGAGCTGGCGGAATATCCGTCGTGAAAGCATGAAGAGGTGTGGTCGAGTAAGCAAGCATCATAGCTCCCAAACTTTTGGGACTGCCGCGGCCGCATTTGCCGTCGAGGATCGCCGTAACCGGGGTCTGATTTCTCCACAACCCAGCCCACCTCTAACCGCAGACAATCACATCGAGACGCAACAAACGCATATAATCATGTCTAGACGCAACAATTGCATCTCTCGGGCATTCTATACTTTCAGCTCTGACTCGGCCTTGCCGTCGGCCTTACCATTTGTCGTTAGGGAGTCATTTCAAATATGCTCGTCCACTCAGTACGCAGCTGTCTGACACGAGCGCTCTCCAGCGCCTGTATTACCCGGACCGAATGCAGAAGGGTCACCCGGCTGTTCCTGCGAGGCTGAAGATTCTCACCGGCAGTTGTGCTGTCGCGCATCTCCTTTCAGTTGTACTGCGGTAAGAGTGGTAGTTGGACGGTGAGCTCGCCTTCGGTACCTAGGTACGGTGGCTTTTGTGCGTTCTTGGCCATCTTCTTCCTCCATTCACATCGATAATCTTCTCGTTCCTGGTCTTCATTTAAGCCTTCTCTTGGCTTCCTTTCGTATTCTTAGTCGACGTGGCGGCAGCGCCTGCATTGTACACCGTCGCAAGGCTTACAACCCCTGTCGTTCGCCTATGTTCAGCTCTTTCGGTCAAGCTTTTACGCCGCAAAGCATATGGTTTCCTATCAACAGCCCCCGCCAAGGCCTCCAAGTCCATTATTTCCACCAGATGTGGACATGCCATGCTGCATCAAGTAGGGGCACCCTCTCATGTGGACGATAAGGGTGGTTGTTGTGGGTCAGCTTTCAGCCTTGAGGTGACTTATGGGTTGACATGGCTACGCGAGCTTCGTGCTGTGCAGATGAAAAATGTATAAGGCTGTGTGTCTGCTGAAATTGCCATTGCACAATACTCGAAGCAAGAGCCCATTGTAGTTTTTCGAACAGAGCTGCAGAAAGTCGCATTGACCATTCATCATGTTTGTTCTGTCGACCATCGCCTTGCTGGCTCTCAGCCCGACTGCATTCGGTATTGCATTCCCTGGACCTGCTCCAACCGCAGTAGAGGAAGCCAATCTGAACGGCCGCTCGCCCAGGCCTACCGGAGGGCCTCCCTCTCTCCCCGAGCTCTTCCGTCGTCAAAAGACGGATGATGGAGTCTGCGGTTACCTCAAGGGAGACAGCGGTATGCACTCATGAAGCACGTACTGTTGATCGCACACTAAGTCATACACAGAAGCTCCCGTGTCCTGCACGGTTGGAAACTGTCTTTACGATGACCGCATCAATTGGTTCGGCTGCTGTACCGGAACCAAGCGCTCAGACTGCCAGCTCTTCACCACATGCGTGGGATCAGCGTCCCTGAGCTCCTGCCTCGCCAACTCGGCTTGCGCCAACGATGACTACGCGCTTGCTTGCACTGCATCTGGAGCGGGTGTGTGCATGACGATGTGGGGCTCCGTGACAGAAGGCACCGTGAACCACTACGTATGCGGTTCCACAAGCACAAGGGTGCAGGTCCTCGCAACACCCACAGGAGCTTCGGGCAGTGCGTCTGGCTCCACTCGTTCGACTAGTCCTACCGCCTTTAGCTCTGGTGGTGGTCTGCCTCGCCCTTCCTCATCCTCTTCCAGGCGGGTCAGCAGCAGCTCTGACGATGATGATGAGTCGAGCAGTACTACACCGACTTCCAGGACTGCTGCAAGCTCATCTACAACCGACAGTCCTAGGATCAACAGCGCAGCAACAGCAGCAAGCCGGAGCGCGGCAGCCACCAGCGCACAATCTTCGGCTGGTGCTATGAGGACAGCACAGGCTGTGCTTGGAGCAGCTGGTGGTTTGGCAGGTGTGGTAGCCATGCTCATGTAATTAGATACCTTGAGTGGAAGAGTGCTTCGAATAAGTGCAACGAACGTATAATGATCTTAATACCACATCTCATAGACTGTGTAATGAAGGTTGTTGTTAGTGCTTGAGTTCTTGGCCAGTGTTGTGGCACACTTGCAAAAGCTGGTAGGTGACAGCAGTTCACATAGCATCGGCTACTCCCGTCCGCTGAGCCTCACGTCTTTACCGGTACTCGTCGCGTCCGGTGAGAGCAGCTGAAACGCAGCCAATTGTGATGCATTGCTGGTACTCGTGTCCTGTTTTTGAGTATGCAAACAGTACAGCTTCACCGGAGAGATTCGCACCATCATTCCGGTCATGTCGCTGGATAGGCAATTGTAGGGTCTACCTGAAGTCAAGAAATAGAACGGATGTTAGGTAAGGGTACCACCAGCGGCGTGTTTGCCTCCAGTTGGCGGGAAACTGGGTTAAGCATATGTAGGCGGGACGTGCGCAGAAGGTTACCAGAAGTGTGCTGTTGTGTGGATCGTGCTCATCATGGTAATTGGCTAGAAGGCCCTAGATACCTGCCTCTATGAAACAGACACAGTACGTCTAGCCTGCTGTGCACATGGAAATACTCTTCGGCTGAACATTCACGCCTGCCTTTGCGTTGAGGAGCAGTGTGATGTTTTCTAGAAACTCACAACAAGCCAAAGGCAGATTCTGGTGATACAGCAGCATGGAGAGGGCACGATGACAAGGCAGCAGGCCGCCGACTGTCCTCTCACATGATGAGCCACAAGTCAGCCGCAGACAGGCGACCACCTGGCTAACCGAAGTGGGCATCTCACTCACCGTGGGAGGGGCTGTGCGGGAGAGGTTGTTTTACAGGCGAGCAGATCCGGTGAGCTCGTGCTGCCACGCAGAGGACTGCATGTGATGTGTGTTCAGCGGACAGTTCGCATGAAGGCTGGTAGGGCTCCTGCAGGCGCCCCTCACCACGGCCTGGGCAGCAGCGCGGTGAGGGCTCGCGCTCCCTTCTCGAAGAGGCAGAACCGCGCCACGTCGAAGACGTCGAAGACGGCCTCTGCCGGTCGCTGAGCGCAGCAGAGAATAAGGGGACAGAGAGGAGCTTGGTGTTGCCCGCGCGTTGCCTGTTGGCTGCAGCTGGCCGCGACTTCCAGGTTCAGCTTGTTGATTGATGACGTAGTCCCTGGGCGCGGGCATGGGGCTTCCAAGTTGCGCCTGATGCCGGCCTGCTGTGGGTTCTGGTGCCGCCCAGCCCTCCCTCTCGTGGCCCTATTTCTCACTGACCCCCGCACCGCCCTCCTCGCCGCTCACTGTGCATCCTCACACCCGTGGGCGTGCTGATCAACCCGCTCGCCCAGACTGCGAACTGCGATCGGCATCCTCGCGCGTTGCCGCTGCACTCCGCCCGCTGCCAGCTGCCCCGCGGGCTTGCCAGACGACACACGACGGGCCGCCATGTCCGTCATCTACAAGCGCAGCGAGCGCGAGCGCGACTGGGAGACGCAGTCCCAGGGCGCCCCGCGCAGCTACACGACGGTCCGGCGCTACAAGGTGCCCGACCACAGCCTGGAGGAGGACACGTACGAGCAGGAGATGCGCCTCGTGCACCGGCCCCGCGACGACTACGAGGAGCGCCGCGAGGTCCGCAGCGAGTACGTCGTCGAGCGCAGCGACCCGCCGCCCGCCCGCAGCGAGGTGCGCGAGGTGCGTGACTACCGCTACGTCGACCGCTCGCCGTCGCCCGCCCGCCGCGAGGTCCGCGAGTACCGCATCGAGCGCGAGATAGACCGCTCGCCCTCGCCCGTCCGCTCCAACGCCCGCGAGCTCCGCATCTCGCGCGAGTACGAGCGCGACCTGCACGAGCCCCCGCGCGACTACCAGCCCTACGACCTGGAGCGCTACTCGCGCTCCACCGAGTTCTTCCGCCCTGAACCGCCCCCGCTGCAGCCGCCGCAGCCCATCATCATCCGCAACGAAGCCCCGCCCGCCCAGTCGCCCATCATCATCCGCGAGGAGGTCGCCCAGCCCGTCATCATCCGCGAGCGCATCCAGGAGCCCGCCTACGAGCTGGTCGAGCGCTCAGAGGCCTACGACGACCGCCAGCTGGCCCGCGCCCGCGTCGACGAGGACTACTACTACGAGCGCCGGGTGAAGGAGGTCGACCGCGGCGGCCGCAGAGACGAGCGTTACGTCGACGAGCGCGAGTACGGCCGAGACCGCCATGGTGGCCGCGAGTACTACAGCGACGACGACGTCGTCTACGTCCACAAGGAGAAGGACACCTGGGACCGTGACGGCAGTCCCCATGGCAGACGCAGCGCCGCAGCAGGCGCCCTTGCCGGGGTCGCTGCCGGCCAGATCATCAGGCACCACCGCAAGAGGAAGGGCGAAGAGGCTGGTGGCAACATTGGCAACGCCCTGGGCTACGGCACCCTCGGTGCTGTCAGCGCCGTGGCCCTCGATCGCTACAACAACCGCGACAGGTCCCGCTCCCTCTCCTCCGACCGTGGGAGGCACAGGAGGCACAGGAGCAAGAGCCGCAACCGCAGCAAGTCCCGCGTGCGAGAAGTGGGCACGCTGGCCGCTCTTGCAGGTGTTGGTCTGGCCGCGTACGCTGTAGGCAAGCGGAACAAGGAAAAGACCGCCCCCGTCACCACCGTCGTCACAGAACACCGGAGTAGGTCCCGAAGGCGGAGGGGCGGTTCGAGGAATGGACGGAGTCGCTCTCGGTCTGTGACTGTGGTCGAGGAGGACGGCCGTGGCAGGTCTCGAAGCGCGACTAAGCACATGGACCCCAAGCACCGCAACAACCGAGCAGCATCCGTGGGCCTTGCCAGCGCTGCTGTGGCCGGTCTGGCCGTGCACAACCGCAGCAAGTCTCGAAAGCGCAAGGGAAAGCGCTCGCCTAGCCGAATCCGCCAGGGTGTGCCCATTGCTGCCGCTGGTGTTGCCGGCGCAGCAGTCACTGGACTGTACGAGAGACACAAGGCTAAGAAGGAAGCCAGGGCGCTCTCGCGATCCCAATCGAGATCGCGCTCGAGATCAAGGTCGGTGCTCTCCCGCCTCACTGGGCGCAGCTCCAGTAGACCTAGAAGCGCAAAGAGTGACCCTGTGCTAGTAGAGTACGGTGGTGATCCCATCTATACCGATCGTGAACGAAGCCGATCGCGCGGCGCCCGCGGCAGACGGCGACGTGGCTCCTCTTCCTCCTCAGACGGCCGACGTGGTAGCCGAAGCCGAAGCAAGAGTCGCGCACGAGCAGTAGCAGAGACGGCGGCGGTTGCTGGCGTGGCTGGACTGGCCGCCCACGAGGCAGCGAAGCGTCGTGACCGCAAGAAGGCCGAGAAGGAGCGAGATCGACGACGTAAGTACATCTGCTCTCTAATCGTATCTAGTATGCTTACAATTCGCCAGACGAAGATGAATCTGCCTATAGTCAAGACAGCTACAGCCCTGGCCAGTATAGTCCCGGTCAATCGACTGCACACCCAAACGACTCCCGCTACTTCCCAGAGACCAACTACTTCCCTCCTCCGCCAACAGCCCCTAATGCTCCGTACCCCCCCTACAATCCGGCCGACTACCCACCCCATAACGACTATGGACCACCGCCACCACCCGCGGGCGGCTTTGTTCACGAAGACATGAACCCAGGAAACCCCTATGCACGTCAAGATCAGAACCAATACTACCAAGCTCGTCGTGGAGACGACAATGTGAGTGCTCCAGTCCCTAAGAATTATGGCACCGGGCACATACCTCCTGTTTCTACGCGCGGTGGGTTTCAACCTACTCGCGCAGCTGATAACCGTACTGACCATATCTCAGGTCTAAATCAATCTCGCGATGCATCACCACCCCTTGCACCTAGCCCAGTCAGTACACGCGAGAAGGAAGTGAAGTTTGATCTCAATCCGCAAGAACAAGAAATATCACCCAACCCCTCACTCGAGAGAACCAGCAAAAATCGAGACCGACATAGCGAGCGTAGAGAAGATAATGATTCAGATGAAGATAGACGTGGTTCCGATTCAGACCGGGAGCATCACAGACGACGTCATGCCGACGAACGATCTAATGGCTCGCAAGGCTCGGGACGCGACCGCAAGCGCCATCGACGTGCGGAATCTCCCGGGTCTGATACAGACTCCACCATTGAGCTTCCTCCACGGTTTGACGAAAAGGGACGCAGGAAGGGTGATGATCCAGCAGCAGACAAGCTGGAGAGTGTTTTGCAATCTTTATTCCGGTAGCGCGCTTTGGCACATTGTTTTCCTATTATCTCTACGGTTTACGCTTCTTAATGACCCCAGATACGAAAGCACTAACGAGCTTACGATACCCATGAGATGCGCTGCATACGATAGAACACACATAATCCAGCATTTCAGCATCATGCTTGAATATTCGTTTGATGTGACTCTTGCTTTCAAACTTGCACTGCTGTTCGTACAATATCGGAAGAATGCACTTGGCTGGCGGCATCACGGAATGCCAACGACCGATCGAGGTCAGCAGCCACTCCGTATCTGGCATTTGGGGAAGGCACCACGAAGTACATTATTCGCCCAACGGTAAGGCTTTGTAGCTGTCCCCAACTGCATACAACTCCATCTCATAAGATTATGTTCATGTCACTCCTATAAATTCACCACGGCCATGGCCCTTGTCCACATCTTCAACAAGCTTTCCCTCCTCCCGCGCATCTTCCAACCAACGACGGATGCCCTCTTCTCCACGCTACCTTTCAACTATCGCTGGCGTTTGCTCTTCCTCCAACCGATTAACCTCCTCGCCCTTGTTTTCACAGCACCCTCTTTCCTCTTCCAACCCTCTTACCATGTAATCCAGATCCCGACCCGCAGCGGCCCCAAACGCTGCCTCGTCTTCCAACCACCTCGTGCAGCTGATGAGCCTACGCTGCGACCGCTGCACATTGACTTCCACGGCGGCGGCTTCATCGGCGGGTTTCCAGAGCAAGGTGTAAGATGGTGCACGTTGCTGGCGAAGCGCACGGGAGCCGTGGTGGTGAGTGGGTGTTATCGGCTTGCGCCACGGCACGTGTATCCAGCAGCACAGGAAGATGCCGACGACATTGTGTCGTACCTTGTGTCTCACGCTGCGGACTTTGGCGCGAATGCAGACCTGTTGACGCTTGGAGGGAGCTCAGTAGGCGGCACGCTTACGCTGGGGACGAGCCAGCTCTTGCCACAGGGTACAGTGAAGGCGTGGCTGGGATTCTGTCCGCTCGTTGATCTCAGATTAAGACCTAGGGACAAGATTCGGCCAGAAGGGTTTCCAGAGCACGACCCGTTGGCGTTTTTAGAACCCCTGTATGATGTGTATGCTGGAACGGAAAGAGAGAGGAATAGCGTGGATCCGAGGTGTCATCCGATCCTTGCGAAGAGGGAGACTTTGCCAGCAAGTATGCTATTTATTTGCTCGGGCATCGATATCTTGTTGCACGAGCAAACGAAGATGCTTGAAAGGCTGAAGCAGGAAACAAAGGATGATGAGAGGAGGGTGGACGTCATGGTCGTGAAGAAGGGGTTCCATGGGTTTATTGAGTGTAAGCATTGAGTTTGTCTAGATGCCTCGTGAAATGCTAATCATGTAGTGCCGTCGTGGGTCATGGAGAAAGAGAGGGTAGAGGTCTTCGAAAAAGCTATCCATTTCGTAAGAACAGTGCACAAGAAGCACGAGTTCGATTTCGATGACCAGAAGCAGCGAGTGCAATAGGGCGTATGGGCTATTATCCATTCAATATTGAGTATCACTTTCAACAACACAGTCATGTACAGAATGCTACTCAAATCACTCTTGTTCGTCACCGCATAATCGCTCTGGCGTCCCAGACCATTACTCGCTCGTCCCACCCTGTACTGGCGCACCACCCCTCAGCGCCAAACAAACACCAGTCTACACCGGTGACGAACTCTGTGTGGCGACCCATTCTACCCATTTCTCGTCCACCTCCAAGCACCATGGGATCTTCCAGCATGTTCTCCTGCTTCATGGTACCTGCACCCATGGCACTCCCGTCAGTCCACACACGGCACGTCATATCGTAACTCGCACTCAACAATATATCTGACAAATGCGGACTCCAGGTCAACCTCCTAACAGCATAGTCGTGCCCAGGTAGTACCGCAATGGGGCCGGCGGCCGCCATCCTTATATCAAACGTCCGTATCAGGCGGTCTACGCCGGCAGTCGCTACTATGCTGTCTCTGTACTTGTTCCAGTCGTGTGTGAGTGCCTCGCTCGGGGGCACACCGACGGGCGCTGCAGCACCCATGCGTGGCTTCGGTGGTGTATGAATCGGCACGCTCATGGTGAGGTGGTTGCTTGCGCTCGCCGGCGTCCTGAGGTCGAACACCCTCAAATGGCTGTCGCTGCTGACACTGCTCACAATGCTGGGCGCATGTGGACTGAATTGCGCCGAGTACGTGCAGCTGTGTGTCGGCAGGGTGGTGATGCTGGCATTGTGGTTCGGGTTCCAGATCTTGATCGTGCCGTCCCAGGACGAGGAGAGGAACGTGTCTTTGGACACGAGGTTCCAGTGCACGCTGAAGACCTCACGCGCGTGCTCGGACCACGACTGGATGGGGAACTGGGCGACGTTGATGTCGAAGAGCTTCACGGAGCCGTCGCCGCCGGCGGTGAGGATCTGCGATTCGTGCGCCTCGGACCATGCCGAGTCGAAGAGCGAGTCTTGAGTGTCGAACCTGTGCGGCCGTCAGTACGGGCAGCTACGTTCGAACATGTGAAAGTGTGAAGGTGAGCATACCACTTCTCTGCCACAATGCCATTCGCCGTGAGGCCGAGAATGTATAGTCTGCCATTCCCCACAAGCCCAAAGTTTGCGGAGCTGGCCACGGCTATGCGCGAATCGAAGAACGGCGAGTACTTGACGCTGTAGCCATTGTAGCCCTGCGTCCGGAACTCGAGCATTGTGGATGTCGAGGTGTATGTGGATTGTACCGTGGGCCCACAGGCAGATAGCTTGACCTTATGTTGCGTGTAGCAAAGGAACTGCCTGGCGCATCGTCGCTCGCGGAAAGTTGACGTTGGTGCACGGCGGCATGGTTGCGGGTGACGGGTGTATGGCCGAGGCTGGCATCTAGCGGGGCAGCTCCATGCGCCGCTGACCATCGAAGTGGGCACGTGACAGCGCGCTTGAGTGGCGCGTCGTCAAGCAAAGTCGAGCTGCTTCTGCCTGGCCAAGTCAATCATGCGCAGTGCGGATTGGACCACGATACAACATGGACGCCTTCGTGTCGAGAAAGAGGAAGCGGGTTGAAGTGCCAGAAGAGCCTGCAGCATTCCATCGCGGTGCAGCGCCAGAGCTCGAGGAAGAGTCTACAGACTTCAAACTAGCTTTGCTGGCTTCGCTACATCCAGATGCTGATGAAACAACGTTGCTCGAAGCACTGCTGGCCTCGGATGGGTCTGTCGATCAAGCAGCTACATGCCTCACACAGAGCACCCCAGCCTCCCCACGGAAGCGAGGCTCAAACGCCGCTACAGGATACCAATCATCGCTATCACTGTATCGTCTGAACTCTGACGGGACGGGGCCGGTAAAGAAGCCATTAGTGAAGAAGGGCAAGACGCTCTACCTGTTCAGTCCAGAGGACATCGAGCAGCACACACCATGCACCGTCCTTCACAACTTTCTGCCCCCTCAGCAAGCCAATGCACTGTTGCAGCAACTACTTGATGAGGCTCCAACATACCAAAGTCTCGAGTTCAAGCTGTTCGATCGCGTCGTCACCAGCCCTCATACGTTCTGCTTCTATGTCAACTCTCTTGACGAGGTAGAGGAGCAGAAGACCGAGTACACCTATGACGGCCGCAAAGTTGAGGTAGGAATGGGGAAGTTCCATATTGCTGCCATATACTGACTCGTGGCAGGATGTTCGGCAATGCCTGCCGGAGATGCTCAATGCAGTCCCTCAAGTCGAGGAAGCTGTCAACCGCGAAATAAAACGAAGAATGCGAGACTTCTACCCAGACGGCAAGAAACTAAAGTACCAGTCGCCTCACCCTTGGAAAGCCAACACTGCATTTGTAAATTGCTACGATGGCCCACAGGAACATGTTGGCTACCACGCCGATCAACTGACCTATCTTGGTCCACGCGCAGTCATTGGCAGCCTGAGCCTTGGAGTAGCCCGCGAGTTCCGTGTCCGCAAGATCCACGCTGAGGACGACAAATACCGTAAGGACGACGGCTCGCTAGCAGACGCCCAAGGCCAGATTTCCATTCATCTACCGCACAACTCGCTTTTGATCATGCATGCTGAAATGCAAGAGGAGTGGAAACACTCCATCGCCCCTGCACAAGCTATTGATCCGCATCCACTGGCGAAGAACAAGCGGCTCAACATCACCTATCGCTGTTACAAGGATAGCTTGCATCCGCGGTATACCCCCAAGTGCAAGTGCGGTGTACCTACTGTATTGAGGTGCGCTACGAGAAAGAAAGAGTCGAGGGGACGGTACATGTGGATGTGTCACACAAATTACATTCCAGGGCAAGATGGATGCTCTTTCTTTCAGTGGGCAGAATTCGACGATGATGGAGAGCCACATTGGGCGGCAAGGGCGAAAGCTGACCAGGAGAGGCTGAGCAAAGAGAAACAGGCGTCGCTGGAGGACAAGACTGATCCAGAGCTCACATGAGACCAGCCTCGATACATCACTTGTGATGCACGTGGCTACTAAGATGCTGGAGGTACTGCACCTCACCACGTGCCCAACTACCACCAGCTCACAGTTGCCAGCTCGTGACCTTCATCCGTTTACTACAACGCACTGCGCCCCGGCGATACGCTCGGCAAACCCGTACGCGCTCTCTGCGCTTCCTGTGGCATTTTAATGCCGGCCCAGGACCAGCTCGCACTGCCTACCCCAGCTTGTGGATCCGGGTAAATCGAAGTTAATAATATGGGGTGCATACATGACACCCCTGAACCTTGCCAGCCACGCTGGGCGATGTAGACAAGCTTTGCTGCAATATATAGATATTAGTTTGAACTGAGTTCTGCGCTGGGGCGAAAGACTGTGTTTCACGACGAAGGTAGTCCTTCGGGTGGAAGGAGTACTGCTTTGGGAAGATGACACAGTGAATGTCAAAATTCACAGAATGATGATGTCTAGTATTGAATTGAGCAAATCTTTACACTATTGAGCGCCTGTTGGTTTCTTACACTGTGGTTACCTATCGTCGCCCTCCAAATGGCTCTCGCATCGTCTCAACTGTGCACAAGCAATCTTGACTTCCTTTACTACCTTGCGCGCTACTTGTTGCGGTGACTTCCTAAATCCCCTGTAGCTCTGCAATCTCTGCAGGCCTGTGACCTGCAATTCCCGATCTTCGCTACTGTTGTACGACCGGAGATTGATCAAATAGCCTCCCGTAGTACTACCACGTCGTATTACCCGGTGGAAAAAAATTCCCCTACCGACAGCGTGGAGCACAGTGCCTGCCAGGTACCAAGCAAAGAACGCTTCATCCTGAAGTAGAAGGTTCCATGCATTATCGCCTTTATTATTGCGATGTGATGAGACCGCATATTACATGCGCGAAGCGACGCTAGACCTTTCGAGCACAGTTGCGAGTGCGTGATACGATGCCGGCGAAGTCGGCTATACCGCAATCCTCGTCGGGTGCATATTCCTCGGGCGCATAGTATAGTTGGAAATCAGTGCAAGCGGTAGTCAATCGAAATGTCGGTGTGGTGTGAAGCTAGGTTTCTGAGTACCATCGCTAGTCGTTTATTCAAGCGTCAAACTTTAGTCCAGCGGTACGAAGCCACATCTGTCGTTTGCCCTCGGCTTCACGAACAAGCTCAGCCGAGAGGCGGATACTGGGTGCGAGGTGTGCGTAGCGTTCCATCTCCAACACAACATTGTTGATGATATCGTCCATGGTCGCTGGCGGCGGGAGCAGCTGTGACAATGACTGAGTCATGGTTGCGCCCATGATGAGCAAGGTCTGCGAGACAATGCTAAAGGAGTATTAGTAACCGTAGAAATCCTGTCAATTCAGAGACTTACGAGAGTGCGCCTTGGAAGAGGTAGGGCAGATGGCCTGCATGGTGCGCAGTGATGTACTCCAGTTGGCGTACACATGCCTCTAAGCACTTGTGACAATTATCTTGGACGCTCGAATCCAAGGCTAGGCTCTCATCCTGTAGAACGAGCAGCACGTAGGGTCGGAAAATGATCGTCCGACATGCGAAGTACCGTAACCTAAGTACGGTTTGTACAGGATTCTGCAAGGGTACTCGATCGAGGGGGAATTGCATCGCCGGCGGCAAACCCGCGTACCACTGATTCAGCTGGAAGTCGAGTTCCACCACTAGCGGATCCAACTGGGCGATTGATGTGGCAGCAGGACCTTTGGAGTATGGTGTTGTCCGAATGTAGAGCATCGAGCTCACTCGATTCAGCAGTCTCCGAAGGGCAATCTCTGCAAGAAAGTACCATAGCTCATCTCGACCAACTGCCTCGGTGCCCATATCTTCAAAGCCTGTGGGCAGAGAGAAGCCTTCTTCGAACTGCGATATGCCAGAGTGTGGGAGATCGAGCTCAGCAAGAAGGTCACTGGATGACTGTCAGTATGCATACAGTACTACAAAGGACTAAAGCTCACCTTTCAATCATGACTGCATTCCAGTACACTCTCCTGCCTAGCTCCTCTTCGGCTGGCGAGACTCTACCTGGAGCACTGAGAAGTAACTGCAGCTTCATACTAGCGCCTGATAAAACATTCCATGCTTCCACAGGGCGTACCAGGTATACCAAGTAGGCAGCGGCTAGGATCTGGCACTGCGCGGCAACCATGTTGTTCCTCGTCATGACGCTGGGAAGAAGATCCCATGCTGCGGCGAAATATGGCAGGCCAGGAGGCTCCTTCTCAGGGCTGTGCAGCGTTATGCTTCCAGTGCTACCAGCATGGCCAAGAGCCAGCACAAGGAGTACTATGCAACTCTCTGGGCCTCCTCGGAACCCATGTGCAAGCGCAGTCTGGTAGTAGCTGCTCCAGGTGTATGGATTTACACAAGCGTAGAAGACATTCACTCGCTCGAAGTACGCCTGTACGTACGGGCCAGTGTTTGACAGATCTAATCCTCGTGACGTCCCAAGGCTGACCGGCTCGCGACTCATCTCCAGCTGAAGTAAAATCTTCGGATCATATGGACGGGAAACCAGCTCTCGGATCATAGGAGAAGACAGTAGATTCAAAGCTGCCGTGTTGTGCGTCTTCGGCATTGTTGAGATGTTGGAAGGATGATTAGTCCATGTCCCAATTCCGTTGATTGGCTGGACCATACCCAGATTGGGCATGTGGGCGTTGCTGCGGCCGAGGAAATCCTCACTCGTGGAATTGCTTGTGGTCGGCGAGTGTGTTGCCAATGAGAACGTGCTGGTAAGACTTGTTTGCAGAAGGCCTTCAATGCGGTTGAGATGCTCCAGGATTAGTTTGTCGCCAGCGTCCAACTTGATACCCGGTTCTCGGTAAATGCATTCTGCGTTAAGTTCTGTACAAAGCCTGCATTTTGGCCTTGTGCCATCGCAGCGTGACTTCCTTGACCGACAAATCTCGCACTACAACGGTCAGTGTTGAAACGACTATAAAGTAGCGTGCTGCAATACCGCAATAGTTGCCCGTCGTCGAGGATAGTCGATGGTGTCTGTACTGGGACGTTTCTTGTTCGGCGGTCTCTGTTCGCTGTTTGTGCCGTTGGAAATGGTACTTGTGGGCGCGGTGCTTCCTCCCTGGTTCGTTGCGGGCGGCGTGCCGTTTGTGGACATCTCACGATCGGTACCAGATGACTGAGACATGTTGCGGGGGCGCTTCCGGTATGAGTTGCTCAGACCACCACCGCCAAAGAAAAGTCCATGCGGAGACTCGAGGAGATGAGGAGATCGCAAAGCAGATTTGAGCATATAGCTGCTTGCGTCCGGCAGAGTGGAAAGATTAAGGCAGAAGGAGTCTCGCGGAAAGAGACCATTGGTGGTTGCTGCTGACACGGGACTAATGTCTGGAGAAGGCGTGAGTCCGGCCATGATTGGTGGACCCACAATAGAACGGCCGGAGCAAGGTGCAATTGTGTCTTCTGGCGTACTCAAGCGCGCAGCCACGATAGCAACACAGAACGTCCAAGATGCAAAGTCGGGAAGCGGATTGAAGGTTGTTTCTTGGGCCTGAGAGTCTGAAATGTGAACAAAAACCAAATTCTAGCAGCAAGCAGTAGTAAGCGTAGGCGGCCGACCTCCCGCAGATATATTGCTATGAGATTTCGCCTCCCTTAGCCTCAGGGCGACTGAACTGTCATCGCGAAATGAGGGTTGCTTCAATAATGCGGGGACGGGCTGGGGCGAAGACGACTCCACAACTCGGCTCAGACAATCAAAACTGGCGCCAGATAATCGTGCAGGGGTGTCAGTGGATTCAACGGCGTGACTCCAACAAGCCCTTGCCAAGTTGACAGTCGATTACCTCCAATCCCTTCACGAACATCATAGCCAGGATCATCAGGAAACGGTGACGGCCATGCGCTGGTCGATGGGGCCTTTGTTGCTTACCGAACAGTTTGCAGGAAGCACAGGGCATGAGAAGTGCCCAACCTTGCTTACCCATGCGGCATGTTCAAACGGGGTGGCGAAGCGAGTTCTCTTGCACCGAAATCCATATTGGCTGCAAGCCGCTTACATAGGCTAAAGAGTGAGATGCTACCACCTTAGCATGGAGAACCATGTGAGTAGCATGTAAAGCCAGGTACAACCAATCTGACTTCAAAGCAGTCAGCGTTGGACTCGCATGATGATCTGCTGATTAGGAAAAGGTGTAATGTATTCAGGGTACTCGCAGCCGCCCTATATCTCTCTCTGCGAATCACCGTAGCCGGTCATCAGAAGACATGTTGTCCCTACTATAGGCTAGGGTGGCTGCTATGCCGCACGTAATATCGAATAGACGTTCTTCTACCAGAGAGAAGCGTCTTGCCGAGCCAAAGAAGCCGTGGAAGGTGCAGATAGCAAAGTACATCCAAGAAGCGCCAGAAGAGTCGGTTTGTGCAACAGGCTTGGTCTGCATGCTCATGTACTATTCTTTGCGAGCGCCTTCAGGTCGTGACCCGTTGCAGAGGTACCTTGAGTCGTCGTTGGATCAGTTACCGCTTTTGAAACGGACCAGAGCGTTGCGCTTCTAGTCTGACAGGCATGTCTCACATCCACGTGGTCCGCAGATCGAGCAAACTGTGGGGTAGTCATGCTGCAGGCCAGCTTCAGGGCTAGGGGTACGAGGCTTCTTAATCAATCCTAGGTTGTTTCTAGAAGGAACAATATCGAGTCTTCAGATCTGCGGCTATGAATGCGCCATGCGCCACGGCAGTTGATATTGCTCTACAGCAGCGACTATCGTACAAGGCGTATCAGTGGCAACTGACCATTTACAAACAAGTCGGAGCTTCTCTATCCACATGTAAGTCACGTATTCGGAAGATCATAATAGAGAAAGACAACGTGACACGACTATGGGTATTGGTAAATCAATATGCCTACTGCCTACTGCCTACTGCCGGCTCTACTTGCCCTGTTTCTGAGCGTTCATCGACCAGTTTTGGAACTGAGTGAACAATGTTGGTTGAAGAGGTGACTTCTTGTCCGCAAACCACTGCTTCTGTGTTTCGGCATACACGTCGACGACTCCAGCGTAGTTTGCCTTGTCAAGACCCACGAGTACCTTAACAACATGCAAGCTAGCACTGCTGCACACATCTGCGTGAGCTTTGGCGCCGCCACCGTTCTTTGCTTCCTCATGGATACCCTTCAGGATAGCCCATACCGTGTCAACAGCCTCCGGCTTCGGCAGAGGAGCTTTGTGCTTTGAGCGAGTGTCGAAATATGTCTTGAGCATCTTGCTGCTCTTGTCAGCCAGTTGTTTGTTTGCGCTAGCTCGTGTGCGGCGTAGCACAGGCAGGAGAATCTCCAATGTGAGTGCGTTCGAATACTGCTTGTCCAAATAAATCGCCAGCAAGTCGAGTACCCTTGATTTGAACTGGACAACATTCTGCTTCGCATCCTCTCGGTCCTTCTTCTTGCTCGTAACCTGGCTTCGCTGCTTGAAAATCTTGCTGAGTTGAGGATCCAAGGCCATCATTTGCTCATCATCCATATCAGAGTCCTCAGAGGTGTCATCCCCATCACCATCCATATTGGCCTTCGCGGTTCCGAGGGTCATCTGGAGGAGGTTGTTGAACTGTGTCAACTCTGCATCATCCTCGTCGTCCTCTTCGTCATCATCACTCTCACTGCTGTCATCATCCGATGAAACAGAGCCCGACGACTCATCATCTGAATCTTCAGCGTCGCCCTTGACCAACTCAACGTCCGAATCTACCATTTCGACATCCGAGTCCATCTCTGAGTCGCTATCAGAGTCATCATCAGACTTGGCCTCCTCAGCGTCATCGTCACCTTGATTGAACAACTCTTTTTGCCCTTCAAGGTTTTCCTCGGTATCCAGGATCTCAGCAAGCGACTGCAATCCTTCTGAGCCGATCTCAGAAGCGAATATAGAAAAGGCCTCTTCTCCAATCTTGCGGAACAAAGTGCGGGGGTTACCAAGGAATGATAGGACAATCTCGACAAAAGCGTCAGAGCCCTCGCCTGAGTCCTTGTTCTTCGTCATCGCCTTGCGAGAAGCGTCAAGATCGTCGAGCATCATGATGGCATCGCCATCTCCATTGTAGACTTGCAAGAGCGTTAATGAGTAGAGGAGTACGAATCCCTCAGCAGCCATCTTATTACCAGCAATTGATCCCTGTAGCCTTGTGTTAGGTGTGTAAAGTCGATATATTGGACTTAGCTTACCTTTTTGCTGATGATGTCCAGTGTCTCAAAAGCCTTCTCCACTGTATCCATAACCTTGGGCTCGGCCTTGAATACTAGATCAAGAACTTTGGTAGATGCTTTCTTAGACCGGACAATGGTCATGATCATTGAAGCGAAAGAAGATTTGTTGCCAACCTCAATGCCCAGCAACTTCGTCAGACACGAGGACACGCGTTCCTGGAACATTGTCCTGCTCACTTCGCTAATCGGGGGAAGAGGTACCTTGCTGGTTTTCGCGTCCTTGGAAGGAGTGAAGTATGCAAACTCCACGAGGAGTTCGAGAACGCTTCGAAGCCAGTTGTCGCCGTCGAAAACATCATCCGAAAGTTCCTCGTAGCGTCGGAAATGCTTCACTGTACTGATTAGAAGATCGGCGATGATCTGCCGACGGCTGTCTGCAACGACTTGCTCTTCGGTCTCTGGTCGAAGGATCATGGACTTCAGATGACGAACAATCTTCTTCAATGCACCGTCATCAGCTGAAAGGAGGACTTGCTCAAGCGTCTTAGTTTTGGTGGCTCTGTCAAAGTCTACGCTACCATGTTTTGTGGTGAGCGCTACAACGACCTGAGGGGCAGAGCTGATGTCCTGCTCAGCCCTTGACTGTACCGATCTGAGAGCTGCAAGAGCAGCAGTGTGAAGAAACCTGTCGTCTTTCTTGCTCTGATTTATGATTGTCCTCATGAGATTCGGGCTAAACAGTGCAGGAACTGCCCAAGTAGGCACTTGTGTGATCATGCTGCTGAAGAGTTTGAAGCCCCATGACTTACGCTCGTGAGATGAAGTAGTGGAAAACAGGTTGTCTAACTATGTCAGTCTCACTCTGATGCGTCGTGTGCAATGAACATACTGTCTACGATGTCGATCCACAGCTGAGGGAATTCTGCTTTGGCAGGCTCTTTGGCGCTGCCCTTAGCCTCTTCATCTCGTCGCAGTATTTCGCCAAAGACCAAGTTCCACGCGAAAGTGGGATTAGGATTGGCAGCTGCTGATTTGATGGTCTCATCCTTCGCATTCTCAGAGTCGACGTGGAAGTCCTCCTTCATGAGCTTCGCTAAGCGCGATCGCTCCTTCCTTGATAGAGGGTCTTTCTGGTGCCAAACACCTTCTGGTAGAACCTCCCCGTAGCTCGCTCGAACGGTAAGCCATACTGCGACTCCTTGCGGCGTACTGACAAGCTTGAATGGAGTCAGGCGCTTGATTGCCTCCTCAGCGCACTGCTCGAATTGTGGCTGGGCTTTCAGACTCTTCACGGCTTCTACAAGGACCATGCCGCATTCTTCGCGCAGCCAAGGTATGTCGCGTGCCATTCCATAGATATGGTCCAATAGCTTGTTCCAGCATTCCATGGAAATCTCCGGTTCAATGACTATTGAAGATTGCATAATGGCCTTGTACCCGAACAGCTTGCCGATTAGATGGTCTCGGCGGGCCTGCGATTGTTAGTCTGGTCTCAGGACAAGGGATGCACTTCATACTCGTCCCGGTACGTTTCCCTCAATCTCGGTCTTCTCATCGACCATCTTGATGATCGACGCGACATCGTGATCCAGACCTTCAATTTTGACGCCACCAAATATTTGTCGCAGCAATTCCGTAAGTGTAAGTGAGAATCCAACTCTCGCAGCTTTTCTTTGGCTGCAAAGACCTTTGATCAGACGCGTCAATGCAGTTTCCACCTCTTTTGCAGCTGGCTCACTCTCGGGTGAGAACTTTACAATGAGCTGTTTGGCAGCCTCAAATCGAACTTCGTCCGATTCTGCAGCTAGGTCCTCGTACAGCTTCGAGAGCTTCAGGTGCTCTTCGTTGAGTTGTCTGCGGCGTTTGACAGGAGCCTCTTCGACATTCTCGGTCTGCACAGGCTCGCGCTCTCTTTTACGGCTCTTGCTGCCCATGTTTCGTCCTTTTCTGGTTGATTTGGTGTACTTGACTCCGATTGCCCTTACACAGAAAGTTCATGAAACGAAAAATTCTGCCAGTCCTGCACAGAGAGCGGTGACCAGACTGGGTATGGCGGGATCACGGCGGAATTCATGTCCGTAGCTTGGCACCCCGCAACTGCCCTGACAACCACGTTCGCTCAAGCGTACCACAGCAACGGTTCAGGTGGATGCTACCGGTCAAGCCTCAGCTATGGATAGCTCTCACCCTCAAAGAAGTCCCTGAGACGTTCCAAAAGCATTCATGTCAGGCACCCAAGCCAATATTGGTGCTTTAAGATGGACAATGTCTACCTATGACACATTGCTTCATGTGCAGTCGTCTTTAATGACACCTAGAACGGATCACTCTTCAATTCTGATGCAGAAAGGAATTGTGATTGTGGGGACTCTGGGCTCTGGAGTGTTGGAAAGAGAGTCCTGAGACTTTGTAGACTTTGTTTGTGATGGACATCTCTCCACTACCGAAGATTAAAAGCGCCTACCGCTGATTGTTTCACACTGTGCAGCTCACAGGTGACATGGATCACGAAAAGCCTCCCTTCAAGCACAAATTCGAGCACAATTGCGTGCAGCGTGATGACTCCGAGTGTTCTATACGCCCAGCACAGCGTCAAACTCGATGGAGTGAAGGCTCGCTATATGAAGCAGCAACACCCCTCTCAACCCCACAATCGCGATGGCGCAGCCGGTGAGAGCGCACGCTGTGCCGCTCAGCTGCGGCGAGAGGCCTCATGGACCCTGGAGGTGCTCGAGATAGATTAGCTGGGGCTGACAATAGCACGTTTGAAGGCGTCGCCAAGGGGGCGGCATTCCCTGCGAAGCTGGCGATAGTTGCATGGGACAACGGTTATGTGGACACGCCTCAACCGAGATCGACTCAGGTCCGCCCTTCATTAAGTTTTCTTTTCCGGCCATGCGTCTATCGATAGGGATCTCTCGCAACGGACGTAACACCTGTGTGCAAATCTGTCTCTTTCGAAGCTTCAAGCTTTGCCGACTCCACGATCGTGACGAATCTTCCATGCACAAACCTCGGATATGGTCGGCCTGCTGCTGACGTCTGACGAAGATTGAGCTCAAACTGTCTGTCACAGTGCAGAAAATTCAGGGTCCCGAAACGCAGAGGCCCTCCCGCGGGTCTGGGGTTGAATGCAAGTATCCATGCTCTTTGTCACGAGACTGCGCGCGCGTTGCCATTTTGTGTGCCAGTTTAGGTTATTTGTGTCGATAGCACGTCGCGTCCACCGGGAGACGACACGCGACTGTTTGATAGCGCTCTTTGCAAGCGCCGCAATTGGCCTCTCAGCCACTCAGGTCCACAGAAGAGGGGTCACCGGTTGGTGGGGTCCAAACTGGAAATGATGATGGCACCCGTTGTGAAGGCTTTGTGCACGCGATTTGCTCGGTGGATTGGGAACGCCCGTGTTCTCGAACGACCCTTCTTAAGTTCAGCTGCTATGGCGACAGCCTCCACCGGCAGCCCCGAACCCATGTCGAAAACAATTGTTTTCATAGTGTAAATCGGCAATCGTCACAAGTTGTGCGCTGTTCAGGAGAAAATGGCCGCAAACAAGTAGTGCAAGAATAGCAAACTGGGAAATCGGATCATCGAGCTCAGCCTTATAGTATATGACGTTGAAGGGGTGTCGCAATCGCGATGTCTATCCGCAGCTCGATCGCGAGCATGCACTAAGAGACGGTTCTGCCAGCTCCGGAGCTTGGGCAATCCAGTTTTATGCATCCACATAAGGTAAAAAGCTTGTAATGTCGAGGAGTTCACGGGCCGCGTAGCACCCTTCACAAAACAGAGGCGCTGCGACGTCGGTATCCTGGGCCTGCGAAATTGAGCCGCCTGCCCAATTGGACCTGGTCCATAGCCTAAAACTGCTTCAGGCTTCGGTGCCCTGGCCACTCAGAACGTGTAGCCAGCGTGTTGCTTCGAGGCTGTTTCCCTGGCAGAGCTGCGCCAAGTCCCAGTCCATGCTGCGATGACGAAAGACTGGTGAGAGCTGACAACGCTGACGCCGGTTTACCGTGTCAGGACGTAGCAGAGGGGCCCTTACGAGGCTCCGTGGTAGCTTACTGGGGGCGATCCGCGGCTAGGCCTCGCGGTGGTAATATGCTGTCGGGGCAATGCTGGGTCGACGGCCGAGGGCGTCTCCCATGGAGACGGTCTCTACGTGACGCAGGCCACGGCCAGAAGAGACTGTGGCTCTGGTGCAAGCCTCACACGAGAGCGGCCAGAGCAAAGACTGCTTGGACAGAGGCCGGTGCAGCAGTTAAGCGGAGAGGGAACTGATGGTTTCACGCATTTTTCAGGGCTTGCCGGCATGATGCTGGTCGGCGCGGGATCCGTGCCAGCGTGCTGTCAAGGTAACGAGACGAGGGAGGGATGGTGTGCCAGTCGCCTTGAGCCAGTTTCGGCGGACTGCATGGGGTGTGCGCAGAGCAATTGTCAATTGACGTCTTTGCAGCAATTGCCATGGCATCAATTGCTGGCGCGCAGCGAGCGACGACGTAAACATCGGTTCGCCGCCAGCCCCAGACGCAAGGCGCGTTAGCTGCAGCGGTAGCATTGTCGTGCAGCGTGATCGTGATTGCAGTGCCCGGCAGCGTCAATGAAACGCAGCGGATCAGCAGCGCTCGCAGCACGCTGCATTACCGAAAGAACAAGCTGCCCCATCCTCGTCCCGCTGCTGCCAGGGCCGTGTGCAGGCGGGCCTGCTAGTGGTGAGGCCCTCCGTGCAGCGCTTATGCCTCGCCAACGAGCGCACTGGCCGCCGCGCTGGACCACCTCCACTGCACCTTGGTCGTTGCTGTGGAAGCAAAGGCTCGGCAACCTCAAATCCAGCTGGGTGACCTCTGCCCTGCTTCTCTTTTCTTCACCCTTCTCGCACCCAAGAAGGCCCATTCTCTCCTCTCGACAGCTGGCAAGGCACTGGTGAACATTGATTAAGAAGCACAAGCACACGGTCACTACGTTGGAGCTCATCTTGTTGGGAAGCCGCTGCCAGTACCACGTCCATTCGCCGCTACCGAACGCCTACTGCGTGCCTCCATGTCCGCCTAGCCCACCACGACCAGCATCTCTCTCCTCTACTAGCGTCGACTGCGAGGCTGTTTACTGCGAGCATCTTCAGATTGGAATTAGCTTTCCTGTCTTATATGCTTATCGGCTTACCACCAGCCGCCAGTCCTACCACCGTCCCTCGCCGCCAGTGAGCAGAGAGACCGCCGCAGCACCTCCGCCGCGCTGCCCACGCTCGCTGCACGAGGCCCTGCCCACCGGACACGCCGTCCACCACACCACCACCCACCTTCACAGCGACCGCCATGGAGATGTCGTCGCCATTGGCCGCCATGCACCCGCCGGCCGCCATTCCTGGCCCGTGGGGCTACCGCCGCGACCTGCCACCCTCGAAGCCATTGTTCGGCGCTCACACGCTGGGCTCAAAGAACTTCAACTTCCGCGACATGAGCATGAGGAAGGGAGGCATGGACTCGTACTTTGCTGTTCAGCCAATGAGGGGGTCGTCGCCCACCGCGAGCCTGGCCGCCGACATGTCGTCGAACCTGCATGTCGACCAAAGGTACGGCCCGCCCTTGCATACCAAATCCTTCCATTGTCCCCCTGCTAATCCTCTTTGTTAGCCCTCAGCTTACCACACCCCGTCGGTCGCTATTCACGTCGGCTCTGTTTCAGCAGGTCGACGCCCAGGGTAAGCCAGGCGGAGCTTTGTTGCCCACGCGGAGCCATGCTAACATCCATTGAAGCAGCAGAAGGCGTCACCACCCCTCCCGTCAGATGGGAAGGCGTGACTACGCCCCCAATCCCCGATTCCTCGCCCAGCTTCGTGCCCGACTCCATGGACATCTCGCCGCTCCCACACAAGGCTCCCTTCAGCTACATCACACTGCCGTCGCCGTCTCCGGAGGTGACTCCCAGCAACGAAGACGACATGCTCTCTCCTTGCGAGCTGCCACAACTCCCCCCAAACATGCACGACATTTCGCGACCCAGCTCAGCTGCCGAGTATGTTCACCGTCGATGGCTCACCTCGTTGCTTTACTGACGTGTTCACAGCCGCAAGAAGTCCATCCTTCTTCGACCATCTCTTTCGCGTACGAAGAACTTTTCCACTAACACTGTATCCTTCAAGCAGCAGGAGCAGCAGCCGTGCCCGCCATTCAGGTTTGGCGCCGGCTGCGACCGAGACAGCTTTGGCAACATTGGCAACACATCTTCACCCAGTCTTGATGAGTGCTTCGCCCCTTCACCACCCCAGGAACGTCGCCCATGTTCTAACGGATCGCTCTTCGGGTCATCGAAGGCCAAGCCTTTCCCCTTCGCCTCCAGTATACAGTCCCGCAACAATGGCTCGCCCCTTGCTGCCATCAGGAAACAAAGTGCTGCCCACTCCCGTCCTCGACCCAGTAAGATGAGGAGATCACTAAGCATGTTTGAGCATCCTGGCGACGTGATGAACGCAAAGAATGATGGTGACGAGTCTGATTCACCTAGTGGCCTGTCATCTGTGATGGACACAGAAGAGTCCCCTTCGCTCAAGCTGCCTCATTTCACACCTTCCGAGCCCGAGAGCCTTCCTCGCATTAACCATGAGACTCTGATCCAAGTGCTTGACGGTGCTTATGATCACTTGTATGACGAGAAGGCCATCATTGACTGTCGTTTCGAGTACGAATACAATGGCGGGCACATTGAAGGTGCTATGAACTTCTGTGACAAGGAGCAATTAGCGGAGCGTCTCTTCTCTGCACCAACTAACAATAACACTCTCCTCATTCTCCACTGTGAATACTCTGCGCATCGCGCACCTCTCATGTAAGTCTCCTGTCTACCCACCTTCCCTAGTTACATCACTAACGAACCCAGGGCTAAGTTCGTGCGTTCGCAAGATCGCAAAGAAAACGCGCATCGCTATCCTGCATTGCACTACCCCGAGGTATACATCCTCGACGGTGGTTATAGTTCTTTCTACCACTCTAACTCGACTCGATGCTTCCCGCAGAACTATCTTCGGATGGATGCTAAGGAGCACGAGCAATCCTGCGAACGCGGCTTGAACAAGCTTCGACAACGCTCGAAGCTCAACCGTGCACACACATTCGCAATCGGCCAACACTCTTGCCAAATGGAAGACAGCCCTACGGCTCTCGGCAGGTCAAAGAGTGGAGGCAACATCTTCACGCTTGGCGACGACTCACTCAACGTTGGACGAATAGGTGCTTCGCGTCGAATGGCTTCTTATTAGGCCCGCGCGGAGCCGACGATTTCTACACGATCCCATAACTAATGGCGAACCGGACACACGGCGTTTTCCTTACTTGCTGCTTCGGTATTCCACAGCATTGGCGTTCTGATCATTTACTCATTCCATCTCGAGGCGTTCTAGCGATTTGCCATTTGGCGTCTTCTTTGCATGAACTTGGACTTCTGGACGGCGGGAAACAACCTCGACTGCTAGCAGTCTGCACCTACACTTTGGGCTTGCGCCACTCCCGTTGCTTCTGCATTTTATACCCAATGTCGCGTTGCCGCCGGCTCGGACATATTTTTTTTTGGCAGCATTAGACCACTGCCTTGCATTCTCACTAATTTCCTTTGTCACTACCATCCTCAAACGGATCTTTCATGGCCTGCGGAGAAGATCAAACCATCGCTCCAACGAAACAATCTCAGAAACATTACGAAACCAAATAAACTCAGGTCTACGTACCTTCATACACATCATCAACTCGACATCCTCTCCTATCCCCAACTGGTCTTGTTCCATTCTTCGACACACTTCTCCACACCAGATTGGCTCTACTCCATCAGATTGAAATCACTCTGGCATTGGTTGCACATTGGCGCAACTTTAAGGGTCTTTTCTTCGTTTCACCCCATTTGGGCTCCTTTTCCGTTCGATTGTGTACTTATCCATACATCTTTGTTCTCTCCAGGCCGGGCAGTAGGCCTGTGATTGAGACGTGAGGTAATCGATATGTCCTTGGTCGTAATGCGGCAGAGGGACGTGCAGAGAGACGATAGTGGTTAGAAAAATCTGCTTGTAGAAACTAGGGAAATCAAACAGTACCTTACATTCATTGTATGCTCTGCACCGGGCGTGAAACGAACATGTCCATGCGTCTGCTGTCAAACTATACTGTTGCTTGACAGCTCAACATTGAAACTGCAAGCCAATCGGACGCGACGCGTTGACAACGCGCTAGCACTGCAGTTGCCCCACATCTTTTGACGTGCAGGACGCTGCAGCATGTGAGACATGATCACGAACTCTATCCAGCCTCACACCTGCAGTTCTTGGTTCGTTGTCGTCGCACTCTGACAGATTGCCTAGTGTCTCACATACACCTCACACCTCCCACATATAAACCCTCGCTTCGTCTCGCAGTGTCTCGCACGCCTCTGCCGCACTGCCGCCCAGTAACGGGCGCTGGTAGCTTCTGTGTCGCACAATCATGGATATCGACGACCTCCTCGCCGAAGTTGCCGTCGACTCAGCGCCCCAGGAGAGTCGTGACTTGCAGGAATTGACTCGCGCATGGGTTGCGGAGCGCACGGCGCCTGAGATTCTGAATTGGCCGGAGGAGTTGATGGACAGGGTGCTGGAGCGGATCAGACGGCAGGTATGTTACTGTTCATGAGACGTTTTGAATAGGAAGGGCGTGGACGGCTTGTGTCCTGAAGAGTGGCTAATGGCGTAGGCAGATTGAGCTCGTGGAGGACCAGACAGGGAATATGGATCCGAAGACGAATTTCAAACTCATTGTCATTCAGACGGAACTTGAGCGGTTCAAGTTCTTAGTCAGGAGCTTTTTGAGAGCGAGACTTAAGAAGGTGTGTTGCTGGACGGCATTGCTGTGTCGATGGTGGTGCTGACCATGATGTGTAGATCGATCAACACCCTCTCCACATTCGTGCCCGACACACTGCTTCCCTCGATACCATCCAGCCACTCCTCTCGCCGTCCGAACTACAGTACCTCACATCGCATCAAGCGCTACTCTCACAGCACTACTCTGCTTCCTTTCTGTCACAGTTCCCAGCGTCGTTGCAAAGGTTAGACGATACGACGGGCGGCATTAGCATGGTAGACAAGCCGGACGAGGACAGGGCCGTGTTCGTACGAGCACTAAGAGACATCGGAACAGTGTCAATAGAAGGCACGGACCGCCGCCTCGAAATCAAGAGAGGCGATGTATGGGTAGTGCGGTGGAGTGCGGTGAGAAAGTGGGCTATTGGCAGTGGGACCGGTGACGTAGAGCTGGTCTGAGGAGAGTGTGAGTTGTGTTGTATTGTTGTGAACGCTTACCAACATACGAAAGAGCGGTCACGAAGATCGAAAGCGCGATGCGTGCGCCCAAACAATGAGGCTGACGGGCGATCTGGGGAGGTCCGTGAGCAAACACATGGAAATGCCGCGAATAAGATTATGCCGAGGATCATGAGAGGTGGTATCATTCCACTATGAATCGAAAGAACAGCCCAGGCTTTTCAACGCCGCATAAGAAACTATGGGGATCCCTGCTTGTCAGGAGTGCAGATCATCCGAACATTCAATGGTCTTGGATCCATGAGAGCATCTCTCCGAAGGCTTGTGACTGCTCGTGCTTGATCTTGGAATCATCATACTCTCCGTAAACAGCGAAGCCATGTGGCACGCCCTCGAAGACTTTAATCTCGTGCTCAACCTTGTTGGTCTCCATTGCCCTCCGGCCCGGTGTTAAGACCTCGTCTTCTGGGAACAACGGATCCCCCTTGACAGCTGCAATGTAGACCGGCGACCGTACAGCTCCAAGGTCTTCCGGCGAGACCATTGTGCCGTGTGCAACAGCTCCTGCCTTCAGCACTGGTGCCTTCTTGACTGTCCCTTGTTCTTCGTCTCCTGAAGCTGCCTGTCCCCAAGCAACAGTATCCGGAAGCTCTCCAGCCAGCATGAGGATGTACTTGGCGCCGAAACAATATCCCACGCCGTACACACCACCGCCATTGGCAACGGCATCTGCAAACTCCTCCTTTGCGCCCTCTACAACCTTGTGTAGGATGGGTAAGACCTTCTCCGGTGTATGTCTTGCAAGCCACATGTCAATTGTGAATGCCTTGATTCCCTCAGCAGCCCTCAGCTTGATCGTATCCAGCCACGATGTCTTCTCTGTGACTTCCTCCATACGGACTGTGCTTGTGGCTGGCTCACCGTCAAACTGATCGGGCATGACCACCAAGTACCCTTCTGCAGCAAATTTGTCGGCTTGCAGCTGATTGTTTGTGGACTTCACGCCCGTGCCGCCGGTAAGAAGGAGTAGGAGCTTCGACGGAGCATGTGGGTAGTCGGAGGGTTTCGTTATGTAGCATTCAACGCCGCCAAGTTTCGTGAGCTCGCCCGAGGGCGCTTCACCGGCAGGACTTGGTCGGTCCGTGGTGCAGTGTTCCTGGCCATTTAGTCAACGCTGCCTATCGGCCACGGCGTCTACATACACCCATTGTCGGCCCCGTCTGCGCAGGAGTGTCGTTAGGGAACACGCTCGGCTCGGGCGCTTCCGTGTGGCCTGCAGCCTGCTCGGCCGGCGTCTCCTGTGCATCACTCTCAGGCGCTCGTGTTGCAATCTCGCTGTCAGCCATGGTGTTGTTGTGTTGAGTCTGCGGTGGCTATGCTGTGCAGCTTCCAGTCGAGGGTCCAACGGTGGCATTGTGGGTCCCATTTGGTAGTGCGGGGCTCGGGGCTGCCTGGTGCTTAGCGCGACAACCACTCAACGCGCCTCGACGCGTCCGAACTTCTGAACTTGCTGCGCCGCCACCTTGACACAACATCACTACAGTCGCCTGAACGTACAACACCCAACATGGCAGAGCAGGCAATCACACAAGGTGCTATCAGGTAGGCGATCTAATCGATGGAACGCCTTGGCCAGTACTGACTTCCAGCAGGAGTATTTTCGAGCCTAGCGGCTGCTTCGTGGAGCACCCCGTTCTGCAATGCGTGCAGATCAAGACTATGGAGCCCAAGGCGGGCGAGGCGAACCCAGTGCAGCGATTCCGTGTCGTACTGAGTGATGTCCGCAACTTTATTCAGACGATGATTGCTACTAGTATGTCCAGCGTAGACTCTGCAGAGATCAAGCTAATTACGTATAGCTGCGAACGAGATAGTCACATCAGGCAAGCTCAAGAAGGGGTCGATAGTTCGACTACTAAAGTACAACCCTCAGCAAGTCAAGGATAAGAAGTACGTACACGTGCCACGCTTCAATGCAAGTTAGCTGACATGCCCAGTATCCTAATCATCATGGAACTTGATGTCCTCCAGGAGTACGGCGAACTCGACAAGATTGGCCAGCCCGAGGCACTCGACATGAAACCCAAGCAGCAGCCTGCTGCCATTTCGGGCAACAACTTCTACGGCAACAAGCCAGCTCCTGCGCCCCAGCAACAGCAAAGGTCGCTTCCCGTACATCAGAGCAACCCGAGCACATCCACACACCCACATCTCTATCCGATCGAGTCTCTCTCCCCATATGCGCACAAGTGGACTATTCGAGCCCGGTGCACACACAAAGGTGAGATGAAGGAGTGGCATAACGCAAAGGGCACCGGCAAGCTGTTCAGCGTGAACCTGCTGGACGACACTGGTGAGATCCGTGCGACGGCTTTCACTGAAGTCGCTGAGAGGCTGTATCCGATCTTCGAAGAAGGCGTAGTGTATTACATCTCTGCACCTTGCCGAGTTACACTTGCGAAGAAGCAGTTTTCGAATCTGCCAAACGACTACGAGCTGCAGTTCGAGCGCGATACCGAAGTTGAGAAGGCAGAAGACCAGGATAACAAGCCCCAAATCCGCTTCAACTTCACCAAGATTGGTGATCTCAACTCGGTAGAGAAGGACACCACTATCGACACGATTGGTGTGCTCAAGGAGGTTGGCGAGGTGGCTACGATAACATCGAAGAACACCAACAAAGACTTTTCCAAGCGAGAATTGACGCTTGCCGACGACAGCCAAACATCAGTGCGACTCACCATCTGGGGCAAGACAGCAGAGAGCTTTGAAGCACCACTTGAGTCCATCGTTGCGTTCAAGGGCGTCAAGGTCTCTGACTTTGGTGGCAGGAGCTTGAGTCTTTTGAGCTCGGGTTCAATGATGCTTGATCCGGACATCGATGAGGCACACAAGCTGCGAGGCTGGTTCAATGCCGTCGGTCAGAACGCAACTTTCTCTACCCATCAAAATATGGCGCCAGCCTCTGGTGGCTCGAAGAACGACAGCAAGATCATCTCCCAGGTCATCGAAGAGGAGAGCTACCTCCAAGATACCCCGACTTACATGAGCATACGGGCGTCCGTTGTGTATGTAAAGAACACCACTGTCGCATACCCGGCTTGCTCGACACCAAACTGCAACAAGAAGGTAATCGAAGAGAACCCCGGCTCGTGGTGGTGCGAGAAATGCCAGACGTCCTTTCCCGAGCCGACATACCGCTACGTGCTCAGCGTCAATGTTGCTGACCACACTGGTACTCTCTGGTTGAGCTGTTTCGATGAAGCTGGCCAGATGATTGTTGGAATGTCCGCCAACGAAGTGATGAAGATTAAAGAGGCAGACGAGGAGAACAACAGCACAGGAAACTTCTTGAACGTCATGCAGGATGCCACCTGCAAGACCTTCAACTTCAGAGTCAGGGCCAAGATGGAGACATACCAGGACCAGCCAAAGTAAGCACCCAGCGGCATATTCGAGAGACAGCTACTAACTCCACCGCAGGCCTCGTTACCAAGTGTTGAACATCTACCCTTTGAACTACGCCCAGGAGGCGAACAAGCTTGCACAACTTATCAAGCAGTACGATATGGACGACAACAGCCTATTTGTGAACTAGATGGATCATCAAATGAATTTGTTTCATGAGGTAATAGGTCAATAAATATGTCTGCGGATCACGCATCACGAGTCCAAGTTTAGCATGTGGAGCATTATTGTGTCAATGTCAGAAGTAGAGCACCTTCCACAAAAAGCGTGCCTGCCGTGTTTGTAGTTAATTCAAGCTTCCACTTGGACAATACGCCCCACCTTGTGAAAGTGCACACCGCTGCCCCGCCCACGTCATTACCAATCATTCCGATGGGCCGGAACTGCCTCGGAAAAGTAGCATACGTCAGTTCGAGCTGACAATTCAAAGCTCCTCTCTGCTAGAGCCGAAGTTCAATATTTGTACACGTCTTCGCTATTCACTTGGAGCCCACCTTAATTGTAGCCCTGCAATACCAGACAGCAACATGAGCGACACGATGAAGGCAGTAGGTTCGTAAACCAACGCAGCAATACTTCAAGGAACAACCCTCTTATATTTATCAGATGTCAAGAACGGCAAGGGATCAATTGACGCCCTCCACATCACAGATGTCCCCAAGCCCAAGCTCGGCGAGTCGCAAGCTCTCGTCAAGATCAAGGCATTCGGCTTGAATCGTATGGACCTCCTCCAGCGCGAAGGCAAATACCCAGTACCACCTGGCGCATCTAAGATCCTTGGAGTTGAGTTTTCTGGTACAATTGCAGAGTTGAGTGCAGAAGGTGGCGGCAAGGAGGGCTTCAAGGAGGGCGACGAGGTCTTTGGACTCGCATATGGTGGCGCATACGCAGAGTATATTGCTGTGTCCACACACATGCTTGTTAGGAAGCCTAAGGAGCTGAGTTGGGAGCAGTGTGCTGGTATTCCCGAGGTATGGTGATGTCGAACGGCAGAAACGAAGCTCGAGTGCTGACAATTCGACAGACGTGGATAACGGCAACCCAAGCCATGTACCTTGTTGGCAAATACGCTGCCGGCAAATCCATCCTCTGGCACGCGGCGGCATCCTCTGTCTCAATTGCTGGTATCCAGCTCTCAAAGGCCGACGGTGCCTCCGCAGTCTACGCTACGGCTCGTCAGGACTCCAAATGTGACTTCGCCGTCAAAGAGCTCGGCGCAACCGCTGCTTTCAACACCACGACCCAAAACTGGGCCGACGAAGTCCTCAAAGCTACCAATGGCAAGGGTGTAGACATCATCGTCGACTTCGTTGGCGCAAGCTACTTCCAGAACAACCTCAAGGCCGTTGCTAAGGATGGTGTGATTGTCAACCTAGGCTTCATGGGTGGCACACAGGTCCCTGAGGGAACTGACATCAGTGCGTTCATCTTGAAGAGGTGCACATTTGTCGGCAGCAGCTTGAGGAGTAGGGATGAGGACTACCAAGGCAAGCTAAGGGACCAGCTCGTGGAGCATGCGCTTCCGAAGTTCAAGGATGGGTCGTTCAAGCTGTTCATCGAGAAAGTGCTGCCGTGGGAACAGATCCAGGATGCGCACAGGTTGATGGAAGAGAACAAGACCAAGGGCAAGGTCATTTGCACCATCTCGTAGGAGCCTACGATTCTACAAGTAATGAAACAAGCGTTTGAATGCAATCACACCGCCACAACGTCATAACTTGTGTGCATAGTGGTTTGCAGCAATGATTGTGTGAGAACCGAAAAAATGCTTGGCCACGATAGACAATGCACGGGCAAAAAGAAACGCGACGTTGGCAGGATTCGAACCTACGCTCCCGAAGGAACAAGATTTCTAGTCTTGCGCGATAACCACTCCGCCACAACGCCCGAGATCACTTGCTGGTTAGTGCTAGCGATTTGATGAAAGTTCGGGGCTTTTAACAGAATATATCCTTAAAAACAATGTCATCGATTCGATGCTTAAGTGGAGTAAGTTACTAGCGCAATTTTGAATTGCAACACTACAGTTCACAGAATCTGGCTATGTTTGACTACCACCAACGTGGAATTAAGCGATGTGCTCTTCTTGCTAACGCGACACCCTGGAGGAAGACGACCAAGCTCATGCAGACCTTGGACTAGTTATACTAGAACCTGGAGGCATTCAGCAACCTTAGAGATAGTGATACAATACTTGTAGATTTTTTGAAAGCCTGCAACGGAACGTCGCTCTTCTTTAATTTTGTGTTGAGAAAGCTGATAGGTCTCCAATTGTTTTTTTGAGGCCAACCCATTACAAACCTCTGTACCAACCAAGATTAAGGAAGCTCGCAAGCAATCGCAAACATTGCAAGTCAGGTCTCAAGTCGCGATGTTGCCAAGGACATTAAATTCGGGTCTGAGGTGTCGCTGGACAGTGAGGAAGACCTCAAGGTGGAAGAGCTACAGACAGTCACCGATGAAGCTGAGCTGCTCCAAGACAACAGTGTACGCCGTCACAAGGAGGCAACAGAGCTTCAAAAGCCTGTTGAAGACGGTAGGCATCACAACAAGACAACGTGGCGCGATATTTACGTAGATAAGGGCACCAGGGTCTTGCACAAGAAGTCATTAAAGAGGAGATCCAAGAAAAGCTGCAGGACAAACAAGTCTTAGCAGGAAAGGACACAGACTGATCTAGAGATGCAATAGAACAAGTGCCTAATCAGCATCAAAAATCGTATTCTTAAGTTGATCCTATATGTTAACCTTGCTTTAGACAGGAGGGCCGATAACGGACTACAAAATTTACTGGGTAGAATTGCAGCACAGTCAGACAATTAACCAGAGATGTATTACTAACAGCTTGAGAGCCTTGGATGTAAATCTCCATCAACCACCGACCTCCTTAAAATATCACTGGAGTCTCCGTGAATTCGAAGGCATGCGGATGGCCTATGACATTTGGTTTTGGGAGCAACAAACGCAGCTCTTTTTATTTCTCTAGCAAACAAGCTAAACCTTGTGCAGCCACCAGATCTGCATGCTTCTGCCTAAATGACCGATTGTGGCCACTGTTTCTCATGAAAATTAAAAACAGGGAGTGCGATAATACAGCAGTAAGCGTGACAGATGTGTTAGTCCACCATACTAAGCTCTTTAAGAACTTGTTATATTACCCAAGAGAGAATTAAGCTATGAATGAAATTGGGTTCAAAATAATCGTCTAAGACTTTATTTGATAGACTCAAACGGTAGATAGCAGTCACAGGCATGAGTTTTTGAAGTTGAAAGGACGCCATCCTGGGTCCTGAACAGCTCTATACTGAACGTTTAGTATTAATAGAACTACCTTTAATATACTTCTAGACATTAGAATATTACAATTGTCTATCGTGCCTGCAGTTTCATATCTTGATTGATATTAACCTTTAGTCGGCCCAACGTTGGGAATCCGGGGTAAGACAGTTAGGCTACGAGGATCACACCACGACGTTATACCATTCGGGGTAAACTTATCCCAACCCGTATATTCAAGCGCCATTCGTACGGCCTTTCTGTACCCTTGGATGCTGACTATCAAAAAAATCTCCCATACAAACGTGGCTCAGTGTCGTGCAAGGCTGATCATGGCCAAGAGAAGGTGGTGCACGTTCATGTGCCCTTCGATGCTGGTACTTTCCCACTACTCCTCATTCGTGGATCGAAGAGTGGTCTTCGCCATGGCAGACTTAACCATAATGAGCGTAATTATCTGCTAGGCGTGCTGCAAGTTGTGAGAAGTGTAAGCCCTCACTCGCCAACGAACGGCTGAATCATGCACACTCTGATTGGCCACACAAGCTTGGTGGTGGGCTTTGCATTTAAGTGATTCGTAGATATGTTGGACCCTGCAGATGCATGTGTATTACTGTGGCCACCTGACTGCTGCGCCCATCGTCTTACCAAAATGGGGAGATACAATGATGTCCTTCTGCGGCAAGCGTCCAATAACTTGACGCATCCTTGTCGGCTTCAACCTACCCTGAACGTTCTTGACTATTAGCCTGGGTAGGACTACACTGAAAGTATCGTAGCTACTGCGCCGCCATGCAACTAGCAATGCCTTGCTAGAGTCAATCTTACTCAGCACAGCAGAAGACGTGTATAAGTCTTAGCTGTTGCGCGTTGCTTCACCATAGACAGTCATTCTGTGCCCCAGTGCTCGCTCGAGGATGGACCTCATACCACACTCCTTTGATATCATTCACACCAGCTTTAGTCTTTGAAATGTATCTTTGATCTGACCACACCATACACTCCTTTATCAAACACAGTCTGGCTATGGCACCTACACAGCCTGAAACGGTCGCAGTAAACACTCTCGTTAGTCCGTCTACGGCTCACTAGAACGGACATTGGTCCAAAGAAGAGCTTTTTGGCTTGCTTGGCATAATTTTTGTTGTATTAGTACCATGTCTGGGTTTTACTCTCAAACACTTGATATCAAAATATCAGGTTGCTAGTTTCCGTAAAAAGTCGCATCCACGTAAGCTTGTTGCTGACTTATTTGGTTTTCCATATTGACCTTCACCGACAGAACCTAACGCAGAGGATATGCCTTTTGGCTTGAAACGCAGGAAGAGTCTGAGATCCAAGAGGCTCCGGAGGAATACTATTGTGGTTATATTTTGAACATCGCGCGTATATACGTGGCTTCGAGATTGCCGAAATTGTAACAATGTTGGAGGCGCTTCGGGTTGTTGAGTATTTAGCGAGTTGTGTTCATGCTCCATTTGGGTATAATTATTATTCTCCTTATTCTCCAGCCGCTTTGGCTCCGCTCATTCGAATGACTTGCCCTTGCGTACTACCACCAGCATCCCTCTTCCACCCGAGGACGCTGCCGCTGTTTTTGCTCTTTATCACATCGAATGGTGCTGGGAAGCCGTTCTTTGCCGCACCGCCGGGCCTCCTGGCACCTGAGATAGCTAGCCTCCCTGTTGCATGGTCGATGTAGCCGGCCACAAAGCCCTGCGTTATGAGAGCAGCGCATATGCACTCGGCCTCAGCCACATCCACCTCGTGGTTGTACGGCTCAACCCCTTCGACACCGTCGAAATCGGGGTCAATGTATGATGACTTCGACACAGACGCGTGGTCCTGGAAAATATGCCCAAAATTGCGGCGTCCGGGTAGAGCGCCCTGCTGTGCTAGAGTTGCATTTTTGATCTTCGCCTGTGCTTCGAGATAAGCAAACGCCGTCTGGACAGCATTGAGATCGAGGACAGCGGCCTTGCTTGTTGTCGTTTCACCTTCTTGCCCGGTCTTTTTGTATATTGCCCGGAACAGTGATCGCCAGACTAGGACTTCGCAATAGTTCCCGATTTGATAGAAGATTCGGAACTTCATAAGCCAGCCAGCACTCTTTCCTGAGAGGTCGGGATTCGTGATTCGGCGGAATTCAGTAAGGTTACCAGATTTGACGGCTTTCGCAATCGGGTGAAAGATGTCTCTTAGACCTTGGGCCTCAGGTAGCTGGTAAACGTGTTCCGTAGGAAGGCGGCCGAGGATGAGGTTGGAGGCGATGAGGTAGATAAGTATGAGGCGTCGCTGCTTGATGAATTGAGGTGATTTGGAACTAAGGTCGTATGCGTGATCTAGGACTAGTTGGGCTGCGTAGAAGTTCGTGTTGGCAAAGTGATAGCGTCCGAGATAGTAAAGGTAGGTGACTTGCTCTGGCTTTGGATACATGTGCAATGGTGGCGACGAATTGGTGATGTTTCGGAAGATCGTCTCGCAGCTTTCGGGTTTATCGGCCTGGAAAAGAATTTTGAGGCAGATGTTTGCCATTTTGTAGATTCCGAGTTTCTTGTCTTGGGTACCCACTCGATCATTCAAACACTGAGTGAAGGCAACTCGAACAACGTTAGCTGCTTTCTCCGACAAAGACTCTCTCGAGCCCTCATCATTTGAGGTGAGTAGGTGTTGAATAAGTTCTGGATGCTTGTCCAAGCCTAGGGCAACACGAGAGAAGACTCTGGCGTAGTTGACAATTGTTGGTAGGATCAAAACACCCTTGATTGGATGCGTCAACGCGCTATTCGCCTGTCTTCGCGTCATCAGCAACTGTTCTCGCCTTCACAACGCTCACCACTTACTCCTGAAGGTCTTTAAGTCCTTGGTATGTGTGCAGCAAGTTGGCCAAGTCCATGTCTCTTAAAAAGGTCATCCACCCCACGAGGAAGGTGACCATGGCATTCCAGCCCTGGACCGGTTTCCCTTGCTCATCTTCATACTCGGCTGTCTCTGTGACAACTCTCCGCACCAGCTGATCTAGTCGGCTTTCAGAGTTGCTTGCACTTTGTGGGTAGTTGCTGTGCAATGATTGAACGAGCTCCTGATAGATGGGTGGGAAAGGTGGCTCTAAAAGAACGATTGACGCGAGTTCAGCGGCGTTGCGCGCTCTTATCGCATTGTTAACCGCCGTGCAAAGCTGCGATTCTACACCGCTGTTCTGAGAAGAGAACATGATTACGCGCAGCCGCTGCTGAAGGTCTGGTTAGGTTACGGTACTTCAGACTTGGAACGCGCCGGTCTTAGCGCTCTCGCTTAGCCTAGGTCTGGAGCTCATCCCTGCTGGCGATTTTCAATCGCAGGCGAAGGAGTTCGCTTTTACTCTCACGTGCTCGCCCTATGCAGGCCTCTGAGGGAAACTCTCATACATCCCCTCGGGTATCTACGGAAGCATGCTCAATCCCATGCGCTGATCGGAAGTCCACTACCCGGCAACGCCGCCAACATGATGCGGATCTTATTCACATGCCAATGTCGTACCTGAATCCACCATGACATCAGATCCTGTAATTCACGAAACGGCGCTCTCAACGCTGCACGTTCCGTGCAAGGGCATACAACTAGATATATCTGGAGTTAGTCGCATCTGACGCATTTGCAATCTGTCAGTCGTTGCTGTCTTCTGCATCATCTTCACCGCATAGTCGTAGCCATGGGGCGCATCACAAGCACATTGCAATATGCTTTTACGCATCCCGTCTTATTTGTCTACCAGATCTTCCAATATATTCTCGACATTCTCCTCTCGCCTGTACCCCCGCCACCACACGCGAAACTCTCACGTCCCAAGATCGCCATCATCGGCGCTGGCCTGACTGGTGTATCATCCGCCTCGCACTGTGTTGGCCATGGTTTTGATTGTCGCATCTTCGAAGCAGGCCCAAAATCTCACGTTGGTGGGATATGGAGTAAGGTTAACAACACATCCGGCCTGCAAATCCACTCGATAATGTACCGTTTCCACCCGAGCGTGCACTGGACGAAGGGATACCCGGACCGTAAGCAGATTGTCAGCCAGATCACCGAGCTGTGGAAAAAGTACGGCTTGGAAGAGAAGACACATTTTGATACCAAAGTGGAGAATGTGTACAAGGACGACCATGGGCGTTGGATCATCAACGACCCATCGTATGGACGCTTCGACGGTGTAATCGCTGCAATTGGTACATGCGGGGACCCCAAGATGCCCACATTGCCAGGTCAGGAGCAATTCAAGGGCGAAATTTGGCATAGCTCGCAGCTAGACGGAAAGTCAGCCAAGGACAAGAAGGTCATCATCATCGGTGGCGGTGCCTCAGCGGTCGAAGCCCTGGAGTTTGTTGCAGACTCGGACGCCAAACACACCACCATACTTGCGCGCTCCGAGAAGTGGATTATTCCCCGCAACCCTTTCGTCGATGTTCTCCTAGCTCTCAACATTTTTGGCTCTGAAACAATCTTCTCTTGGATCCCAGAGGGCATTCTGCGCCTCTTCTTCTACCGCGACCTCTCCGATCTCTCTCCACCACGCAACAGCGGCAAAGGCATCTTCACTGAGACGCCTATGGTCAACAGCCAAATTCTCGACCTCATCCGTGACGGCAAGGCTAGCTGGTTGCGTGGCGACACCAATGGCTACGCTTCCTCTGGCACAGGAATATTCTTCACACAGCGCTCACGCGGTGTTCCCAAGAACGGGCCCGGCACCGAGAAGCTCATCGACGCAGACATTGTCATTATGGCCACCGGCTACAAGCGCCCGAGCCTTAGCTTCCTGCCAGACGAGGTGTTCAGCGAGCCGTACGATCCGCCAAATTGGTATCTCCAGGTTTTCCCGCCCGAGTACCCGGATATCTGCGCAAACAACTGCACGTATGTCAACGCTATTGGAACAGTCGGGAATTATCACATTGGCATATACACGCGCTTCCTGCTCATGTACCTTGTTGACCCGCTGGCGCGACCCAAGACGCGGTGGATGAAGCGCTGGATCGACATGACGCGGTTCGTCAAGAGCAAGGCACCAGGTGGCGCATTTGATTTCTTTACGTACAGTGAGTTGATCTACTGGTTCCTGTTCACGATTGTGATCAACCCTTTCCGCTGGAAATGGGCTGCGTTCGTGCTGTTGGGTATTGGAGCAGGGCTGCCCTTGAGTGTGGTAAGGCAGGAGGATAGAGCAAGGAGAGCGAGCAACGGGACGGGATTGAGGAACATCTCGGCTAGTGATGGAGATGGGAAGGAGGATTAGTTTGATCTACTTGAAATGGGAGAGAGTAGCTGAATGATATCCATTTACTCAATGTCTCCGCCTGTAACGCGTGATGGAACAACGCCGTGACGCCATGCAAATCTACCCATACATTGTAAGATGTTGTTGATACATAAGGATAAGACCTCCCAACCCTTTAATAACAAGACGTAACGCGGCCATTTCTGGCACGACACATTCCTGCAGTCTTTACAGTGCAATATGTCGCGCAGCGGAGCAACGTGCCCAGACAGGCAGCAATGCAGAGGTCCTCGTTCGCCATTAAGCGTCGAAGACCTCCGATCAATATTCGGGTTCTGGAGAATTGAACGGCGACGACCGTGGTCTTATCAGAAACAACGCACTACAATGTCTGCTCGTCGAGCTGCTTAGTCCACCTTGATCGACCGGTAGATCCTGAGTGTGAACAGCCAGCTCGCGATGAAGCCAATTGTACCTATAAAGTTAGCACCGAGAATTGCTCAGTTCGGGGTATAGACTCACCAGTCAGAACAAACACCAACAAACTCAGCAGCGCCGAGTATCCCAGATAAACAACCCCACTCGTCCAGCTCAAAAAGCTGACATCCTTGACCCAGTACAGCAAACAGCTAGCAAAGACATAGAACGCGCTGGCTCCCGCAGTGAAGAAGCTGCGCCACTGCCAATGATAGTTCTCAGCGCACAGCAAGAAGTAAATCATCAGCACCGTGACCGCCGCAGAAGTGATGATCATAAGCCCAAAGCAGATGAAGAGAAATCCAAACATGTAGTACACTTTGCTGAACCAAATCGAGTTCATGATGAAGTACAGCTCGACGAAAATGGCGCCGAAGGGGAGGACACCTGCGAGTGCCATGGAGGGAAGTGGGCGGAGATAGCCGCCTGAAGGAGGAATCTGACGCGGGATTTGATTTGTGCGGACGGGTGGTTCAATGGCGGCTTGCTTGAAGCCGATCCAGGATCCTGCGAAGCTGAGCGGGACAGAGATGACAAACCAGATGACGACGATGACAAGCATGGTAGTAAATGGAACAGCGCCTGAAGCGCCACGGCCCCAGACGAAGAGGTTGAGTAGGAAGAAGGTTGCAAAGACGACTACGGGGAGGGCGAAGGGCGTATAGAAGAAGCAGAGCTTCCACTTCTCGCCGTGGAAGAACTTGTAGGTTCGCGAGGCGACGTAGCCGCCGATGAAGCCAAAGAGGGTGTAGAAGATGATGATGACAGTTCCAAGCGCGCCGCGGTTGCTGGGAGACAAGAAACCAAGCAGTGCGAAAGCGATAGTCAGGGCTGTCATGGCGAAGAGTTGAGCTCCGTTGCCTAGCAGGACCGATAGGAACAGAGGGCTCTTGGGTGGCCTAAAGACATCGCCATGAACCAGCTTCCAGCCCGAATCCTCTGCTACGCCATCTTCAACGTCGCCGTCCGCACCAAAATCGTCGAGCGCAAACTGATCCAAACGGTTATATCTCGCAATATCCTTCCTAAGCGTGCGCACCAAGATCGTGCTGACCATACCAACAAGGAAGACTACAATGACTGCGGAGTTGATCAAGGAGAACCAATGGATTTTAGGGTCGTATACGTGGAGGTACTTGTCCCAACGTGTTGCAAATGGTGTAGGGCTAAGTCGCCAGTACACACTGTACGTGAAGTCGACCTTGTCGCCCTTGTCTTCGTTGAGTATGATTGGCGTTTGCGCGCTCTGGCATTCAGACTGCTTCGGGTCCTTCATCGAGTACGGATCGACCAAAACACCTACAACCCGGTAGTTGTCCGGTCCTGCCTGGTGGTAGTCGATAACAATGTCGTAGTGGTTGTTGAAGATGGGATTCTCTCCATCCAGCAAACCAAGTGCGAATCCAGGGCTGTAGAAGGGCAGGTCCGAGTTGGGGTCCTTCAGCAATTGCGCCGCCGGCAGCCCGTCTATCAGCCAGTTCAGATCGTAGCCTTGCTTGATCTTGTTGTTGACAAACACGGCATCTTTCGAGTCGTACTCCTGCGGTCCACACAGCGGCTTGCATGTCTCATTCATTCCCATTTTCAGCTCAAACGGGCTGTCTTGTATGCGATCGCCAAACAATATGCTCCCCAAGCTCTCCTTGATGTATTTCGGTCCATCTTTCGGTCGGCAGAAGTGGAAGGGTTCGTGGTAGTAATCGAACGAGAAGACGGATCGTAGCTTAGGGTCGTTTTGCGAGTCTGCTGGTGTCAAGTGGTTGACGAACAGCGGTACAGCATCTCCAACTTTATATGATGTAGGCGCCGTTCCAGGGAAGTAGAATGCGGCCGCTGGTAAAGGCGCAAGCACTAACAAGGATGCTAGCACAGCGCCGGATACGGATATGTCGAGTCGCCGCATTGTGAACGTATGTTTTCTGCTCGCAAAACGCTGTGAATACGCGCAGGGGTTGCTGCGATACGTTGCTTTCAGCGATACCCCAAGTCTAGGCGGCCGCGAGGACGAACGGACGTGCGTTGAATGCGGGTGAGTGATGATATACAATCCGTAAGATAAACGTAGTCGCTACAATAAGATACAAGCGTTACGCAGCATTGAGCGCAAGCTGGGTGGAGTGGTGAGAATAGCAATGATGTTGGCTACAAGCTACCTGTCCCAAGCTCTACGTGCCTACGCGTCAGAATTGCCAAGCCAAATGCCACCTGCCGATTTTCCTTACATTTGGCGCAGGGTCTCGAAGAACCAAATACTTGCAACCATATTACAAAGAGATTGAGATTGAACATTCATGTATTGCACCGTTAGATGCCCCTAACTAATGCAGCAAGTCATATCTACATCATTCATGATGAACCATACGCCTAAGCGAGACAGACCTCCACCTCATACAGCATGCCAAATGTGTGCATGCCAGAAATCCCACGACGCGATGTGGTATCGAAGAAGTCAATAACAAGAAACAACAATGACGCTGCCGCCTACACCAACCCGTCGTAGAGAGACAGCGCTGATACAATAGTCTCGTCGCGCTTGGAGCCTTCCTTGAATTCGGCCATGTCCAAGCTGCCGTTTTCGTCCTTGTCCATCATCCGGAAGATCTTGCGCACGCGCTTCTCTGGAGTGTCCTCGTCCTCGGGAAGCTTGACCATGGAGCCGACCTGTGCCTGTCAGTACAGAAATTCCAGTCGGCTGATTCTTACACACCATCTTGTAGATTGCCTCTACAATCGCCAGCATCTCCTCGTAGCTGATCTTGCCATCGCCGTCAATGTCGTATAGCTGGAACGCCCAGTCAAGCTTGTCCTCCATCTTTCCTCGACTTGTAACGCTAAGCGCGCAGATGAACTCTTTGAAGTCGATTGTACCTGACTTGTCCGCGTCGAAGACATTGAACACATAATCTGCAAACGATGACGGATCCCCGAACGGAAAGAATTGTTTGTAAATCTTCTGAAACTCTTCCTTAGTGAGCATGCCGGATGGGCAGTCCTTCAGGAAACCTGTGCTGCTTCAGCGATAGTCCGGTTGTGGATGCGCGACTCCACATACCCTTGTACCATTGCTGCAACTCTTTCTTGTCGAAGTGGGTGGCCTTTTGGAGGTCGGCCAGCTCCTGCTGTGAGAGCTTACTCTGGCTGTAATATCGCACGATCAGTCTTTTATTCTCTAATTTCAAATGTTCCACAGCGCTGCGCGAGGACAGCTCCCTCCAGAGCTCGTTGAAGGCATTTGCGAGCGCAACCTGCTGCGCAGCCTTGTGATGGGCGTACTCCGGATCGGTGTGTTGTGGTACGTTGACCTTGTGCTGCCGCGCAAACTTGAGCGGTGGGTGTTGGCTTTCAAGTATTTGCATGTTGTGCAGCGGCATGTCGCAGACTGGAGGTTGCCACGAGTTTGGTAGTCGATGTTGCGCGGTTGTGGATCGACGTTGCGGCGATTGACTGGTAACTGCGTGCTTGTGCGTGGTGCGGGTCATGCTGGGGCGCGTGTCTGCGTCCAGAGAGGATGGTGAAAGGAGTGGGCCATTTCAGGTTGTCTTTGCAGGGCGGCGGCCATGTTGAGGTGAAGGGAAGGCGTAGCTCAGCGATGAAGGGGTGGTCCGCGGTCGCCCGCCGCTGTAAACAAGAAGGAAGACAGAACTTACGATTTACCCATGTTGGCAGAAGAGGTCTAGGGGGTGGAGCGGAGAATAGGCAGGCGCGGTGAGAAGAGAAGAGGGAGTTTCGCAGGCAGAAGTCGGGCGCCTCAGCACAAGTGTGGATGCGGGTCAAGCTGTCGTGGCGGGGCGTTTCTGGACCGCGGGCGCAATCGATTTGTGGTTTGGGCGGGGTGCAGAGGGTAGAGGGACGAGGCGCAGCAGCAAACCACCTAGGAACAGGTATGGTTGGTAATGCGAATGTTAGGTCACAGGGACGTGGAGATCTGAGGATGCTATCGAGGGCAGCTGGCGAACGATATGTATGTGGTTATGACGAATGAGCGCGGGAGATTCTAGCGGTTGGGTCTCGACAAATATAGCTCCTCACGGAGACCCCGACTGGCGTTCGGCTTCGTCATTCTCCAGCTGCCGACCACGTTTGAGCACCAACACCCCACAGGACAGGAAACGGACTGCCCAATGACTTGAGTCAGCGGGCCGTGGGAGGAGCTCGATACGCTTCGGTACGCAGCAGCTTCCCGTCAGTGTCGTGGCGTGACACCCTTGAGGTACGATCGACCATCCAGCTGGCGGCATCTGGCGCTCACTGCGTTTTACGTTTAGCCCTACGCTGCACGCTGCCCACGCGACGTTTAGCTGCGCGTAATTTGCCGCGCCGCAGCTGTGCGTCCACAGACTGTCACGTGCGCCGTGAACGAGTGTTTTGGGTGTGCTTGTTACGCCCAGACCCTTGAATGAGCTTGTTCGCACCAAACAGCACGCCTCGCCACCATGGACGACATCTTGCAGGCGCAGTTCGACCGAGTGGAGCAAGCCCTGGGGACATTGATTGACTCCATCGCGACCTACAACCCAAACCCTCAGGCAGCCATTGACCTCGTCACCGCCGACGATGAGCTCAGTCATGGTCTCGATCAGCGTAGGAGTGCACACTAATACTCGGGGATATGCAACTGACGCATGGTAGTTGCCAGACACCAAGCAAACCATGCGCGCATTCACAGCCTTCGTGCCGAAGCTGATGCGCTAGAAGAGCAGCTCAAATCATCTGTCGCAGCACTGGCAGGCCTGCGCAAAGAGCTCTCTGAAACGCCAGCCACTGTCTTCCCTGAGGACTCACGTCCCGTACCTTTCGACGAGCTGCTCCAATACGCGAAAAACATCTCTAGATACACCGTTCCACCCACCTTCCGCGAACGCGTTCCAGATGCAGACGGCGATGCGGACAGGGAGAAAGAAGCAATTGAAGGCTTGGGCAGCGCACCAGCTACAAATGGGCTCAACACACCCACAACCGCAGTTGTACCAGTCGAACCACCAAAAGACAATGCAGAAGCACCAAAGGAAGGGGAAGAGACGGATGCTGCAGCCCCAGAGATAACCGCCGAGGAGGAGGAATGGCTGCAGAAGCTCAAGGACAGCGGTTTCGCATGGTTTCCCTGGCCAGACGATGCGAAGATCCGCCGAGGCAATCTGTGGAAATTGTACCATTATCGCGAACAGGGCCGCAATCTGGAGGAATTCGATATACAGGCGTATGAGGAAGAAGAGAAGAAGAAATTCTCAGACGACGTACAGCCTGAGAAGGCGCCCGGTGAAGTGCAGGCAGAACCGCAATTTCAGGACCAAAGGGCTCAACAGGCGCCGCCAACACAAGCTGCTCCTGCAGCTCCCGCGGGAGCTGGGTTCACGCTCTTCGATGACATGGAGTCGGACGAAGATTGATGAGTCAAAGTTGGATGCAAAAGCAGGGTGGTATTAAGAACAGCAATATGCATGCTATCATTTGGTTATCTAATCAAACCAATCTAATCATTGCGCCGAAGAGAGCAATATCAATTTATTAATTTAGATGTCATTAAGATGGAAGCGCGTCATATCGTAAGCTCATGCATGGCGATCCGCACCAACGTAAACAGGCTGTTCCTGTTGGTAGTTGTACGCATACTGCTGCTGAACAGGCCCAGTCGTAGCGAAGGTGGTCGAACTCCAGACAGGATTCCTTGCAATGAAGATGACGGTAATGAAGGCCAGAACGTGCGCAAAGGATTGGACCCAAAATATAACCGTGTACCTTGTCCGAGTCACGAAGTGTCGATAATCAAGGGCAGCAGAGGTTTGGATGATAGCAATCAGAATGTAAGTGAAAAGTGAGAGGATTAGGACAGAGATCCAGACCATGAGAGACTGTTGGTGCGTTAGCGGGATGCTGCTTGGTATGTACAGATGGATAGCTTACGCTGCTAGCCATGTTCTTCTTCTTGAGTGAGCGTGCAGTGAGGAGAGATAGCGCGCCAGAACCCAGGATACTGACGAGGTACATGGCACTGAATGCTATGCTTACGTAGATAGTTGCGTACAGGTTGATGCTGTATGTGCGAGAATAAGAGTAATTCCTGTACGATTGTGCGCGCCAAGCTTGTGTGTAGCAGTCGAGAGCAATGCAGGCAAGGAGGAGACTACCCAAAACAAACAAGACGACTCCGAAGGCAATCTTGAGAGCTGATGGGCTATGGCCGAGCCGTTTGCGCAGCATCGTGTTCAACGTGTAGATGACGACGAACAGGAGCAGGAATGTGTGGAGACCGTAGAACACAAGGGAAGCGATGTTCCACCTGTATAAGTCATCGAATCTGTAGGCGACGTCACAGGCTCGGAGGGTATTCACGACGAAGACGATGGATGTTGAGCTAGATCTTGTTAATGCCATGTATACTGCAGAACGACGAGTTTTTACTCACATGAACATGAAGAACAGGGCAAACATGTATGGCAAGCCAATGAGGTGTTTTCCAGTTCCAGTGCTCTTACGCACGACGCAAAGCGCTATCAAGGTGCCCAGACAGACTGCAAGCACAATGACTACACAGGCGTATTCTGCTAGCGCGTGGCTGTCATATGTAGAAGAACTGAAACAGCTGGACGAGGAGTAGCTCGAGCCATAACTACGTGCCATGTCTGGAGTTGGCAGGGGAAGACTTGATGAAAAGGGCTGTAAAAGTTGGGCTTTGTCAAGTTGTAACAGCAGCCACATAGAGGTTATATGCTCGAACAACTCTGCTCAACTGCCCAATCAGTGCACTTGTCTCATGCCTTTCATCTCATGCCCAAATGGCTGCGGGCCTTAAGGATTGCCAAGCTGCGAGCGCCACTCCTCAGTGGTTGCACGCGAGGCTGCAGGGGTGAAGCGAAGGGTCGCGTAGGGCTGGGGAGGATGCCTGACGACCGCAGTTGACAAGTCCTCAGGATACGATGCAGCATGCCACGTCCAATACACATGTCGATACGGTGTAGGAGAGCAGTAGTGACCGATGAATGCATATACTCGTGTTATATCGAGGTGTTTACCACATCTAGCGAGGCTGTGCAGCGCGAAAAGAGTCACTCGACACAAATAGCGCGTCAAAGCCACCACCGCCGAGATTGATCAAGTTGAAGGATGCTTGGGTCACATCACTGTGCAAGTACGAGTAGTACCAGATCCGTACACGTGACGTAGAACGCGGGTGCAGGTGTGGCTGCTTCCCGTCCCGTCCTGTGGCTGGAGGCTTGCCTTTGCATTGCATCATCGTCAATCCCTATTACCGAAGATCCGCGAACGATCACTTCACGGTCCTTTTAGATTTGTCCGCGGGCCTCAGCGGATGTCATGGGTCTCGTGCGCTACATAGATTTCAGAGCTGATTTATACTTCTTGCGCATTTGAGCCGACTCCCGTATACGCCTACAAATCTCGATGTTGTCGTCACACGGATGCGCACATAGCAGAGCGCGCGTCAAAGCTCCTTCTTAACCCACATGACAGCCACCTCTTATCCACCTCAGCGACGTTCTGAGAGTTGTTACATTCCATAATGACGACGAACGATACTGGACGCCGACCCTCGGTCATAGCGCACGCACTCGATGGACTCTCGAATACGCCACGTACGGAAAGAGAGGGTTCATGGACACCGGAAGGCTCATCAGACATGTCAGATGTAGATGGGGCTACTCAATTGAGGGCCACAACGAAGACGGATGTCCCCGGCAATCGAAGCGGGAATACAACGGCGATACCATCGGACGGAAGTGAGGATGGTGCGTATCATGACACGGGGAACGAAAGCAAATATAAGAAGAAGAGGAAGAGCATCCAGGTCTTGATCGACAATTCCGGAACGAAAACCCAGCACAGTATTACTGCAGAAGACTTTCGCGAGATCATGCGCTCTGGTATGCAGAACGAGGTAGAGAAGCTTAGCGGAAAGTCAAAAGCTAGACTCCGAGACATGGTCTTCACTCGTCAGTTCACAACCTTCGATCGCCAAAATCCTAGCGCGTCGCAGTCACCGTTCCATGGATTCTTCACGTTGTTCTGGATCGCCATGGCACTGCTGCTTATGCGAATTGCAGCCCGGAGCTACAAGGAGCAAGGATCGGTGTTTGGAAATGCAGAAATACTACACTTGATGGTAGATCGCGACCTGTTCGTGCTTTTGGCAACGGACGCCGCTATGTGTGCTGCCACTAGTTTTGGCTTCTTCTTGCACAAAGCTATTGCTGCCGGCTACATGTCGTGGAGCGGTGCAGGTTGGATTATCCAGTCCGTTTGGCAACTGTTCTTCACGGGGTTTGTCATTTTCTGGACATTTTGGCGAGAGTGGCCGTGGACACACACCGTCTTCGTTGTCTTGCATGTATTTGTGTTACTAATGAAGCAGCATGCATACTCCTTCTACAATGGTTATCGTAAGCACGTCACCAAACGTTCCTGATCATTCACTAAACACAACATCAGTATCCCGTGTATATCGTAGGCGCAACTTGCTCGAACAGAAGCTTCGTCAACTCGAAGACTTGAATGCACACCAAGGCCCGTCGCCGACCTCGCCTCGCGCAGCTGTACCGGCAGCAACAGGCATTGACAATTCAGAACCTAACGCCCTATTACACCGCAAAAGCCGTGGCCCAAAGTACTCGACCAACTTTTCTACAGAAGAGTCACAGATTGCCTCGATTGGACAGGCTATCGAGACAAGCAAACCACTCAATGCTGAGCAGGTCCAAGCCTTTCACCGTGTACTTACAACGGAAGTCACGATTCTCGACGGAGAACTCCGCGGCAAATGCACAACATCCGACAACATGTATCCCAACAACCTGACTTTGTACAACTTTATTGAGTGGACATGTCTACCAACCTTAGTCTATGATCTCGAGTATCCCCGTCAAGAGCGCATCAATTGGTGGTATGTAGCCGAGAAAGCAGCCGCTACATTGGGTGTCATTTGGGTCATGATCGTCATATCACAGGCATATATCTACCCCGTCGTCATTGAGACAACAAGACAGAAAGAAGCAGGCATGTCCCTTGATGAGCGCTGGAAAGAGTTCCCCTGGGTTGTAAGCGATATGCTGTTCCCCATGCTGCTTGAACAGCTTCTTTCCTGGTACGTCATTTGGGAGTGCCTCCTGAACGTCTTGGCCGAGGTTACGCGCTTTGCAGACCGTGGCTTCTATGGCGACTGGTGGAATAGCGTGAGTTTCGATCAGTATGCACGCGACTGGAACAGACCGGTTCATAATTTCCTGCTGCGCCACGTCTATCACTCTTCGATCTCATTCTTCCACCTATCTAAGATGCAGGCTACGTTCTTCACTTTCCTACTTAGCGCGATAGTTCACGAGGTACTCATGTTCTGCATCTTTCACAAGGTGAGAGGATATCTCTTCACGTTCCAGCTGACGCAGCTGCCACTTGCGGCGTTCATGAAGACAAGGTGGATGAAGGGGAGACACACGCTGGGCAATGTGATCTTCTGGTTCGGACTGTTCATCGGACCCAGTGTGATCACCAGTCTGTACCTGATAGTTTGAGTTAGTTTGTAGCTGGACAATGTTGCAATTTGCGTCGGTTATGGACGAGTACAATCATCATTGCATAGCACAATGATCCAACAGCTTCTGCCTGCACTTTTCTATCCTTAGAACGAGACTAGGAAGTGAGCACGATTGATGACAATCTAAGGCTAGTGTAGGTTGCAAGTGACAGGTTGCCAGTTGAAAGAGCAAAGGGTGGCAATCTGAAGAACTCCAGCCTGCTTTCTTACAAAACTAAGTGCATATCTGATACGTGCAAAGACCTCCAGAGTGTAAGGAAGGATCATGATTAATGACGGTAAAGTATGGTTTGCTGACTACAAGCTACCAAGTGAGAGGGGTGCCTGGCAGTTGCCCCACATTGATGGAGCTACGGGCGGCCTAGCTTCGTCATGCCGATCGCCAGGGTCGAAGCCGCTCACTGCAGGCGCTGCCACAGCTGCGCGTTTGTTCTTGCTCTTTTCTCCAGTCTGCTCAAACTTGAACCCCGTTTTCAGGTCCCGTCGCTTGTATTCCCAGTCCTCAAGTCTGTACCATAGAACATGGCATGCGTACATGTGAATGCGCCAGGTAATACCCGGCGTTGCTCGCCCCGCAGCAGTGTATTTACATATTTACAGAGCTTCACCCTCCAGGCCCAAACCAGTCTGTGTACCGTGAGGATTGTACTCAGTGCTTCGACTCTATAGTGGGTCTCTGACATGCTTAGAATACCTCAGACTGACGCATGATTAGGACGATCCGACCGGCCTCGACGTGTGCCTCTACTGCTTCAACGGTGGCTGTACAGCAGATCGCAGTCACTCTATCCTCCATGTGTCGGCTGCCAATCACCCTCTTGTGCTGAATATCAAACGAACTCGGAAGCAAGTCACGCGCGACGAACCACCAGCGAAAATCACGAAGCTCTCGATTGCCGCCGAAACCGAGACCGATCGCTATGACACCACAGTGGCAGTCAAGTGCTACGAATGTGGCGTTGATGAAGTGGACAAGAGCTCTGGGAAGCTTCCGGGACTTGTCGATGCGGTGCTAAAGGCCAACACATTTGCTAGGCAGGAGGAGGTCAAGGCATGGGAGCAGGAAATGACCGCCTGCGAGCATACACTTTGCTTGGAACAACAAGAGGCGCGACAGATCGAGTCTGGAGCTCTCGGTCACTGCTCTGAGTGTGAGCTGAACGAGAATCTTTGGCTTTGTTTGAGCTGCGGTAACCTTGGCTGCGGTCGACAGCAGTTTGGTGGTACTGGCGGCAATTCACACGGTGTAGGACACACAAAGTCGACTGGACACCCGGTTGCTGTCAAGTTGGGGTCTCTGACTGCCGATGGCACTGCGGACATCTACTGCTACGCCTGTGACGAAGAACGAGTAGACCCCGAGCTGCCGAACCACTTGGCGCACTGGGGCATCAACATCAAGGACCGTGTGAAGACAGAGAAGAGCCTAACAGAAATGCAAGTTGAGCAGAATCTGCGGTGGGAATTCTCCATGACAACGGAGGACGGTAAAGAGCTAAGGCCTCTATTTGGCTCAGACTTTACAGGACTCAAGAATCTGGGCAATAGCTGCTACCTCAACAGCACGCTCCAGGCGTTGTTCGCGATTCCGGAATTCCGAGATCGATACTACCTCCCCGAGCAAGGCCCGCCCGATGCTCCGCTCCCCGCTGAGGACTTGGAGACACAGCTTCGCAAGATTGCTGATGGCCTGATCTCTGGTCGATACTCGAAGCCGGACAGCGATGTCGTTGTCTCCGAAGACACACCTGAGGTCCCACACCAGCGCGGCCTGGCGCCAGCCATGCTGAAGCACCTGATTGGGCGAGGACATGCTGAATTCTCTACAATGCGACAACAAGATGCGTTTGAGTTGTTACTTCACCTTCTCAAGCTCATCTCGCGATCACAGCATGTCGCGCCGTTTAGGGACCCCGTCGATGCTTTCAGATTCGTTATGGAGCAGCGCTTACAGTGCATTAGCTGCAAGCGAGTTCGCTATCGATCAGACGAGCAGGAGAACATTTCTATCCCCGTACCCATACGGAGAGTGCCAAAGGATGCGCAGATGGACGCTACTGATAGCGCAGGCAAGGAGAAGGAGAAGGAGGAATTCGAGCCTGTCACACTGAAAGAGTGCCTCGATATCTTTACAGCTGAAGAGATGGTCGAGCTCACATGCACTGCCTGTGGCAGCAAGGATGGATTCACGAAGAGAAGTATGTTCAAGACATTCCCCTCAGTCTTGGCCGTCAATGCCCGCCGCTTCGAGATTGTCAACTGGGTACCCACGAAGCAGGACGTACCCGTCATTGTCAACGATGAAGCGATACCTTTCGACACTTACAAGTCTCTCGGCCTCCAGGATAGCGAGGAAGTTCTTCCCGATGACGCAGATGCTGGTAGCTCCTCCAAATGGACGCCGAACGAGGCTGCACTGTCGATGCTTGAGGCAATGGGCTTTCCCCGTGTGCGCTGCGAGAAGGCACTTCATGCCACTGGTAATGAAGACCCGGAAGCTGCCTCGAACTGGCTCTTCGCCCATATGGAGGATCCCGATATTGACGATCCAGTCGACTTTAACGCTGGTAGTGGAGATGGTTCCGCTGGTGGTGCACCAAGTACAATCGACCCAGAGAAGATTGAGATGCTGAGTGGCATGGGCTTCAATGCTCCACAAGCTCGACAAGCACTGAAGGAGACGGGTGGAGATATGGAGCGCGCCGTCGAATGGCTGTTTAGCCACCCCGAGGCTGCTGGCGACTTTGGTGACGACGCCAGCGCAGAGGTGAGTCTACAACACTAACATGGCATCCTGCAAACTAACGCATATAGGCACCTGCTGAATCTCATGAGAAGTCATTGCCAGGAGGCGACAAGCTGCCAGCAAACTTCCAACTACAGTCTATTGTCTGCCACAAGGGTAATTCTATCCATGCTGGGCACTACGTTGCGTTCGTCCGCAAGCAGCTACCTGACGAGCAAGACGCTGCTTGGGTACTCTTCAACGACGAGAAGGTAGCAAAGGCTGCCGACATTGACGAGATGAAGAAGTTTGCATATGTGTATTTCTTCAGGCGTTTGTAAGACGGGCGGTCTAGGTGCATTGATGAGGCTAGCATAGCGGAAGCGGAGTTGTATGCGATTGGCGCGTTTGAACCTGCCAAATCAAAAGAACGTCACAGTGGTCGACCGACTAAGCTTTAGAAGTCGACAGTGTTACAGAATCACGACTATTATCTGGACTGGCTATGTGTCTGGTGCTGAACCTGACCTGATGACAATTATGGTTCATCTGATAAGAAATGGGCGCCCGGAGATGACGGTCTCGGCTCGGCGACCGGTGGCTTCTCCGACGGGTTAACCCCACATGGGTGGGTCGAAGCTTTATCGCCCCTGCGAAGCTCGGCCGTCATAAGTGACATCTTTTACTTCGATGCCCTCGACCTCGTTACACCATCACCACCTACGCCCACATTTCCACGCTTCGATCACCCATCGCAATTAATCGATTGCTACGCTCGAAACACCTCACAACTACACATACACACCTTTTCGCCATGTTCAGGAGAGTCGCAGCAGCAGTTCCCGCCCAGGCAGGCCGAGTGCTCGCAACCGCCGCCAGACCCAGCATCGCCTCGCCCATCCGCACAGCAGCACCCACAGTGTCCGCAGCTGGCAGGCGGCAATATCACGAGAAAGATAAGTCGCACATTTGCGCGACGCTGGTGTTGGTGGAAGAGTGGCAAGGGTCGGAGCCGTTCCCGAGCCGCACTACTCACCCACCACTGTCGCACAATTCACCAGAACGACCAGCTAACATTCATAGCACTGCTCGACCACTACAGCCGTCCCCGCAATGTCGGCTCCATGTCGAAGACTGACACTGACGTCGGTACCGGTCTCGTTGGCGCGCCCGCATGCGGCGACGTCATGAAGCTGCAGATCCGCGTCGACCCCAACAACAACACCATCAGCGACGTCAAGTTCAAGACCTTCGGCTGCGGTAGCGCGATCGCCAGTTCGAGTTACCTGACCGAGTTGGTGCGCGGCATGACTCTGGAGGATGCGGCGAGAATCAAGAACACAGAGATTGCGAAGGAGCTGTGCCTACCGCCTGTCAAGCGTAAGTGTAGAATCTTTTGAACAGGACATACCAACAGGACACTGACCACCCGCAGTCCACTGCTCTATGCTTGCAGAAGACGCCATCAAGTCTGCCATCTCAAACTACTACACCAAGAACCCCAACGCCCGTGCCACAGATCTCGGCGGCAAGTCGGCGCCGCTGCCCAAGGTCGAGGTCGAGACTGTGTCTGCTACTGCGTAGATGGAGGAAGTTGAATGAAATTGAAATTGATACCAAGAGACGGAAGGAGGTGGATGCGGAGATGAAAAGAAGGAGATGATTGATGCCGAGCGATGTACAAAACCCTACTTTGCGTGCTACTGATCACGCCTTTCGCTTTCAGTTCTGTCCGAACAGGTACGGCGTTTCGCGTTCCTGGCAGGCGTGATGTCGGATATGAATTGGTCAGGGCCACCTGATATATACATCTAGCAATGATAAAAAAAAAAATTCGATCAAAGATGAGCGAGACAGTGAAGTGATGGTGTCGATGGCTTTTTAGTACTTACGTCGCACCGGAGAGTACCTTGATGAGTTCATCTGATAAGCGCAATGGTAGATGAAAGGTAATGGGTCGTCTTATACTGTCCGCAATTGAACGATACGGATCTGCGCTATCCACGCTGTTGTGAGCTGAGTATCACGCCACTTTCCGGTAAGGCTGTGGGGAGGCAGGGGAATGGTAGATTCTAATAACGCATAATAGACGATGCACAATCTATTTAAGTAGATATTTAATCGTGCCTTTGGGTCTTAGGCCTTGGTTCTGGCGTTGCAGCCGTGAACACAACGTGCGCAAATGTTACAACGGGTTAGTCAGGGTGGCCTCAAGGACAGTCTAGAAAGGGTCCGGGGAGGCTACCTTTATATAGACTTGGTAAGTTGGTGAGTAAGCTAAGATGTGTGCAGTATTTTAATTATTAATTACGGCTGTGAAATCTGCTGCAGAGCTCCGGTTCTCCAACCTAAACGGCGGGTGCTGTTGAGTTTGGTTTACTGTAAGATTCTAACGTACTTACCTACAAAGAGCGGCAGTTGCGTGTTATCTAAACTATTATCTAAGCTGATTCTGCATTGGATATGTTTTGCGTTTATTGTTTCGACCTGACTAACTATGATGTTACAAGCCGCCCTCCTGTTGTCTACCTACAATGAAGGAAGGAACGGATGTGTGCTAGATACTAGCTAAACGCCGACGCCATCGCTATAAAGTCAAATGGTATTCCCCTCCATGTTCGTCCCTATGCACCAGTGTGGTTGCAGCCGTACGCAATGCACATTACGGCACCGCTTCCTTTGCCTTGTAGTTTGTTGGGTTTCGTGGATCTCGCGTCTTGGCGAGACTGGTGCTTTTGTGCTGGCCTGCCGAACAAAGATGCTAGGCGTAGAAAGGGCGAGGATAATGCCTTCTATAAGAATCCCGAATTCCAGCTGCCCATGAGCAAATCTCTTGTCATCTCGAAGCTGAGCCAGCTACTCGCCATACTAGGCGCAACCTTGAGCAGGTTTGGTACGATGCCCTTGTACAGTCCTCTGACGCCTTCTGTCATGACGATTTGTTTTATAGCGTCACCAATTCCGGCGTACTTGTATCCCATGCCGCTCATGGTGTTGATCTGGAATCGTCGTCGCAGGACATCGAAGGGATATGTGATGGTTTGTGCCACGGCGCCAGAAACAGCACCTGCTCCTAGCTTACCGATAGCGCTGGGGTCTTTTGAGCCTTCCGGTGTGAATTGTGTGCGCGCAAGCTCGTAAACCATGAAATTTAGACCGACGTATGGCGCTACGCCCGCTACGGTAGGGACGATGCCTCGATACAGAGCGGGAAGTCCTCCTTCCGTCTTGTACATGTTCGAAAGGAGTGTCCACATGCCGGGCAATTTCTTGCCTTCTTCCCTGTGAAGACTCGAGAACGAAGCGGACTGGATCGATAAACGTGTGCGGACGATGTCGAGAGGGTACGTGAAGGATACGGAGGTGATACCTGCAAGACCGCCACAGAACAGTCGCTGGTATGCGCCCAGTGGGGCACCTGGTTCGCTTTCGAAGAACTGAGGCTGTTAGCTACCCGATTCGAGTTGCGCCCACAGCATCGACATAGTGTCTCCCCTCCAAAGTCTCCAAGGCTGTCCCACCATGACTGTGCGACTCCACTGTCAGGCGCACAACCATGGCCGTCTCATGAGATGCACTCCCTAGACATCCATGCTGAACAGCTGAAAGCAAGGGTAGAGCGAGAGGCGAATGAACCAGGGCTACTCACTCTCTTGTAAATGTTGTATGCGCTGAACTGCACAGCAGAATAGGGCACAATGCGTATGCAATTGGTTCCGTTGCCGGCCATGAACCCTCTCCAGCCTTCTTCCCTCCACATCTTTGCCAATGCTTTTGGAACTGACATCTTGTATTCTTCGCGACCGACGCTCTGGACCTGGAACAGGATCTTGAGGCGCTCGAGGGGCGACACGACGGTTCGGGAGACGGCGCCGGCAACGCCTCCAGCTACGAAGGAAGCAAGCACCGGTTGCGCAAAGACTTCCCTCACTTTGTCAAAGGTCGTGGGGTCTGGCGCGCCAAGAGGCTGCAAATTCACCGTGAGTTGAAGGTTGGCAGCTGGACAGTGTGGTTCAACGTACATTTGCGCCCCTCCCTGGTTGAGCTGGTACAACAGCCATTGTTGCGGGAATATGAAAATGCGGCTGTCCGGAGGAATTTACAAAGATGCCTCAAAAAGGCGTCCGGCGCAGAAACAAAGTCTGCGGCTCAAGCAGCTGCACGTTCACCGGGGGTTAGGGGGAGGAGAGAGCAACGAGTGTCGAGCTCATCGGTATCTGCACCAGCGCAAGTGATGACAGATGGCGAATTCGGGGTAGAGCAGGAGTTGTTGTTATGCGTCGAATGGATCAGCCATGCAAGGCAACCAGCTGGCTGTCGAGTCTGCGTGTTGTGGGCGGTTGGTCGCGGCGCAATGGGCGAGTGCGGGCGTCTGAAGCTGTGATCTCCGGCGTAGTGGAGTTTTGAGTGATGACCGAACCCCAGAGATTTTAGCGCGGCGAGCCGAACGAACGAATGCTTGGGTGCGGATTGCCGCGATGCTTTAAACGACCATGGTTTCCCTTGACGTGACCGCCCGCCCGGTCCTTCGCGATATTGCAGCAGTAGCCCAGCACGCCTTGACAGCTGTGCTCCATCTTAGGCAGCTGCCACTCGGGAGCTGCACCGGATGCGATAAAGGAGCCTGTTGTTTCACTCCTTCACTCTGCTTCACATCGCATTCGGTCTCGGGCGCTTCATTTGCCAGCAAAGCAAGGACGCCATGGGAGCACAAGGCCTGTGGATGGCGAAGGCAGCCATGGCCTGGTGCCCCTTTCCAGCCTCAAAGTCAGCTGGCACTGGCGTCTGCACCAGGCTTGTCCTTGTCCTTGCCTAACGGACCATGATCACGGGGGCACTGCACCATCCCATAGCCACCATTTTTGAATTGCATTTCCCTTTTGATTTCAGCGTGAATGCGTGCTCGTGCATGCAGCCGCAGACCTGGTTACGGGTGATCGGTGTTGCATGAAAGGTCGACGTCAGCGAGATTCAGCTCGTACCATTCATCACTGTGCTCTTCCATTGAACCCCACAGCTCATGTCTTGACGGCTCCACACTTCGGATACGCCATCCTGCTCGACTGGTGGGGTGCATAAGTCGGCCGTGGAAAAACAACGCTCTGGGACTGCCGGACCAAGGGCGAGAAAGATCCGGGTTCTCTATCGTTGCGGACTAGCGTGCGGCTATCCACGAAAGTGGGACTTGTGTACGACCAACTACGAACAACCATCACAACATGTACGAGAGAACCTTTTGGAGGAGCAATTAGCCTGAAAACTATGTAGGATCTTTGCTAAACTGCGAATGTAGAACGTTTGGTAGTCCGATAAGCATGACGAGTACATCTGCCACGTCCAACCGTACGGACGTTGAAAACGACATCTCTTGTCTGCTCTACCATTTGTCGAGATACCATTTCAATGTTTCAATCATGCGCATTAACGTTTTCGCCCCTCACGACATGCGCTCACTGCATACAGGTAACCTAATTCCGGTGTGTCTGTATCTTCTAGAACAAGAGTGATGCCCGTTTCAAGGCACTGTCATATGTTGCGTTGATCTTAGCAGTCTGCCGTTTCTTGGAATATACAGAGGCTAGGAACGAGCAGACATGCAGCAATGTCAGCAAAAGGTTTGCTTTAAGGGTAAAACAAGACCAACTGCCACCTTCTACAGTAATGAACAAGGCATCTACATATATATGGCTTCTTAAGGCCTCATTTGGGAAATAAGCATGAGCGGCCTGAACATCGTCGCGCCTTATGCACCCAATTCAAGATCTTACCAATCGCACGCAGTCAGCTGGATTGCAACAAGGCTGAGCCCCCGGTCGCCTCACAACAACACTTGGGACCGTGCGTCTGCGATTCAGCCCCGCCATTCTGCAGCTCGACACAATGCTTTGTCACATCCATCCATGACCAGTGTTCGATCCAAACCCCAGTAGCCTTATCACAATATCAGGACTAGCTTCAGCGCTGTCTTGAAACCCACTGGAACGACTCGGTGGTGTCGTCTTCCAGATGGATATCTGGATCACTCCAAATGGATTGCTGCCTCGCCCATTCGGAAACGGACCTCCACTACTTCAAGGGATATGCGGTTCCTGCACCGAAACCGTGCCGGTGAACTACACCTCACAAATGATCTTATAGGCGGCCACGGGGTGATTCCTCCCTACGCAATTCTCTCGCACACATGGGAGGAAGGCCAAGAAGTTACCTTTCAGGATTTCAAAAGTGGTAATGGAAAGGCCAAAAATGGATACAGAAAGCTTCGATTCTGTGCTGAGAAATCTATACAAGCTGGCCTAGACCATTTCTGGGTCGATACTTGCTGCATAGACAAATCGAGTAGCGCGGAGCTGCAGGAAGCGATTACGTCCATGTTCCGTTGGTACAGCAACGCCAAAGTCTGCTTTGTCTATTTGTCTGACGTGTCTCACTCTCATGGATGGCAATACGAGTTGAGAAGAAGTAGGTGGTTCACACGTGGTTGGACGCTCCAGGAGCTCCTTGCGCCCACCGATGTCCAATTCTTCTCAGTTGAAGGGACTCTCCTGGGAACCAAACAATCCATGGTGGAGGTTATTCAGGAAATCACCAAGATCAGTTATGACGCTCTGCATGGACATCATTTGTCAGGTTTCCCTAAGGAGGAGCGCTTTGGTTGGGCCGACAAACGTGAGACCAAACGCGAAGAAGACGCAGCCTACTCACTTCTTGGTATTTTTGACGTCTTTATACCGCTCATGTATGGAGAAGGCCGAGAAAAAGCACTAAGGCGACTTGAAGAGGAGTTCGATAGGCAGAGGGCGCCACAGAGGGAGGGCCTGATATCACAACGAGACAAAGATCTGGAAGAACGAAAACAAGAGATAAGGCAGACACTGAAAAGTTCTTTGCTTTTCAACCAGATGAATGCACGCCAATCAATTGTGAAGGCTGCTCATGCCAGTACTTGCGAGTGGCTGTTGCATCAGCCGGAATATGCTGACTGGCTGGACAACGCCAAGCTTGCTGAACATAACGGACTTCTTTGGATCAAAGGCAAGCCAGGCGCGGGAAAATCCACGCTTATGAAGTACGTCCTTACTCAGTCTCAGGGAACAGTAAACACTTGCACGACGATATCGTTCTTCTTCAACGCGCGAGGCACAGTCCTTGAAAAGTCGACAGTTGGGACCTATCGATCACTGTTGTGGCAGATTCTAGACAAGTGCCCGCAAGCTCTAAACGTCCTTGACACAGTCGTATCCCTGATTGCTGGCCAGAATTTGGCAACGGCCATTGTCCGCTGGAACAGCGAAACGCTGCAAAGTTTACTCTCACAGGTGATCTCTAGACTCGGTGTTCCTGGAGTTTCTGCGATGTCTATACTGTGCTTCATCGACGCTTTAGACGAATGTGAGGAAGAGCAGATTCGAGACATGATCCAATTCCTCGAACATCTTGGCACACTTGCAGTGTCTTCTCGCGTTTCTCTTCGGATCTGTCTATCAAGTAGACACTACCCCCATATTACGATTCGACAAGGGATAAATCTGAATCTTGATGGGCATAAGGGACATGATCAAGATATCAAAGTGTACCTGGCGACCGCCCTCAGGCTTGAACGCAGTCAAGTTGCACAGAAGATCCGAGCCAAGATCCAGGCACGAGCCTCAGGCGTATTCATGTGGGTCGTTTTGGTCGTGGCAATCCTGAACAAGGAACACGATCACGGTCGGGTCCATCGACTTCTTCAAAAACTCGACGAGATTCCGAGTGGCTTGCACGACCTGTTTCATGACACTCTGACGCGAGATACAAACAACAATGACGAAACCGTCTTTTGCATCCAACTACTCCTCTTCGCTCGAGAAGTATTGCCACCCGAACATTTTTATCACGCAATTCTCTCCGGTACTGAGCCTGAGGCACTATCAGAGTGCAATTCCGCAGTTATCAGTCTCAACGATATAGAGCGGTTTATACTCTCTTCTTCCAAAGGTCTCGCTGAAATCACTAAAGTTTCATGGCTGAGAGTGCAATTTATTCACGAGTCGGTACAAGACTACTTGACGAGACCGAACAAGCTAGAAAGCGTTTGGCCAGGTCTTGAAGACAATTTCGAGGGTCAAAGTCACGAGAAGATAAAACAATGTTGTCTGAGCTATCTCAACACGGCCGACCTCAACTTTCCAGATCGCTGGGAGTACATGTACAACCACCCACCGCTTGTTGAAGCCTATCCATTCCTGAAGTATGCCTTGTTCCATGTGTTCCATCATGCCGAGGCTGCAGCAAAGGCTGGTATCGATCAAACAGCCTTCATCCGGGCGTTCCCCCTGCCGAAGTGGATCAGGTACCACAATCTTTTCACGTCAATTACATATACCGAAGATGTCAGTCTTCTGTATTTACTTGCAGAACGCAATCTGCCGAACTTGGTCAGGATGCATCCCTCCAATCTCCTGTACTTGAAGAGGGAAAGGAGTCTCTATGAATGCCCGCTATTTGTAGCGCTCGCGCATCGCAGCGAACAGGTTGTCAAAGAATTCGTTGTAGCTCATGCTGCAACTTTGTCACCGGAGTGTACACTCCGGAAGAGGTGTGAGCACTATCCACGGGAGCCGCCTCTGCTTCCACACGTATCCGATGATGGGTTCCCGATTACTATCAACACACTAAGGTCACAAGTCTCCCGCCTGGTCGAGCTGGGCGACGAGGTCCTAGTTGCTCTAGCATTGGATGCGAAGAAGACTGGACGTGTCAGCCTTGATTTGGATCTTTGGGACGGCACAAATATACAAACGCCACTGTTATTAGCAGCTCGACTGGGATATACGTCCATCGCTCGGATGCTCCTTGAGACGGGACAGGTTGACGTCAATGCCAGCAACTTCATGAAACGGACACCATTGATGATGGCTGCTCTAAACGAGGACTACGCGATGGTCGAGACGCTGCTTGAGACCAGACAGGTCGACGTAAATATGAGAGATTACATAGGCATCACAGCATTGGACTTCGCTGAAGAACGGAGCAACAGACAGGTAGTCGAATTGCTGCGGGCAGCGACAAGATCCGTCCCATAAGTCCTTATGAGCATCGACCGCACGATTTTCAAGAGAAAAGTGGTCCATATTGTTCTAATGTGACCTATGTTTGTCATAGATGCAAGGATACCTGCTCACAATGCCCGTATTCTCCTTCGTCGCAGGATCGACGCAAGGGTTGCACATATACTCGACGATATTTCGTTGTTTGTCCACCTTAGGTAAACAGGCGTGGGGTATTATCGCCACATCCGGATTTCAATAACGGCCTATACATACGCTTTCCGTAGTACCGATGTCCCTGAGGGCCAAGGAGTGCTTCAATGATTGCGGAACTATCCAAATTCACTGGAAGTGGGTCACTGGACTTAGTCAAGGCTGTCTGGTGAATCAGTAAGGATCAAGACATCATAGCAGCTTCCCTACAAGGCCTGCAAGCTGTTCGTGATTGCCGACTGTTGACTCAAGAATTTTTTCCATCGTTACTGAGGGATCATGGCAAAAAAAGGGTGCAAGAATATTTGAGGGTTAACTTGGTCGCCGGAACTCCGCTAGATGGATATTTCGGGTTTGATTGTGTGCCGATGATGCTGTATTGAGTGGAAAATCTCAACTACCTTTTGTAGAACATAAATGCAATAGATGGTACGGTTTGGAGACAGGAAGACGCGTGGGGTCCGAAGCGAGACGAGTTTGCGCAAGGCACGACAAACTAGACACACTCTCTTGAGATCTCGTTGTGTGATCTGGTCGATCAACGGACTCAGAATGTCGACTGGTATGGCTGTGAGCTCCATGGTATTATGAGACGGGATGTGCGATGTTGATAACGAGGTAAACCCGAAACGAATAGCTTCGCTTAGCCACCAGCCGTTTATAAGCTACATGCAGGCAACCCCCCTTTGAATCTGTCCGCTATAACAAAATCAGGCCATCTTAGGGAGCAGAAAGCACGATACTTTACGGCACATGTAGAATGAGTTCAACTAAGTGACTCGATTAATGACTCGCATGTGTATGTGACGATTTGTCAAGTTGCCGGAAAAGTTTACAGAGTCTGTTTGAAACACACAACTCCCCAGCTTGATTCACATTTCAGTCAATTCAAGGCAGCCCGAGCAATGCAGACAAATTCGCCTCTCGAGGCAAGCAAGCGACCTGAACTTTTCAGCGATGAAGCCGACAGCGATGAAGAAGATAACCAGTCGTTTTCCGAAGTTCTGGCTTCTATACGGCAAGAGAACATTGTATCTTTTTGCATCGAAACTCGTGGGCGCATTGAGCCCTCATTCAGCAACCAATCCGATCCATCCCAAAGGCTAAACGCTACTCTTGAGCCAATAATTTTTGGCTCTTATCACGCTATTTTCCCTATCAAATTCCAAGATGAAGTTCGCTGGATCCTCAAGGTTCCTGCCGTCGGAACAAGGGACCATTTCGATTCTTCGTCCGCCGCTGCCCTCAGGTCCGAGGCCTTGACCATGCGTCTTATTCGAAAAAGCACGTCAATCCCCGTCCCAGAAATCTTTGCATTCAACTCCTCTCTCGATAATGAACTGGGGGTTCCCTTCATTCTTATGGGTTTCGCGGATGGGGCTTCAGCGTATGAGGTCTGGTTTGACAAGACCATCGCTCCGGAGGAGCTGCAGGCTCGTAGAACGCAGATTTTGGAAGATCTGGTGACAGCCATGATCCAGCTGGATCGGTTTGCGTTCAATACTGGCGGTGCGCCAGTTTTTGATGACGAAGGCGCCATCACAGAAATTGGTCCCACAAGATGTGTCGACCATCAGCGCATGCTTGAACGATTAAAGACAAATGACGACGACGAAACGCCATTGTACTACGATGCTGGCCCCTTTTTCTCCCCTCAAGCGTTCTACTGGCATGCTATTGATAGGGAAGCGCCGCCCACCAAACCTCTGCACCAGGGGATCCGGAAACTACTTCAACTATTTCTCGACTGGATGCCTGATCTCCAAGCCGAGACACCATTCGTCCTTACCCATCCGGACTTCAACTTTCAGAACATCCTTGTTTCCCCACAAGGCCGTCTGCAAAGCCTGATTGACTGGGATGGTGTTACAGCTGTACCTCGCAGCATTGGAAATGAAACACTACCTTCATTCCTTACACGGGATTGGGATCCAGCCATGTATGCATGGAACGATGACATGGAACGCGGTATCCAGCCTAATGGACTTTGGGAAGATTCACCAGAAACTTTGCAACGATATCGTCGGAATTATCAAGAGCTGTTTAAAGCGCAGCTTTCTTCTACATCTGACACTAACCGCTCCATGACAAAGCTTTCCCTATATGTGCAGAACTTGGTTATTGCTGCTGAGGACACAGTTTGTCGATTTGAAATCGTTAAGAAGTTCGTGGAGGAAATCTTGCCATTAACACTCAATCTGGCCGAGGTTGGAGAGAGGGAGAAGATCGTAACAAACTTCAATGTGTTTGATATTTCGTCCGGCTTGGTAGATGGTACACTCGAGCAGAGATTGATTGACCTTCTCCGAAGAGGCTTTGAAGCTCTGCTAAGCTAAGCATTGAATAGAATGGTACCTAGGATAGGGCAGAGTGGCCGTGGTGGCGGGGGTCGGCAGCAGCTCCATCCAGTCTTGCTTTGCCACTACATGTTGGAAGGAAGCATCACTATATATGGTAGCCACTACCGCTGTGTGCGGCAGTCATCAGTGTGTCGTCCCAACTAGAACTAGTTTAGGACTCTATGGCCAGCTTGCCCCACCAGGCTTGCTCCATATACAATACAATACATCACTTTTGCTCTCTAATACTACATAGATGGGTGCCTAATTCCAGTTTCATAGTTGGGTTTCTAGATTAAAATATTAACGACGTGCGCTTGCTTGAGAGATAATACCATTCCTATTTTTGGGCCTTAATTGTAGTTTCTATCATTGACCATATAATACAATCTCTAGCCTACTATAGAGCTGTGAGTTACCCTGTGAAAATGCGAAGACAGCAGAGAAATAGCTCTTAGAGAATAGCAGGATGGCGCGCTCAATGGAGGAGAACTTTTCTCGACGTAGTTGCAAGTACTAGTTCTAGAACTGTTGTGCCAGCTAATTGCCGCAACGGTAGGGTCTTCAAGTGGAACCCCAGCGAGTTTTCGCATTCAGGGTTTTGACCCCCCGGATCAGGCTCGCCTGGGACCAAGAATGGCCCCAGAGCTTCTCTCCTGATGGCTCCTCTCTCCTAGGAGCTTTAGAGGGTGTAAGCACTATCTACCTCTACTTCTACACGTATCCAACAATACGTTTCTAATAACTATAAACATACTAAGATGATATCTCCTACCTTATAGAACTACGTAATAAAGTTATATTTATTCTAGTATTAGATATAGAGAAGACTAGATATATTGGCCTTAATATAGATCCTTAGAATAGTATAGATATATGAGTACTACTATTGTTAGTAGCTAGACTAGAATAAATATTAAATACTCAGATACTTCTTCGGGTTGTGAGGTTTGGCTTCGCAGTGCCGTAAATATTTTCAACTCGCTGGCCTCTCATCACATCACCATCGAAACTATAACTGAGGAGTACCGACCGTTGACAACACCATAGCTCCCCAGAGACCCTAGAATCTTGAGCCTAGCCTTTAATGCATTGCCGTTCATCGTGAAGCTACCTCTCCACGTCAAAGAATTTGTGGATTGTCTTCTCCACCTCTTTCACACCCGTGCTTGCCACCAGACTCCCCCTTATCCAATTTGGCAGCTTGTTCTGAATGCGTTCACTGCCATACCTCTTGTCCAGCAGCAGGATCGCCGCGTAGTCGCCTTTATGTCGAATTGCACGGCCAACGCACTGATTGACAGCGCGCATACATGTATTCTCATAATATTCTCTTGCTGCAGCCTTGCCATTTCTCCCTCGCGCATTCTCTTTTGACGTGATGTACTGCATCTTCGCCTTCCACTCGGCTGAGTGTGGATTAGGGAAAGGTAAGCCAACGACGATGACGCCACGGCCTAGAGCATCGCTGAAGTTGATGCCTTCTGAGAGTGTGCCGCCTATGACAGCGAGCAGGAGTGCTCCGCGGCCATTATCCGATGCAACAGCTGCACTATACGTGGTGAGAACAGAGTTTACAGCCGCCTCCTTAGACTCAGAAGACTTGTTTGCATTCTGCTGGTCACTTCGCTGTTCAAGAAAGACGGGTTTGATTTGTACGAGCCGATCCCAGAGCGTAGACTTTAAAGGTTGAACAGGCAGGCGCTTCCATGATGCAACACAAGTATCCATGTATGCATAACTCGGGAAGAAGACCACTACACCATCTGGAATATTTTCAGCCACGCAGAGAATAGCTTCTCCAAGGTTGATAATCTTTGCACACAGTCAGTGTGTGTTAACAAAGAGGTATAGAAACAGCTTACGGTGCTCTCCTTGTTGCGGCCCTCGAAAGTGAAGTCAAAGTCAACTCCATTCGAAGCCTTTACTATTGGTACTGCCAACAAGTTGGAGGGTGGTATGACGTGACCGCACGACAAGGTCTGTATCTTCGCAGGATCGAGGTAGGGGAGAAGATGCTGCTCATAGTCGCTCATCTGAACCAAGTCAGCGAGAGATTCACCTGGGTTGGCGCACTTACTGGAGACATTGTCCCGCCTGCCAATACCACAGCTCTTGCATCTTCCACGATGTCTTTGAAGTGATATGTGGGATCGAGGAGCATATATCGTAGATTCAACTCTTTCCCGTCCTCCTTAGAGTAGAAAAAACGACCTTCTGCAGAGGGATCCATCAAGGATAGAAGGAATGCTTGAACGTGCATGAGTACTGGCACAGTGTGCCGTGGAGCTTGAGCTGCTTCGCCTCTCCCTTTCGAGGATATTGTTTCTTTGCTCTTCTCTTCTGTGTATGCAGTATAGCCATCAACTTTTCGCGCTAACTTGCTAGTTTGAAGGTATGCGTTGAGCTTGAAGATGTTGATCTGGTCGACGCCCTTGCCAGACATAATGGACATGATGTCGACCAAACCATCGCTTCCTTTCGAACTTACGTTAATAGACTGTAAATACACAATGATCGAATCAAGGACGCGGATGATCTGTGCAACATAGACGCGATTCTGGCCCTTCAGTCGATTTCTGAACCTTTGTAGATAGACTGTGAGCTGACTGCGAGCCTGCTGGACTTGGGATAATGAAACCTGGACGGAGTATATGCCAGCTATAGCGTCCATCAGGTTGTGGGCTTCATCGATGATGACCACGTGGTCCTTCAGTGAGAGACCGAGCGCTTCACGTGCAGATCGTTGCAGGAGTAAAGGGTAGGGTAAAGTGACAATCTGACATGTTAGCCATAGCCTCTCGTCAATTGAGTTGATTCCATCATACCTCACAAAACTTGGTGGCCGGTCGAGAAGCATAGTACGGGCAAACACCCAGTTTCTTACCAATGACACCCAGATCCTCAATGTCCCGAATCTTCGCAAGAGCGTGGTCACGAAAATCATTCAACAGAGCTTCATTGTCTTTCGTGGGCATAGCAAAGCATCTGCTTTCGCTCGACGTAGATTGCTGTAGTTCGAGACAACGTTCGTTGATCGCTGTTGCACTAACCAGGCGGCTGACCTTGGGATTGATGCACAGATTCTTCCTGGAGCCCAGAGTCAAGTGTTTCACATCTTCCGTGAGATCACTACTGTCGTTGTCTGCTTCCTCGTCCATCTTTATGGAAGGAGGCATCTTGACTCTCGACAATTCGCTGGAAAATTGCGTCAACTGCGAGTGCGTCCGCGAACAGAAGAAAATTTTCGTCTCGTCGAGCGCCTCTCCGCTGTCTGTCTTCGTCCCACCAAGAGCGTAACCGAGCTTATCCATTAATGCTTGAGTCTCTGCAGAAAGGCCGGAACTATCAAACTTGCTAGCTCCCGCATTCGCATTGCTACCACGTTCTTGATCAGACTCATAGTCATCGAGAGCAAAACGTGCTTCTGCACCCCCATCATCAGCATCATTTGAGCTGAGTTTTTGTCTTTTGTAAGTCGGGCTTGTAGTAGTAGATCGCTCTTTAGCGCGTTTCTCCTTGGCTTTGATCTTCGCAAGACGTTCATTGAGTTCCTGCCGGCGGCAGAACGCGTCGTGCTTGCGCTGCTTTCGGGCATGCTCGAGCATCCAAGGCGGGTCATCGCTGTTCGCTGTGTCGATCTGGAAGCCATCTTCGAAGTTCCGGCGCTTGTGATCGCGGAGCCAAGTCAGAGAGCCACAGATCAGACTCAAAGATTTGCCTGTACCTGTTGGCGATTCGAAAATACCAACATTACCATTCTCGAGGCAGTCATAGACGGCACCCATGAACTGTTTCTGAATTTCATATGGCTCGTACGGGTGGTGGAAGTCCCGCACACCAACATTGTCGGTCATTTCTGCGGGTGGTGTTCCTTCGCTTCTCCAACAAGAGCAAAAGACGCGTCGTTGCCGAGATCGACAAACACGCTAGCACGTGCCGTGCGCCACACTTTCTCTCAGTGCACATCGCAATCCATCACCACCTTGACAGGGTTCATGTTTGTGCTTTTGAAAAATACTCTGACTTCATCAATACGATGCCGAATACAAGGCTGGAGTTCGGCATATATGATGCCGCTCGCGTCATTGTCTCTCCGAGCAATGACCTCGCTTAAAGCTGATTCTATGGTATGTGCCTCACCTTCGTTGATGAAGATTATCAACGGGGCAGGACTTTTTCAGACGTCCCCTATGGCATTTGATTACAGCCGAGGCATTTGACCTTGTGTTGTCTTTTGTCAGTGACCTGCGTCAACTGCCATGACTATGGCGTGCTGTGACACAAGACCGTTGTGCACCAATCAACGCGTCGTTCATGGAACAGGTGTCACACCTTATCATCACCCTGCAACCGCGACATCCAGAGAGCCGATGATGGCAGTGTTTGCTGACAATTGATGCATTCCTTCGCGGCGCGCTTTTGTAGCAGTATGACTTCAACCAAAGAACCTGGGACTGTCGTAACGGATGTTACGTGACAAGTCAAAATGAATCCACAAGAAAACCAGCCTCTACTATCACCTTCGTTGTCACAGTCTGACAGTACCAAAACATATGTCGAAAGCGATGATGGGCGGCCACATCAACCAACGCGCTCGATTGAGGACGATGTGCTACCGGAGACCTCGATACTCGGACGAACAATTTCCTGGTCCAGCGCGTATATCCTCGTCATCTCACGCGTCATTGGCAGCGGTATCTTCGCAACTCCCGGTGTCATTGTGAAGGCTGTTGGAAGTGTCGGTCTCAGCCTGTCGCTATGGGTGCTTGGCGCTGTTGTTGCAGCTTGTGGACTTGCTGTTGCTCTGGAGTACGGTTGCATGCTGCCTCGATCTGGAGGTGAGAAAGTCTACCTGGAGTTCACATACCGAAAACCTCGATACCTGGCCAGCACACTCATGGCTGTACAAGCGGTATTGCTTGGCTTCACAGCTAGCAACTGCATTGTATTCGCCCAGTATACCCTATATGCATTCGATATCGAGGCTACCGATGTTCTTCGAAAGAGCCTGGCCGTGGGTCTGCTCACTGCAATAACCATAGTGCATGGATGCTTCAGAAAATCTGGCATTGCGATACAGAACTTCCTCGGTTGGATCAAGGTTGGCTTAGTCTTGTTTATGGTTTTGTCTGGATTGTTTGTAGTCATCTTCAAGCCTCAAGGTCTTGACGGACGACGGAGCCACTTCCCAACAGGAGCAGACGTCTGGAAAGACACAGAGTGGAGCTGGGGGACGATCTCGACAGCGATGTTTAAAGTGTTCTACTCGTATGCTGGACTCAACAACGTGAGCAATGTTCTCAACGAAGTCCGCAACCCGGTTCGAACACTGAAATCGGTATCAATTACCGCACTCATCACAGCATGCATTCTTTATTCTTTAGTCAACGTTGCGTACTTCATCGTTATCCCTCTCGACGAGATCAAGGAAAGCAAGGAGCTCATTGCTGCGTTGTTCTTCGAAAAGGTCTTCGGGGCAACAGTAGGCAAGGTCATACTTCCACTTGCAGTGGCTTTGTCGGGAGCTGGCAATGTTATGGTGGTTACTTTTGCACTGGTAAGCTGCCTTGCATTCACAATATATTCTAAGCTCACACCTGACAGGCCCGCTTGAACCAAGAAATCGCACGACAGGGCTTCCTGCCTTTTCCTGAACTCTTGGCTTCGTCGAAACCGTTCAATGCTCCTCTAGGTGGTCTGATCGTGCACTATATTCCATCTTTGTTGGTCATAGCTCTCCCGCCCTCGGGCGAAGTATACTCTTTTATTCTTGAAGTTGAGGGGTACCCGGGTCAGATTTTCGCACTGGCAACTTCAGCTGGTCTACTCTGGCTCCGCTACTCTAGGCCTGACCTCAAACGGCCGTTTAGAGCCTGGAACTTGGCTATAGTGTTGCGAATCGCTCTCTGTCTTGCTCTGCTCGCTGCCCCTTTTTTCCCACCAGAGCAACAGAGGAGGACAGGCATCTGGTACGCGACTTATGCTGTGGTCGGCATCAGTGTGTAAGTAATCTTCTGCAACTTATCTGACATTCGAAAATTGACTTTCCTGTGTAGCATTGCATTCGGCTTTGTGTATTGGTATGTGTGGCTCAAGCTCATCCCGAAGTGGAGAGGCTACCGTGTGGAGGAAAAGGCTAGTGTATTGGACGATGGTACAACCATCACTCAACTGATCCATGTCGCAACGTAGATCTTCCTAGGATGAAATGACGATGAAACCGTAGTAATTGCACAATGTCATATCTATAATTGTGCAAGTATGTTGCTGACCACCATGCGAACAAATGAAGTTTCATACGTCACACCAAACGTGTAACTAAACAATGTTTGTCAGCTTAGATCCACCTTCCCATACTGAGCCATTGAGCTTGAACCAAACAATCCAAGCCGATTATGTGTGGAGGGATGGATTCATCCGCATGGCATTTCAAATCCGATCACTCGGTCGTCTGAGCATATGACGTGCTTGCGGGGAACTCTTAAGCTGACATATCACTCGCACAGTGTTTCTTGAGACAACTATAAGAGCCGCTAACTTCGTTCTCGATAGAAATCAACTCGAGATAGCTATATCATAATGGCAACCGCAGCAGTTTCTTCACCTACTCCAGCCCCAATATACGCCCCGCAGACTGTGCAATCTGCAAAACAGCCAGGACTTACTGGACCGCAAGATGTACAGACTGTCCTGAACTATCACAAGCCAAACGAGGATGGCTCGCCACCTCATCCCACATATGTCGACCGTCCAGAGACGTACAATCGCCCATTTGAGTCTCATCCTGCAGTGGTCAAAGACGTGCGCGGCCATGAAAATGACTTCTCTCTCGATTCCAATGGTTTCCAATTTTACAAGCACCAGAGTGTGGAGAAAGACTTCATCGATGATGAGCAGATTAAAGATCGATATTACAAAGAGACCGAACAGCTTCTGAAAGATGCGTGAGTGGACATCGTGTTTAGTAACGTAAGCATAATAATGCTGACATGTAGAAGTACTGGTGCAACACGCATCTACATCTTTGACCACACCATTCGTCGCCAACCTCCAGGTGACGGTTCCACTGCCCGACAACTGCGTGGTCCAGTGCAGCGTGTTCATATTGACCAGTCCTACGATGCTGCGCTCTCTCGTGTACCCTTCCATCTGCCCGAAGATTCCGACAAGTTACTTCAGTCTCGAGTTCAGATAATCAATGTATGGCGACCGATCAAAACTGTACAGCGTGATCCTCTCGCAGTGGCAGAAGCTTCAAGTGTCTCCGAAGATTCTTTGGTCGTCACAGAGCTTATCTACCCCAATCGTCGGGGTGAAACGTATGCTGTAAAGCACGATCCTGCCCATCGGTGAGTTCAACGAACACATTCTCAGTGTTATGGTTGCTGACAGCTGTTCAGATGGTTCTACAAGTCGAACCTCAGCCCTGATGAGGTCATTCTCATCAAATGCTTTGATTCAAAGAAGGATGGGCGTGCGAGGCGTGTGCCGCACACTGCATTCCACATACCAGGTACCGAGGACAAAGAAGGCAGAGAGAGTATCGAAGTGCGTGCTTTGGTGTTTCACGAGCAGGAGAGCCTGGAGTGACCGTGCTACTATCACCGATTATGAAATATGTGCTACTTTTGGCCTTTTAATTTTCTCGCGCGGGTGCAACTTCCATGCAAGCACTACAAATCAATGTCGTTTGATACTTGCTAGTGCCTTCCTGCTCACGCTGTCGAAAGTTGACCTTCTGACAAGATAGAATGGAAATTGCTCATTGCTGTCTATTAGCTTCTGAGATGTGAGGAAAAGATTCATGGTTCATTGCACTGTGCAGGAGATGCTGAGCTGTTGGCATGGCCGTCTTAATATTCCAGGCATTGGGCGATGATTTGAACTACCCGTTGCACGAAAAAGTACATCGACACATGTCCGTACCTCTTGCAGCTTGTACTGTCACTTTGCTTCAAATCACAAGTTGCATAAATGTCGTTCTATCATAATAATTCGCGATTCGTCTTGCAAACTGGTTAAGAAGTTCTGTTACCCTCCCCTCTTACTGAAAACGAAGCTCATAGCTGATGTGACTCTACTCCTGATTAGCGCAGGAAGACTTGTTTTCTTCATCCCTGAGGGCATGCTCTGTTTTGAAACCCGATGCGAACGTCTTCGGCGTTGGGGGATGTACCGATATTCATCGGTATCGGTTCTATCATAGTACTCGTCGGACAGTTGTTCTTTGTCGAAGTCTTCTTCAGACGAATCTGCCGACGACAAGCTTAGCCGTCGTGGTGATGACCTTGCTTCATGTCGAAACCCGTCTCCGTCGCGGCTCTTGGAGTTTTGTCCAGCAACGAACCAGAGTCGGACGACTTCTGGTGTGATTGTGCACAGGGCCATCAATCGCTTTATCATGCTGGGACCTGCCTGTGGGCTAAAGGCTGCTATACCACCAGGAATTGAAAGTGCGGCAATTCCTTTTCCCAATTTACTCGACAGCTCCGTGTTAACTCGGGATTCTAATGCTTCTGTCCTGGCTTGTCGTCGAGGTGGCTCGCTGTCATCACTCTCGTCGCTGCTTGAACCGATTCGGTCGAAGTACTCGACCGCCTCCTCAAACCTTTCTGTTCCAGAGAGTGCCTCACGCGACCGCTCGACCAAGTCATCGATGTATATGTTTCCTGCTCCTTTTGCATCGCGCAGCAAACATGTAAACCGATGACGTAGGTCGTCTGGCACTTTTGCTATTTGTAAGAGGTATTCCCCGAGCCATACAATTGGTGCCTCGCCACTGTAAGTGCTCCATGAAAGCGCAAGACTTTTACCTACTGCACGTCTTGAGCGAAATGATTTGCTTGATAAGGGAGCCCAGCGGCCAGTGCTGAAGCTCGTAACCAGATCCTCGATAGCTTCTCGGAGACTGTGTGCGAGGTCCAATAGGGGTATCTGAAGGCTATCAGTCTACACAAATCCAAATTCAACGCGGGTTATGCCAACGAACGTCGCTCTCTGGCACCAGTCGCCAAACTCGTGTTTGCTCTGGTGTGATCTGCTCTGCGACCCTCCCCATTCTTCGAAGGCGCTTCGATAACGATACCAATTCAAGGGTTTGTTCCTATGCACATGTAAGCACGAATTACGCAAACAATTGGGACGCTGGAGAACAACCTGGGTCAACTGTTTCTTGACACAGAAGTGCGAAGGAATTTCCTCGAACTCATAGTTCAACAGTGCCAAAGCTTCTTGTATCACCGTCTCCTTGCTCACCGGCGTCCAAAATATTGGTTGTGCTAAGTCAAACTCAAAATTGAAAGACTTCCTATTCAAGATAGTTGGTGATCTTGGAGCTGTTTTTGGGGGATCTGGTGGGACTGGTATTATACGAGATATGCTATCGCTGAAACGGACTGTTTTGCCGACTGCTTCTGGCAACTTTACGAGTGGAGGCGAATGGGCAAGACTGGTTGGCGCAGGTGTAGGCTCGGGTAAGTGAAGGGGCGGTGTTGCAGCTTTGATAGTTTCTCCGCTTACGCACGAGAAGACGCTCTCCGTTGGTTCATCGTCACCTAAGCAACACCTACCACAATAGGCGAATTTACTAAGAAGGTCATTGCTGGTGTCCCGAATACAGTCGTCAACACGGTGCGCATCCCAGCGGTTATCACGCTCTCGCTGGAGCATGTGATGAATCCAGTCTGCGGGGAAATTATCCGATGCTGGGCCGGTGATTGCTTTCATCTGACAGATCCACGAGTTTAGATCTACATGGCTGGCGTGATAGGGCGCCAACCATTCGTTGAGCGTCATGAAATCCTCCAGCTCTTTAATGTCGCGCCCTTTAAGAACAGTCCACATCTCAAGATAGACACATCCGAGCGACCAGATATCAGATGAAGAGTTTCGTGGTCCACTTGCAGCAATCTCTGGGCTGCAGTAGCGAGGCGTTGATGTTGTCATCCCGCTTGTAGTGCTCTGCCCCATCTCGCCCCAATCAAAGGATACCCCAAAGTCCGTTACGTAGATCTCTTCATTCTTCACAAGGATGTTTTGTGGTTTGATGTCCTTGTGGCGGATCTTATTGTCGTGCAGAAAGCGGAGTGCTGAAGCAAGACAACCAAAGTACGTTCGGATGCGCCATCGCCGGTCGTTGTATTCAGGCAATCTCAAGAACTCTGCCAGATTGCACTCGGCAACAGGAGACGTGATGATGCCCACGTACTTGGGATCAGTATAACTTCCAACAAGTTCAACGATATGCCGATGCGATTGTGAAAGTCGCTTCAAGTTCGAAAGCTCATTTTCGAACCTTCGCAATATCGACCGGTCCTTGCGAAAGGTCCGTCCACGCGGAATCAGCTTTCGAGCATACTCCTTGTGTGTTACGGTGCTGATAACACGATCGACAAAGCCGGATCCACCTTTTCCCAGTTGTCCAAAGCTTCGTAAAGGTATTTGAGCTGCATCTCGAAAGTGACCATGAGGAGTTCCATCTCGCTCTAGGTTTAGCGCCGCGCTGTTGTACACCAAGTGTTGAAATTCGATGAATTCGAGTCTGGCGGTATGATCTTTCAGGCTATCCGGCAATCCACTTTGAGTAAAGGGAAATGAGATATCGGTTATATCATGACTGACGAAATCATCTATTGCATCCAGCTGATTGATGAGGCGAAGGAGGACATAGATCCTCGGTATTTGGCTCCACGCCTCATTCGTGACTTGCAGAAGTGCTGTGATCTCGCAGATATCCTTTTCCGTGAATGGTATGCGTCTCCCCTGGACTTGAGATGCTGGGAACCAGGCTTGCAGCCTTTCTTCCTCATAGCCTTGTGGTGACATGTGCGCAAGGCTGTTGTGCATTGGCGAATGTTCAACGCATGGCAACGACTAAGCTGTATCAGAAGTAAGTCTGCACGCAAAGATTGTGCATTGTGCTACGTTAAAGGCTGCAATGTAGAGCTGGAAGGTATGATATGGCCCTGCGGTCATGTTTGCGGGGCAGTGCTGCTACTGCTCAGCCTCACTGCCTAGATTATGCAGGTGTGCATACATATCACACGAATGGAACGGCTACCTGTAAGCCACACCACAATCGATCCGTTGACTAAGCGAAGTCGTCCGCCATCGAGAAAACTCATACCTTCTCAAAAAACCATGAGTGCGCTGTTCCATCAGACCAAGGACCTGCTTCTATCTCATCCAGCATATCTGCAAGCTCGCTCCCACCTTGCTGCCTCAGCCAGATGCGAATCGCGTGTTCCTCAATTCTCGCCCTCCGAGTCATCCACCACAGGTCCCCAGTAGTCAACAGAATATACCACCACCCCATGATAAATACCGCTCTCATATCTTTAGCGTCCAAGAGTTCGAGAAATTCCGGTGTGATGACTGCCATAATGTACAAGAACTTCAACGCATTCTCTTGCGTAAGTTTGACGTTCGGACATCTCGACAGTGTGAGGACAGGACGATAGTAGACGTTGTTTAGTTCATTAGACAAAGCTGTAATGCCAAAGATACTCATGACGCTAGTAGCGATTTGTGGTCCTGAGTCGATAGCCATCCACTGAGGTTCTGTAAGACAGCTGTGGTCTTTGACGAGGCCACAAAATATGCTGTCCGATCTTAGAGGTTGAGCAAGTCGCCAGAGGTGCTTCTTTCCTTCACCAATCCTCAACCAGGAGAGGTCGTCTGGCTCTGACGGTTTCAATGGCCACACGTCATGTGGGTTAGTAGATCCAATTGACCAGAACGATGCAGCACCCAAGAAAACTCCAGTGGCCCAAATTGCATCGCGATGCGATGACGGAATCGGCCGAGATAGTACTTCGTTGAAGAGTTTAGAAGCTGTGTTCCAGTGTTTGAGCGCCTCTTTGCCACTGTCGGTGGTGGACGTAACCATGGAAGGGTTTGCGAGATGAGCATCATGCATTAATGTTACACTGAGAAGCATGTGCATGAGAAAAGCATGCTGTCTTATGGTTAGCACCCTTAGTATATGACAGGTAAAAGGACTGGTTTCACCTTGCACGCGAGTTGGCAAACAAGGTCACGGTATTGTGGTGCCATCTGGGGGTTGCCAATAGTCACTGAAGTCCTCTCCCGGAATCTAGAAAAGACCTCTAGTTGTCTATTGGTAAAATGCCACGACTTGTTGATCCAAGTAAGGTTTGATGTGTTGGAACAGAGAGACTCATCCACAACAGTCGTCAGACCTGAGTTGATGGAGATGAAGTCTAATGGAGGTATCCACATGCTCACAGCCCTACCATCACTGGGTGTACTAAAATCGGGAACCGCCTCGTCAGGGCAATTGGACTCAAATCGTATTTGGAAGGATCCCTGAGCATCAACATTTAAGGAGCTTTCATAACCGGAGTAGTCACAAGAGACGCCATAATTTGTGCATTTCTTGCAGGAAGGATGAGCCTCGTCGCACTGTTTGGTCGAGTCAGTTCCGCGGTTATAATGAAATCCACAGAATCAAGACTCACTTTGATGCGTCGTAATTTGCAATTCGCGCATCCATTCCTTGACTTTGCGTGAGTGCGTCTCTTCCTGGCAGCCTCATTCCGGGTTCTCGCTACTACAGCCGGCATGATCGGAAACGGTCTCAGCAAACAAATGATTGCGTAATGACAAATATGAGGGGAAACATCTAGCCGTGATTCGTATTGTACGAAGGTGCTGCATCGCGACCTCTTGTACGAAGAGCTAACAGGTTGGCTGGTTGGAGTCAAGGCCTCCAACAACCAAGAGGAGCGGCACTAGATTGGCGCTAGTAAATGAGTCTAACCTCCGTTCGTATATGACATTCATGCATGTGATTGGCTGAAGAAGGAGCCACTGATATTACACCACTATTCACACCTGCACGAACAAGGTAGCTTTGATCCTTGTAGAGTGAAATGAATTTTAGGCATACTGTTCTCCAAGTCTTCCTGCTCACAAATATTATTATGTATGTGCACACAAATTGTTCCGAAGGGCCCCATTCACTCGTCGAAGCTGTATATTTCATGTCCGGGCATGCATATATGAGCCAAGGGCATCTTCTGGGTGCCATGGAAATCCAGATGAAGATATTCCAAATCAAGATGAGAACGTCTGTTCAGAATCATAGGGGTGAGGTTCTCGATGTTAGAAGGTTCTGCAGGCAATTCGTTCTGCTGACACCAGCGTGCACGTGCGTCCACCTTCACCCGATATAGAAATCACAAGCGGGACCAAGAAGTGGTTGAGTCTCCCTCCAAGACGATCTGTAGGCATACTGATTGGAACAATTGCGCATATGATATTAAATTAAGAATCCACTACGTAACCTAGATAATCGTGATGTAGAAATCCGCGGATGTGAACTATTATAAGGAGCGACTTCACCTCGCTTTTCTCACTTTCTATTCATGAAGTCGTAGCGAAAGGGGAGTTCCCTTATATGAACGCACGTTTGGTAACCGCAGGGCACGTAGTAACAGTTTCCTGCTGAGTTTGCGTGACCGTGGCGCCGTTGGTAATAGTTGCGGTCGTAGCTGCGGTTGTATACACAGTTTTGGTGGTTGTACCAACGTTTGCAGGCGTCGTAGTGCTGCGCGATCGTCAGTACATGCTCTTTGGGACCTGAAAAGAAGCTACTTACACGGTGGTATAGTGTACAGAGGTAGAAGTAGTTGTTAGGGTTGTTGTGGTCACTCCTTGGGTGAAAGTGTAATCCGGGCCGTAGACTCCACGCTTCTGAATCATCTTCTTGGGTGCCATCGGTTCGCGGACAACGCGCTTACGGTGAAGTTTGAACTTGGTGGACGATTTGCAGCTTGTAATCTGTCGAGCACCGAAAATGTTGGCGTTGTGCTGGATAGCAGCGACACGGTTCTTCTTGTAGCAAATACCACGAGAACCTGGACTGTATGACACATCAACACAGCCAACGGTGTTGTCGCAGTCTGCAACACACTCGTTGAGACTTTTAACATACGATACGCCTCCAGGAACTGTGAAAGTTTTAGCACACTCCAAATTAGATTGGACCTTTATTACTTACTATCTTCACCAGCGCGATCGGAGTAGCACTCAATAGCGTATGTAGCTCCACAGTCGCTGGTGTAGATCAAGCCATCGGATGACGGACAACCAAGAGTGGCCACTGGAGTTGCTGATGCAGAAGCGGAAGGTACGAGTCCGCTCGTCGGCGTGCAGGCGCATCTGTAGCCAGTAGCGCTGATCGTAGTGGTGACAGTCACTGTCTGCACTGGAGTACTAGCGCTTGACGTGGCAGCTAAGGAAAAAGCTCCAGAGATAGTGGAGCTTGCAGTGGAGCCGAGTCGGGCGCCCCAGACTCCGTTGTTGGTGTTGGGAGCTCCTAAACCGTTCTTCAAGTAGCAGGCACCATTGGGAATGTAGGAAACAGCCTGGCAGCTAGGAGTAGCAGCGCAAGTATTGATGCAGGCAGCATAGTTGGTTGGATTAGTGAGTGCAGGGCCGAGATCGTTGTTATACCGATCGATATAGCACTCGATGACAAACGTGCCCGCTGAAGTCGTGAATGTCTTGCCATCGTCTCCAGGGCAAGCGACGTTGGTACTGCCTGAGCCAGTCGATGATGGTGAAGCAGCCGACGACGAGGAAGCTCGGGTGGCTGAAACGGAGGAAGACACGCGTACAGTTGGCACCGCGGTGATCTGAGTAGTGACCGCATTGTAGGTGCCAATCTGCTTTGCAGCCCATACGTTCGGGTTAGGAATGCCAGGGTTAACTGTGCCCTTGAGGTAGCATATACCATCAACATAGGACACTGCGTTGCAAGCCTTGTTGGTACCGCATGCGTTGATGCAATCACCGAAGCTCTTAGAGGACTGAGGCGTCCCACTCGCCAAGTCACCGCCATTGTAGTCTGTGAAGCACTCGACATAGAAGACATCGCCATTGTAGTAAAAGGACTTTCCATCGGCGCCAGGGCAGGTAGGGATGTTGGCAGAATCGGTTGAACTTGCAGCGGGAGACGACGCTGTAGAAGTCGAAGACACGGCGTTGCCAATGAGCCTAGCACCCCAAACACCGGGGTTGGGGTTTGGAGTACCCTGAGCACCCTTCAAGTAGCAAGGACCATTGGGTGAGTACGAGACATCAACACATGCGGGAGTCTTGGCGCAAAGCTGAATGCAACCGTTGAAGCCACCGTCAGGGTACCGCGTGCCAATATCACCACCCGCTCGGTCGATGTAGCATTCCACTGCGAAAGTGCCCGCAGCTGTGTTAACTGTTTTCCCGTTGTCAGTTGGGCAGGAAATGCTGGTGGGCGTAACGGTTGGTGATGCTGTGGAGGAAATAGCAGGGGTCGACGTCGAGGTCCGGCTTGAAGAGGAGGCTGCTGGGCTGGACGGCGCTACTGGGCTCGACGAAGAAGTTCGGCTTGAAGCGGCGACTGAGCTTGAAGATAGGCTCTGATCCGGAGTGGATGACCGGGAAACAACTGGGCTTGATGAAGGGCTTGCAGCGGAACTACTAGGAACCGGAGTGGCAGAACTTCTCGGGGAAGAACCAGCAGTAGGTGATGCAAGAGTCGATAAGGCCCATGGAGTTGGAGTTGGGACAGCCGAGCTCGATGAGGGAGGGTTTATCCACTTGGCTCCCGACGCAGCCGTGTTGTAGTTGGGAACACCATCCCCGAACTTGAGGTAGCAATAATCCTGATAAGAGTAGTATGTAGACCAAACACAGCCGTTAGTGTTAGCGCAAAGGGTGATACATCCAAGCAGGCCATTACCGGGCTGGAACAGGCCCTCAGTAACACCATCACGATCGTAGTCACACGTGATTTGGAAGATCTTGGCTCCCACTGTGTAAGTCTTTCCATTGTCTCCAGGACATGCCAGACCGGATGCGGATGGCCTTGGTGTGGCCGCAGAGCTCGATGATGCAGACGGTGATGCCGAAGGCGACGGGGATGGAGAACGTGATGGTGAAGAAGACGCGGCAGGTTGCGATGACGATACAGCAGTGCTCGATGAGGGCCTTGGAGAAGACGATGGATCTGGTGATGAAGTAGGAACTTGTGAAGACACTGAAGATCTGATCGTGTTCGAAGTGGATGGAACCGGGCTCGACGATGACAAGGCAGTGATCAACTTGGCTCCCCATGCAGCCACGTTGTAGTTGGGAACACCGTCACCAAATTTCAGGTAGCAATAGTCTGGATCAGCATAGTATGTAGCCCAAACACAGCCTTCAGTTTTAGCACAGAGGTTGATACATCCAAGCAAGCCATTACCGGGCTGGAACAGGCCCTGAGTAACGCCATCACGATCGTAGCTGCAGGTGATTTCGAACGTGCCTGCCGAGGTATAGACACGTTTTCCATTGTCTGCCGGGCACCTGTTCGAAATTCCACTAGGCGTCGGTGATGTACTAGATGCGCTGGACGAAGGTCTGCTGGAGCTTGGAGAAATTGGAGGTGCAGCGCAAGAGCTGATATAGTTGGTGTTGGTCGTAGTGCGAGTCTGGGTAATAATGACCGTGTTCGTATAAGTTTGAGTTGCGCCAGCGGCGTATACAGTAGCAGTAGAAGCAAAGCCGGGAGAAACAGTAGTCGTCTGAGTCGCGGTCGATGTGGCCACGGCGCCAGCAGTTACGGTCACTGCTCTGGGGGCAGGAGATGGGCCAAATGTAGCGAGGAATGGAATCGGCGTAGGGTGACCTTGGTACCAGTTTATGTAGGAAACGGTAAGAACGCCATCAGGAATATTGGTGACCGGAGCATTGGGACAGAATATGCCGGTGTATGTAGTTCCTTCCGTGGAAAACTGACAATTGACGCTATACCTTGCGGCTGTGTTCTGAATGACGGGGGTGAAACGAGGCAGAGCACCAGTCTGGTAGCAGGTAGACTGCCCACTCAGGTAGGTCATCTGGACACCAAAGTAATCACCATAGTGAGCGGTGCGGTGGTAACTGAACGTCGGCACCGCGCCATTCACCTGCGACACAAGGCCGCTGGCGACGAGCGAGCAGCTCGTCATGATGAATGCTTCTGTTGCTTCTGAAAGATTGACGAAAGGATGTAACAACAAAAGAATGGTAGTGGACGCGCTCTGTATAAGAAGGCTTGGGGCCAGAAGCAAACTAACTATGGTAGGATTCGGTCATCATCACAACGGAATGGTCGAACCTGCATGAAGCATGCACGATGACAGTCTCGAGTGGCTGTTAGGGGAAACGGTTCCATAAAGGAGAAGCCAAAGACCTTCGTGTAGAATGTCCAACTTCTGCACGGAGTAAAAACTATTGAGAACCAACTTGCCATTGTATGCATTAAACCATTAGTATTCTGCCAGGTCTTGATCCTGAATCATCAACAGCAAGGTGTTGGTGCACATTTGACAGCTAGGGGCCCAAACGCACTAAACTCGGTTCCATATATCTGTAAGCTGAGCGTCGACCTTGCGTGACGGTTGCGTCATTGATACCAATGTCTGCTGTTCCGGCAAGAGTAGCTAATCAACCTGTAGATTTGGACAAAGGTTGGCGTTGAGGTTGTACCTAGGTAGTCAGAGACGCGTCACCATCGTGTGGGCACTAAACGGCCGCTAGGACAGTTCCCGCCCCGATAACGTTGTTCTCAATTTCATCGCCAACACAATTAAATAGGTTGCGAAAAACATGATACCGTTATGTCTACGGGATGATGGCGCGCAAAGCGGATTTCTTGTTTTGCAAGCCCTTCTATCCGAGGCTTTATAGTGTTTGACATATACTGCACCCATTCACAACAAGATCAAGGTATCAAGAGATGTCGCGGAGCTAATGGAGTAACAAGGTACACAAGGCCCAGATCTTAAAGCTCAAACAGCTAATAGTCGATTGAGACGGTCCGCTCCCGAATTGTGACCTCCCGCCTTGTCCCAAATGGAACACTAAGCAGTACTTGTTGCTATCACGATTCAACAAGAGTTTGCGCGAATTTACAACGACAAATGCGATCAACAGCACTAACAGAGCTAGATGCCGAGGAAGGGCCTTCCTTTCTGCTTGCTAAAGACTGCAAAGCCAGTATTCCATCTAGCTAACGTGCGTTGTTTCGACCCCCAGGGATGTTCCAACTTTCAGTACTCAGCGCGATGCGATCAACCCAAGGCTTCTTCAGGGTTCATTCAGTAATTATCACATGGCTCCGGGGGTATTGGCTCACATTTTTGAAGCTCTCATGGAAGCCACGGTAGACATGTGGAAGGATGAAGTCAAGAGTGTCTCTCGGAAGGAGAAAAATAAGATTGAACACGGGTATTGCATGACAGGAGCATTTGCTTCGTCACATGATCTATCTCTACTACTAGTGATGGCGAAAATGGCTAGCTGCAGCTAAACACTAGATATTGTACTAAACACAACAATCTAGAGACCAGTGGTGCCCTGAACGACATCCTCAACGTACTTGTCAACGGTGCCGACCTGGATCTCGCCAGCATCAAGAGGAACGTCAACGCCACCAACGACAGGAAGGGTCTGCTTCACTTGGCGGGGGCCGACATTAGGTAGGTCCTTGACAGTGGTACCCTTGACGAGCTCCCCAACAGGCGTCTCCTGAACAGTGGTGCCGCCGACGACATCTTCAGCATCCTTGTCAACAGTTCCGACCTGAATCTCTCCAGCATCAAGGGGAACATCAGCACCGTCAACGACAGGGAGGGTCTGCTTGATGTCGCGCGCAACCTGAGGCAGGTTGTCCACTGTAGTGCCCGAGACGAGGTCTTCAACGTACTTGTCGACGGTGCCAACTTGAATGTTACCGGCATCGAGGGGAACATCGGCACCACCAACTACGGGCAGGCTCTGCTTGATATCGCGAGACTGCAGAACGCCAACTGCAGGGACAGCGGGAACATCGACGGGAAGATCGACAGCAGGAACCTCGACTGCATCAACCGGGACGTTGACGGGGGCGTTGACGGCTGGGAGCCCAGTGCGCTTCACGGGAGGCTTAGGATTGGCGATAGGGGTAATTGGAAGGACGGCAGTATCTCCGCGCTTCATGGGGGGCTGCATTGGCGCAGCTGGGGTGCCCGTTGTAAAGCCTGTGGGAAAGGCTGTAGGACGGCCGCCCGTAGGGAAGGCCGTTGGGAAGCCTGTGGGAAAGGCCGTAGGGAAGCCGGTTGGGAAGCCTGTAGGGAAGCCGGTTGGGAAGCCTGTAGGGAAGCCGGTTGGGAAGCCTGTAGGGAAGCCTGTTGGAAAGGCCGTGGGGAAACCCGTTGGAACTCCACTTGGAATAGTAGCGGAGAAACCAGAAGGCTCAGCAGCTGGCGGAGATGGACGAAGGTTGACGGGAGCGCCAGAAACAGCGATGGCCAGCACGGAGCCGGAGACGACTGTAGAAAGCTTCATTGTAGGCGTACGAAGACGAATTAAGTATTACTGTAGAGTAAAGAACGTGGTGGAATGGCTCCGAATGAGTGACTGTGGTTGGAAAAGCTGAGGCTGATAACCCTCTCTCACTGTGAGCAGATCATCTTTATACTGAAGAGTTCTTCTGTTGCAGCTCTTCATCTCTTTCGTCTATTGAACCATGCCGTCTTTCGTCACGGCAACTTCCAGAGGAATTGACAAGAGCCGCGAAATTAGGATGCCATGGAGAGATCCAATTGGGATACGATCTGCCGATTTTGCCTATTATGATAGGTAGATCTGCGGGATCTGCTCAGCATGAGTGGATCACATCATTTTCGGGTATACTTGCGGCCAGAAGGCCATATGCAGTTGTCTTGACAAGTGCCGCGCTAGGCCTGACAGACGTTGACGATACTGCTTAGAAAGGGCAAGCGTACTTTGTAAAAAGTCGTGAAGGTGAAGGCTGTGGAGTGATCGACAGGGGCGCGGAGTATTTCATGATTCAGTCGTGCACGTTACGATAAGGTGATGTGATAGCTGCATCGCTTTACCTTCCCACAAACATTGGCTATGAAACTTGTGTACACGATGCGACGGCACTCATTGCAAGGCTGTAGAACCGGGCACACTAGGTCTCGTTGTACAGGCCAAATGAAACATAAAACACCAGCAAGAATGTGACGAAATGAATCGTTACATGCACTCTTACATTAGGATTGACCTAGGTTCTGCCGTTGCTGGAGCCACAGCTCGATCGATTGCCAGTAATCTCGGTGGCTTGATGCTGGAACTAATAGGCCGTGAAGGCGAGTTCTGAGTACTTTTAGTGCAAGTAGCATGCAATAGGTATAGCGCATAAACAAAACTTCACAACGCTTGGCCAAAGTTTAAGTCTTGCTAAAAATCTGAAATGTTCTCTCGAAAGCCTTCTTTTTGGGTGATGAAGTTGGGTGATGAAGGTGAGGGGCGTTTCAAGGCTTCCCGGACCGAGGGTTTTTCCGAGTGGGTGGGCTATTCCCACTTAGTAGTTAGCGCCTCGAAAAGTTAAGAAGTTGCAATCAACTCTGCAGCACTGCAGATCAGATACTTCACCACCTTACAGCACATCTCTGTACTATACAATCGAAATGGCGAACAAGCGCAAGCTCAACGAACATGATGTTCCAGAGGAGACGTCACCTCAACCTACAAAGCGCAGAGCGAGCGATGCTTCAGAGATTGACGAGCCTACCACACCCTCCAAACCGATCACTGCGCCCGCTGCCTCGTTCGCCGAATTCGAACTCGAGCCACGACTCCTGAGAGGCATAAGAGATCAAAAGTGGAGCTCCCCGACCGCTGTGCAATCGAAAGCCATCCCGCTCGCCCTGCAAGGCCGAGATATTCTTGCTCGTAGTGGCACAGGAACGGGAAAGACGGCAGCGTATCTGCTTCCAGTCCTTCACAATGCTCTGAGGCGAAAGGGAAAGACCTCACTGATTCTAGTCCCCACGAAAGAACTAGCGCTACAAATCACCAAGGTAGCGAAGGCACTATCAACACACTGCGGGCAAGAGGTCCGGATACAGAACATTGCTGGCAAGGAATCAGAAGCTGTCACCAAGGCGAAGCTGGCGGACAACCCAGAAATTGTTATTGCGACTCCTGCACGAGCGAGTGCCAACATCAACAACGGCGCGCTGTCCATCGCGGAGTTGGCCCACCTGGTGGTCGACGAAGGAGATCTGGTTATGGGTTATGGGTTCAAGGAAGATCTCGATCAGATTGCGCTGAACATCCCAAAGGGTGTTCAGATCTTCCTCATGTCAGCCACACTGAATACCGAGGTCGAGTCGCTTGGAAGCTTGCTGTGCACGGACCCGGTGGTGCTTAAGCTGGACGACCTGGATAAGGACGCTCAAAAGGTGAAGCAATATGTCATCAAGTGCGCGGAGGAAGAGAAATTCTTGTTGATCTATGCCATGTTCAAGCTCAGGCTGATCAAGGGCAAGACGATCGTTTTTGTTGGCGACACAGACCGCTCGTACCGCGTGAAGCTGTTCCTCGAGCAGTTCGGTATCAAGTCTTGTGTTTTGAACTCGGAGCTGCCGCTGGCATCACGTCTGCACATTGTGGAGGAGTTCAACAAGAACATTTACAATATTCTGATTGCATCAGACGAGACCGAGATCTTGGGGTCAAGAAAGAAAGATGATGATACTTCTCGGCCGAAGAAGAAATACAAGACAGAAAAGAAGGCCGCCGACACAGATTCTGGCGTATCCCGCGGTATCGACTTCCTGAATGTTTCCTGCGTTCTCAATTTCGACTTCCCCTCCTCGTATAAATCGTACTTCCACCGAATTGGCCGAACAGCCCGCGCTGGCAAATCCGGCACAGCGATCTCATTCACCATACCGAAGGATAAGTACCGTAAGCACAAGCCGACGACATTCGCTGCCTGTGAGAACGATGAAGAGGTTTTGGAGAAGGTAGAGAAGCACCAGAAAGACGGCCAAAAGCTGGAGAATTACAACTTCGACATGAAGCGCCTTGAGCCCTTCAGGTACCGCTTCGGCGATGCGCTGCGTTCAGTCACAAGAATTGCCATCCGCGAAGCACGGATCAAGGAGATCAGAATGGAGCTCTCGAAGTCACAGAAGCTCTCCCGCTACGTAGGTGACTCTGTCTTTTCTATCTCAACCACAGCTAACATCGATGCAGTTCGAAGAGAACCCTGAGGCGCTCGCACATCTCCGCCACGATCAGACCCTCAACCACCCGGCTCGCATACAACCCCATCTCAAGCACATCCCAGATTATCTTTTGCCAGGCGGTAGGAAACCAGAAGACGTCGGTTTCGTTGGCCTGAACATGCCTAAGCCCGGCGGCAGGAAGTTTGTCAAAGGTGGAAGGAGGAAGGTTGTTCGTGGAAGGAATGGCAAGGTCGACCCGTTGAAGACGTTCAACGCGAGGGGAAAGGGCAAGAAATAGGCCATTGAATCTTAGAAGGGCTGAATACTAAGACTGACCCTTTGATCTGCTCATAATTTGATGTCTCCATACTCTGTACCCTTCCATCTTCTTGTCATCCTACCAGCTTCAATGTCAAAATCCGGTCAGTGTACACGTAAATGGCAACTCTTTGGTCGTGCAACGCCATCGCCATGCACTGAATATCCGCAACTTTCTACAGGGTTTAGCAACTGATTTACTAACCAAAGAAAATCCTCCGATTTCCAAGGTAATGCAGATGGGGATATCTAGGAATATTCTTAATAACTCAGCAAAGCGGCAAGGCATCATCACTGTGATGCTCACTTCCCTAGATTATTATGTCTCTCCTACGAAGGCAGGTAGCAGGGTCCATCGCTCGAAGTCACGCGCCTGGATACTTCCTTCACACAATGCTCTCGTAGCAGTCGTTTCAAGATATCGACCTTAACATGATCTGCAGAGGGACTGTCTTTGCGTACCGCTCGAGTCCTTAGAATTACGTTGTCGCGAACGAAATTGGTTATTGATAGCCAATATTTGCACGATGCCACTGCTCATACGGCGCTTTCACATCTTGACTGTCAACAGAATATTCGTGTTGAAATCCAATACATGCAGCTGAATGCGTACGCAGGCCTTCTCTCTTGCAAGGTTAGTCGAGCCTAGGATGAAGTAGTCTTCACATGGCTTTTTCCATCGTTGCTTAGTGCATAGCAGAGAATTCAACTTCCCAACTTAAAATACCCGTGGACGGCTAAGTGCAATGCTTTCAGAAGAATACTTCCCGTATGCAGTCCGAAAGGAGGTCAGGAGTTCACAGCTCTGAGGATGCGCGGCCGAAGAACAGCAGGCAATGACATTGAGAGTGCGTTGGATCAGTTGCTACAAGTATAATTCTGATGGTCTGGCAGCGCGTTGTCGAACGAAGGGATGTAAAGCGCCATCAAACGGATCGTGAATGAGTAGGCGGCGATAAGTTTTGAGACCATCCATGCCTGTATGTGAGAGCAACACAAATCGGAAACCGTTGTCAGGTTTGCGGTTTGTCGAAATTCAAGGACGAGGCTCTGTGAGCTACGCGAAAGGGGAAGCTACCACAGTAGGTTGCATTGTCCGAGAATTAAGCTAGGGTGGGTCGTTCTTAGGACCGGGCCGCTGTGGAACGACAAAGTGGGGTCAGCTGCCGCGGTGCAACATGCCAGACGGAGTTTCCTTAGAAATACCAACATACCGGTGCTAACGCATCCTTACAGCCACCTTGCTGTTTGGCATAGGGAGGAGTCATAGCCGGCTGATAAGACTTGCTTTTGAGCCCCGGAAGGCCACGTACCGTACGTGCGTGTCTCATTCTTGATTCAGCCAATGTCCGCAGCCGAGATACTTATGTTCCTTCCCGATTATTGCCCTTGTTCCGGACCGACTTTCATATGAACTGCGTCTGTGAGACGGCAGAGTGCGTGCGTCAACCAGGGGCTTTGATGAAGAGCGCGTGGGTGTACTTGTACAGCTCAGATGTAAGCTATGTCCAGACAGGTGTGTTTGCCTTATTCGCCTGATTTGCCTGGACACAAGGAGTCACACTCGGAGACAAGCGCAGCCTGCATCAACGTTTGAGACTGTGTTTTGCTCACTCGGTGAGAAGATCCACGTCGTTCGATTTCGACGTCCGAGCAGGCCTTTGATTCGGTAGAGGCATGCTCGATGCAATGAGAAGATATGTGCAGGCCATGTCATAATGAAGGCATGTCTGCACCTGGCCATGTGCACAAAGCCTGTGGCTTGATTGCGATTGAGCCCAGATCAAAGTCAGGCTTGCGGCTGCGAGACCTATGATCGTAGGAGGAGGATGATTCGCTGTCAGGAGGTTAGGGTGCTGGCAACCATGCCCAATCGGACATTGCTCCTATTATTCACATATCGTAGCAATCCCTGACTGATTACCGTCCTGCAATGCAAAAAGACACCAATAGAACTTTTTTACACTTAGGATTTCGGCTTGAGATGATGCCGCGTGTAACGCGCAAGTCGTTACCAATCATTCCGATTACCTGCGAGTAATATTAAGACGTCATAAATGAGTCGATCTTTCCTATTCAAATAAATAGATAATCACCTGCAAAAGTAACAAGGACCAGAGGCTTGCCCCTTCGATTAGACAAAAACAAGACAGTACGCTCGCACATCGATCGCATGCTTAAGTATAGTGTGACACGAGTAGATTGACAGAAGACCACCGAGATAGAAATCTAGATCCATTGCTCCCTCAGTATGACCCATCCTTACTCCGTGTTCTTCTAATGTTATAAGTCGTTTCGTGAGAACGGAATACCGACGAGGTGCTGAGACTACGGCCTCTTCTTGATTTAAATATGAAATCGCGAATTCGATGATGATATGTATGCTCCGTCGGCGATGGTGATCGAGTTTCGTCGAGTCGGTATTGGTACAATGTCGTTGGACTGCTTGACAAATGTATGGGAGATGTCACCACTTGCTCGGAAGGGACCTCATCTGGTGCGGCATGTGGGTCCTCCTGAGGACAGACAATTGTAATCCTAGGTGTAATAGAACGAAATACCGGCGTTACAGCTTGCATATTTGCGCTGGATCTTGTGCTGTGTACAGGAATATCGATAGAAGGGGACAGTGATCTCGGTAGCGGAAAGTCCCATGGGTTGTCCAACTGCCCTTCGGCGTCATAGGTAGAATCCCTGTGTACAACTTCGTGTTTAGTGCTTCCCGCTCCACCATCGGTAAGTTGAGAGTGGCGGCTTGATAGCCCACCAGTGATAAATTTCACTGGATTTGCAGAGAGCGCATCCCCGCTGTTACTCATGCTGGTGGTGCTAATGTCCCTTCCAATGGTTTCAAAACTACTGCGGCTATCCCTTAACCAGTATTGGGTAGCAGGCTCTGTCCACGATTCTTCACTCGGATATCGATACCCGTGGCCTTCGAGCGCATCCTGGAGAATGTTTTGGTACAGCGCTTTCTCGATTGCATTGTTTCGGAGTGATTTCCAAAGCCACGCCCGAATCCGACCTTTGATGGTCCGCTCATCATGAATATCGAATATCGCACTTTCGCTCATTGATCTCTCTAGTATCTGGGAAGCTGCGAGTGATTCATTCTTAAATTTCACGGGATCGGACGATCTTCTACCACTTGCCAATACTGCTGGCTCCGCATTTGAGCTCTCACCCTTGGTATGCGCTGTGTTTGCCTCACTACACCAATCGGAACTGTATCCCTGGTAGTAGGTTGCTGTAGAACGATCAAAGCTCGGTGATGTTGCTACGTTACGCGTCGGCGGCGGCTCCTCAAGCCAATTAGGAACGTTTTCTGCCCCCAATATATTGGTCTGAGTATAGTTGACTTCTCCGAACTGTTTTCCAAGGCCATCAAGCTCAACAGTTCCGGTTGTTTCATATTGTGGAGCGGCTCTGTTTGCCCGTGTTGGCCGTTCTGATGGAGACAATTGTAAAGAATTTAAGGCCTCTAATACGTGAGATCGAGTTGGTTGCACCACTTGCGGGAAGAGTGGAAAGGGAGCATGTGGTGGGGGAAGAGGAGGAGGATGTGGTGGTGGTGATGTTGATGGCAACAAGTCTCCCCCATTTGAACCAATTGGAGCCAGGTGATTTGCTGATGGCGGCGGTGGAGGAGCCAAGGGTGCAGATACGGCGAACGGCGATGTTTGTACGTAAGTTTGAACAGGGACGCCGTTTCCGTCCGGACTCTGAGACTCGTTCACAAATAATTCAGGCAAATCGTACTGATAGAAGTTGGTTTCCTCTTCCATGAATCTCCAATCCGCGCCTGTGAGAGTACGCTCTGCTTCAAAGAGGTCGGTTTCCAGAACACCCAGATCGTTGCGAGTTGCTTGGACCTCGTTGTATAGCTCAGTCAACACAGGAACAACATTCTCAAAACCCTGGTTCATGGCATCACGTACACCGTTCATGAACGCTGCTTCCGCGTCACCCGCCTTCACACGTTTCGCCTGAACCTTCTTGTTAAGAGCCCGTACCTTCTGGCGTCTCACCATGATCTCTTCTCGGGATCTGGCAAGCTTCTCTTGCTTGTTGGCTGCATCCTGAATAGATTTGCGAATGCCCTGGAGGGTGTCTTCGGGAGAACAATACTGGCGTGTGATAGAATCGGCCTGCTTGGGGTCTTGAGCGTATATAGAAGGATCTTGACGATACATGATGATCGTGTAGCAGAGACCGAAAAGAAAGCAAGCCACTCATCCTCACCAGACGATACCAGATAGATTGCTCATAGTGTTTGAGCTGAAGAGATATAGGTTCCATATGACGACCACGATAGTTTCGACAATTTAAAGGCTGTAAGGCATTGATTAGGCTGGTGGACAAACACCGTGGTGTGCATAGGAGTATACTCGCCACACGTGGGATGACCCAAGAGGCGAGTTGCTGCATATGAATGCGTGTGGATGTACTAGGTTTAAAGGAGGAAAGACTGATGCTCCTCCGTTCAAGGTTAGCCGAAACTCAGAAATGTGCAATCTGCCTTAGCGCATATGTGTGTTGTCCCCCTGTGAGTGAACCGTACGGGCGGCGCCTGCACAAGGTCGGGTGACAATGGCGGTCAAGCCATCGGCAGCACGGTTCGGCGCGTCGCCTTTTCGCATAAGGCAACACCAGCCTTCGCTCTGCGCCAATCTCCCACAAACCCCTGTAACCTATCGCACGCGCTTGCAGCCATACTTTAACTGGTACACCATGCACATGCTGTTCTGCAGGTATGAGTTAAGAAGCGGAGACTGTACCGAAGCGAACGGTAGTTGCAGCGGACATGCGATATACCCCACCATTGCTAGATATGAATCACGGGCGCAGAGCCGCATCGCTTCTGCCGTGAACATGTATAAGAGTGGACCCGATGAGTGTGATTGCCGATCTAGGAGACGAAGCAATACGCCATAATGTCGTCGAGCGATTGGATTTGGTGTCCAACTAACAACAATTATTACTATTATACTCACGAGGGTGGTGCGCCAGACCTTACACATCAGCCTCGTTGCAGCTGCTTGCTAACATACTGACAATGTTGTGGTAGGCAACCCTACAATTCACTGGGCCCCAGCGCAGGCCACGCAGGCCACTCAGTCAGCACATCATAACCGGGTAGATTCTGGCCAGCAACAGGTTGCACAGGGATACCAGATTGATGCTGCACACACTCAAGTTGACGCATCAAATGGTGCTGCCAACCAGGCACAGCCCGCTCCGCCCGGTACTGTTCTCATACATGCTGTAGTCTGTGTTATATAGCTAATGATTATCGACAGTTCCTGAAGACATTCGTCAAAGAGAAAGTAATTTCATTGCCGGTACTCCCGAGCAGGGATGGTACGACACCCTGGATTCGAGTAAGTTTCAAGTAAGCTCGGAAGATCCGGACTCTAACTCTTTCAAGGTTACAGGATGCGGACTGGTGCTGAAGCACGTGAGTTTTTCAAGCGTGGCAGGGTGTTTGCAATGCTCTACACGGAGAATGCAGGTCCAAATGCCAGACATGGTGTGGATGATGATGCCTTCACTGTCGTTCGCTTTGGAGGAAAGGTGTTTACCCAAATTCGACGCTTTGTAGTTGTTTCTGTCAGAAGAAACTTTGTACACGCTTGGTAAGTACCATGTCCTTCTGAAATGGCCTCGAGATTGATCATATTAGTGCTATCTCGACGTACGGCCGCCAGGGCACTTTAAAACATGGCTGTGACCCTGGTGAGCATGCTGTTGTCTACAACACAGGCATGGACCCAAACGCTTGCTACAAAGCGGGTGAAAAGGCGAGAGGTCTCTACAAAGCACCCATCCAGGTGTATCCAGCTGATACGACAACCTACCTGACCTCAGACTCGCGCATTCGTTTCGGGAAAATTTACTCGGTCGAGTGGAATGTCAAAGTCAAAGACATCGGTTGCGTTGTGGACAAAGACCTCGACATGCTCATCTCGCACCACAACGAGGAGGACTCAAGGTGGGATCGTCGCTAGGCTTCATGACAGGCTGTTCTTATACATCCGCAACCCAGACTGACCATACGTTTCCTTGTTTTACCGGAATTATCGTGATAACAATACGTTGCGCGGGTACGCTTTCTTATCTCTTAGCAATAACGTTATTGATAATGATTATATAAATTATTAAATCGATCGACATTCTCCTCGGATTCGTATGAGTAATAGTGTTGCTCATGTATTGATTCAGATATGAACCTTTTATACTTGATCTCTTTGCGGCAATTTCATCATCACCAAGTGTTCGGCCTGCAATCAGGTAACCGAGAAAAAACTTCTTTAGAATTGTGGAATGATCGAAGATGTCAATTTGACGAGGCCTTCAGGAGTTGCAGAATCGTTGGTATGAGTCTGAGGTTTGGGGTTTGGAGAAGGTTCAGACGCCTATCACAACTTCGCATTTCAGTGCGTTCACACCCACAGCCCTACAATTTCGCCTACCTGTCCGAAATTCCTAAAAGATTCCACTATCAGAACTGGTCCATCATTCTACATCAGCATAGTCTTGCTGACATGTATCGCGTCACTCTCACCATGAGGCTCTGGCCGAAGTGATCACAACTCCAATTACCTTCCAGTGACACCTGGAAAGGAAGCCTTCGACACACCAGCAGATAGTTGAACTCAGTTTCTTCAATCTGAGGAACTAGTCTAACACAACGCGGTACCACGTAAGTAAACGAGTATGTTAAGTTATATGAAAGCTAATTTACATGGTTAAGCGGAAATCATTGTAACTTATAGATGGTGAATTGCGCTTTTCCCTTAAAACTTCCAATTTTCGTCATAGAGAAGCGGCTTATCAACCATGCCATACTAGTCCCGTGCATGTGTGGGTAAGGCCAAGTGTAGTTGCAGCATTCGAGACCATTATCGATACGAGGATACGTGAGATGATACTGTGGCGAAACATCAAGCTACAGTTTCGTCCTATTTAGTCCTAGATACTGGTGTGAGTATAGTGGTAATTTTGTCTTTTTCTTTACTCCCACCCAACAAAATCACTAGCATGGCAAACTCTCGTCTAGTATTTTGTACCTTCAAGATCACAAGGCGACGATGCTTGGTTATACGTCTTAGGGGACGAGGATGAAAGACAAGCACCTCCACAACCTGTGACTGTTCCTCCATGGCTGGGATGGTAAATTCAAATCAAAGAAAGTAGGTCCTGAAATATGGCAAAGGTACCAGCCTGGCCAAACCTCCGTCACGAAGTGTCGATCGAAATATAAACATATGAGCTATTCAGAATTGCAAAATTCGAAAGGGTTTCGCCATGCTCTATACCAAGTATAGTGGCTCGTATGCTTTGAGTGATGCCTACACTTGGGTTTGGTGAGGAGAATCAATGTATAGCCAACTTCGTCCAAATAGTAGTTTCTTAATGAAAGGGATTCCTTTTCATGCGTCGAGTATAAGTGGCCTAGCACTTTCTCGAGATACGCTCCCGATGGTTGATATTCTCAAAGATGTGGCTGCGATGCCGGAGGACATGCATTCATGTAGAATCGTGAACTTGAGTTCAACATTTGCTGGCTTCTGGATCAAAATGAAGGGTTCTATACGAGGTTGCGGATAACACCGTCTACCAGGCTTCGATATCTGGCATTCGCTTTGGCAAGATAAAGACCACTGATGCCGGTTTCAATCGAAAAGGCCTGACCACGATCGCCTCTTGAGCATCCCTAATCTAGGTCATTGCCACGAGCATGAACACAAGGAAAACTGTGAAAGGGCGATCAACTATTCTGCCATACAACAGACAACGAGCATCTTCGTCTGTTAATGTATCTATGGTTGAACCAAAATCCACAGGATCGTCCGTATGAATACGCCGTCGATTCTCCGAGAGGGTATCATCCCAAGCCATCCCAAACGCCGTATACAACCAATGCTGAACACCACCCATGCTAACAACAATTATAACTAAAAGAGGTCCGAAGACCAAAGAACCTATCCCAAGTCTTTCGCAGCACTCACTCACAGGTCGCCTAGGTTTAGAACATCTTCCAAAGCGCCGTCCATTTCGCAGACGTCGGCTACACTCCCACCAATCCAGTTCGGCCCTTCGTCATCACCGTCGACGTGCATTTTGTCGCCCTCCCCGTCGGTTTTCATGTCGACTGTGATGCCCTCGCCCAGCCACTTGGCCAGGCCACTCTTGTCTTGCCCTATGCCATTTATGATGCCGTTTGTGCGCTCCTTCTTCTTCTGCGGCGAGGGGTAGATGTCTTCTATCCCTGGTACGTCCAAGAAGGTTGAATTTGTAATGTTGCCGGCGAGTATGGGTGTTTGGCCAAGATAGCCGTCGCCGAGTTGTAAAGCCAGTCTCAAGTCCTCCATGCATAAAAGCTTCCTTTTCTTTCTCTCTTCCTGCTCAACGGGTAACTCGCCCTTCGCATCGCGCAATGTCTCGCCCCGGTCGGCCAATCGTTCCTCTCTCTCCACTCTCTTTTTGAACGCACCCGTCCGCACATATCCATTTCCGTTCACTGCCACTTTACCGAGGAAGGAGGCGAGCGCTTCTTTGATGTATGTCTCAGTCGCGAGGTTCATGAGGTCAGGACAATCTGGTGTGTGGCCTTGTGGGAGTCCGAATTCGTAGCAACTGGGTAGGAGGCGCGCGGAGATGGACGATGAGGTGGGAAACTCGTGAGTTTCGCTAAACAAGGGTGCTGTGTAGCGTTTCCGGATTTCGAGATCCCAGTCTATCCCTCATATTAGCATCCGTTCAATGGTCGAATGGAGAGTTGTGAAAATGATAGGTATCCACTCAAGGATTCTGAGGAGAGCCGGAATCGTAAGTTATAGACTTACTGGTTTTATAGCCTCCAGCAGGTCCCACAGGACCAATCTCAGGCTGTTTCCCCCGCTTCATCTCAACCAGCTCGTTCACCGGTCCCATAGCACCAATTCCTGATCCCTCCTGGCCTACCGCGGACGCAGCCTCCGCAGCAGGTATAGTCTTCAATCTTTTCCTCTCCCGTCTCGACAATTGCATAACCTCATACTTGAGTCGTTTCTCGCTCTCATCCCCTTGCCCTTTGACTGTACTGCTCGAGGGCTTATCTGTGCTTGACACCCAACTCGCAATCCCCGCCTCGGGCGCATCGCGCCATATGTTTGCATAGATGGCCGCGACGAGTGTGTTGTGGGCGTGTTCTAGCGCCGCGGTATTGAGTATCTTGCTAAGCTTGGAGCCCAGCTCTTCTTGGTTGAGATTACCAAGGAGAAATTGGGTGAGACTGGTCTTGTAAGTGGTCCAGTCTGTGTCGCTGATGGCACCTTTTACGGCCGAGTAGAGCGGCTCCACGTCAATTCGTGGTGTGCGTGGGGCCGTCGGCTTCTTCAGTGTGAGCGGAGGGTCGAGGTCGGGGATGCTGGAGAAGGGGAGCGTCCCCGCATTGGCCATGTTCATGTCATTTGGCTGTATTGTCGCCATGTTGGCGACTGGTGGGGTATTGGTTGCGCGCAATGGCTGGTTACGTTGTCGTGGTTGTTGCAGCCGGGGACGTGTTGGCGGGCCGAACGCGCGTGATGCTTGCGGAGAGCTGGCGGCCGCAGTAGCGATCGCGAGCGCGCGCAGGGGTTACTGAGGCTGCTGCACGATCGTCTAAGGCTTGCAGATGAATCGCGGAGGTCAGCTGATCCAGTAAATGATGAATATCAGGCGCATCGACGGATATGCGGGCGTGCGTTGATGGAAACCATGTGGTAGGCGCAGTGTGAGGTTGCATGGACGGGGGTTGCGGAGTTCACTGCCAAGCTCTGGGGTACCGACCTCGAATGTGTGATGTGATGTTTGACCATGAAAATCCACGAAAACAACACGTCTCGAGACATGGACGTTGCAAGCAGTGTGATTTAGAGCAACATAGTTCAAGATGTACCTGATTCTTGGAGAGCTGCGAGGAATGACAGGCAGTGACAGGTTGCACACTGCAAATGCTTCTCGCGCAATATGAAGAACATGCCTAAGAAAGTCGGCAATTTTCCGTGGTTGAAAGTTGGTCTCTATGTTTTTGTTTGCCACTATGCTTGCTTTAATTGTGCATATGTTGAGGATAGTCAAAACCATACGTATGGACGTTCTTCGTAAAACGCTATGCATTCATTTAAATATACTCCTAATACACGAACCTTTATGCAGGACACCCTGCTTTTCTAGCTGCTGTTCTGCAGCTTCACAACTATGAGCTATCCCCAAACACATCCCCCAACTCCACCTTACCCACACTCCAAATCTCCCTCTCATCTTCCACTTCATCACTACTCAGACCTAAACCACCAGAACCGCCCTCGGCCTCCTTCTTCTCCCTGGCTTGGTTCGCCAACCTCAGCGCAATCCTCTTGAAGTACTCACCCATGCTCCTCTGCTGTGCTGGCGGCAATGTCTTGCCCTTGTCGGCCATGTACTTGTCAAATACAGCGGCCTCTTCTTCGACAACGGAGAAGATAGTCAGGAACGCTGCTTCAGCGGATAGCTTGACGGGAATGACCGGATCGCGGACTGATGCGAAGACGACGGGAATGAGGAGTGGAATGTGTGGGCGCACAAGCTCGTTGTGTTCGCGGGCCACAGTGCGGAGCACAACGAGGGCGAGACGTCTGGTGTCGACGGGATGGCCGGGTTCAATGGCGGGAGTGAGGGCCTCGAAGATAGGTTTGGTGTGCTCGAATGTCTTGTTTGTCTTTTCGCTCAGGAGGTATTTGCCGGCGGCCAGTACGGAGTTATCCGAGATCACGGGCTGGCTATGGGCAATACCCTGGCAGATGACGTGCAGAGTCTCGTCGGCAAAGTTCTCTGTAAGCGCTTCTGGGGCATCGAGCAGGATGGCGTTCAGAGCGAGCAGCGATGCCTTGCTGAAGTGAGTTGTAAGCACGCGGGTCTTGATCAGGCTAGTAGCGCTCTCCTCCGGCAGGCAGCTGATAAGGGCTCCCAAGAGGCGAGCATTTGTGATTGCCATGGAATCTATAAAATTGTTAGTTGGGTTCTTGTGAATATAGTGGGGTTACCATTACCATCTGAGTCGTCAAGTTCGTTGTCGATGAGCCCCAAAATAGCATTCCTGCTCGCCTCGCTCATGTTCTTGCCAGCCTTGCTAACAACCTCAAACAGTGCCTTCAACATAGCCAGCTTGACAGCCTCATCGCTGGTTTTAGACCCAGTAACGAGCTCGGCAATGAGAGGATCGACCCTGGGAGTCAGCTTGATCAATGTACCCAGAGCCTTGGCGGCACGCGCTCGCAGAAGATCGGAGGATGTGTCGGCGAGAGACTTGGCGAAGGTACGCTGCAGCTGCGGCAAGAACGGCTTGAGGAAGGTTGGGATCTTCTCAAGCAAGTTGTTGAGAGTGAGCAAGATAGCGGACTTGACTTCTGTCGAGCGCTCTGTGACAACTCGAATAAGGGGACCAGTAATCTGAGTGACAAACGGCTGGAGTGCTTTGGCATCGGTGCGGTCGATGATGTCTGAGATAGCCAAAGCTGCTTGTGTTCGCTGGTCGACCGTGCCATTCATGAGACCCTGCAAAAAGATGGGGAGAATGGCGCTGATGCCCTTGGGAAGAGAGAAACCCGGCAAGTTCGCGCCAGCAACACCAACCTGCGAAAGTGTTTGGCGGGTAGAGATAACAAGCGACTCCATCTCTTCTTTGCGCAGACGCTTCGAAGTGAGCGTGCTGAGTGCTGTCCACGCAGACTTAACAACTTCCTTGTCACCGTCATCGAAGGAGATGAGCAGAGCTCGGATGAGATCAGGGTAATATCTGGAGAAATCAACATCGGTCTCGGCAAAGAACTTGGCCAAGTGAATATCTGCACGCGCACGCCTGCGTTCATCGTTGTGCTTGGACAAAGCCAACATCACGCTCATAGCAGTGTTGAGACCATCGTACTCGTCGACCGACAACAGAACCTTGTCGAACGACGACTCCAGATCTGATCTGAGAGCGTCATCCTTACATGTGATGACATTATCCATGATTGTGTTAAGGATGTTCGGCAATCTCCTTGTCATGGCAGAGCTTGCAACTTCAGCCAACGAAGCAATAGCGCGAGCGTTGAAAGCAGACATCGGCGAAGTAAGAAGGGTAGGTAGAAGGTTGGGCAAGATGATGTTGGATCTTGCCTGGTCTGTGAGGAGTGTGAGGAGAGCAGAAAGTGCGTTCTGTGCATCGTCGTCGCTGCGCAGCAAGCTGAGCAGATAAGGCAGAACGTGGTCGACAGCCTTCTTGCCGAAGATCTGCTGCAGCGCGTCGAATGCTTCTGCGGCAGCGTCTCGCACATCTTCGTCCGAGTCCACGAGAGCGGTCCTCACGACCTGGATCAGAGTCTTCTCATAGTCCTCCAACTGCTCTGGTGTAGCAGAGGAGATGAGCTCGCGGAGAGCGATGCAAATACCTTGCTTGGCATCTGTATCAGTAGAGTGCAAGCCTTCCTCGAGAGTAGGGAGCAAAGTTGCCAGCACGCCGTCGCCGGATTTGCGCATGAGTTCTCCGAGAGCGTTTCCGGCAATAACCTTCTGCTCCATGTTGGAACTGGCCAGACGACGAATGATGAACTGGGTGAGCGTAGGAATGAGCTCGCGAAGGGTACGTGGCGAAGCCACCAGTGCTTTCCAGACATTGACGGAGGCGGTGCGCACGAGACCGGAGGTATCGCAGCGACAGATGTACAGTGCTGACAGCACCTTGTTGCGCTTCTCTTCTCCAAGAACTTCGAGCAGAGACTGGCCAGCCTCCTTCGCACCTTCTTCGACATCCTCGCCCTCCTTTCCGCTGATACCGGTAAGGTTGAACAACAAATCTCCAACCAGCTCGACGGAGCTGAGACGGATGCGGTGGCTGTCGTCTGCGAGACCTCTCTCCAATTCGGGCAGGAGCAGATCGATGGCCTTGGTGGCGAAGTTCTTGACCAAGAGGCGACCAGCACGCAGAGCAGTCTCGCGAATGGACTCGACATCGTCCGCCAATCCTCCGAGAATAGGAGGGATGATCTTGCTGAGGTAGTTGGCGAAACTGTTTCCGAAGCAAGCTGGCAAGTAAATGAAGAGGGACATGAAGCCTTCTCGTACAGATGGCTTGTTGCTGGAAACATTCTGGAGAATGCTGGGTAAAGTCTCCTCGAGGCGTCCAGTGCCCAGACCAGCAAGCACCTCGGAGAGGGCTTGTGCGGAACCAAGACGGTCGCCAGCTCCGGTGTCTGACTTGAGAGTTGCCATGAGACTGGGAATAAGGTCTGGCAGCGCATCTTCTCCAAGCTTCTCCATAAGTGAACCGAGAGCTTTGGAGGCTGTAGCACGCGTGGTGGGTACCGGGTCGACGATTGCTGTGCGCAACCCAGCAACAAGAATTGGAAGATGAGCAATAAGATCCTTGCGCTCTGTAAGGTACGCCAGACTGCCAATGATCTGGGCGGATTTGCGCTTTGTAGCTGATCGGTCGCCGAGACCACGCTCAAGAATGCGGACGACAAGCGCCAGCGATGGGGCGTCGAGGAAGTGGGCGAATTGGATCTTGATGAGGGAGTCGAGAGCATCGTCAGTGTACTTGGTTGGGTCACTGAGCGCCTTGAGTAGGATATCGACCACACTCTTGATCTCCGGGTTGCTGATAACTTCTCCAAAGCGCTTCAAGCTGCGGTTAGCCGACGACCTGACTTCCTTGTGAGAGTCAGTGAGCACAGTGGTAAGAGGTGGGATGATGTCTGGTAGACTCAGTGCGAGCTGATTAGGGTCGAGGTAGGCCATGGCACCCAAAGAGTCGCAAGCACCCTTCTTACTACGCCATTGTTGCTCATCAAGGCCGTCCAAAAGAATGGGCAGGATCTGCTTGACACCATATGAGGTGAGGGTGGAGAAACACGTCTTTGCTGCGTCCAAGCACGCATCACGAACATCTGCGCTGGTGTCACCGAACCCAACAAGCAATTGAGGAACCAGTTGAATGACGTATGGTTCGAACAAACGTCCGAGAATGAGCGACATAAGCTCGTAGGCCAAGAAAGCACCTTGGCGCGCATTGGGGTCTTTCTTGTTCTCAACTGCTCCATTGAGAGTGGACATGGTCCGGTACTCTCTGAGTACGCCGAGACCCTTGCCGCGGACGATACCAGCGAGACCGTAGGCAGCACCACGACGCGCGGGGTACTTCTTGGACTGGAGGAGGTGCTCCATCACCTGATCAACGTACGAAGATGTCTCCTGCTCGGAGGTACGGACCAGGGGTGGCAGACACTGCGCAACAGCATACTGCACGCTCTCAGATGGCACACTGAGGGTGGCGAGCAGGCGCTGCACGACCTTTGGTACGCGCTTGTCTCCTGCTTCCAGATGGCGGCCCAGTGCACCGTAGAGGATGATCACGGCCTCGTTGACTTGGTCATATTCTGCTGATTTGCGGTCAGGACTCTCCAATGCGTTCTCAAACAGCTCCATCAGTTGCTCAACCTTCGATTTGGCGTTTCTGGTGATGATTGATGTTGCGGCCTCAATCATCTGGTCACGGACAGCAGCACTTCGATCACCCAGCGGTCCGTTATAGACCATGAAGGTGAGGAAGTCTGACAGACCATCGGGCTTAAAGCCAGATTTCATCTCCTTGTAGGCAAGCGCAATACCATCTCTGGCCTCCCATGGATCGCGGGTATCGTTTTTACGTGGCATGCCGTATTCGTCGCGCTCCGGAAGACGCTCCTTGGCCATCTCAACATATGATTCTTGTAGCTTCTGGAGCAAGTCATCGAAAACTTCTGGGAATTGGGCAATAATTTCACCGAGGGACCGAGCGGCTGCGCGGCGGAGCTGCTTGTCCAGTGATTGAAGATAAGGTAGCATCTTTACGCCAGCATCAGCACTAAGCTCGAGTTCGTTCTCGCTCCAAATGGTCTTTGCAAGCTCGACATTCTCCTCATCATCATCATGGGATGCGATGAAGATCTCTTTGCTGAACTTCAAATCATTCATGTCGAGTTCTGCATCAATAGCCTGCAGCGTTGCGGTACGCACGGCCGTCTCCGGCACGATAGTTCCTCGTAGCAATGCGCCCAGCTCCTCGTTGGTGATGTTAGGAGCCAGACCTCTAGCAAAGTCTGTAAGGCAATCTTTGATCATCTTATAGTGCTGCTGGTAGCTTTGCATTGACCACACAAGAGTTTCGAGTATGTCTTTACGTGGTAAACGAGCATCCGTGCCTGCAAACATGTCAGCAAAGCAAGGGTGAAAGAACTGATCAACGTACAGGAATTGGCATGGAAAGACAAGAACTCGAACGCTAGGATCAGCTGTTCGTCGGCCTCTTCTGGTGATTCTTTTCCGATGCCTCCCTTCTCAAGTACAAGGAAGATGAGCGGCAAGCAGTATGCGACGGACACGGCGTCGAGAGGACGTTGTTCGCTAAGGAAACGAAGTCGATATAACACCCTTGTGACGAGGTCTATATTTGTTAGCTAAAGGATTTATGAGAGGCGTGATTGACATACCACCAAGCGGCTCTCCCTCGTACTCGTCAGGGAGCTGGATCGAACCGATGGTTCGCAATGTCGCAACGCCGACGAAAGGTCGTATCGGACCAAGACGGTTCGAGACACGCTGTGAGCATGCGATGAAGGTCGTAGCCGGTCGGTCGCCAAGCAGAAGACCAGCGCCAGCACGAATAGAGTGGATGAGCAGATCAACAGCAGGTCCCATCCACTGCTCCGCTTCCGTAGGTGGTCCAGTAGCGAGGCTCTGAATGATACCCACTCCACGTCTCATCTTCAGTTCCGTTGAGGCTACCTCCTTCCTGATGGCTGACTCTTTGGCCAATTGAGCTTTGACTTTCGCCTGTTCTTCGGAGCTGAGTTTCTTGGGTTTGGCTCCTTGTTTTTGAGCAAGCTGCGCTCGCAGGTCTTCTTCCCATTTCAGAGTGTCGTAGTCCTTGGTGTTCTTGTCAATTGTAACCGGTGCCTTCTTGGACAATACGTCCACGTATGCTGTTCCTTCTGGTGTTCGGAAAATCGCTGCTTCTTGGGGACCGACTGACTCGAGTTGCTTAGGATCAAGATCCTGACTAAACTGCTTCACTACGACAGGCAAAGCTGTCTCAGGTGAGACGAAAGCCAAGTCAGTATAAGCACTGTACGCTGCTAAGCTTATGCTTGGGAACTGATTGTTATCTTTGTTCTGCGACAATGTAAGCAAAGGGTTGAATGGAAGAGCGATGTACGCACCTCGGTAGCCTCATTGATCAAAAGCATGCATTCTTGGAGGTTTGTTTGCACAAGCTGGCCAGGATCGATGCCCATACGAAGGCAAGTATCAATCCATGATGTTCTTGGGATAAGCTCGCCTCTTGCCAACACTAGCAGACTAATAGCTTGCTTGCTCAGCTGGTCTTGAGTGACATTTCCTTGATATTTCTTCACAATGTCAGGTGGCAGGCAAACACAGCCCAAGACCGCTCCAAGTTCAGTTGATCCAGATTTGGATGCGAATGCAGCACTCTCCTTGTCTTCTAGCACGCTCGATCTGTACCATGACCAAATACCCTGGATGATGATCTCACTGATCGCTTCTGTTGATACTTCGAGATAGATCTGTGTTAGAGCTAGCTTGGCAGCAGACTTAGCTCTCGAAGACACACTCTGTCCCGCAATGAAGAACATGAAAGCCTGTGCCCATGCGTCCTGGACATCTTTGGAGGTACCCACTTCGACAATGAAGGGGGCAACAGCTCGCAATGAACGCAGCGCAATAACAACATCTTCCTCGGTGGATAATTTGGTATAGACCTTTGTGTTAAGGAGGAACGATGGCTTCGGCTGGCTCACAAGCGACTGCGAGAGTACATCAGACTTCTTGTAGATAGCAGCGAGCCTCTCGTCGTTTGTGTCTCGAATCTTCAGAAGAAGTGCAGTGACGTAATGACCTACGGTTACAAGACCGCTTTGTGTCGCAGGTAGTGGGTTGGTATTGACTTCTTGCCAAATCTCCACGAGCTTGGGCAGCGTACTTTGACAGAAGGCCAGGATATCCGCTTGGGCATATTGTGCATCTGTAAGATTCCACCAGATGTCTGCTGCACGGATCGCCCAGAGACGGCGCACAGGAACTCGTTTGTCTGCCATACCCTTAATAAAGGCATCTGCAACAGTCTTGTCTAGAGCTACTCCGTTAGCCAGGCCATATGTGAGGTGCTTAGTCATGGCAAATACTTCGGCCACTACAGCAGGCTCGCCAGGCTCCTTCAGTGCAACAGGCGCAATGCCAGCAGGAATCTTCTGGGACAGTGCCGGAGACTCTGTGAAAGCTGAAAGCATCTGCGCATGAATGACTTTTTGATCGACGCCTGACACCTTCCCCTGCTTCAACGGATTCAGAACTTCGTCTGCAATCTTTCCAATGGTGTCTTCATTTCGTGATTTGGAAGCAAGCGCTGTGAAGGTTCGTAGAGCACCAGCACGGATTGTGGGATTGGTTGATTTGACGTTGGAGAGCAAAGGCTTCAGCAAGTTACTGATCAGGACATCTGAGAGGTCCATCGACTCAGGAAGAGCCAGAATCATGGGCGAAACAATATCGTTCAGGACAACTTCTGGTGCGCGCAAAAGTGCCTTCTCAATTGTTGGTATGATCTCTTTGCGGATCTCCTCAAGCGTGGGGAAGGTGTCAAAGAAGTCGTGGAGCGCGTTCGAGACATGGTCAGGTAGCTGACCCCTTGAACCCACGATCTCACGCACGTAGAAAGCGTAGTATTCGTGCTTGTGTTGCTCGAATCGTGGTTTGACGTCTGCTAAGCGTGAAGATACGCCAGCAATGATTCCGAGAAACACGGCATTTCCAGCTGTGGAAGCAGCACCCTTCGCAGTCAGATTGACCACGAGCTTGTCAAGTGCATCCTGTCCAATGTCTTTGGAGCCCAAGATCGCGCGCAATGCACGGCGTGTGACGACCAGGGCAGAGTGTGAGATACGAGTAGCTCGACGGTCGCTGCCAGCGCCGACACATGTCTCGAGCACGCGCGCATCTGCAAACGCCAGATCCAGCCCAAATTTCGACCATCGTTCTGGCTGCTTCGCAAACTGCAGGAGCAGCACCGAGCACCAATCTACCAGCACGAACGCATTGACGTGTGCAATGCCCTTCTTCTGGCACTCTTCCTTCAGAAATTTGACGATTGCGGGCAACACAAGGTCGCCGTGTGGGCCGTTTATAAGCGACTTGAGGACTGCTTCCACGGCGCGCCGGGATTCTCGGTCGTCGTAGAGAGGATATGTTTCGAAAAGTGTTGCTAGGAGAGCTTGCAAGTCTGCAGGAACGAGAGCTATACGTGTATTGTTATCAGCGCTGGTTCTATCAGAATGCGCCTCATGCCACCTACATTCATCTGCCACCTGGTGCTCGAGCCGCCCCAAGGTCTCAATTCGCAATTTCGTAGAGCTCGTCACAAGGCCACGCCGCAAAATGTCGCGGTCGATGGCCTGTGGTTTAACCTCCCCATTCACAGCCATATCTTCTCTGCCACATGGGACAGCAGCAGGGCAATGCGGGGTTGTTGGCGGGGTGTTTGCTGTGCTCGCAAAAGTTCAGATGTATGTCGGCGAATCGCGCGGCCCGAGCTCGACTCATTCAATGACATCGTGAGTGGAGCGCCCTTCTCAAGGTACTCCACTTCGACAGCAGCCCTCTGCACCTCTTCGCCGCACCCTGGAGCATTCTGCGCCGCCCTACATGCGTCCCTTCAGTTTTTGCGCCCTGTCCAATCTTGATCTCGTGAAGGATCAAGCCCCGATTTACTCCATACGGAAGCCCGCCTGAGGTCCTACCCTATTTGGAAGTTTCACCTCTCAAACAAAAATCTGAACCCAGACACCACAGCCAACAATGGCGAAGAAGAAGAAGCCAGCGGGTAACCCTGCCCGTGGTTTTGCCACCACCTCTGTCGCCAGCAAACCAAAAGTTGAAAAATCTGCTGTTGACGTCGCCGCCATAGAAACCGTGACTGCGCCTTCCAAAGACAGTCCAGCCGCTCCTCAAGCAGCTATTCCAGCTGCCAGCAAAGATGAACCTGTAAAAGAAGAGGTTACTCAAACTCCAGAAGAGCTGGAGGCTCAGCTTGAGCGCGATGAGCTTCAACTGCTTGTGGAGAAGCACGCCGCCAAGGTGCGGCGAGAGTCTCGTCGACAAGTCACCAAGTTTGAGACAGATCGCAGAGTTCTTCGTGCACAGTCTCACCATATGACTGTCCATGATTGGCTACCAAATGAGATCCTGGATGCCATCATATCTCTAGCCCAGACTGAAGCCAATGACTCGAATCGCAGGCAGGGGCAACAGCAGTCCTTGCTCAAAGTCATGTCAGAAGAGGATGCCATGTCCAAACTTTGGACTCTTAATTTGACTTTGCGGGATCTGGGCTTTTCCAATGATCAGATCGAACCAGTTCTGAGGTGGCTCTGTGCAGACGCCGGCGGCATTGACGCCACGTCCACGGTCTGGGGCCTGCAAGAAGCGCTGGAGTGGCTGGCCCTAGACCAGTGCAAAGATCAGACCTTCTCTTACGAAGATTCGAGGCCAAAGCAGTCGACCTTGTCCACTCCCGATGTGTCACGTCCTGGTAGGTACCAGCCCTTCATAACGCAAGCGCTACACCCTTTCGTGGTCGCTATGCATTGCCTTATTGCTAGTGTTAATCTTCGCTTTCGTTTACTGATATTCACTAGTTTCACCTCTACCAGAATCACCGGCAGTGAAGACCAACTCGGCCAACGCTTCAGATAACGCGTCAAACAACTCTCCTACCCCAGGGCTACCAACTCCAGCCGAGTCAGATCACAGTGATGTCCATGTCAGCGATATTGACAGCGATATTGACCTTGACGAACTCGTGCCAACCTACCTGAAGATTAAGGGCAAGCTCTACGAGATAGATCCGGAGCTCGTCGAGGTCAACCCACGAAAGAAGGGTGGTAAAGGCAAGAAGGCAAAGCCAGTGAAGACAGTACAATCTCCCAAAATCAGAAAGCTTCTGTCACAGCTGCTGCAGCTCGAGTCTGATACCTTGTTTGACGACCGCGAAGCAGAGGCACTGTGGCCTGCGAAGCGCAACGAAATCGCCCAAAGCCAAGCTACAAAGAGAGAGCAAGAAACGAAACCATTGGTTCCTAAGGAACGAAAAGAAGAAACTACATCAACCGTACCTGCCCCCAAAGAAGCATCCCCTTCTGTGAAAGATGGTGGGGATTCTGCTGATATCATGGCTGAGGCCGATATGCTGGGCGACATGTTCTCTGCCATCCCTGATGAGCCAGTACCCAACGATACCTCATCCGAGAACGCAGAATTGGGCAACATCACATTGCGAGATTTCGGAAAGCAAAGCGGCTTGACTCCTCGACGCTGCCTCGAAGAAGCAGTGCGCTCCAGAGACCCGGGAGCGCGAGTCGCATTCAAGATGATCTCACCTACTACGTATCGCTGTCGTCATGCAGTGACCATCACATGGTCGAAGGAACTCGAGATCGAATATGATACAGACATAACTGGAGTGGATGTCTCATTGCGCGGCATCCAGGCGATATTTGAAGCCACGACGACTGCCGCCATCGGCATTGATCAAAGTGAAAGCTTCATCTCTACAGTTGCTCTGTTCTCCATTTCTGTGGCGTCGACCAAAGAGGAAAAAGTGTACCTCCGTCTCCCTTCCAACTGGAAAGATGTCTACCGCGAATTTGTCGAACATCGCAAAGAACGCATTGACACGGATGACCGTGAAGCCGTCAAATACTACCGATCTATCATTCAAGATCAGGTAGAAAATGAAGAATCTGATGGCGTCGTTCTAACAAACAGATGGAAGTCCCGCAACCAGGCTGGGACAAGTTCCAGCCCCTCCAACTCGGGCTACAACACTCCTGTTCCTGAAATGCACGGACTTCGAGAGCTTTGGGCACAAAAGGCCGCAACTCCTTCATACCAACATATGCTTGTCGGCAGGATGAACCTTCCTGTGTATGGGTTCAGGGAGTCAATCCTATCGACCATCGACAAGAATCAGGTTACCATTATATGTGGTGAGACTGGTTGCGGAAAGAGCACGCAAATACCGTCATTCATCTTGGAACACCAACTTTCTCAAGCCAAAGCCTGCAAGGTCTACTGTACTGAGCCTAGACGTATATCTGCAATCTCGCTTGCACAACGTGTCAGTGAGGAGCTTGGAGAGGGCTCGAAGGACCTGGGGTCGATGCGATCATTAGTTGGATACGCTATTCGCTTGGAGTCTAAGACATCTGCACAGACTAGGCTTGTATATGCCACTGTTGGAGTAGTATTGCGCATGTTGGAAGGCCCTAAGGGCTTGGGAGAGGTCACACATTTGGTCATTGATGAGGTGCACGAGCGAAGGTATGTCAATCTGCACTTGTTACTAAACACAGCTAATAAAAACAAGCATCGACACCGATTTCTTGCTTATTATACTTCGCACGTTGATGGACCGACGTCCCGAGCTCAAGGTCATCCTCATGAGTGCGACTGTGGACGCAGCTCGCTTTTCACGATACCTCAACGACGCTCCCATCCTGAATGTACCCGGACGAACATATCCTGTGCAGACTCAGTATCTAGAAGATGCCATTGAGTTGACACATTATGCTGGCTCCGCCGAGGATGCTCGAAAGAATGGCAATAGCAGCGGTGACGATGATGAAGAGATCACATCTGAAAAGTCTGGGATCCCAAGCAAGCTTCCAGGTTACAGCCCAGCGACCCGCAATGTGCTATCTACCTACGATGAGTATGCCATTGACTACGATTTGATTGTACGATTGATCGAGGCTGTAGCATACGACCCGCAACTCAGTCGATACAGCAGTGCCGTCCTGGTCTTCCTTCCAGGTATCGCCGAAATCCGACAGCTCAATGATATGCTTGCCAGTCATCCGTCATTCAATTCGAATTGGCTTATTTACCCACTCCACTCTACTATATCGAGCGAAGACCAACAGGCTGCCTTCCTCCTTCCGCCACCCGGAGTACGAAAGATTGTCATCGCAACCAACATTGCAGAAACGGGTGTGACTATTCCAGATATTACGTGTGTCATCGATACCGGCAAGCACAAGGAGATGCGCTTCGATGAACGTCGTCAATTATCACGCCTTACGCAATCTTTCATCGCTCGAGCAAACGCAAAGCAGCGCCGCGGCCGTGCAGGTCGTGTTCAGGAAGGCTTGTGCTTCCACTTGTTTACAAAGTATCGACATGACAACCTCATGATGGATCAGCAAACACCGGAGATGCTGCGACTTTCGTTACAGGATCTTGTTATGCGCACAAAGATCTGCAAACTTGGCGACATCGAATCCACCTTATCACAAGCTTTGGATCCGCCGTTACCCAAGAACATTCGACGTGCGATCGATGCTCTGATCGAGGTTGATGCACTGACTGCCGGTGAAGAGCTCACGCATCTTGGTCGCCAAATCGCAAAGCTTCCTCTGGACGCGCATCTCGGCAAGCTCGTTTTGCTTGCAAGCATGTTTGGTTGTGTAGATGTCGCTATTACTATCGCCGCAATCCTATCCTCCAAGTCACCCTTTCTGACTCCATTTGGGGCAAAACAACGAGCCGACATCGCACGACTGTCTTTCAAGACCGGCGATTCTGACCTCCTCACAACCTACAACGCATACAAAGCCTGGCGCACAGTTTGTACTACCGCCGGCCGCTCAGAAATGCAATTCTGCCACAAGAACTTCCTCTCGCCGCAGAATCTTGGCAACATTGAAGACCTCAAAGCACAACTTCTCTCCTCCCTCGTTGAAGCAGGTTTCGTACAGATGTCACCGGACGAGCGCCGCACACTAAGCCGCTACCGGTCCACAACACGGCATCGCACCTTCGTCGCTGTCCCCGCACAGTACGACACCCTCTCGTCGAATGACCTGCTAGTCAACTCCGTCATCGCGACCGCTTTCTACCCCAAATTGCTCACACGCGAAGGCAAAGGCTGGCGCAATATTTCCAACAACCAAACAGTCAGCCTGGCACCCACGAGCGTCAACAAAGGCACCAATACGGCGAAGTTCTTGTCTTACTATCACATCATGCAGTCAAGCAACAAGTTCTACAATGCGCATTCGACATCTATTGCACATCCGCTGCCGATGGTGCTCATGGTGGGCGCGGACATGGACTTCAAACTACACGCAGGTGTGATCAGTTTCCCAGGAAACGTGGTGCGATTTGCAGTCAGGGAGTGGAGGGCGGCAGTCGCGCTGAAGGTGCTAAGACGTAGGGTCAAGGAGATCCTGAGCGCATGTTGGAAGAACCCAGGACGGGTACTTGGCGAAAGGGAGAGAGTGTGGCTGGGAATATTTGAAAGGGTGTTTGTCGAGAGGTGGGACAAGGATGAGAGAGTGAGGGAGAGAGCCGGTGGCAAGGCAAAGTGAGTGATTGGTGAAAAACAGAGGAAGTCAATAGACATGTAAACGGAAATCACACAAGCTAGTTTGTACTTCTGTATCAGTAGTATGTTGATAACCAGTCGTCATTCAACCTCGGAACGATCTGATTAGCGCGTGATGAGAACGATAAGACAAAAGTCCGGCATTTCCGGCATTTCCGGCGTCGTCCACATTGACCCATGCATTCAGAAGGACTTACAAATCGTTTGCGCTTCGATGAACTCTTAGGTCCAGGCTTTTGAGAAATTGGATACTAGCTTTGATGGAGTATGGTCATGGCTGTCATCCGAAAAGTGTCCGTTGGATGCACCTCCTCACTTGCCTATAATTCGCGCATTGCATACAAAGGAACATTTTTGTACACGGTTTACAACTGTTCCATAGACTGCCAGCTTCTTGGCTCGGTTGTACAGCACTCGTGAGGATTTGATATTCACGTGATATGACTGTTGGTGTTGATGTCCGGGACTTCATCGTCTATTCGAGCAAGCGATTGCAACTCTGCAAAAGGTAGGCAATGCACACCCAACACACTGATTCTCAACACGGGCACAGGGCTGTTCATTACTATCTTCATTCGCGCACCGGGTGCGTCTGGTGTGCTCGATTCTAAGCCAAAGTTACGTGGCAGCTCGGACCTGCATTCATGGACCTCTGACAGCTCCTTCCGCCACAAGAGGGCCAAGCTCCCAGTGTTCTGTATAGAACGATCGCGAGCAGCTCAAAAGTATCATGTTAAGGTAACTGAGGAAATAAAGGTAGTTCGTAAGCTAAATTGTAGGTTGCGATCAGATTAGGGTATATCGAACCTGTTTGACACCAGTATGTACCGCCTGAATAGTGCGCAAGCAACAATGGCACATCTTCAAGATGTAAACCGTTTCGCGGCCTTCCTCAAAGCCTGGGCCGCCCTCTTCGTCTGAGCATTTTCATCTGTCCTGTGTTTCTCATTGAGCCTGGCCAGTACAGCGGTTCGGTCGTGTCTACAGTGCGGTTTATGGCTGGCAGCATTTTGTAGAGCTCTCTCTAAGAATGTGTATGCTCATCCAAGAACCCTTGGACCACTCTGCTTGCCCTTCTTCTGCACTCCTCGTGGGATAAATGGTAACGTGGCTGACATTCCAGGTGCGGCAGTAACTGTATTCGCCTTGTTTCCATTGTTGGTCTTGTTCTTGTTGTTCTTGTTTTGCCCGTATTTGCCGTGCTTGTCGTCTTTCTTCGTTACCGCTTTGACTTCGGAGGTTGCTCGCTTGATAAGTACAGGGTGGCTACCAATGTACTTGCCGTTCATCTCTTTCGCTGCGCGGAAGTAGTCATCGGTATCAGCGAAGCTTACGAAGCCATAGCTTTTGCTCTTCGTTGAGCGCTTGTCGCGTACGACGCGGGCTTTCGACAAGGAGGGATACTTCGAAAATGCCTTCAAGAGTGAATCATCTGTGACTTCGCCAGCCAGATTACCAATGAAAAGTCGTGGATGCAGTGGGTTCCATTCGAGCAGAGTCTCGTCCTCCCAATGCTTGCCGCCACCCTCTCGAATGACTGTCTTCTTCTTGCCATCTGCAGTAGCTCCGGCGTCAGCATCTGGTGCTGAGGCTTGCGCAGTGCCGACGTTCGCGTTTCCGCTCCGCTTGGCGTTTGCATCATCTCTGTTGTATGCGCTATTCCATTCAGCTATGCGCGCTTCTTCTTCAGGATCGTATGTGCCACCAGCACCGCGGTTCATCGTAGCGGCGGTAGACGGATAAGACGCGGCTGGGGCACCTGCAGCATAGGCTGGATATGAGTAGCTGTTGTAAGTATTGCTGGTCGGGTAGGCGGGAGCTTGGTAGGGAGCGCTCACAGTGGCTTGTGGGTACATAGCCGGTGCAGCAGACGCCTGCGGCGGAGCGTGCGCTACCACTGAGCGCGGCGTGAAACCAGCAAACATGGTGGAGTTTGCTTGCGGTCTTGCGCCAGAATCGTTTGATCGTGAAGGCGGCGCAGAGTATGTTGTGGGTGGCGGTCGGGCTGGGAGCGAGTGGTGAGGTTGCAGGTTAGAATTGTTTGCCATCGTGGACGTGTGAAGGGCGTGCCGCAGCGAGCCGGTGGTCGGACTGGGACAATACAAAGAGTGCGCGACTCAGTGCAGGTGGTGTACTACGCCGTGTGTCGTAAGTTGTTTGTCGGCCGGGAAAGCGTGAATGGCTGGATGCGGCGAAGATTTCAAGAAAGTCTGTCACGCGCAAGTCAAAGCTTGGAGTGCGTGAGATGGTTGCTCAGCAGTTTTGGGTGGGGAGCCAGACGCTCGGGCCGTGGGGTGGGTGATGGCTGGTGAATGTGCTGTTGGTGGATCCCGTTGTGGTTGTTAATGCCGCACTTGTTGCGCAGACTGCAAATGAGGCTGAGTTGCCGTTGCTGACTACGCAGGCACACGCCGATGAGTCTTTCCTAACGCGTCTGTCCAAGCGCAGCCACCACGGTGCAACGCCCGGTCCAGGTCCCGTCGGCTTTTGAGCGAGGTCGAGTGGGATGGCGGGCCGCGTGCAATAGCAATGAGTAATTACCATCGGCCTGCGTTGAAACGCACTGATTTGGGCGACTTGTTGAGCTCAGCTGTACGCTCAAACACTCGACTTCAGGCTTGGCAAGCCCAACGTCCTCCACGTGACATCCATCGCCGGCCGCACCTTCTTCGAGATGAGCATTAAGCTCCAGGATGAGCAAAGAGCAACAGTGCATGCGTTCTTGACCGGATTACACACCAGCGCCGGGACATTTAACAATCTGTGCTGCTGCAAGCGTCACTACAAACGGCCAGCCTTCGGCGGACTTAGTCGCTGCTCAACAACCCCTGTCCGTTGGTGCCCCTCTTTCCGTTGGCTGATGTTAGGGCTGAGATGGAGGGGCTGTCGCAGCAACAACACTGTGTATCAGAGTATTCTTGGAGCTTTTTCCGCGGGTGGGCGCCGGAGGAATAGCTTCACAAACGGTAGACGGTAAAATAAAACCCTGATGCAGTGAAGGTGTTGGAATATCGGCACAATGGCCGCGGCCGAAGCCATTGCCCGTCGCTGAGATTAGAAAGATTCTTGCAGCACATCGGACAGTTGACATCACATCTGCCCCACGCCGCCTGAGCCGCTACCACCATTCAAGTTCCACTTGCTTCCGGCTCGGAGAACGCAGAATCTACTTATTCCAAACAACCCCCACCACCTCTCCAACACTCGTCCTCCATCAACCTTCAATTGCTCTGAATAGTTGCGCGCCTGGTCGTTGCAGCTCTACCCCGCTATAGTCTTCAGACACCCCTCACTCAACCAACCACTTCCACAACACACAGCACGCAAACATGACTGAGGCCGTCGGTGACTTTGGTTTGATCGGTTTGGCCGTAGGTGCTCTCCAATGCTGCGAGTGATACACGGAGAATTAGCTGCTCACATTTGACATACAGGTCATGGGTCAGAACCTGATCCTCAACGCGTAAGCATTACACAGCCCAGCCACCTGCGGGCATTGCTAACATCAAGCAGTGCTGACCACGGTTTCACCGTTGTTGCTTTCAACCGAACGTAGGAAGCTCCCTAATACTGTACATGGGCGAAGATTGACAGACATGCAGCGTTGCTAAGGTTGACCGTTTCCTGGCTGATGGTAAGTCTGACGCACATGAAATCACAGAGCCCGAGACTAATACCGAACAGAGGCCAAGGGCAAGTCCATCGTTGGTGCTCACTCCATCAAGGAGTTCTGCGCCAAGCTCAAGAAGCCCCGCCGTATGATGATGCTCGTCATGGCCGGAAAGCCTGTTGATGACTTCATTGAGCTCCTCCTGAACGAGGGTGGCATCGAGGAGGGCGACATCATCATCGACGGTGGTAACTCCCACTACCCCGACACAAACCGCCGCACCAAGTACCTTGCACAGAAGGGCATCCGCTTCGTCGGCAGCGGTGTCTCTGGCGGTGAGGAGGGTGCCCGCTACGGCCCCTCCATCATGCCCGGTGGTAACGAGGAGGCCTGGCCATACATCAAGGTAGGACAATCGTGAAATATGCATAGAGCAAATCTGACAGTACAACAGGACGTTCTCCAGTCCATCTCTGCCAAGTCTGACGGCGAGGCATGCTGCCAGTGGGTCGGTGACGAGGGTGCTGGTCACTACGTCAAGATGGTCCACAACGGTATCGAGTACGGTGACATGCAGTTGATCTGCGAGGCCTACGACATCATGAAGCGCGGTCTCGGTCTCACCAACAAGGAGATTGGTGATGTTTTCGCCAAGTGGAACACCGGTGTCCTCGACTCTTTCCTGATCGAGATCACCCGCGACATCATGTACAAGAACGACGACGATGGTGTTGCCATTGTTGAGAAGATCATGGACTCTGCTGGCCAGAAGGGTACCGGCAAGTGGACCGCCATCAACGCTCTCGATCTTGGTATGCCTGTTACCCTCATCGGCGAGGCCGTCTTCGCCCGCTGCCTGTCCTCGCTCAAGGCTGAGCGTGGCCGTGCCGCCGGTCTCCTCGACGGACCCAGCCCCAGCTTCTCTGGCGACAAGCAGGCTTTCATCGACAACCTCGAGCAGGCTCTCTACGCCTCCAAGATCATCTCGTATGCTCAGGGTTTCATGCTGATCCAGAACGCCGCCAAGGAGTACAACTGGAAGCTCAACAAGCCCGAGATTGCCCTCATGTGGCGCGGTGGATGCATTATCCGCTCCGTCTTCTTGAAGGACATCACCAAGGCCTACCGTGCCAACCCCGACCTCGAGAACCTGCTCTTCGACGACTTCTTCAACAAGGCTATCCACAAGGCTCAGTCCGGTTGGAGAGACGTCGTCTCCAAGGGTGCTCTCTGGGGTATCCCCACACCCGCTTTCAGCACCGCACTCAGCTTCTACGACGGTTACCGCGCCAAGGACCTGCCCGCCAACCTGTTGCAGGCCCAGCGTGACTACTTCGGTGCCCACACCTTCCGCATCAAGCCCGAATACGCCAACGAGCAGTACAAGGAGGGCCAGGACATCCACGTCAACTGGACAGGAAGGGGTGGAAATGTTTCTGCCTCCACCTACAACGCTTAATTTGATGACTATACCAGGATTGATAGAAGGAAGCACGGCGCTGCTTGAAATTTGGGCATGAAAAATGATGGATACGATGTAAATGACAGTTCGAATCCAGAATGATATCGATTCGCGTACTTTGAACCTACAAGCTTCTTGCAAGTGAATTCAGTTAATGCAAGACGAACAATTGTGAATTCCGATACAAGATAGTGTGATGTTATTTGGCCAACGCAGATCCCACTGGATCAACGAATATGGTCTTGGCAACGTAACAGACGCCAAAGCGCACCAGGAACACAAACACCCGCACGCGCTGCAGGTCCCCGCGCTTGCACCTCACGTCTGTGCGTAATCGCGTGCACATTATTGCTGTCTCCTTCTTGTCGCTCCTTTGCGTGTCCTTTTGCGCATTGCTTGCTTTCTTGAAGCCTGGCTTGTCTGTGCACTTGACAAGCTGCTCCGAGGTCGACTGTCCGGAACACACGGTGGGGCTAGAACGCAACATCCAGGCGCACAGCAGTCGCGAGAGATCAAGGGGGACTGCTCGAGCCTCTGGCAACCACCATGGCAGACAACAAGCGCCAGAGTATAGTGGGCAAGGTGGCTACTCCCAACCTGAAGGCTGGTGGGGTTTCCAGCAAGGACGTTGGTGATGCGGATTCGAACTTATACAAGGCCGTTGGGTCACGGTATGCTGCCCTTGCTTGAGCTATACAGCCTCAGCACTGTGAGCAATCCAGCAGACCAAGGCTGACACTGCACAGCATCAAGATCACATGCGCACCCAACAATAACGTCCTCGAAGGCACTCTCTTCACAGCCTGCAACACCACCAACGCAATTGCTATCAACACTGCTCCTGCGCCGCCAAACCCCTCTGCCTCGCTCTCGTCGCAACCCGGCGATTACCATATCATCCCCTTCGCGCACATACTGTCCTTCGAGATCGTTGGCCTCGGTGAACGAGCACCAGAGTCAACTGTAGGATTCGATGGCGCAATCCCCAGCATCGCCAAGGTCGACATGGCCGCGCTGGTGGCAAGAGAGGAGCAGACAATCCGCGAGATGAAGAAGAAGGACGCACAGAAAGGAAAGGGTGTCAGCAGAGAGGCGCAGGAGATATTCGACACACTCGCCAGGACGTGCGTTCTCCCGCAATCTACACACATATTGGTTCGATTGCTGACTAGCTGAACGCAGACTCCCAACAAGATGGGCAGATAACCAGATCGTCGTCAACGACGCGGTTCTTGTTCAGCCACCGTACACATTGGATAGTATCAGGGCGCCGTCTGGCAAGGAGCAGAGCGTAGTTCAGGTGAAGAAGATCATCGAGCGTTATTTCCAGAAGAAGGGCACTGCTACACCGCGCAAAGGCGGTTAGGCCGAGCGTGAGCAAAGGCCGCAGCCAAGTCTAGCCAACGAGGCAAACTATCTGAAACCTACGTAGGACAACGGTGCGTAATTCACAAGAGCAGCTTCGACGTCTCACGGCTGGGAGTGTGTGCGGGAGTCGTCATTGCCGTGAAGTTAGGGACAGAAGTAACATCCAGTACGCATGAGGTGGACATGTCCTGCTATTTGGACAGGTAAGAATATCAACAGACGAATATCAAAACTGAAGTTCAAACGTGTGTCGGTTTTGCAGCCGCTATTAGCCTCGAAACCTTGATTTGGCCTGACCAAGTTCCTCCAGATCTTATGTGGCCCACAAGAACGCCTGCTTTGTGCTAAAACATGCGACTGCAGGGTCGATTGCTGTGTTCTTGGCTTAGGAGGAATAATAAGGCATGTTGTTTGGTTGGTGAGAATCGTACCCCGCAAGGCAGGCTGACCGTCACAGCCTTTTGTAGCTCAGCCTTCCTCACTTTTGTTGGCATTTATCCTCCAGACTTTTGTTGGGACAAGACGACAGAGATATTCGCGTACTTAATCAATAGACGAAAAGAACACATGCAAGCTCAACCACACGACGGCAAGGACACTTGCGTGTTCGATTACAAGACGACAGGAACACTCGCATGCTCAACCATATTGGGACTTCAAATTGTGAGCCATGGCAGAGAAATTTGAATACGAACCCTTGGACCTGGAACAGCGCTCTTTCCGCCTCATTCGACTTCTGCGAGGAGATGCAGGCCCCATACATTGCGAACTATTCCATGCATATAATTGCAACGGCTATGACGCTATTGAATACGAAGCTCTGTCGTATACCTGGGAAGGTATGGATAGGCAGTGCACTATTCACATAGGCGGCCGAAGAATGCACATTACAAGGAACTTGTTCCAGGCTCTGGAGCATGTGCGATACGAACTCGAAGATCGGGTCTTGTGGATTGACGCACTTTGCATCGATCAAGGGAACGACCAAGAGCGAGGCCATCAAGTGCAGCAAATGGGATCAATTTACGAACGCGCTCGACAAGTCATCATCTGGATGGGAATGGCTACTCGCGAAACCGACAGTATATTCTGCTACATGCAGCAACTCGAGAAAGTAGCACTGGACTATCCCTGCAACGAGTGGAAACCGATTGACAGACGCTGGCGGATTCTCTGGTATAACGTAGATTTTCACCTGAAGAGAGATAATGGGATCAGTAAGACTCAACAATGTGCGGGTTTCGAGGTGTTGTTAGCGCGCTCTTGGTTCAACCGGGTGTGGATCTTGCAAGAGGTCGCAAAGGCACGGTCGGCTAGAGTCATGTGTGGGACCAAGTCCGTCACAGCGCGCATCTTCGCACTTATCCCGCAGCTGATAGGGGTTAAACCAATTCCCAATCATCAGGCAGTGCTCGATATCATGCCAGGCCCTTCACGAAAGTACTCTTGGTGGCTTGCAGTCAAGATTTGGGTACTTTACTGTACAAATTCCAAGGCTGCGAGGCCTCTGATCCAAGGGACATCATCTACGCATTACTCGGTTTATCGTCAGACGCCTCCACTGCGGATTCGCTACTTCCTGACTATAACAAGTCTATCGAGGAAGTTGTGAACACTACCATCGATCATCGCCTCGGACTGCACGGAGCAGAACTGCCTTCGAGATGTCTGCCCATGTGGACATTAAAAAATTTCTTGGCCAAACTAAAATTTCTGCGCGAAGAAGTACTCCTCTGGGCATTGCATCATGGTCTTCCTGAAGATGCGTTGTACAAAGTAAAGCGGATGAACCCCAATGACCAAATCACGGAAGAAAAGAAGTCTATTCTTGGCGTGCCCGAGATATGCTTGGGAGAGCAAGCTCATCAGGAAAAGAACATGGTTGCGCTGCTGCTCGATTCGACAACACTGGATTTTGAGTACATCGAGCGTCATACGCATAAAGAAGGAGCGGATTCCCCACTATCATGGGCTGCCCGGAAGGGACACTCAAACATCGTGGCGTCGCTACTAGCTAGTGGTAAAGTTGACATCAACTACAATGGGCGATGGCCAGCTGGAACGCCACTATCTGTAGCTGCCGAACATGGTCTCATATCCATTGTCAAAATGCTAATTGGTGCTGAGGGCATAGTTATTGACCATGCGAATTCTAGGCACCAAACCCCGCTTCTACTGGCCGCAAGCAATGGCCACTCTTTGATAGTAGAGACACTACTCACAACCGGACAGGCAGACGTCAATTCGCGAGACATATGTGGACTTACACCACTCAGGACGGCCGCACAGAATGGTCACGCGCGTACAGTAGAGACCCTACTCAAGACTGATGGGATAGAGGTCAATACTCGGGATAGCCATGACTGGACGCCGCTCGTACTATCAGATGCATGGCTTAAAGCCAATCTACCGCTTATTCATGGGAATGATTTTTCAAGTATGTTACCAGATGCATTAGCTGTGTATAGGCCCGGCGAGTCAACGCCAGAACTGCTCATTCGAATTCAAAGAGCACAGCAGTATACATGGGGATTGGCGCCGTTGTCGATAGCAATCAAGGAAGGCCACGAAGAGATAGCTGACTTACTGAGATCGCATGGTGCAAAGACCACCGAATCTCTGTTAACGCCTGCTACCGATGAAAGCCAATGAATATCTGTTCCATGACGTCGGGGTCAGCAAGAACACGGGCAGACCGAACCATCGTCAAGAGCAAGGAGGTAGATTGACGCACCTGTTCGACAACATGTATATCAATATACCAGAGGCAGGGGGTATTGTACGTCGTCAGGTTGTGGTAAACTCTCAATCGAACTAATATGCGGAAAAGCCCAAAGTCCGTGCATCTACTCGTGAATCTCCACAGATCCTGTCAAACTCTGACCTGGCAATATTCGACCTAAAATATACAGGAAACCATCACCCAGGTCACGATGTGTCATCAAAAGATATGACTTATTGCAATGGTTGGTCACACAAAGCAAGACTCGGACTAAATCATGTAATTGGATTACAGCCATGGGCAAATGTACCATCGTGCTCTATCCATTATGCTTTTTAGAACACGGTACCATCGCTCTGGATGATAATTGGGCTCGACTTCGTCTTAGGTCGGAACTTCGCCGCTGTCTCTCTCCCAGACTTCCACGTACCAGCCTCAAGCAGCTGTGCCATGCTCAGATGTGCGCCATCCATGCGTGACAAAATCATGGGATACAGCTTATCGATCAACACCAAGGTCATGGCTCGCCATTCGACAATCACATCGTCACCAGCTGCGAATTGTGGAAGTGATTCACCAGATGCTTTCAAGCCCACATCGAGCGTCGCTTTCTTGAGCGAAAGGACACCCATGTCAACGAAGAGACCGCCGTTACGGTACTCGGGTAAAGCCGTCAAGGACTCGGCGTTGATCCATGTGATGCCGAGAATACGCTGGAATGGGACCATCAGTGAGTAGGTGAGCCATTGCGTCAGTTTGTGGAAGGGTTGGATGAAGTCTGGGTTGCTCTTGTCGTTGTTCGAGGAACCCGCTTGTTTCGCTAATGCACCCAGCGGCCATGCGTCGCCAATAGGAGAACCGTTGATAGTGGTGCGGTCTTGTGGCCAGATTGGGATGAGCAGAGTTTGCAGCAGATCCCAGAATGTGAGAATGTCGAGTGTTGACGCGTCTTTAGCGGACTTCAACAAGTAATCTATGAGGTCAATGAGCTTTGTTCGGCCGTACTATCATGTATGAGACTCACCAACAGCATTTCCGGGTCGGCCTGTCTCGCCAAAGATATCGGGGTGAGCGAGCAATGACTGACCAAGTCCCCTGAGTAAATTGGCCCTAGATTCCACTCCCAGCATAGGATTGCTGTCTGTGACTTGCAGACCTTTGGCGAGAGACTCGGTCGATAGTTGAGCCAGCCCTTTTCCTAAGGATAGTTTAAGCAATGCCGCAAATCAAATGCAGCAGAGAGCACCTACCATCTACAAGTGGAGTACCAGCCTTCTCGTTCGTGTATCCGCCTTCGAGGAACATGTAGAGACTTGCTACAGCAATGCCCTCACTCCGTTCGTATGAACGCTCTGTTTCAGGCTCGACATACTTCCAATGATCACCCGCACCAGCATCCAGAAGTACCGATACGAAAAAGAGATCAATCAGTCGACGTGTGAGCTCCTTGTCATCGCAGCCAGCCTTTTTCCAGTTCTCAAGCAGGTCAGCAATCCGAGGTACACCACCTACTTCGAAGTGCTGCCAACGGCCATGAGGGGGAATAGTATCGAACTTGTCTGGGCCGTAATCACGCTGGCCAAAGGGGTGAGTTCAGTGTATGCATAGACATGTGTTCTCGACGGACCTTGATGACGGAGGTCACGAAGTCCGCAACATCGTCCAGTTTGTCGTCGTGGACGTCGAAGTGTTGGAGGTTTCCATCTTTCGCGGCCTGTCCAACTATCTTGGCGCGGTCTCTGATGGCACCCAGTGAAAGCAGATATTTAACTGTATGGTCCATGTTGTGTATGCACGTAGGAGGAGATGAGTACTGTCTGTGGTCTTGGAGGGGTAACAGCTCCAACAGTGGGGGTGATACAGTGAGGCTCAGCTGGTAGTAGGATCAGTATACAAACAAGGTTTTGTGAGAAGTCAAGCTGAATGTATGATACTCAAATGCTCATAAAGAGCAGAGCAGGGGCTCAAGCAGTCATTGCTGCTGCTATCTGTCGCTGACATAATGTGTGTTAGGTGCTCCAAAAGTGGAAGGCAGTGGTCAGGTGCCACCACGGATCTCGGAGGTCGCCGGTGCAACGAACAGCTCAAATCAGAGCAGTTGTCGGCGACAGAAGCATAGCAACAGAAATACACCATCCCGGGAGCTCTGAGGCAGCTTATCGAGGCGTAGGCGAACACGTTCGCTTGCCGGGCTTCATCGCCACATGATTGGCTGCATCCGCACACTTCCGCACCTGCAACTCCACCACCCACAAGCTGGGATTCCAAAGCACAATGATGCATGTTGCGTTGGCCAACTGGCTAGAGGGCTGCACGTCGCTCGAATTTCTTTGCCCAGCCTCGCTGCTTGTGTGTTCTCCTCGACGCCCATTCGGTGACGTGTAAGACGACCATCACGATTGTCTTCCTTGCTTTGTCCTTCACAGCCCTCTCACGTCGCAGCTTATTTGCTTCTGTTCGCTTCCAGCATGCAAGAAATCTCCCACTGCACTACCATCTATATTCTACTACCAGCTACGGCCGGCGCGCACGCCCTGAGTCGTCGTCGACAGCATCAAATACACTGAAGCGAGCGTGTCATTCGCTGGCTGACAGCGCACACCACAGGCACAACGTGGCATGGTGGGTGATGATCTGCGTTCCGTCTGGGGTTGCCTGGCCCACCGTGTCCTCTGAATACTGATTGCTATATGTTGTTATTGTAGGCGGACCACGAGGCTTCATTCGAGGGCGCAGCGCCCCCGACGCGTCGTCGACCTTCACGTGCCAAAAGCGCCGACGATGCTCTACACTCAGCAGCACCGTCTTCGGCTGGCACGGACGACGGTGGTTCCAAGATATCGAAGACGAGTCGGCGAACCTTGAAGAGGGCACCCAAGAGTCATACGTCCACGGCACCAGCACCGATCTATGAGGAAGATGCACATTGGGAAGGTGATACCGTAGGGCACATGCCGCAGCTGGGACAGATATCTGAAGGACATGAGAGTACAACTGGCAGGCGGAGAGACTCTGCGGCAAGCTCAACAGTTGACGTTCAGCGTCGCCGCCCGTCCGACGACGGTACGTCCGGTCGATTACGCGCCCGTCCAAAGCATGCATCTTCGCAGCGACGTGCCGAAAGCCTTGCCAAACATTCGAATCCTTCTCTAGCCTCAGTGCTTTCTGGCTTGACCCAGCCTAGTACAGCAAGCGAAAGCAACACAACTGTTACCGAGAGATCTCACCGTGATGAACGGCGTCGTAAAGAGAAGTCAACAAAAGGTACCAAAGTGAAGCGTAGCAAGCGTGCTGAAACCCCATCAGTTGCCGATGCAGAAGGTACACAATCGGATGTGTTCCAGTTTCTGAGTGAGGATGCGGGTGCACAAGTCAATGACCAAAACGTGTTGCAAGCATCGTCTCCATCAGTCACATCCTCCGCAGATTCTCGAGTTGACGACAATAAGTCTTCAGATGCTAGCGAAGGTGCACATGATACCCCTAGGACTTCACCAAACTCGACGAGAAGATCGCATAGCAACGGAGCCCCCTATTATACCCAATATCAAAATCCGTCAGGAAAGCCATTGTATCAGAGCAGCTTTGTTCATGGGCCTGGAGACGAGGAGGCGGAAGACAGCGAAGCATACAGTGATGAGGAGAGTGCATACGATGACGGCCGTACACAATACTCAACCCAATCGGCTCCGCACTGGAACTACCCCCCAGGTGCACACCCACATGCGCCTTATGGACTGCATCAACAGCATCCCAGTCACGTGCTTCAGAGTCCTCAGCCGCACCACAACATTCCTTATGCCGGTCTCATGTCTCCTCACGCCCAGCCCGCTGTACCTTTTCACGATCCACGAATGTATTCAGGCGCATCACCGTCAAATTACAGTGTGACAGCAAGCCAGGCTTCAGCTTGGCCTCCAACGGCCTCGTTCCCACCACCTCTGGCCATAGCCTACTCGCCAGAGTCTACGGCTGCCTATCCACATCACTCGCCTGTAGCAAGCCATTCATTGCCTAATGTTCTGCAGTCTCCTGTGGCTGCACATGCCGCTACAGCGCATCATTTGGCCATGATACCTCAGCGCCCTCCCCAGCAAAAAGACGCCTCGGCCAACGGCACGATGATCGGGTACGAGCTTCTGGCTCATAAGCTGAGTGAACTAAAGCAGGAAAGCCATGGTAAAAAGCAGGATAATGTAGTACCTGCGTACCGTAAGTTTGAACAGCTGAACCACCGGGTCCTACTCCATTTGCAGGACGAGATTTGCGAATTGGAGGAGCAACTTCGGCAGCTCGATCAGGAAATTGCAGAAGCTTCTCCTGGTGCTCAAACAGGACATCGTCACCCTGCATCCAGACGAGGAGATACTCAGTTTGGAAATGACCTGCACCGCAGAAGACTAGATGTACTGGGTCAAGTGTTCCTGAAGTTGGAGCAATACAGTAAGTGCTTGACAGCACGCCACGTTGGGTGCAATATGGCAAGCGTCATCATCGACAAGAAACCACTGACCCAAATTAGACAAAGCATTGTCAGCCTTCAGCGATGTGAAGCGACTTCCCTCCGCTAGGCCTTCAGACATTGACAAATATCGAGCGTGGATGAAGCAGCGAAACCCTATTCACGAGGCAGAAAGTCGCTTCCTCGAACGCCAGGCCGATCTAGTGACGTTTTCACCGAGAGGGCACATGAGTACTGACCACAGTGCGGGGAATCAGCACGTCGCCATGTGGCTTCCGCTGTTGCCGTTTGTGGCCTTTTCGATCGTCCCCAGCCTGCTTGGACGTATTGTTGTAATCGCGCTTATCAGCGCTGCGGGGCTAAGGACGGTTACGTCGACGCCAGAGTATTTGGCTATCATGACCGTCCGGGAATGGATGTACGCGGCTTCTGTGTGAGTGCTTTTCTTTATTGAATCCCCCTGGCGAGTTGGCAACCGAACGCTCGGCAGTAACCGATGGCTGGATTGAGCTGGAAATTGGCTTATCCTGCTTTTCAATTTGTTTATTGAAGTTTTGCACAAGGAAGCTAATGCACGCAGCTATTTTGGGTTGATGAGTGTTCTCGCGGTTCTTGTGCGCTGAGCGCACCGGCACGCTCCACAGCACGCATTCCTGGCCAAGTTGGGGAGCGGGCGCAATGATCGCCATGCACAGACGACGGCGTTAGTGCTCGAGTCAGGAACCACATCCAACTGGAGCATCAGAGATGTGGAGTTCGTGTTTACGGCCTTTCAAACCTGATACGCTGTGGTCCCAGCATGGTATGGCGTCATGTCTATCGATCTAATAAACAGATCTGCATTGTATCTTAGACATGCTCTCTGCACTCGGCGCATTCGGAGGAAGGATTTTCATACGAACGACTCTGCGGCTTGGCGCTCGCTTGGCCATACGGTAGCTCGCAGAGCGTTCAGCGCGGGAGGACGAGGAATGCATTACCGAATCATGGCTGCATGTCGGCGGCAGAAGGATGGAAGTGGAAGTGGCGTGATGCTTGATTGGGACTGGCAGCAGGCTCGAATACGATAGTAGACTTCCCATTGTATAGGCCACTTGGTACTGCAATGTACTTTGGTAGCCGGCAGACGGGTGGCGAGTATTGAGCGTAAATGAAGTGTTATCAGGACACATTACGATTTGCGACGTTTGGTCGCGGTCACGGTGCAATAGGGCCGAGCATTGGTTCTAGGAGCTGCAGACAGGCCCAACGCTCCATGGAGACGTTCGTGCAGTGTGCATTGGGCTGAGGGGCGGCCCGCGAGTGCATTCCATGTTGATGCCATGGCGACAGCGACGGCTCCCAGGCGTTGGTGGAGGCCACAGGCGATGCGCATGGACGGTCAGCGCCATGGTTGGCATTCGGCATAGCTTTGATCGTGACGGCTCTAGTCAGGAACCAACGAGTGACAGTGCGCGCCCCCACTAGTTAGGTTCAAGGGCCCCTGAGCAGCACCTGATCACGGTTTCAGAGCAGCGGCGGCGGGCGCAGCATGCATGCGAACCGTACCCCGGTACCCTGGCCCCTCTGTGCATCTCCATCTCCATCTCTACGCGCGCAGTTGGCTGCCCTCGAGCAAACGCAGCTGTTCTCGCGGAGTTCGTGCAGTTATTGCGACTTGCCTTCCTGCCGCCTCGTGCAGCGGACCCGTCCCCACCAGCACGCCGACCCACTCGTGCTAACCGGCCACGCGCCTGAAAGCCTGAAACCGACGCTGCTCCTTTCCGGCCGCCCATCGCTGGTGGCTACACTCTGCGCTTCACGTCCTGAGGTCCTCCTCTCCTGCCCGCCAATCTGCCCAGAGCCGCGTCGCCCTTTTGGAATGTTGCACGCCCGCCGTTGAACCTGACTCTCAGTTGATGTTCTCTGCTGTCCCCGCACTGCCCGTCGCAACTTCCTCAGCGCGCTGCTCTCTCTGATACCCTTGCCCTCCAGCCGCGGGCGCAGACCACCCTGCCCACCGCACTACCACCCACCGCAATACCACCCACCACGCCCGCAGGCCCTCTGCCCACCACGCCCCGAGACGCCGACGCCGCCTGCTGTCGCTGACACCTGTCACACACGCACCGCGACAGACGCTCAGCACCGCGCGCCGACAGCCTCGCTGCACGGCCGTCTCCGCTGCGGCACCCCTCTGCGCGCACAAAGAGGCCCGCGGCATCCTGCCCGCTCGTCCCCCCAAACAAAGCGCCCCGGCGCCGGGTGTCACTGCCACCAGCACACCGTAGCACACGTACCTGAGTGTCGGCCCTTCGTCGTCCACGCCCCGCGACTCGTGCAACCGCTTACCGCACGCCCTTTCCTCCACCACCGCTGACCGTCGCCCGCCGTCTCAGCAGTCCCTCGACATGGCCGTCTCCATGCTGCACGCCCCCTCGCGGGCGTCGACCTCGTCCACCACGTCGTCCTTCGTCCCCGTCTCGCGCCAGAACACAATGTCGTCGCACGACGGCTCGCGGTCGGTGCGCCAGTCGAAGCGCTACTCGGTCACAGCCCTGTACCTGTCCATGTCTGCCAAAGACAAGGAACTCGAGATTGAAGATGAGCTAGCCAGAGGTACGTCCCTTGAGTATGCACGACCAACCGCAATCTGACCGCTGCCAGCCCAAAAGATATTGCGAGAGCTAAAGGCCAAGATCTCGTCCCAGTCCAAGAAGAACTTCGTTCTCGAAAAAGATGTCCGCTACCTCGACTCGCGGATAGCGCTGCTTATTCAGAACCGCATGGCGCTGGAAGAGGTAAGCACTACCCGGCCATTGGGCATGTATTGCAGTTATTGACTCTGTCCCAGCAAAATGAAGTCGCAAGCCACCTCGAAGATGGCCTCGAATTGCAAGAAGGCTCATTCCCCAACGACGAGAAAACACAGAGATACGGCAATCTGCTGTTCCTCCTGCAATCTGAACCACGACATATCGCTCACCTCTGCCGGCTTGTCTCCATGGCAGAGATTGATGCATTGCTCCAGACCGTCATGTTCACAATCTACGGGAACCAGTACGAAAGTCGTGAAGAGCACTTACTTTTAACCATGTTCCAAGTACGCAGCAGTTCTCGCTCCTAACACACAATTCGCTGACCTCAACCAGTCTGTGCTCACGTACCAATTCGACAACACACCTGACTACAGCTCGCTGCTCCGCGCCAACACACCTGTATCTCGAATGATGACTACATACACACGGAGAGGACCTGGTCAGAGCTACCTCAAGGTTGTGCTGCAGGACAGCATCAACTCTTTGATTGAGCTGAAGGACCTCGACCTGGAGATCAACCCGCTTAAGGTTTATGAGAAGATGGTCCTCGAACTCGAGGAGCAAGGGCAACTACCCCCGCATCTCCCGAAGGGTGTCACAGCGGAGCAAGCTGCAGAAAATGAGAAGGTCCAGCAGATTATTGCGCCACGTCTGAACATGCTCATGGAGATTGCCAACAACTTCCTCTCAACTATTATCAAAGGCCTTGAGGAGACACCGTACGGTATTCGCTGGATCTGCAAGCAGATTCGCAGTTTGTCACGACGAAAGTACCCGGATGCCCAGGACCAGACGATTTGCACACTTATTGGCGGCTTCTTCTTCCTGCGTTTTATCAACCCTGCGATTGTCACGCCAAGATCTTACATGCTTATCGACGCAACCCCGGCTGAAAACCCGAAGCGCACGCTCACATACATCGCAAAGATGCTGCAGAACTTGGCGAACAAGCCCTCGTATGCGAAGGAGCCGTACATGGCTAAGCTCCAGCCTTTCATCCACCAAAACAAAGACCGTATCAACAAATTCCTCCTCGATCTTTGCGAAGTACAGGACTTCTACGAGACCTTGGAGATGGACAACTATGTGGCGTTGTCGAAGAGAGATCTTGAACTATCCATCACACTCAACGAAGTCTATGCGACGCATCAATTGCTGGAGAGGCATGCGACGGAGTTGGTAAGCTCAAAGCTTGCGCGAAGGGATGACGCCAAAGACAAAGTTACTGACTTGCTTCAGGCAAGAGATGACAGTTCACATCTGGGTGTGATACTACAGGAGCTTGGGCCAGCACCAGCCCAGCTTCCGCGCAAAGAGAACAGGGCTATCAACCTGCCTTTGTTCAGCAAGTGGGAAACCCCGCTTGATGATCTTACTGCAGCGCTCGACATCACTCAAGAAGAGATTTACTTCATGGAGGCGAAGGGTACATTTGTAATGATCCTTCGTTCGCTACCTCCCAACACCTCGGTCACTCGAAGACCGTTGAGGCTTGACAGAATTGCCGAGGCTGCAGCAACGACGAAGAACGACTCAATCATGGTGAAGAAGGGTATTCGCAGTATGGAACTGCTAAGCCAACTGCAAGATCTAGGCGTCATTGACAAAGAGGATGGATTTTCGCTGCTCAGAGACGAGGTCGAACAGGAACTCGTGCATCTGGGTTCGATGAAAGAGAAGACGATCGAAGAGACCAGAAAGCTTGAGGAAGTCTACCGGACGATACGCGATCATAACAACTACCTTGTCGGACAGCTGGAGACATACAAATCCTACCTGCACAATGTTCGAAGCCAGTCTGAAGGAAAGACAAGGAAACAGCAGAAACACCAGGTATTGGGGCCGTACAAGTTCACCCATCAGCAGCTGGAGAGGGAAGGTGTCATCCAGAAGAGCAACGTTCCGGAGAACAGACGGGCGAACATCTACTTCAACTTCACGAGTCCGCTTCCAGGAACTTTCGTCATCTCGCTGCATTACAAAGGCCGCAACCGCGGTCTTCTGGAGCTGGATCTGAAATTGGACGATCTCCTTGAGATGCAGAAGGACAATCAAGAAGATCTGGATCTGGAGTACGTTCAATTCAACGTTTCCAAGGTGCTTGTTCTTCTGAACAGGCGATTCGCGCGAAAGAAGGGATGGTAGACTCGTCTCGTCCCGTCACGCGAGCTTCCACAAAGAAACCATGATACCCCCGCTTTTTGCTATGTTGTCACCGCCGTTTGACGCCTTCTCCATCGTACGTAATCCTTCTATCTTCACCCACGACTATTCCTACGGCGCCGCGGAGTTCTTCAGGTTTTGTGCCGGTCTTGTTGGGATACCCTGAGGTGGTGGCACCGCCAGATGTGTCTTTCAGGACAAATGCTCGAGTAGATTGCCGAGGCTCGAAAACACTATGTCGGGATGAAGCTGGGATGCTTCGGACAGATAGTGTAGTACTTTTTTATTTCAGCGTTGCTTTTACTTTGTACCTTTCTGTACGCTCGCTCTGTATGCATGTTACACTTGTTGGGAGATTGCAAGCGGGCCTGGGAGCAAAGGGTTGTCAATGTCGAATTTATGCTTCGGCAGGACCGATTGTGCTTCTTTTGATTCACGAGCAATATGTACGATATAATGGAATAATTCGAAAGATCTGTGAAATGTACTGAGTTAATGGGAAGATTTGATCGTATGATGTTACTTCTTTGTCTGTGGTGATCATGAACGTCAGACTCGGTGGGGACGAGGCCCTGCATGGAACAGCACATGCATGCATCAATGGTCGTTTGTGTGTCGACACCGCCTCAAACAACATGACAGCTGTTTGACAACCAGGATAATAAGATCTTGATTCACGCGGCTCTCATCGGCATCCAGCAGTACCTATATCGTCCCACGATAAGAGATAACATCATCCAGCATCATCATCCCCCTCCGTACCTGTCACACGCACGTCGACTAGCGCGCCGATCGCCAGGCAGCCACGCTCTCCGATTGGCCGACTCCTAGCTGACTCCTCGAGACAGCTGTTTGACTCTCGCCTCCCTCAACTTGCACATCTCCATGATACCCACGCACATATATTCTCTTTCAACCTGTCCGGGAGGTTTATTCGGTTTGCTTTTCCATATATAAATTGCAAACATGTCTTCCTCCATTGCTATCCCCAAGCGCAAGAGCAAGCAGCTTGAGCGCGCGAGCGAGTCGGTTGGAAGCAGCGCCTCGAGCCCGTCGAGTTACCAGCGGTCTGCGTACGGCAGCTTTGAGGCGCGCAGTCCGCAGTCGAGCAGCAAGGCGAGGAGACCGAGTCTCATGTGTATGTCCTCCTCCCTTGAGTCCAGCAGTTGATGCTCTGGAGTGGAGCTCCGTTCTTATCGTCGTATCGATAAGGCGATAAGGCAGTGCATGTCTGTCGCATGACGAGTGCTAACGTGTCGCAGCTGCGTCGTTCTCGAAGGCTGAGCATACGGTTGTTAATGTGGGGGATGCGGAGTTTCCGCGCTTGATTACTTGTGTCAAGGCCAGCCAGGGCTTCGACTGGAATCAGGGTATGTTTCCACATCTCGCTCAATGCGTCACGCCGGGTTTCGGATGGGTCTGGAGTATAGTGTGTTCTGAGGGACTGCGCTGACCCTGCGGTAGAAATGTTCCTGCCTAGCTACGCCGATTTCCACTTCGATGACCTCGAGCGCCGTCAGGACCCCGTGGAGGATATCGTTGTTACGGATGAGGAGGTCAAGAATATGTTTCCGTCTTCGTGACAATGAGAACGATCACGGTCCTGGGTGCGAGGGGTATATCACGATGGCACATACGGCGTAAATACAATCATTCATGGGACATGGAGTATCTGGGAGTGTCATTTATGGGCTGCAGGCGTTTGGATCTAGGCGGTTGGCGATGAGGCGTTTTCGTATTCAGGAGGTTCATGTATTTTGTACTCTCACTATAACATATATCAAATACAGCATCAGAAGCTGAGAACGAGTACAAAGGCCGCAAGAACATGCCTCGTTGTGACTGACGGCGGGACACAGTAGCCCCACCTCGGCTTGGATTTAGCGCGACAACCGACAAGCGCGCGTTGATCTCCCGGCGCAAACAACACCAAAACAAAGATCAAGCCAACACAACACCACACCCACCAGCAATCTCTGCACGCAAACTACACCAAACCCAAGTCACAATCTCGACTGAACACATCACACGAAAGGGCCCAGCCACACAAAACCTCACACGCGCACGACGCGCCCCAATTCCCACAAAACACACACCATGCAATCCGAGCACCGCAAGATCGAGCTGCAATCCCCAGGCGACCTAACCTACCTAACATCCCAAATCCGCGCCGCCGCCCTCCAAAAACTAGACCTCCACCTCCCCCCTCAACCCTCAGACACCCACGCCTTACCCTCCGACAACCTGCGCGCGCAGACCGAACTCCTCATCGACGACTTCGTGTCGAACGTCCTCGCCGGCCTGAAGCAAAACATTACCATCAACGGGCTCGACGTCGTCACGCAAGCCCGCGGCGGGGGATTCGACGGCGGCGAGGCCATGGATGGCATTGAGGCGGGCGGAGTGGAAGGCGTGGAAAAAGAAGAGTTTGAGGCTTTTGATGAGAAGTTGAGGGCTAGGTTGGCGGAGCAGGTTGCGAAGAGGGATACGCTTGTGGCCTCGATTTCTAAACATAGGCGCGAGACGCCGGCGGCGAGTGCGAGGCGGTTTGAGGAGAGGTTTGAGAGGGAGATGGGGGAGGTGGAGGCAAGGAGAGGGGAGGCGTTGGGGAGGGCTAGCGCTGGTGGGGAGGGTGAGGGGCTTGTTGTGGGGATGCAGAGGGAGGATGAGGTTAGGAGGAATTGGGAGAGGGCGGTTGAGGGGCTGGGGAGGTTGAATAAGGGACTGCCTGAGACGAGGGCGAGGCTGGAGCGGTGTGGGGATGTTGTTGGGTATCTGGGTGCAGAGAAGAAGTAAGCGCGTGGAATGGGTAGAGGTTTTGTGGTGTTTGGCGTTTTGAGGTTTCGCTTGTGCTGGAACGGATACCCGTGTGTTTTGATCTTGAAGGGCTGGGTTGCTTGCACATATGGACGCAGTGATGCAACGAATACCGAACCAATAAGTCCAGAATTGGAAGTCCATTGCTCTACTAGTGCTACCTCGTCGTTCTGCTAGTCTGATCAAAGCTTATCTGGCACCCTCGTGCTGGTCCTCTGAAGCCTACAACGGGTCATAGCCATCTCCAACACCCTCAGATTCAACGCTGTATGGGAGACCCGTGTATTCGTACTTTGCCACGAAACGAAGGAAGCCTACGTGTATAGCGAGAGAAGTGGTGTCCAGGTCGTAAGGAATGAGAACATCACAGTCAACCTGATCTTCCTCATCGTATTCATGATCCATCGTCATCGGCCGATACTTGGTAGGCGCCATGCAAATGACGGGGCCCCTCCAACGTGCTGCATACGAACCTAGCAGCCTTATTAGACTCCGGTTAGTTGGCAGGGTGGCATCCATGCTAGGACAGCCAATCTTCTGCATCCAAAAGGTGTTGTTGTACTGCCGCCTAAGTTCGCGGTGGCTGTCAAAGAACATGCCACTGGCCGTAGGCTCGTACGGAATGAACCTCTTAAGCTCCTCTAAATCGTGGTACATACACTTCGGGTCACCGTAGTATTGGAACCATACAAAGCGTGGGTGATCTTCGTCATGCGGGAAGAAGATAACCCGACGATGGTTAGGACTAGGCCGGTGTTCGTCCTGGAAGTCCTTGAACATCTCGCAGAGCGTTTTGTGTTGAGTTTCGTCGGCAGTCTGGCAAGCTTGTGAGCAGTATTGCATGTTGTCGCAGCCCGAGCAGGTGAAAGTCGCAGGGTTGGGACATGCGCCGCAGAGAGGCGGGTTGGTCGCTGTACCACAAGGGATAGACATTTTGTCCAAGCCAGTCTAGAGCTGTGATGTAAGTCGGAATGGAATAGGCATGGTCTGTGATATAGAGTGACAAGTTTGCTGCGACCAGCTCGTGCCTCTGTCACAATGTGTGTCCCTTCGTCAGGCAATGCAGTCATAAGGCCAGCGTTGCGTCATGAGCTGGTCTCAAACGATTGTACGGCACCGTTGTCGATATGCATTGTAACGTGCTCCGGACGGCGAGTGTCCGATTGAAGTGAAGCAGTGGGGAGTAAAATGATGGACGAGAGCTGCAAAAGAGAGCTGTTTAGTAGGTTCGTCCTAGTTTCACGTTGGGCAACCACTACCCAACCCCTACGCCCATCAGGCAGGACTTGTGACGCGTTCAGAAAGTGCTAACGGTGACCGAACGACTGGTCTAACCACACAGCAGAGAGGAGGGTGCATTCTATTGTGCGTGGTTTAGATAGCCTCCATGGAATGCACACAGAAATGTGTCTTGTATCGTCGTTGTAATAAGAACTGGGGTATCTCGAGAAAACGCCTGACCTGCTCCATCAGTACCAGCTCCTTCTACTCTTCACTCTCGCTCCTACTCCTCTCCCTCAACACAAACGCATCAGAGTCTACCGGACATCTGAGATCTACCTTATGCTTCTCGACCCATGCCCTGACCTTGGCCTTATTGATGACGGCCTCGGCGCCCCCTCTCTTCTTGTGCTCTAGCACATCCATAGTCTGCAAGGTCGCTATTATATCGTCCGGCACGATGAATGTCTTTTGGCCGAGGTCGTTCACTGTCAAGGTCTTCTTTGAAGGAGAAGATAATAGCGTGCGTGCGAGGGTTTGCGACCAGTAGTGCACATATGCCAGGCGGCCGAGGTCAGATAATGCTTTCATCTTGTCAGTAAAGTTCTGTAGTGTAACGCTCTGCAGACTCACGTTTCTCAGGTCCACCCAGCCGTCCTTCCCTCTTGCTCATCTCATAACTCGCGCCCATAAGGATCTGACCAAGCCCTTGCTTCTGCCACGGCGGAAACACCAATATACAGGCTAAATTGTTGTTGTCCCAGCTCATCTTCTCCTTGCTAAAGAAGCCCACGACCTGGTTCTGAGCAACTGGTGCGTCGCCATCCAGCTGTGTGCTCGGTATGCTCGGCGTGGGGTTGTGCGCGATGAGGAGGTAGTAGAGGAAGGTCGTGACGTCGTAGAAGACGGACTTTGTGTCGAGGAAGAGCTTGGCAAAAAGACACAGGTTCTGGGCGTAAAGCTTGTTCTTCTCGCCGTCGATTTCGTACAAAGAGTATCCGTTTGACGTGTACACGTGAGCACCGGGTGGTTCTGTGCTGCGCAGCGGGCAAGCTCTCTGCATTGGTTGTCAGCCTTGCGCGTGGTTGTCTGGGTGTGGTGGGCATACGAGATGCTTGATGAAGCCTGTGAGCTCTTTGGTATACTTGAAGCACCATTGGCACACGTAGAGGCGCTCCACCTTGCGGCCAACGAGCTCCTCTGGGTAGAAGGAAGGGTACCATGGCTTGATTAGCAGCGAGCCAAACACGACTTCAAGGACGTTGGGGGTCGCCGACGGCTTCTCGTCAGCATTGGGCGCGGGACTCAATGATATGCCATTCTCCATGGCCACATCTGCGGCCATTGGAAGAGAAGGCGTGGCGTGCGGGGTGGAAAGATGACGCGCTGCGGGTTGGCCACGGTCTCTGGCGCTAGCGTCAACACGAGAGCACGTGTGGGTTGGCTCATACTTCATGCTTACCCCATAACCTTAGGTGCGTCCAAACAATTCCCTCCTGGGACAGATATGCAATCGCAGGATATAAATAGATGTTTGAGAGTAACTTGGCAAATGTAAGATCCGTAAATTTGCCATATGGCTCGTCGAAGAAACTTGGTTTCCAGAAGATCTAGTTCATACAATTACAATGCAGTACTCTCATCCCGGCGATGTTCCAGCTTCCAACTGGTCTATACACTTCATGACAATCTTGCCGAGCTGCCACCGTTGTCGTCGCCCAAAAACTTTCCGCGCCCACGCCAGAGCACCTTGCGTGTCACCATCCTGCACCCCAACGACCTGCATTGACCCTACAATTCCATCGCGAACAAGCTGCCACGCAATCATGAATGCCTTGTACGCATATAGAACTATCCACGGCGCTTCTGTGTCCGGTATCATGGTTGCATCCAGATAGCGAAGGAACCAGTCGACATGAGGTTGGACCAAGTCTGAAATCCGCGATTCGCAGAGGAACTCGCATGATGGTGCATGTTCGGTCAATTGTTGTAATACTGCGTCCATGCTTCCTTCAATGATTCCACCCGTATGTGTTGGCGACCACATCTGCAGTTCTATCATGGCTGTCTCCCAAGCAATTTCGCCGAGGGAAGCGAGTGCGGGATCTGAATTTCCTCCATGCGGTCGGGTAAAAGGCTCCAGTGCAACAAGCGAAGATCGTAATGGTTCGACTCTTTCAATACTGAGAATGCCAGTTATTGTGGACCATCCGGAAATCTCTCGAGCGCTAGATATTAGAAATTGTGTGATGTTGATGGTGCCGTATGGGTCGAATGGTGGTAGCGTGCATAGGTCTGCATTGGACGACAAGAACCGTCTGACAACTTCCGGATACTGCACTGAAGGGCCGGCCTGCCGCAGGAGTAGTTGTCTGTGTGCCCATTCTCCAGAAGTCGCTGCTGTCCAGTGGTCTTCCGGGCATGGGAGTCCGTGTTTGATTTCCAGATGCGATAATGAGCGTGGAACAGAAAGTACCTGGTACCATAACGCGTCGATCTGATGAACAGCAAAGCAGGTTCGTTTGTGCGCCTCGGATTGGATGAATTGATGCCAGAGCGAGTCCAAGTCCGTGGTAGCTGTTGCTTCGACTATCACGGGTTGCATGAGTCCACCTGCTCGTGCTAGTGAGATGATTTTGGAATGTGTCTTGAGGCCATACGCTGACGCACTCCCGCAGAGGTACATCATGGTGAATACCTGCAGTAGCAAGCAGGCCTGCACAGTGGTGGTACTCTGGAAAGTGTCGAGATTCTCGTCGTCGTTGCCAGATGCAAGCAGCGCGCGCGCTTGATGGAAGCACTGCATCGACAAGCTCGCTCCCGACCCAAGTTGCTCTCCATAGTCTGGATCCTCCCCGTACTGATATCCGAGGCAAAGCATGCCAAGGAGCAGACGTTTGTCTGCTCGGTCGGCATCAAATGTTGGCTGATGAATGAAGGGAAGGAAATGTGAGAGGTGGTTGAAAAATAGCTCAACTCCTCGGGCAGCCTGCGTTGTCGAGACGTGCCAGTCGTCTAGCACTTGGGGCGATTCAGCTGAGAACCATCTACTAGGGCTCCCATGGTTGAAGCCGCCAAAGTTGCTATATGCTGTGCTAAACAGGGGAGGTTGCGTTTGCGTCGTTTCCAACAGTGGGTCTGATGCAAGGCTTAACGTCCTTTGCAACACACTGTCGACATCTGTGGACGACTGTGTTGCCACCGTGAGAACTGTTGCTACCCCGTGGCTCGAGGGCACGCTACTCCCAGGGTCGGTGTGAGAATCAGGGTCGCGCTGTTGCTGTTCATAGCATAGGGTATTATTCCATATCCTGTCAACGTCGAAGTCATCTTGCTCTTCTGGGGTGACAAATGGCAGATCAGTGTGGGTATCTGTAGGAGACCCAGACGCAACTCTGTCCTTCTGCAGCATCTGCCGTTTCCTCGGTCGATTGGCTTGGTGTTCGGGGTGCTTTCTCTTCACATGTCGTTGCCGAAGATCTGACCTCGAGAAGGTTGCTGGGCAGAATTCGCATGTCAAGGAGGCGTCATGTTGAGAACGCGCATGCAGTGCAGCATGTCTTTTCAGGTTCTCATGTCGTGTGAAGCGGCTTTGACAGACTTGACATTGGAAAGGCTGGAAGGATGGCCGTCTCTCGGGTAGGTTAGGTGCCACAGTGACGGATGTCATGTCGATGATGTGTACAGAGGCGGAGGGTAGGGTGTTGCATCACGTTCATTCTGCTTCAGCAGTACGGATCAGGGCTACCGGACTATCTTCCCCGCAATCCGAGGTAGTCACGCTTATCTCCCGCTAACTGGCAGGTCGGGATGCTGGCAGATAGTTGATACGGACCTAGTCTTATCTTGGGCACTTCACGATTCCGCTTATTCATATTGAGGCAATTGGTCAACTCCGTATCGTAGGCCCACACTTCTGAAATGGTTGGCAAGCGTCCCATGACTTCGGATGAGGGTCATGGCGAGTGGCTTGGGAGACAGATGCAGAGTGGTTGGGAGGGAATGCCTAGCGATATCGGCCCGATCGGCATTTGAACCCAGGCACCTCGTAGCGAGGGCATCCTACATCCGGTTTCTGTTACACAACGTTTACGACTTCAAGCGATCAGGACCTTCCATCCTTCCATTCCTCACGCACCAGAACGCCACATTGGGAATAAGACGGAAATGAGGTCTATATCGTTACTGCTTATGAGGGATCTAGGTTGAGTTCTACAGAATGCCTCCATGATATCTGATACTAATTGAATACGGATGGTGGTGCATGACTTCCCTCTCCATACGAGAGCTGGTCTTTCTACAATAATACATACAAGCGGAGGGGCATCAGTACATCTCATATCGCCATCCAAGCTGGACCATCTCCTCAGTGACGCCACCTCGGATAACCTTCGCAATCTGGTCTGGGTCACCTGAATCCAGGCGCTTGTTCTCACGACGGACGAGCCATCTGTAAAAGGTGATGGTGCATGCAAAAATGAATGCGCAACCCATCAGAGTGCCAAATGCCGCAAAGAATTGCGGCGGTGCATAGTACAGGTAGGAAGCCCAAATGTTGGATGTGCCACCAATGGCGTTCACCAGGGCAGATGCTGCTGCACGCTTGGCTGTTGGTCGTGCCAGATGCAAGTTGATCGTCTTGTATAGCACGAGCTGTGGTCCGACTGAGGCGAATGGGAGGATCATCATCGAAAAGTACCTCGCACCCACGTTCAGTGTCGCCATTGGGATGACATACATTGCACATGCAGTGGCAATGCACGCAAGTATGATAGGGTATGCTATGTTCTTGCGGTCGGAGTACCACATGAGCCAGTAGTACACAATACCTGCGAGGATGTATGGTGGTGCAGTCAAGAGAAGACTGGTGGTACCCTTGTATCCGAGTGACGCCACGAGCGTAGGGAAGTAGTTGGCGATAGAACCCTGCGCTTGGGAAAGAAGGTTGCAGAAGATGAGGAGCAGCAGCTTGGGGTCTGTAATGGCCATCTTGAATCCTTGCAGCACGCTCTCATCTTCTGTGCTTCCCTCGGCGGCGCCCGACTCGGATTCGATGCGCCAGACAGCAAGGTCGCGCTGGATTGGTGAGAGGATCTTGCTGTTGTGCGGGAACTCTGGCATCAGGAAGGCGCAGACTCCGCCAATGCCAACTGTGGCCGAGCCTTCGATGATGACTGTGGGCGTATATTAGCATCTGTCATCGTTTCGGATGTTAAGATTGTTATCAACTTACACAGCCATTGCCACGCACGAATACCGTGACTTCCATCGAGCTTGAAGACTGCAGCAGCGAATAGGCCACCGAAGGCATTGCCGAACTGCTGCGCAATTTACAGTGCAGCGATACGCTTTCCGAGTTCAGTCTTGTTGTACCATGCTGACAAGTAATAGATAGCACCAGGGAAGAACCTGCAAAAGAGCATTAAATCAGTAAAATCCTGTCGAGTGTGCTGCAGGGTAACTTACACAGCTTCAGCAGCTCCTAGAATGGCACGCACAGCCAGCAATTGGCCGTACGTCTTCACAGCAGCTGTGGCAGCGGAGATTGTACCCCAGATGACCACGGCCGCACAGATGTAAAGACCTGGCCTGGAGATCTTCGCAATGATCAAGTTACTCGGAATTTGAAAGGGCAGGTAGCCGACGAAGAGGATCGAGATTGCAGTTGCAAACTGCTGGGTCGTCATGTTGAGATCCTGCATGATGCCCTGCAACTTCGCTGCAGCCAGGTTCTGACGGTCGATATAGTTCAAGATGTAGAGGATGCCGATGATCGGAAGGACGATGAGGTCGATCTTGCGTACAAGTTTCTTGTTGAGGACTGCGATTTCCTCCTTGCTGAGGGCACGAAGGGACTCTGGCATGCGCTCATTGTCGACGGTGCCGAACTCGACATCAGTGCCCACGGTCCCAACGAGCTCCAACTTCTTCAGGTCGGTCGCCATTGTGGTATGACTCAGTAGTCTGGAGAGAATTGAAGAAGAGTGAATTGAAGTCGCAGCTCACAATGATGCTGGCAACGAATGATCAGCATCTCATAACCAAGTGTCATGATTTATAGCGACTCTGCCATAGCATGCGTGTTCACGGACTTGCGATAAGAGTGAGAGGAGCACCCCAGCTGATATCACGTCCCGAACTATTGGGCGCTAATCTTTGGGGGCTTATCTCACGCGGCACAAAATCTGGGGTACAGCGTCCATGACGGGTGGTCCCTGCAGCGAGCTAGCAAGCTGTTGGGGAGGAGCTCCTCCGATTCCTCCAGGTGGGGCCACACTTTCCATCCCGACATCGTCGGCATCGGAGTGGGTCCAAGGTGCTCCTCACGACGTGCGCTCCGCGATGGACAATGGAGCAGACGAGATGGAACGACGTGCAGGCGTTACGACGCTACTTAGATGGACGCGATGTCCAAGACATTAAAATCACATCTTCCATCTCATCATTCCACCTTCACTCACGCCCTATCTTAATACAACCTGGAATTTGAAGCATAAAGCAATCAAGTTCTTTCTGCGATAGATATCAACTTTAACTGACGTCTGCCTACTCCACCGCACACCATGGGTTACCCTACCGCACAAACAACGAAGATTCAGAACCCTCGTCTGAGGCTCTTAAACAAGATCAGAGCTGGGGAGTTCCCCCTCATGACCTTTGTTGCGATACCTTCTGTCCGTCAAGCACAGATTGTTGCATTGACAGGTCTTGATGGCATCATCATCGACTGCGAACATGGTCACATTGGCGACGATGCCATGCACAACTCGGTAGCCGCGATATCAGCCCTCGGTGTATCACCTGTCATCCGTATTCGCGGACCTGCACACGACATTCTCAAGCGCGCCCTTGACACAGGCGCCCACGGCATCATGGTTCCTCAGATCAACAACGCAGAAGAAGCCGCACAAGTCGTTGCATCGTCGAAGTTCCCACCACAGGGTGTTCGTGGCCAGGGTTCCGCATTCCCAGCCATCGGTCATGGTCTCACAACACCCGAGTACATGAAGTCCGCCGATCAAACAATAATCACCATGATCCAAATCGAGACACGAGCCGGAGTTGAGAACGTCGACGCCATCGCTGCGGTTCCAGGTGTGGACCTGATCTTCATTGGCCCCAACGACCTCGCACAATCACTTCTCGGCTACACACCTGCACGAGGTGACGAGCCAGAGTTTGTCCAGGCTGTAGACAAGATCATTGCTGCTGCTCGCAAGAACGGCAAGTGGGCTGGGAGAATGGTCAACAACGGCACTGCGGCGAAGGAGGCAAGGGAAAAGTACGACACAGTTGCCATCACCGGTGACACAAAGGCTATTCAGAATTGGTACATGGCGGAGTTTGAGATCGCGAGGTCTGGTGTGGAGCAGCCTTAAGTCGGTGCACAGAGACAGTGGTAGATGATTGGCGGAGTGACATAGAGACCAATGGTCAGATGAGTACGAGCAACAGCAATACATATGTTTGTCGAACAGCTCTTTCGTGTACAATCTGAACCAAGCGACTCGCACTCCGCCATGTCTACTTACTTTTCGTTGTGGACGTTCGTGCCGTTGGACAAACATATGTATTGCTGTTGCTCGTACTCATCTGACCATAGATCTCTAAATATATTATTCTTCAAACTACTTGATTGGATGAATTTATGTAACTGATGGTGAAGCATCCCTGCTTTCATTACATATCTGTATCTCGCCGCTGGAGCTTCCGACCATAGAATGTAACGATATTATGAAATCTAAGCTTACGGAGATTCACTCATTAGCTGCTATGTACTCGTAATACAGGCTATACGACCGTGTTCCTATGCCAGCCTGTAATCATGAAGCGCGTCCTGGTACTAACGCAAGAACATACAAAAGCGGGCACAATGATGGATATAGCTCATACGTCTATTTGGAATTCGGTTTTTGTTAAATAGTCATGTCTTCTTGATTTGAATTCTATAATTTGTCTATATTCCCCTTCGAAATATGCCCAGGCAAAACTTGAAGCCTGCCACTTTTCCTGGCCAGAGGCCCTACGTGTAGTCCACAAATGGCACTAGGCCTTTTCTGTGTTGAGTATTGCTGTTCTCGTACTCGCGCGGGATCCGTTTAGACCTGCGCAATGCACTCAATCTCGATGACAGTACCTTCGCCAGGAGCCAGAGCCTGAAGACACGACCGCGAAGGCATGGGCTGTGGGAGGAAGTCGATGTAAACCTCGTTCATTGCGGCAAAGTCCTTCATGTCCGCCAGGTATACATTGTACTTAACGACCTGCTCAAGGGACGACCCGGACAGCTCAAGGACCTCCTTGAGGTTTTGCAGGACTTTTCTCTAGAACTCTAGTTAGTACGTGACAAGGAGAAGCTATTAGTCCGGAGGAAAGACTTACTGTTGCTTGCTTGATCTCTCCTGTGGCTGTCTGTCCGGCGCAGAACACAAGGCCGGGTACCTTTGTAGCAGGGCAGTTGTGAGGCTTGGTAGGGAACTTCTCGCTGGAAATGAGCTGGCGCGACATGGTTGCTGGTGGATGAGGTGGTTATGCGTGAAAAGCGAGATTTGTTATGGTGGCTTGATCTGGATTATACAATGGAGGAATGGTTGGGAACGCATCTTGGCCTACTCGACTACCTTTAAACTACAACCACAACCAAGATCGCCCCTCTTCGGAGCGAAATTGTCCTGCTCAACGCTGGTGGTGGAGACAAGGAGCTCCAGGACCGGACCCCAGATAGCGCTAGTGACGCGCGCTAGGCGGAGGCCCCACAGAACGGGGAGGAGCTCCTCTCGCCACTATCACTCCTCCTCAACCATCCTCTATCACTCCTCCAATCTAACGCATTCGGTCATTTGTGTAGCTTGAGGACGGTTATGGAGGAGCATAGACAACGGGGGAGAGATAGGTAACGGTTCGGATGCGGGGAGCTGCATGGCTGAACTACCGATGCATGAGCCGTCTCGATAGTAGTATCCGCAGGCCTAGGCCGCGCCGCGTAGGTCTGGTATCAGATTTGAGCATAGCCTGAGTCAAGATCTACCTCTAGTATGGGCTGCCTCGTGTGTGGAGGAGCTCGACGGACCAAGCCTTACTCTGTAAACAGACCTCGTCCCCAGAATCACACCACGTCTCGCGCCAGTGAATATAAGGACTGGCCCTCGTCTAGGTCGAAATTGTTATAACTATTAACTTGAGCAATTGAATACATCCGCCTCGTTATATCTCTTCATCTCTTTCCCACTATGGCACCTGCCGCTAAATTCAACCCTCCTGCCGCCGACCTTCCCGGCAAGCCAGTTGTGCCAGAATGGATCCCTCCCCCAATCACACAGCAGAAGGAGAACTTCGCTGAGCTTACTTCGATCGACCTGTCTCTGATGGACTCTGATAATCCAGCAGTGGTTGAAGATCTTGTGCAACAGGTGAAGAGAGCTATCCGCGAGGATGGTTTCTTGTTCCTGGAGAACTATGGCATTTCTTTGGAGCAGTTGCACCGACAATTCGCTCTCGCACAATACCTATACCACAACATCAGTGAGGAGGACAGGGAGCGTCTTCTCTTCAACCCCGAGACTGGCGTATGGTCCGGCTACAAGCACCCCTACGGTTTCAAGGTAAGATAACGCGTCTGATCATGCTCTAGATCAAGAACTAACATTTAGCGCAGCGTCACCGCGGGACACCAGATGGTATCGAGCAATTCAATTGGTACAAGCCCGACTGGCAAGATATGAACCGTATCCCCAAGTGCCTCCACCCGTTTATGGACGAAATCGAAGAGTTCTGCAACTACCTTACCGGGTCCGTAAACCGCCGCCTGCTCACACTTTTCTCCCGTGTGCTCGAACTGCCCGATGACTACCTCTGGGATAATGTTCAGTCTCACGATGGGCCTACAGGCGAGGGCTACTTCCGCCACGCACTCTTCCGCCCCGTGCAGAAGCAGACACAAGAAGCATCAAAGGGACTGCGTATGCACGGCCACACCGACTTTGGACTCACAACACTTCTTTTCTCCGTTCCAATCTCGTGTCTGCAGATCTGGGGTAAGGACGAGCAGTGGTACTATGTCCCATACAAGCCCGGCGCGCTTGTTATCAACATCGGCGACACACTAGAGATTGTTTCTGGTGGGCACTTCAAGGCCACAAGGCACCGAGTTTTCAAGCCCCCTGTTGATCAGCTCGAGCAAGAGCGTCTGTCACTTGTTTTGTTCAACAGCTCGATTGGCGAACTACGCATGACCCCCGCACATGGTATGTCCTCTCCCCTCTAACCATTAGTGAAGATGCTAACGGCTTCATAGAATCCCCGCTCATTCAGCGCGAAGGGTGTGTCGAAGACCAGGGCGTGTACTCAGAGTTCAAGAAGCGCACTCTACAGGGCGAACTGGTACCTACCAACCGTCAATGGCGCGAGATTCAGATTGCGTCAGCGACAGATCCCACAGATACTGTTCACAACCGCGTTGGTGTCCACCAGGTGATCATTGATGGGAAGCTTATGCATCAGCGAGAGTACATGGGTGTTAAGGTTGTGCTGCCTGTATAGGAAGCTGTCATTTGAGTTTGCATATTTTAACTTTCAAGCGTCCGCATTCATTAAAGTCTTTGTATACTCTGTCAATATACTCTGTCAATATTTATCCTTCGAAGTACAAAGGGAGCCCATGGTGTGGTGTTGGTACCATTGTACCATCACTCAAATGTTTTCGGTGGAGTGTAAAGCCTCGAGTGAATAGTGCCAGTAACTAGTGGTCGTTCTCATATCCTTCGCGCGTCGTTTGGTATCGAGGCAAAGCGAGGACCTCGCCGCATGCGAAGCATCGAGGTGTATATCTCTTGTTGGTACCGCCGCGCATCCCTGATATCAACCCAGCCGTGAGAGCAAGCGGTCGACATCTCGATATCTAAAACAGAGAGAATTAGTATTTGGGCGACACTGGGAGATCTCAGGATAAAAACGCACCTTCATCCCGCACAATTCGACTTCGTTTCCTCTTGAAGCTTCTCAGGCGGTTTGACAGCTGCAGTCGGTATTTGAGAAGAAGCCCAAGACCAGATAATAGAAATGTCAGACAAAGGGTAATCAGCGCTATTGTGGCTTCTGACGACCATCTCTTAGTACTGTTGTCGTTCAAAGGTTGGACTAATGTGCCTGGAAGAGAGCGTTAGTACCTATGTACACATGTGATCCCCTAAGCGAAGTAGATAGTCTTGGAAGCTTACTGTTGAAGACCATCGTTATATCTCTCGGCGCCGTCGTATGGAAGCAAATGCGAAGAGGACTTGGACGCGCCAACGTCCTCACAATCTCAGCCACAAGGTGGTGACTAATACCAACAACAAACTGGTATGCTCAGGTAGAGTTGCGAAGATGATGTAATTTATATACGAGGTGTTCTGAGCGTGCAATGAATCAAGCATTATGAAAAGCGACGCTCGTCTGTTCTTATACCTACCTAGTTATGCATGTATGAATGGCTGCATGCTGCACCGCAGTTGCGCACGGTCCTCACTGTGGACCAGTAGGCAACTCGGGTGGTCTCAAATGGTTACTCTGCGCCTCCTAAAGACACCAAGCTGTACGATATGACGAGGAGGATGATCCTATCATTCCCGCAACAGAAGATGAAAATCTACAACCGGCAAGGCAGCTACGACTTGCGAACACTTAGTATAGTCGTTGACGAATAGGCTTCCCCATCGTCAGACTTGAGCGGTGCTAAATTCTGCGAGGCTGTCCCATTCTATCCTGAGTGTTGAGACGGTAACTTGCCTAGTAGATGATCGATCTCAAAGCTGTGGGTGAAATTATGACGTGGATTATAGAGCATGTGCAAGCGACGGTGTCGGCTTCTGTTGTAGGCTTGCAGTACTGGGCATGGCGCTGGACTGACGAGGCTGAACCCACTCCCTGGAGCCGCACTCTCTGGAGCCGCACTCCCTGGAGCTGCACTTCCTTGCTGCATGCGCTAACGTCATCGTGCAGCAAGCAGTAAGAAACACTGCATCTGCAGCAACGAAAAGCAAAAAAGGCACGCTGATTCGTAGTGACTTGTACATTTCTACCTAATCTCCTATGCAATTTCATCATTCCATCTCAAAGCCACCCCAAGAGTCCAGCTTAACCCCAAAAGGAGCCCGCCAAACGGGGTAGCAATGAGCCATGCACAATATGTCCAGCCCATCCGACCTTCCCAGCGGACAGGTAACGAACCGCAAACCGCCCAATATCTTCAAGACATTATCCACTAGTAAAGAGACCTGAGCTACTTCCGCGTCACAAGTGACGCAGAAGCAGACACGGGCCTCTGGGTATAAACACTGAAAGCAAGTAAAATGGTCTGTACTGCGCCCTTGTATATAGGGACGGGGTGTAAGGCTTGCCAGGCGCAATAGCAGGAATAAGAAGGTAATCAAAAAAGCTAGATATCGAAGGTAAACGAGTGACTTGACCGTGTAAGGAAATCGCAAAAATGCTCCACATGTCCTCATGAAAGATCGCTAATGCAAATTTATAGTGCCATACCAGGGACCGGCTTCCTGCTAGGAATACCGCTTGGCAAAGGTACTGGCGAAGGACCAGCATTAGGGTTCATTGGGCTGGGACCAGGGGCGGGTCCACGACGGGCACCATTAACCTGGCCGGCGGAGTTCGACCTTGGACGGCCCATCTGAGGTGGTGGGGCCATAGGGCCACCGCCATAGGGACCAGGGGACATAGAGCGAGGAGGGCCGGCGTACGGTGCGTTGCTGTTCGCGCGGCCACGGCCCTGTGGTGATCCAGGGTAAGGAGCGTTGCTGTGGGCACGGTTGCGAGGAGGACCTTGCATGTGAGGAGGCATCTGGCGGGGACCGGGGCTCATGGAGCGGGGACCAGGGGACATACGACCGCTAGCAGGTGACAGGGCAGGTGGGTGAGGCGAGCTGCGACCATCGGCAGGGGACATTGGGCGAGGTTGAGGAATGCCTCCAGGACCCATTGGAGAACGGATAGGAGGTCCGCGCATGTTTTGTGGAGGAGGGCCTTGACGGGGGGGTCCAGTGCGAGGCTTGACAGGGTGTTTAGATAGGCAAGTTCGGGGTACAACACCTTGTTGAGTGCGATCCATGCTGATGCAGAGAGCCTACATTGTGTTAGTAAGATTTTCCCAGGGCAGTTATAAAGCGAACTTACCCATCCATCGTCGTACTCGTGAAGCATGCGGACAAGTGTGCCCGCCCTCAGTTCGAGTTCGTCTCCCATGGAAGGCTTAAAGTCAAGTTGAACACGGTGAACATTGTTAGGGCCGCCAGGGGCACCGTTAGGACGACCAGCAGCCATGGCACCAGCGGCGCCAGCGATCATAGGCGTACCCATAGCAGGAGACGAGGGAATATCTTCTGTCCAGGCCGGGCTTGCTGGGACACTATCGACACTGTGGTTGATGCTTGGCGGTGCAGGGAACTCGGTTTCTGACATGGGAACACTGGACATAGCAGTAGCTACCGCAACAGCGTCAACTTCAGGCGCAGGAGCTTGAGCAATACGGTCAAGGTCAGCGCTTGGGGCGGACGAGTGCACAGGAGAGGCTTGAGGAGGCGAGTCAGGAATAGCTGCATGTGTGGCGTCAAGAGCAGCGCTGTTACCGAAGGGGTTTGCCGGAGGCTGGCTTTGGGCGGGTGTCTGTGGATCGTTGAATGGGTTGACTTCAGGAGCAGCATTGGAAGCACCTCGGCGTTCCCATGCGCTGACAGGACGTTCGTCGGACATTGCGCCGCGGTTTTGGGAGGCGGCAGCAGGAGCGGCAGCTGCGGCAACAGTGAGAAGGTTTCCTCCGCTCTTGCGCTGCTCGTTGAATGTAGGGTCGAATTGAGTGACTGGTCGAAGGCTGAGACGAGGCGCGGTAGACATGGTGCGGTTGGTACGGATGCTGGGAGCGGCGCCAGCAGGGACCTGGGGAGGCAGTGGTGCAGGAGCATCATGCATGCCGATCTTCTCGTTATCCTTCTCCGTTGCCATAGCGTTCTTCTTGCGACGGTACAAGAACAAGATTCCAGCAAGCAGAGCAGCTACGCCAACCAAGATACCGAGAGCCAAACCAGCCTTCGCACCGCCAGACATGCCTTCGCTGTCTGAGGCGCCAGATGTGGGCGTAGCCGAAATGGATGCAGTAGCAGATGCAGTGGCAGAAACAAGAGCACCGACGAATGATGCCGAGTTTGATGCATTCGGGGACTTGGTTGCGACCATCAAAGTGGATTGGTCCTTGGTTGACTTGGCAGTTGAGGTCTCCTCAGCATCCGAACTGTGCGTTGTGGAAGCAGGCCTCCTTGATGGGGTAGTTGCCGTAGGTTTGGCAGATGTGGTCTTGTCGTCATCATCATCGTCTGCGCTTGTAAAGGGCCTTGTGGCTACCGCGGGTGGAACAAGCGTCTTTGGAGCGTCGGCCTGCTTGGTGACCCATACGACTTTGCCAGTGTAGGTGTTGGGCACTGTGACTACCTCGATGACTGTGGCCATTCCCGAACCGTCCTCCTCTTGCCGGCCGCGTTGACGGCGCACAAGGTGCGCATGTCCATGTTGATGCGCCATACTACGTTCGTTCAGTGGCGTGCACGACTTCGGTCCAAGTTGCGGTGGTGGTGTTATTACGGGTCGTGTTCGTTTACGGTAGTATTACTTGTTTGTTGAGCGAGTGAGTCCAATTCACCTCCTCTTTCGATATGATTGTGCTATTACGTAGCGCTGTGTACGAACGCAAAGGATCGTCGAATATTTACTACAGGTATGGCTCAAGGGAGGTCAGGCTGTGCAGTAAGGAATGTACAGCTGGCTCTGGCCCGGGCGCGTCGGCGTGTTGGAATGTTAATCGTAAACTAAGTACTAGACATAAAGAGTGACAGATTTTGGTAAAAGAGTGTGGTGCCGAAGCGCGCTTGACGGTTGAAAGAAGCACGACAGCCTGGCCGCAGAGAGGTCGGTCAGTGAAGGTGAAAGGACGGCGGAGGGCGAGAGAAGGAGCGACCCGTCCTCAGGCAGGGCAAGCGCGCAGGGTCGATGGAAACACGGCCGAGCAGCCAATCGTCCTCCGAAACGTTCGCGTGCCTTTAGACGGCCCCGCACTAGGGTCTGTGCTATCGTTCATCATTCCGCAATGGGGGCTAGCCGCAGTTTAGAGTCAGGTACCCTTTGTGTTTGATTCGCTGCTTGTTTGTAATTTCCCGGGATGTTGATGAGCACGAGCTAATTTTCACTTCAGCCTCTTGTTGGTGCAGCTGGCGGTGCGGGAGCCCCTGTGCGAACATCCTCAGCGTGTTTGATGTCGCGAAGACGGCGTGGAGGATTTTCACGGTCCGGAAAGACGGAAGGGTGGATCAGCCTTCGCGATTTCATTGTCAGAGCAATCGGTGGGATGTCCAGCCTTCGCCGCATTCCAACTGCGGCTGATTGATCACACCAGCCACGGGCCACAGCCTGATTTAATGACGTGGGTCAGCGACCCGTGGTGCCAGGAATTGCTTGCAGCTGACAGATGGTGTACCTGTCGTTGCCTCGGAAGCGTGCGGCTTTCTTATTTGAGGTGTGCTATAGACCAGTCGCAATTTCGGCTGACTCCAGTCTTCATCAAACAGGCAAAATGATCGAGGCAGTGCAATCGCGATCACATGAGATTATGAGCATGCAAAAACAGGTTGACGGTATCGCGATGCAACACATAACAACAGAGGGTGTCTTGAAGACAACTACTACAAAGACGCATCTCTCGATACGAGCGCACGTGAACCGATCGTTGGGTCAACTCGCGTGTCGGGCCTTTCCCCACAAACAGTCTGAAACATGCACGGCAAAAGCCAACAACCAAAAAAAATCCCTCAGGCGCTGCGATGGATCCACACAAACAAAAAGATGCCCTCTGCCAGAATCGAACTAGCGATCTTATCATTGCATACCGAGGTAATACTAGTGATACGCTTTACCACTAAGCCAAGAGGGCTCATTGCTGAGCCAAGAGATTCCAACTATGCTGGATTGACTTGTGGCAGTCCTACGCGTTACAGCATTTATAAAGCGAGTAAATCTCTTCTCCAGCACCTCTGAAAGGGATGTGGATGTCCAAGCATGGTATAGTTTTGCACCATGGTATTTTCGCCGATATCGGCAAGGTGGAGAAGGATTGTTTACTATGTAGAGCTAAGCGAGTCAGCTACTTGTCCTTCACCATCGCTTGAGCTGTTCACACTCAGCTTAATCAGGTTAGATATCTCTCTCTACTTACTGACAATCAACCACAACTTGCTTGTGTACTTTTTCCTGTCGCCAATTCTAACGACTAAGATTCCTGTCAACTATTATGCATCGCCAAGCTATCTGCAACCTACTTTCAACGTTGTCTCACCCGCCCTGGACGCAGAACCTTGACCGAGAAGTGTACATGGCCCTAGGCAGAGAGGAACGTATTCCTTTCCGTACATCGCCTGGTTGATGCATTCTGGGCTTCGTTACAAGGCAGGTTTCCAAACTTCAAAAAAGCTATCTTGAACCACAACGTGGGACGTGCCGGTTGGGATGACGAACCGTTTTCACTAGCATTACAGCTCCTGCTTCAGGCCTGCCCTGATGGCGTTGAGTGCTCTCTTCCTTTTCTTGAGAAGGAGCCAAGGCCTTGTCTAACAGGGGAGACTGCAGGTTCGCGTACTGCTACATGGCAACGATGTTTTTTTCAACCGGCACACGGTGGTGGGTGGCACAAAAGCAAATCGAACAACTTTCGACAAACAATCTTAATGCCACCCAAGCGATTCGAAGGTCTAGTTGGTGGACGTTACAGCGAGCTCAAATATCGATTCAACTACAAAATTGGCCTGCAGCGATTTGGCCTATGGCCGCTCGTGGTGGAAGCCTTGGACCGGCACCACTTTGAATCAGGACGCAATACATCTTTCACTTGCCCTCTGCCTAGCTGTACAGCTTTTTTCAGCCAGCCTGGAGAGCGGACAATCCACGCTGCAAAGGCGCATTACCAAGAGCGGACAAGACTGCTGGAGGCCTTGCCCAATAGCCGTGTGGGAGCCCAGCTAAAGGAACGCAGCCAAGAGCTGGACAGAATGACAAGAGAAGCACAAGAACAATTTAAAGAGATTAAGGATGAATGGATTAACGGCAACGAGACAACACGTATATTCATAAAGCGCAGCTGGCTTGAGCAACTCAGCAACGATTCTGCTTGGGAGACTGAGGGGGAAGGAGAGCAGAGCACGCTTTGGCTTGAATTCATGCAGGATCTGCACTCTGATTATTAGAATAGAGTATAGAAGGTATAGTAGCAAATGCTTTTTGATATATATCTATATGTATATATGCGCAAGTACTCCTCTACAGATCAAATGCAATAAGAGACGTTTACGCACATGATTAGCAGTAGGAGGGTCGTGGAATGATGTAGACAGAACATGACAGGAACAGACTGAACGCAGCTGAGTTGTCCGTGGTACCAACACCTCACGTTGACCCGTCCTGTACTACACACTCACGAAGTGCCCGACTCGTATGGGTTATCAACAAAGTTACCCCACTCACACTTGTCCTCACCAAGCTGAATGTTCACGCAAACCTTCACCCTTGCCTTGGACAAGTTGCTGCGAGGCAAGTTGCTCCAACTGTGCTTAGTGTTGTCCCACTTCTCCGAATTATACCCAGATTTGTTGTCGAAGCGAGCAATCTCTTTCTCCTTGCCATTATCTGAGTACAATGCCAACTATACGAGAGTCAGATCGCTGTGATAGGGAATGGAAAGGGCAATATTCGACAGCTTACAAGAGCGTACACAGGGTGATCGTCATTCGCAGTGTCTTTGGCTCCGCACTGGACGTTCTGAACCTTGTTGGCATTGGCCCAAGTGAAATCGCACCAACCGGAGACGCCAGTACGGCTACCCTTGGAGCGAAGAGCTGATGCCATGGGGATGGCTGCGACGGCCAGGATGAGTACGTTGTTGACGAGCATGTTGGGCAGGTGTTGAGTGAAGGATATATTATTCCAGAGCAGAGAACGTTGCTGAGGACCGATGAGACGAGGAAGGCAACATATTTGAGTCACTGATATATATACTCTCTGCGAGGGCCAAGTCGGTCTTGGTGTTCACTCGGAATACATCCTGGAGATTGCTAACCGCGCAAAAGTCGAGAACTGCTGCTGTTTTGGAGACGGGATATGCCATACGGAGGTGTGAACACGAAGTACGATGAAGTTTACATGCTTTTGTTCAAAAGACCGATGTCTCTGTCCGCCATCAGGCCGGCTGTGTAAAGCTTTGCGTACCGTGATTCGATGCACGTAAATTGCTTTGGATGTACGTGTGCCTGGATTCCTTTTTGTACCCCAAATGTAGAAACGAGGGTTGAGAGGATGGTCTGCCATTGGTCATATGAGTGTCTGGCCCCTCAGCCGCAATGTAGTGATAATACCGAAGTTGGGGGCCTTTGTGGAACGTGCAGGCGCAGAATGCGAATGAATGCGACTTGCAGATGGCATACTTCGAAAAATAAGGCAGAACCTGAGAGTGACTATTCGTGAAACCGAGAACACAATGATAGGTTGCTTTGGAAAAAGATGTTTTTGATGTCGTCGAGAATACTTTAAGTGGTGACGATGAATTCTGGGGTGTGGAGCCCCAGATTTTCACATGCCGCATGCTTCAAGTACCTTCAGGCCTGAGAGTTGCGATGACTAACAGCACCTACCACAGCCCAGCATGTACATCTGCCGAGTGCAGCTAAAGGCTTTAGAGGTACCTGTCCGGCGTCTGCTGTACGTCTGTCGGCCGTTGTGTCCAGTGGTGCGCCAATCAACGCGGTGCGCGAAGGACCGTCCAGGGACAGTCGGCGATCATCCAGATATTTTTTGCTGTTCGTCACAGCAGAGCGATTGTTATCTATGAAGCGAACAAGTTGCGTCTGATCCACACCTGTCTCGTGGAGGATGATTCTGCAGTCCAGGTGAGCATGTCGATGGGTCCCGAGGAGTTCTTTGCCTCGGCACACGCACGCCGGGCCTCGCTCGGCTGGACGACGTGAGCCAAGCTCCGGAGACCTGGAGCTCACATGCCTAAACAACCGTCGCTTTCTTTCCCTTCACACAACATTTTCGACTTTGTCCTGGCTGCAGATATTCTGCCACACAACTGTCTGCACCTCCTTGAAATTTCCTGAGCTTCATCGCTTATCGTTGGCGCGCAATCTCTCCTTGAAAGATACACACTTAGACACACCAGGATCATGTCCGCCGCCGCAGAAAAGGTAGTTGGCAAGCTGCCTTCGAAGGAAGACCTCAAGGAAGATGTGAAGAAGGCGACCAAATCTTCAGTACAGTCGCTTCGTGCGCTTGTTGCTGGAGGTGTGGGTGGTGTGTTCGCTGTTGTGGTGGGACACCCATTTGATCTGGTCAAGGTGCGAATGCAGACTGCAGAGAAAGGCGTCTACAACGGTGCCATGGATGTTCTGAGGAAAGGCATTGCAAAGGATGGCTTGGTAAGAGGACTGTACGCCGGTGTATCTGCGCCTCTTGTAGGAGTTACACCCATGTGTAAGTACCCCCACCGTGCCCATCCTCTTGCTCAACAACTCGTACTGACTGCGCACAGTTGCTGTCTCATTCTGGGGTTACGATCTTGGTAAACAGCTTGTGACCTCTTTTTCGACAGTCGAGAACGGTCAGTTCAGCGTCGCCCAAGTTTCGGCCGCCGGTTTCTTCAGCGCCATTCCCCAGACGCTCATCACCGCACCCTTCGAGCGCGTAAAAGTGCTTCTGCAGATTCAGGGCCAGAAGAACCTGGCACCAGGCGAGAAGCACAAGTACAACGGTGGTGTCGATGTCGTCAGGCAATTGTACAAAGAGGGCGGAATTCGCTCTGTATACCGTGGCTCTGCCATGACACTGGCACGAGACGGTCCTGGCTCGGCCTTCTACTTTGCAACATACGAAACCGTTAAGAGGAACCTCACCCCCAAGGATCCAGTCACCGGTTTGCCAGGACAATTGAGCATGCCTGCCGTTATGGCTGCTGGTGGTGCTGCTGGTATCGCCATGTGGATCCCTGTCTTCCCCATTGACACCATCAAGTCCCGCCTGCAGAGCGCCGAGGGTCGACCGACTATCAGTGGTACAATAAAAGGTATCTACGCGAACGGCGGCTACAAGGCTTTCTTCCCTGGTATCGGACCGGCTATGGCCCGAGCTGTCCCAGCCAATGCGGCAACGTTCGCTGGTGTCGAGCTTGCACAGAAAGCCATGAGAAAGATGTTCGACAAGGACGGCGAGTAAACGACTATGATACTGGCATCCACGATACGTATTTCTCTCGCCATGTTTGAACTCCAGAATACCTGGTGGCATCGCACTTGGCGTTCGATTCTTTATTATCCCAGCACTGTATAGAGGGCTTTTCTAGATCAGGATATACCATTGGTCACAATTCGAACATTTCTGTCCGTAAACGACTTTCAACGTGAATTTAATCACCAATTCAGCCACTGATTTACCTGCTGACGTTGCAAACGAATCACCACTCCAAGGGAGGATTACGGAATGCGGCAGTTCCAATACCAGATTCGGACACGCATTCCACGCCAGCAACCCCAGCCCGAGTCTACCATTAACCCGGGCCCAGAATCTCCGAAAACAGATCTGCAATCTTATGTACGTTCCTTCTTTGTTATGGTCGATCTCACGCTGACAGCCCTCATTATGCTCGTCGTACCCCCTTGACCTTCACGTTCTATTTTTGTCCGCGCGACTGTTCCTTTGTAGACCTGTATCAGAAGGCGACGTAGGCGGGCGAAGGACACTATTGCACAGAATAGTGGCATGACTTGAGCTCGGCTTGAGCGCCACACCACGACCCGAAAGGATATTGCACGAACGTACCGACGATGGATCACAAGCAGCTGTCAGATGCATTCGAGATGGATGACACGAAACCTAAAGGCTCCCCGCTGCAGCAGCCTCCAATATTGCCGCACCTACCACTCTCCTCTGGACCTCCAAGCGTAACGCAAACTCTCATCGTCAACTATCCGGCTGCAAGACTATCATCGAGCCCTGCATCTTCACCAAACATTGTTGAGCCGCCAATCGAACGAAAGGGATCAGTCCATCCCACGTTGGGAAACTCAATGGAGCGCGGTGTGTCTCCTGGCGTTGACTTCTTCGATGACCAATCCTCTGGATCCGAGTGGGAGGACGCAGATGATGACGACCGAACACAAACCTTCTCTGAAGACGGAGGTGTCGGACTCGGCTTGGGTAGCTTGGCGCACTCACCAGCCAGACAATACCGTGGATCTAAGGGGAGGAGTCGAGATAGGAGTAGCTTGACCGCGCTCCCGCCGTTTGAACAGGGACCTGCACGGATCTCGCTAGAAAACTTTACGAACGCACCCGGCGATGAAGCACCGAAGAGAGCGAGGCATATTTCTCTTGCTCGAATGGAGAAGGCCAACGTGAAAGTCGTCCACAATACTGGTTCGAACGCCAGTACCCCAAGGGGCTCAGTCATGAGCAACCGCTCCGAGAATAGCGGAACGGAATTTCCAGAATCGGCGAGGCCTTATTCCATCGATGCCAGGAGTGGAGCAGCATTCTCACAAGACAGTATACAAGGCCGCCATCGCCGTAACACCTCAGACAGCGTCATCGCAGACTCTATTATCAATGCCCACTTTACAACAATGCGAGCTTTGAAGGCTCTGTCGCCATCTGGCTCGATTCCTGACGTTTCTGGGCGCTCATTCTACTCAGCGACCAGCGGGGACCTTCCTAAAGCTAGATCGTTCAGCGATGCACGACATATCAGACTCTCGCCCATCTCAGTCAAAGACCGCGATAATCTGCCTAGTCACTTCGTCAAGACACCATACCCTTTCACTGCCAAAAAAGAGTTCCCAAAACCAGCAACAAGACCACGACATCACAACCCAGACGGCCGACTTGATAGTGGCTATGGTGGAGACAGCGGGTACGGCGGCGAAGGCTCGATGAACGAATACTCCGACATCAAAGGAAAATCCGTCCTTGGTCTTATGCCCAGCGGAGGCCAGTACAATTTGCGCAGCCACATGGGCCACAGCGCTGAAGGCCAAGGCCTGTCCCGGACGCAAACCGAGCATGGTGAAATGCACTGCCCCGAAAGTGTACTACACTTGAGTCTGCAGAAACATCAAACGAGTGTAAATAAACAGCGAGCAAGGATCGTCATACCAAGCGACCTCTCGACTACGAGTTTGGATTGCCGCAAAAACATTGATTTCGACGACAAATATCTCGCCGAGCGCCTACGCTCTGCACACAACGGACTCGCTGGCTCGTGGGCGAAAAGACAATTCAGCGCGAGGAAATTGCGGTACATTTGTCTCTACCGAAGCAGCGCCTGGAGCGACTCCCAATCGGCTCAAACCCAACGCGACGGAGGCGCGAGTAGACTTTTAGCATCTGGGTCTGGGATTGATACAGAGGAAGCGCCATTTACGGAAGAGAAACTTCTACAGCTTTACAAACGCCCGAAGACAGGAAAGGCGAGGTACACGTGGGTGCACTGGGCGAGACGGGTCGCTATGTTCCACGATTCTTCCCTATCAAGGCCGCCGACATCAACTTCGAATCGCAGGATGAGTTGTCAGGACAGCGTGGAGGGGAAAGAAGGCAGTGTGGTTCACCACCCAACTCCTTCCCCAGCAGATTCCATTATGACCGTCCAGTTTGTGCACACGCTCTCAACGCTGCGGATCATAGTCGCCCTTACACTCGTTCTGGCGACAAGTGCGCTTGCATCTCTGCTGTGGATCTTCCTGGGTGTGGGTAGTGGATGGATGGGCGACTTTGGCCTGCAAAGAGCGAACCGAGTGGGTAGTGGGATGGCAGTCGGCATGCTCGTTCTGCTGCTCGAAATACTCGGCTTTGGTGCCTGGGTATGGCGGAGCTAGTGAAGAGGAGGGCGTTTAGAATGCATCATGGCATATACATACGTGTTTAATATTTGAGTACACATCTTACATAGCATAAGGTCTTTGAGTAGCATAACGCATAATGCATAATAGTTCTGCGACCCATTACTACTCTTGAGCCACTTGGGCTAGACTTGTTCTTGCCGTATTGAACTCCAACGTTGCTACACTCACTGCAAGCTCTCGTACCCACGTAAGGCCAGAATTGGACCACGGCGGACATTCATCTCACCATTCTCAGCCCTGAACCAGGCAATAGGAACTACATGTTAGATCTGCACACTTATCAAAAGCCCTGTCGTCCTCCAATCACCAACATCCAAACTCAACCCCCTTACACAACCCTCCAGAACTTCCCCACCAAACTCAGCACCAACAACCACCCCTTCCCCAAAGCCCAAACGCCCGCCTACAAACACGCCTCAATCGCCCTCCTTACCTCCTTAGCCTTCGCCCCCGTAACCCCCTCCTGAATATCCCCATCCTTGAAAATGCTAAAACTGGGCATACTCGACACGCCCAACTCCTGCGCCACATCCTCGCACTCCTCAACGTCGTATAAATAGAATTTGACGTCTGGGTACTCGGTCACCATCTTTGCGACTTCGGGCGCGATGGCTTTGCATTGGGAGCACCATGATGCTGTGCCTTCGAGGATTGTGACCTGTGAATGGTTTTCGGTTAGCTGGGTGGAGGTTTTCGGGATGAGTGGAAGGCATGCATGTATGGGTTCGGAGGCTGTATGGGATATAGGATACAGATAGGAAGACGTACGCCTTCGTACATGACGGCTTTTAAGTACTCGGCTTTACTTTTGATGACGGGGATGTTACTTGTGGCCTCCATTCCGGATAGTGGTTTTAGTACTCCGTTGATGAGCTGCTTAGGTTGGTCTTCGCGATCTGTCATTTGAGAGGGTTAGATGGTGTTTATTTGGATGGGGCTAATTTCGGACGGGGGGATGTTGGTGGGAGAGCGGGGTGATGTCACTGAGCAGATGATTGCTGCATTGGGTAAGTTTGCTCAGCTGTCGAATGCGGCATGGCCTTAGGATTCGGTTGGCGTGGCTGTTGAATGGCCTCCGCTGAGTGAGTATATACACAGAGTTTGACAGGCGGCAAAGTACACATGTTGGGTTTGGAAATGATATTTTATTTTATCTTAACTCATTTTTCCGTTACTCATGAAGCGTTGCTCATCGTTGGATGCATATAGATCCCTTGCGCCTGCAATGCTTTGACACTTTTACTTGTGGACTATGATTCTGTTAGAATTGATCAGGCAGTCGACCCTGGAATGACTTACAGATGCCCTCCTCAGCCTTGGGGGTGATATCGACAACCTCAGCAGCAGTCTTCTTGGTCTCCTCAACATCCTTCATAAAGGGGAAGGTCAAAACTTCCTTGATCGAGTAATGCTAAGGAAGGTTAGCAATTGTGCTCCAGTACTCGGCAATTGCCGGACAATTTCAAAACTTACATCAGTCAAGAACATGACCAATCGGTCAATTCCCATACCCCAACCACCTGTAGGTGGCAGTCCGTACTCGAGCGCCTGGCAGAAGGTCTCGTCGATGAGCTGTGCCTCGTCGTCACCCTGCGACTTCTGGTTGGCCTGCTCCTCGAAACGCAGACGCTGGTCGAAGGGGTCGTTCAACTCGGTGTAGGCGTTGCAGATCTCCTTCTTGCAGACGAAGGCCTCGAAACGCTCGCAGAGACCGGGGATGTCGCGGTGGTACTTGGCCAACGGGCTCATGACCTCGGGGTGTCCACTTTGGCCTTGTTAGCATATTTCAAGCAAAATCGAGGTAGGTACTTACACAATGAAGGTAGGGTTGATGGCGGTCTCTTCAATGTACTCGCCGACAAGCTTGTCAATCATCCTGGCGTTGGTGCGGGGTTCTGAGCACTGCACGTTCATCTTCTGGAGAACGTTCTTGAGGAACTGGTTGGTATCTGTGGTGTGCAGCTCGTTCGCGGGAGGGAACTTCTCGCCGGTGGCCTCCTCAAGCGCAGGGATCATGTTTACTCTCCGCCATGGTCTGGCCCAGTTAACCTTGTACTCCTCTCCGCTCTGTGTGTGGTAGACTGTCTCGTAGCTGCCCTTAACCTTGAAGACAAGCTCACTGACAAGCTCCTCGGTCATGTTCAACACATCCTCGTAGTCGGCGTAGGCCATGTAGAACTCGCATGTGGTGAACTCGGGGTTGTGGGTCAGATCGATACCCTCGTTACGGAACTGGCGACCAATTTCGTACACCCTGTCGAGACCACCAACGACAAGCTCCTTCAAGTAGAGCTCGGGCGCAATACGGAGGAAGAGCTCCATGTCCAACTCGTTGTGGTGTGTCTTGAATGGTCGTGCAGTAGCACCGCCAGCAATCTTGTTCATCATGGGTGTCTGGACTTCGAGGAAGTCGCGCTCGTCGAGGTACTGGCGGACGTACTTAACGATCCTAGAACGGGTGATAAAGGTCTCGCGGGTGGAGTCGTTCATGATGAGGTCGAGGAAACGGTTGCGGTGTCTCTGTTCCTGGTCCTTGTAGCCGAAGTGCTCGGTGGGCAGCATCCTCAAGCAAGGTGTGAGGAGGATGACTTCTTGGGCGAAAACACTGAGATCGCCGCCGTCTGGACGGTTCTTGGGAGCGGTCACACCTAAAGGAAGGGTTAGTTTGGTCATAATAGTAGACTCATATGCACAAACCTGGGTATCCAATGACACCAATGATATCTGTCAAGGTCAGCACATGTAATTGAGTTCGAGTTTTGCGCAATGCATACCTCCACGCTGGATGTTCTCGTGCTGCTTCTCGAAAGGAACATCGCCCTTTGCGTTCTGGAGCTGGCACATGACCTGGACGGTCTTGCCCTCGGCCTTGCAGACGTAGAAACGGAGCGCATTGGACGCCGAGCGAATGCTCATGACGCGCAGACCGATCCTGACCTCAACATCCTGGGCCTCCTCACCCCTCTTCATATCCTTGTGGTCGAGGAGGAAGTGCGGCAGCCGGGTGGTGGCATGGAACTTGTGGGGGTAGCTAGGTCGCAGTCAGTCTCTGGATGGCATTAAGGTATAAGATTGACTGACGGGTTGGGGTCCTTGGTTGTTCGGAGGGCATTGATCTTGTTGCTTCGAATCTCGAAGTATTGCTGGCAGAATGTCAGGACTAAAGCAATTGGGACAATGCCGCAAGACACGCACGTTGGGGTTCAATTCCTCAACCGCCTCCTTCTTCTTGCCATCGGTCTTGGGGCGCTCCGGCAGCTTGGCGGCCTTTTCTGCCTTCTTCTTCTCCTGCTCGCGCTTCTTCTCGCGCCTCTTGAGCTCGCTCTTGCTAATCTTCTCGCCGGTGACAGGGTCGGTGTGGAGGTTCTCTGCGCTCTCGGGGGCAGCAGCAGGCTGCGCTGGTGGAGGGGCGTCGGCCATGGCGTGTGTGTTTGGATTTGCTGTGATCGTGTGCTGGTGGTAGGCGATTTCGCGAACAAAATGTATGGAGGGGAACAGTCATTGCCCCGCCAAATCGCACTAGCAAGCATAGCGCAGAACACTGACTCTTCTCCACAATGCATCTCAATGTCACCCAAGACACATCCTGTACCATTTCGTCGGTAAATCCTTCATGCATTGTTGGAAACATGATCTGCTGCACATGTTCACTGTTTGGTGATTATATGTGCTTGATGATTCTTCAGAAATGCTCTCAACCGCTCAGCATCAAAACCGTGTACACTTTTTCAACCGCCTGAATCTCTGACCTTCAACGTCTTTTCAACGAACCCAAATCCTAGATTCCGTCCGGTCGGGTCACTCACAGTGTTGCTCACCAACATCGAATTTTCTTTGTCAATCTTGAGTCACACGGTGCTTGTTCTATGTCACCTTCTTCAAACAGCGCACGAGTCATTGTTCCAGCATCATGTGTGCATGGCAATCCTATCATTTGCTTGATGATTTCCCTTTCCAGACGATCAGAATCCTTCAGGCATACGAACATTCGTTTCACTTTACAGGGACGGGCGCATAAACGGTTGATTTTACCACGAATTACGACAGACACTGACGTTTCGTCATTCATTCATCCTCTACCTAATCCTTCCTGATTACTATATTACGACATTGATTTATTTCAAATCTAAAATCTACTTCAAATGCAAGAGCCTCCCGAGACACGCAGTTATGCCGGGCGCATCGCCGATAGGGTTCAGCGCTGGAGACCTGGTCGTCTCGAAGAACCACAGCTACCTCTTGACAATGACGCCGAGAGTCTGGCAAGAAAAGATCAACTAATCAAAGGCCAGTATGATGCATCAACGAATGGGCAGCTCAGAATAGGAGGCTTAGTAGAATGCACAAGTTCGAGCAAGGACACCGGTTCCGGCTTGAAAACGAGGTAGCGAACCTATCTCGACAAGTCCGAAAGTACAGGACACAGCTTGAGCAGAGCAAGGATGCAAGTGAGTGGCAAGAAATGTGCCGAACGCAACAACAGCAGATCAACACCCTACGAAACGAGAAGAAAGCCCTCGATCTCACCGTTGCCCTACATAACCGTACTATCAAAACCCTAGAAGATCAGGTCCAACGCAAGGAGGAAGAAATCACAACCCGGCGAGGTGAGATATCATACCTTGAGACCGAAAACCTTCGTCTTAAGGACGATGTGGTTGCAAAAGAAACCCAGCACCGTCACGAAGATGACGAAACTGCTAATTACTACAGGACGAAACTTGCCCCCTTCGAGCGTGCCATTGAAATCCTGCACGACCTCGCGGAGCAGGATGTTGAGGCGCTGAGTATAGCCGCTTACTTTGCTCAGGCCTTGAAGCTTAGCGGGCTGCAACTCTGCACGATAGGTATTGACGAGAGCCGCGCTGACGTGTTGTTTCAGTTCGTGCGCAGTGGCTACTCCTCATATGCAGCCATTCAGCTCCACATGTCTGGCCGTGGCTTTCGTTATAGGGGAGATCAACCAGTCTCCGTACACATTCCCGTGCTTGATCTAACACCTCCTACAGTGCGGTGTTTGGAACCTGCAGTACCGGTGGTGTATCCAATATCTTTCATACAGGAACCGACACGACAACCACCGATACTACAACTACCGGCCCTACAAACACCGCCGCCGCTACAGCAACCGCCACCTACCCATCCCTTTTCCCTCCCTCCCCTGCCTAACCCAACTCAAGCCAACACCACTCAAGCCAACACCCTCGCATCCCCTGAACCCCCCTTTCCCCACGCTATAATGAACACCCGCCACGACAAACTCAACATGGAATCCCCCTTCGCCGTCGACATCTTCGGCACCTACCTCGACCCCGAAGAAGCCAAGCGCGCGGAGGTCAAGATCGGGAAGTGGGAGCGAAAAATGAAGAATTGGGAGAAAGCGCAGAAAAATGGTAACGGCAGGGAGGGTGGGCAAGGAGTTGGGTATGTGAATGATGGGGTAGTATCCTCTGGTGCTGCTTCTGGTTCTGGTGCTGCTTCTGGTTCTGGTGCTGCTTCTGGCTCTGGCTCTATCTCTAGCTCTGGCTCTATTTCTAGCTCTGGCTCTATTTCTAGCTCTGGCTCTAGCTCTAGCTCTGGCTCTGAAGCTGCCGCGTTAAACGGCTGGCAAGCATTCCTCTCCTCATCCGCCACCACCACCGCCGCCAAACAACCACCATCCGGACCTAAACTAGATCCAAATGGACAGCAATACGCTAATTTCAGCATGTTCAACGCTACATCCCAGTCCACAAATCCCGACTCGCAGAACCACGCTTCACCGTCGGCCGTGATACAACATGCACAGCCAGCCCAGCCAGCACAATTCCAACCCCCCTTCGCGCAGCCGCCGAGTATAGCTTCGCCAATGGCGCTGGATTCACCGTTGCAAAATCCTTCTACGTTCGTCAGTCCGTTTGCGCATTTGGCTGTATCTTCACCAAGGCAGAATCAGAATCAGAATCAGAATCAGAATCAGAATCAGAATCAGAACCACAACCAGTATCAGCAGAGTTCGATAGGTGCAGCGCAGCAAAACTACCGCGGGAGGACATACGATGAGGACATGGATATATGATATCTGCTCGTGGCGCTGCTGTACGGCTGGCTGGGAGAGTAATGTGATTGAAGTGATTGATTGAAGGGGATGGAGTAAGTATTTTGGGTGTGGAGGGGAGAGGTGAAGAGAGTGGGGAAATGGAGATGGAGTGTATATGTCTTCAATGAAGATTTCGTAGGGAAAGATTTAGTAAGGAAAGATTTGGTGAGTGAGAAGACTTGACAACTTCACAACCAACCGCCGCCCACAACACGCAATTCGCCATCGGTCAAGCCACCCAGCACAACACACAATATAACTAATCAATTCAAACTCCAAACACAAACGCTGCAATGTCTCTCATAATCATAATGGTATGGTATCAAATTAACTACCCCTCAGTCCTCAAAACACCACTGCCCGTCCGAATATCAAATTCCACCCACCGACTTCGCCCCTCCCGCCCTTTACTCCCGCGACTCGCATCTACGGGCCCTGGGTTCATAACCGTGCAGCCGCAGTACTTGACGACGAAGGGCGGGGCCTCGGCGTCCGCGAGCACAAGACTCGTCGGTAGCGGGTACAACCCCAGTGCGTGGGCAAAGTCCCAGTGCAGTGGGCGCGCACTCAGCGGGAAGGGGGAGAGATGGGACTGTGAGAGGATGGTGCGTGTGAGTGCGCGGGCGGTGGCGGTGGCGGTGTCGACGGGGGGTTCGGGGTGGGGCTGGATGGTCTGGGGAGGGGGGAGGTCGATGTCCATGGCCTCGTTTACGTCGTGGGAGGGCGCGAAGGGCATTTCGTCGTCGTCGTCCGGTTGGGGTTTGGGGAAGCGGATTGCCGTGCGGTGGAGTCGGCCGGCTAGGTCGTCGCGCAGGATTGCCATTTCGCCCTTGACGCCGAACCAGGATAGTCGGGATGGGTTGGAGGTCCAGAAGACTTCGCCTTCTTTCCCTTTTGCTCGCCCGCTGCCCCAGACTTCGCGGTTTGCTTCCGCCACCACTCGTCTTATTCTGTTCGTGAAGAGAGCCGGGACGGGTTTGCGGGGGAGTGGTGTTGCAGCACCCGCAGAGAAGGCACTGGGCCAGGCGTCGTTGTCGCCCGGTACAAAAACAAGAGATGTGTGTGCAATCAGGGGCTGGAAGTCTGACAATACACTTGCCAGGGCGTCAAAGTGCTCTTTGTATTCTATGCTGCCGGCACCGGGGACGCCGGCGAGTGTTGCCTTGGAGGAGAAGTTGCCCATGAGGATGATGGCGAGGGGGTAGACTGGGTTTGGGTTTGATGTGGAAGGTGAGTATGTGCGGAGGAGGGTGCGGAGGGCGGAGAGCGTAGAGGGTGTGTCGAGGTGGAGGTCTGAGGCGATGAGAATGTTGTGTGATGCGGTGGAGGTGAGGAGGTTGGTGGCTATGCGGTTCATGCGCGAGCCTGTCGCACGTTGGGAGCCGACACCGAGGAAGTCGGTCCAGCCGAATGCTGGGCCTTGGAGAGTGCTTTTGTCGATTTCGTCGGTGCCGCCTAGGGTTGCTGTCCGTCGCTCAGACGGGGGATGGCCGACAGAGAAGGCGAGGAACTTGCCCCCTATTGTGCCGCCAATGCCTCCTGTGCCTCCCAGGTTGGACGACCCGACGCCGTGGTCTTCTTCGTAGCTTCCATCGACGAGGACGATCATGCCAGGAGCAAAGTATGCGCCGTTCTCTGGGATGGGTCGTGCATGCTGGATGTCTAGAGCTATTGTTCCGGTGAGATCGGAGAGTGAAAGTGCTCCTGTTGGCGAGACGACGAGCATACCCAGAAGCAAATGTGTGCTCCCTGTCCGGCCGAGCAGATTGGCGATGGGTGTGATGCTGTTTGTCTGCGAGGTAGCAATAGATCCAGTCCTGTTTAGGGTTGCTGATCGAGCGGTGCTGAAGGTGGGTGTCTGGAAGGTTTCGTTGCGCAGAACACGCTGGTGGACGATGTGGTAGCGTTGTCGAAAGAGCTCAGTCTTGTGCGAGGGAGGGGGAAATAGGGATGGTTTCGAGGCAGACCTGTGATGTTAGCAAGACATGTGTATGGATGAGACGGCAACTCACTTCTCAAAGTGTCTTTGCGAGACATTATATACGTGCTTCGGCTGGTCAAAGGCGCCAATGACCTTGAGCCACTCGCGCGGGTCCTGCAGCAGCTCCTCGTCGTCGTCCTTGTCTTGGACGTCCAGACTCGACATGCCAAAGCTCGAGGTGGCGTCCAGCGGCGGGCGAGTCGGCAGGGCAGTCTGCTCAGCGCCAAAGTGGAAGCTGTTCTGCCTGCCCAGACTCGAGCCCTGGGTGACTCTCCCGCCCTCCATGGCGCCCTCGAGCGTGCGCAGGATGCCCTTGAAGACGTCCTTGTCGCCCTCGACAATGACCTGGCCGCCGCACTTCTTCCAGCTCTTGGCGACCTCCTCCAGCACCTTCTCGGCGAGACCCTCCTCGCGCCATCCTGAGCCGCAGTGCTTGCCGATGAAGGTTGCCAGTGCCTGGAGGGCCGATGAGGTGAGGGTGAGGTTGTGTTTCTTGGTGAAGGTGCGAAAGGCAAGCGGGCGGAGGGTGGCGGGCGGCAGCAGTATGGGCAGGACGGTGGGCTTGGGCTTGGGCGCAAGAGCTGGCGGGGCGCGAATGGGTGCAGTTCCGCGGGGGTGGATGGGGTGGACGGGCGTGCCGAATGCGGGCGACGACGAGGGGATTGGGTTTGCTGGCACCGCCGAGGGCTTGTCTGGTCGTCGTGCGGTCGCCATGTTGTGTTGTTCTGGCTGTGCGTGTTTGGACGGACGCTGCCAAATGTCCGTTTCGAGGCTTAATTGATCTTGTCGACGCGCCTACGCGACGCGTCTCGCGTGACGCTAGCACTCCCGCCAAAGAGCTTTCCCGCGGCTCACCAGCAGTCAACAACACCAGCACACCAACACTGCGTCAATTAATTGCCTCTAAATACTTGATTGGCAGTCGCATACACTTCACAAACACACTGCAAGCTCTACACCCCCACACCATGGCCGAGCCGACCAACGACCCGCTCGCGACCGTCGCCGAGGCCGAGGAGCTGCCCAAGACGAAGGAGAAGCTCGACGAGCTCACACAGGCCGCCTCGCTGCAGTACTCGCTCAAGAACTTCTCCGCCGCCGCCGACCACTATGCCGACGCCGTCGAGATCCAGGCCGAGCTCAACGGCGAGATGGCCCCAGAGAACGCCGAGCTGCTCTTCTACTACGGCCGCGCCCTGTACAAGGTCGCCGTCGCAAAGAGCGACGTCCTAGGCAACAAGGTCGCCCAGGAAGACCAGAAGAAGAAAAAGGCCAAGAAGGAGGTCAAGGCGGAAGCATCCAGCGCCGCAGCCAATGGCGCAAAGACAGAGCCCAAGGAAGAGACGACGACGCCGAAACCTGCCTCCACTTACTTCCAACTCACCGGCGACGAGAACTGGGACGACTCGGATGATGACGAAGGTGAGGACGCCGACGCCGAGCAGGAAGAAGAGGAAGACGACTTTGGCAACGCCTACGAGACCTTTGAGCTCGCCCGCGTCCTCTACCAGAAGCAGCTCGACGCCCAGTCCGATTCTACATCGACAGACAAGGGCAAAGGCCCTGCGACACTCTCCCCCAGCGAGCGCGCCATCAAGGAGAAGATTGCAGACTGTCACGGCTTCCTTGTCGACATCTCCCTCGAGAATGAGCGCTTCCACGATGCCGTTGCCGACGCCCGCTCCTCGCTCGCTCTACAAGAAGGGCTGAACCCCTTCGAGCATGAGAACGTCACAGAGTCGCACTACTCGCTTTCTCTAGCGCTGGAGTTCGCCTCCGTCAGCAAACTCCGCGAAGACCAAGTCGACGCCGAGCGCCAACAAGACACAACCGCAAAATCTCAGGCCGAGGAAGACAAGGACGGCATCAACTGGGAGCTGAGAAACGAGGCCGCAAAACACACCGAGCTCGCAATTCAGAGTCTACAAGCCCGCTTAACCAAGGAAGAAGCAGCCCTCACCGGCCCCACCCTCACCGACGCACAAAAGAAGGAGAAAAGAGCAGTCATCGAAGACAAAAAAGCCATGCTGGAAGAACTCCAAGGCCGCCTCAAAGACCTCAAACTCGACCCCACAAAGCAAGACTACGACTCCATTGACCCGTCCGTCGTCCAGGGCCTATTTGGCAGTCTCCTCGGCGCAGATGCAGCCACGCAAAAGGCGAAGCTGGCCGAGGCGACAAAGTCCGCAAACGACGTGAGTCAGGTTGTCAGGAAGAAGGCGAAGCCCGCGCCGGCGCCTCCTGCACAAAAAGCTGCTGAAGAAGGCAAGGGGAAGAGGAAGTTGGATGTTGTTGATGAGGCGAGTGGGAAGAGGTCGAGGACTGAAGAGCCGGTGTGAACCTTACTTTGAGACTGCAGTCGTGTAGAATTTTGTTCTTGTCGAGTTGTAGGATACCTTTTGCGTCGATATGGATACCTAAAAGCACGGGCGTGGCGTTGGTAGAGTGATGAATTAAACGATTAGCTGCACATATCCTTCTTCCTCTCAAAGAATCCGGATCTCGTGATAATTAGTAGTCTCAGCGTACTCGCCAACATAAGTTCTATGAATGACTGGCCCTGGCTTAAGCAATATCTATAATTACTCATCTTGATACGAGGAGCCAACGACGAGGAAAAAAAGGGGAAAGACGAGAATATGTATAATTATAGATCCAACCACGCCTCGCTCAACCCACATACATCATCGAAGAGACATTAAATATCAATAGCAGCGCCACGTAAACTTACAAGAGTGTCCGCCCGACCGATTCCCAGACACGTGCTTTTGATTGAAAGGACTCATCACAGATCCTTCGCATACAACCCCTCGGATACAGGTCCTTCACAAATACTTCTCAACCTGCTCATCACTCCACCTCCAAAACTGCTCTGCGGTGCCGCCTTCTTTGCTCGCGGCGGCGAGATCCTTGCGCAGCGGTGCGATGCGGCCGAAGGGGATGACTGTGCTTGTTAGCGACTATCAGGATAGTTAGTGTTATAAGTGTACTCACCCCATTCATTGCCCTTCAGCGCGCTCACGTCCGGCGACAGGCCTGCGAAGAACTCCGTGTACGCGCCGTTTACGGCGGGATAGGTCATTAGGCTAACGAAGAGGGTGCCGATCCAGGAGAGGTGGCGTTGGAGTTCTGAGTCGAGGTTTCCAGGGTTGAGAGACTGTGTATGTATATCAGCCCTCATCCACGAGTAGTCAATAAGAGGCGGAGTAGAGAGGAAAACTCACAACACTAACAATCCCCTCCTTCTCGTACAAATTCCTAAACTGCAGCGCGTGCAGCACGTTACCGGCTTTGCTGACGGAATACTTCTGGAATGCGAATTTGTCGCTCGAATATGTCAGGTTTTTCATATCGACGCCGCCCTTTGGCGCGCCCGTCACCGCGCTCGATGACACCCACACCACGCGCACGCTCCCCGCGGGACTCGCCCGCGCAGTCTGAACAAGCAGCGGCGTAAGCGCCTTGGTGAATGCAAAATGACCCAGGCAATTCGTGCCGAGCTGCAATTCGTAGCCTTGCTTGGTGGTGCTGCCTTGCGGGGGCACCATGACGCCTGCGTTGTTGAACAGGACGTCTAGGCGTTTCTCTTTGGCGAGGAAGGCTTCGACGGCGGGCTTGATGGATTCCAGGTCTGCGAGCTCGAGGTGTAGGAACTCTAGACGGCCTTGGGAGTCTGGGTGGGATTCTTGGATCCAGGATATCGCTGCGGTAGCGCGGTCTTTGGAGCGCGCGGCGAGGTAGACGGTGCCATGGAGGGAATACAACAGGCGTGCGAGCTGTTTGCCTACGCCGGCGGATGCGCCGGTTACGATGAAGACTTTGTCTTTTAGTGAGCCGGCGGCGAGTTTGGACTCTGTGAAGGCCGGGGATGGCGGGAACGCTTGGGAGATCTGGTTGCCCATTTTGGCGGTGGTGGGTGTGGTTGTTGTGAAGAAGTGGTGGGGAGTGAAGATACAGGACACAGACAGTTATTGATTGTTAGGGGTCTAGATCGTCAGGTCAATGCTCTTTGAACCCAAAAAGTTGAGTGATTGCAGAGTAGAATTGTAGTCGAACCTCGAGTATAAAGAAGCATACTTAAGCATCGCTAGCATACAATGACGCTGCGCGTGCTACAGTACATCCGACGCACTTAACGCCGACGCAACGGTCCCTCCCGCAGGCCCAAACTCGTCCGATCGTCCAAACCCCGCCCACGCCGTCGTTCAGCTGCCTCTCTTGCGTAGTCTCCGGGGCTGAGAACAATGAGCTTTGCGGTCCAACCGCGGTCCATTGTGCCCGGAGATACCGGGCAAAATCCCTCGGCTGAACCGCACACAACCACACTCAGTCTTTCCATCTCTTCACGCGTCCAGGACACATTAGTTTGAACGGCCGGTATGCTGAGGCTGCGAGCATGCGCACGAACGGGTTTTCAGTCGTAAGTCGACGTGTGTAGTGCGAGGTGTAGAGGTAAGATTTCGGTTAGGCGCTAGTCTGCTTTAGCTAGAGTGCGTGTAGTGCATTGTAGTCGAGGATGTACACAGCGCAGATCAAGTGGGTACATGATTGTCCCGTGTAGACAGGCTCTAGGACCAGGGTTCTAGGACGGCATTAATGGCGTTTGAATCGCAATGTGCGTTAAGAGGATGCCATTTGTTGTATTCCCATAGGAGCATGGATGTACCTTAGTGGAGTCTTGGTGGAGACGATCTGGCCAAATGGAGTATCAATTGACTCCTTCGGCTGGAAGTATGCGATCTGGTATTGAAGACTATCGTTGTCTGTGACGATTAACCTAATTAACAGCTTCTGCCGAAGTACTTGAAAACGGGTGGACGCTAATTCATGTCAATATGTTAATCAGATGTGAGGATGGTTCGCAATGCAAAGATTATCGACCTTGCTGATCAGGCCCTAACTTCAGCATGACTTTGCACTCGATTGCAAGGCCACCAGCCGTGACACGGTTCAATGTATGTGATACAAGCGATGCGGCAGATTAGAGTGCAATAGAGCGGGCTTTCAGCCAAGCTTCGCTGCTGTCAGACATTGCCATCTTTTTATCTTTCCTGATACTGATAGATCGTCACCAGGGCCATATCCAAATCCAACCATGTTGCAATGTCGCGGACGGCTTAAGTCCATACCACTGTCCATCCCGTCGTCAATCTGGATCGTTACATACCCCGACAATGGAGCGCAGCCGTAGGCTTCACATTGCTCAAACCTGATTCTATTTGTATCTATCAACATGACACCAGATATGTCCACCACATGACAAGATCTACTCAGGTCCTGGCAGTTGGATCGTTGACTCATGAAAAACCTCGTTATCTCGGTATTACGCTGGTGATCATACTAAATTCTCCATAGGCATGGAGCGAGACTCGAGCGCCCAAGCCATCATCAACCATCTATACTGGATGTAGCGGTGGTTCACGCAGGCGACGATGTTAACCCGATCTATTACGTGGCTTTAAGAGACTACCGCAATGGCTCTGGAGGTTCTCGGAACGGCACATCTGAACGCAAGCGGATATGGGTTTCAGACCACGAAAAGTAAACTGTAAAAGACTGTTTCTCGTAAAGCAACGGCACGATTCACATACTTTCCCATTGGCTAGAGAATTCAGTGACCGACGTCAATTTCCCTTCAGCTCTCGGTGACAAGCGTGGAGAGCTTAAGTCGATCAAGTGCCATCGTTAAGATATCCTACCTTCAAAAGGGATTCGCAACGCTTGCATACTGACCTTGGCTACGAACTCCGTGGACTTGTAAGAGGCTGTCTTGATTCTCAGTCTCGCACACTAAGGTCTTATCTGATAAGTTCACGCGGACCGGATTTTTGGAGGTTTCAAGGAGTGCTACCTTCATGGTCACACCGAGAGGTGCCTAGGACTCTCGCATTCGACACTAATGGCTTCGACAGCCAACAGGCTCGAAATTATACATGTACATCTGTATTCAATTCATGTTGGAAGGTGTCATCCTTGTCGACTTCGCGTTACGATCAACCACCAAGACTTTTCTGTGCATAGAGTGGAATGGGTATCCCTCTTCATTCAAAAAGGCATAATTTCCCGTTTGCTAATTACTTGTGCCGAATCCGACCAGAGCAGTTGGCAATACGGGAAGCTAATCTTGTAGTGTAATCCTCGGGCTAACTGCATAGCTGCGATTTACCTTGAAAGCCGCCTCTACCGACCATCGAAATCGACGACACTGTCAATCGGTGATATTCGAAATCCCATGGCTGCATTATTCGTGGGCTCTGAATGATCATCAAGCATCGACTGGACGGAACGTTCTAGAGCGGATCGGTCCTTTTCCTGAATGTCAACTTGGACGGTTGATGGCAAATTGGGCATCAAGATGCGACCTCGACCATCGAGAAATCTGGTACAGACCCATAAGGTGCTCCATTCGTTAGGCAGTAGTTTGCTACTGTTTGCAAGTCTACCGACGTTGTGTCAGTTGTGGCGGTCGCCCCATTTGCTGCGGATAGAGGAGCGTATTGCAAGCGAAGTCGACTAACGGAACACCAAACGGATCGGTGTAGTTTTTGAACGCCGCTCCCTGCTGTGCCGCCGCAAAACCACCCTGAATCGATAAGTCGCTATGCCTGCCTTTCGTTCGAATGTCTCCTTTGGGCAGCTGCAATGTGACCAAACGACTTGAGGCGACGCAGCTGAACAGGGCGGCCAATTGGTGGATAATGATCGACGTGACTTGTGACAGATTGCGGCAGATGAGCCTCATCTCGGCTGGAATTGGCAATCTTTCTCGCCAAAGACGGGCGTGTAACTCGACCGTTCATTGCTCATTATCGACAATTTAGTGCAGCTTGAGGCCGCTTCTTGTGAGGAGCTGGACGGACCGTTGGGATGACAATGGTTTTCTGTGCTGCTGATGGAATGTCATATTCAGCTCGCGTGTGTTGTGGCCAACGGGCGGTCTGCGGAAGCGCGTCTCCTCGCCCCGAAGAGACGGCGCGAAAGTCAAAAACAGGCCGTCAATCCTTGACACTGCAGCTAATGTTTGGTTTTGTTCACTGAATGGCTTTGCAGAATCAAGATGGCCTGCCGTTATGGGTGGAAATGCGGGTGGCTGGGTTGCGGACGGGTAGCCATTGATTGTCAAGAATGGACGAAGCAGCCTGAGAGACGTGATGACGGCAGCTGCTTTGCGACAATAATGCCTGCCGCTGGGTGATCCTGTCGTGAACAGGGTGACGAACGCACATGTTCAAGGAACATGGCGCCACTGCGGGCGCAAGCTGCCGAGGGTGCAAAGTCGGTCGTACTTTGGTTCACGCCGCATTGACCCCAGTCCAAGTGTGACAGGCCTGCCGCTGACTGGTGAAATGCATCTGATGGCGCTCTCTGGGCGATGGTTGACAGGTCCGCGAGTTGGACCGAAGCTCTTCCCTCCTGCTGCTTCGTACTCAGAATTAAGAATGTCGCATTGTGCACGCGTCACTTTGTGATGCTTCGCACACGTTCCGCTACCCGCTGACGGAGTTTCTACCGCGGTAGTCCTGCGCGTTGAAGCAGGGCATGGGGAAGGATGGCGGTACTGCAACCAAACGCCTACCCAGGCTCCCCTGTAGCTGGAGCCGGGCAGCGCGATCTGCTCACCGCAGCGCAAAACACAGACACGGCACCACGGCGCGTCGATGATCAGCGCCGTCTGCGACGAGTAAAGGACTCGAAAGAGCAGCTGAAGAGGAGGACGCGGGCACGCGGCGCGAGCAACGGCACCATCGACACTGCGACAAGCAACTCGACTTCAGCCGGGCGATCATACACCGTCGCGAACGTGCATAACGGTGTAATTTACCTCAGGTGAGTGTCGCAAGAACAGCGTTATCCTGCGCCGGCAATTCCAGTGGTGGGCGCGTGTTTGCTGGTGTTTCGAAACTCAATTGGGGTTCCAAGTCAACACACCACGGTGAGGGAAGTGGAAGGAGCCACCCTTTGTGGAAGGAACGCGGGTGAAGGCACCTCGAGGCACCCACCACACATTGCAATGCCTCTAGAGACAGCACTTGTCCAGAGACCCACGGTAACGTGGCTAACCCTGCTGGCAGACCTATAGTGCGCGCTGGCAACCAGCGCAACCGTCCGCAGCCCGACCCCTTCGTCTTTCCACCATCGACGCCGCCAGACAGCGCAACCCTCGACCCGGATCTGCGTCCAACAAGCAATGAATGGGAGCAAAGCCTCTACGGCTCGAGGACACCGCGCTCCGAACCCACCCCACCACTGCCACTCGACCTGATTACGGAATATGAAGCGCGAAAGCAGGCACACGCTGAACATCCCTCGACCTCACGACCTATCGCCCACGCCCGCTCGCACTCGTTCTCCACTGTGGACGACCACACAGTCACCTCAGCTACCACCGAGCCGGGGACGTTCAAGGTGGTCATCGAGCGACCTCCGTTTGGTGGGCGACCGAAGACGGCCGACACGTCTTCGATGCCCCTGCTGCAGGTCCCCATCCCTCACTATCGTCTTGGGACGCCACGCTTCAGTACAAGAGGCACCGTCGACCTGCGCAGCTCGACCTACACCCGAACCTCGGCCACGGAGGAGTTCAGGAACTCACTCTTGACTCCACAGCGCGCGGGCTCACACTCGTTTCTGTCCTCACGCCCGCAGTCAGACGCCTTTTCACCTGTTCCAGCTAGATACCGCGCGACTATGGACCGACCGCCTGTTCCCGCCTCTGCACCGTCTTCCTCTCGTGTCTCACATTCTCCAATCGTACCGCGACTGTACGATGCCCTGACAGCCAATCCTGATGATAGAGCAGTTGTGAGATTCTCACCTTCTGGCGAGATCCTTGCAGCTACCCCCTCACGGCTCGTTGCACACATCACTTCTCCGAGCTTCTTGGACTACGAACTCCTCTCCGACTTCTTCCTCACGTTTCGAGCCTTCTTGTGTACGAGAGATCTAGTCGCATATCTTATTGCCCGCTTAAGATGGGCGGTCGATAGACAGGATGATTTCGGTCGCATTGTCCGAGTACGCACATTCGTCGCCCTTCGCCACTGGATCTTGAATTATTTTGTGGACGACTTCGTGCCATCCCACATCCTGCGAACGTACTTCTGCAACTTAGTCAATGACCTCTACCGAGATCTGAAGGCCCGTGCAGACGGTGGTGCTGGTGACGTGAAAATTGTGGGCGAGCTGAAGAAATGTTGGAGGAGAACATGTGTGCTCTATTGGGAGACCGAAGACGCCATCGGCAAAGACTTTGCAGATGAAGAGCTACTTCCTGGTGGCTTCGTCGAGTTGCCGGCAACTTACGAAGAGCCAGAGATACCTGCGACGATACCAGTGACCCCACGACAAGCAAATCGTGATACGAAAGAGACCATCGGATCAAACCCAAGCGACCATTTTGCCAGCCGGCACATGGACTGGGCACAGAAGTCTCGGCACACGCCCCAAAATTCTCTGAGTTCGCCATACGTACCCTCAAACGAAGGAGGCGTTGTTCAGGTACCGCTGTCGCCCGGGAGTGAAGGGAGCATGCACATCTTGTCTTGCTCCCTCCCACGACGTGGTTTCATGAAGAGCGAGCACGCTATGAACCTGCCTCTTTATCCTCATCCAGTACCGCACCCTCCGGCTACTCGTCTAGCGGCAAGCCCACAACAGCCAGCATCGAACAAGAAGAACCCCCGTCCGTCGCACACTCACAAACGCAGCGGCAGCTTCTCCGACGCTATGAGAGATAGCAGGGCTCCTTTATCAATCCCAAAGAATGCTTCGGTAGACGTAACCATCTCTGCGATAACGAGCATGCCTGGTAGTCTCGTGCGAGGTGGACTCTTCCAGCCGAGCTCGCCTTACATTGAGCTCAAGGGCACCAGTCTGCGGCATACCCGGACACGCAGTGAAACAGATGGCGATGACATGTATGCAGACGACGTGCAGCTTCGTCCAGGCCATGCAAATAGCCCGGGGATGAAGAAGATATTCGGAAGCGTGCGTCGCGCCCTCAGTATCAAACAAACACCTCATGGAAGCCCACAACTAGGAGCGCACGTCCACCAACGCATGGCACCTTCCATGCGATCCTCAAATCCAGGCACAATAACCACAATGTCAGGGGGAGTTCGTAAACAACGCACAATGCGAACCAAACCAGAGATTCGAATAGATGCTTTGGCATCTAAGGTTGGCTTGAGCTTCAAGGAAGCTGTCGAAGAGCAGTTAAGAAACGAAGACCAGCGACGAGAGAGCAGTGTCGAACCACCCGATCTCGGCGGATTTGAGTTTGAATTCGACAGTCGAAAACCTTCGTCCCCTGACGAAGCTGCAAAGGTCTCTAGAGACCCAGATCCACGAGTGTACAGCAACATCACCACAGGCAGCAAGTCGATCCTCATCATCGACGACACTGGGCCACCGCCATTGCCTATGATGTCGGGAGCATTACCCGCTGCAGCACTCGAAGAGCCGAAAGTTCCGAGTACACCACCGAAAACCCTCCAACGCAATCCATCAATTGCTCAACGACTTGCTGAAGGGGATATGGTTGCTGTCCGCCACTCTGATCTTTATAAGGATCCTACTCCTAAAATCTCAGTTGAAGAAACACGTTTGTCTCGTCCGTCGACGGCCCAGTCTCGAGCCCCTCAACGGCGGTCCATGTCAGAGGGTAGGGAGCAGATGCATTCGTTCCAGCGGCGAGGTTCCACGCGGAAGTCCACGGCTCGAACCTCATTGCGGCGACATGTGTCCTACAACAGTATCTTGAGCCGTCGTCAAGGACCCGATAGTGTGGCTACGTTCATGACGATGTCATCCAACAACGATCCTTTCTTCCTTGAGCGTCAAGCACCTCAACCAAGCGGCCCTGGACGCATGCTTCGTCGAAAACCAGGTGGCGATCTGCGCGCTGCTGGGAACATTCAAGATCTTGAGATGACCCCACGTCCACACTCCACTGGCTCAGTCTCCAACCGCACCCATTCGATTGCAAACTCAGTCATCCTGCGCTCAGACCGCTACGCAATTCCAGAGCCCGATGCAAGCCAGCCAACTGAAGCAATTGATGAAACAGTCGTTGTGAAAAAGCCTATCTCTTTGGTTGATACACATTCTTCGCAGCCTAATCTGAGGCCTTCTTTCGAAGCTGAAGTCGCGAAACTTGCAGCATTGCCAGATGACACAGACGACGAAGGTGGAGTGGAGGCAGCGTTGATGAAGCTTGAAGGTCGGTATGAAAAGAAATCGCCGCGAGAGTCTTCCGTACGAGGTTCTGTTGTCCAGCCAGAAGTCTATCGACCAACTGGAGCACCTGGCGAACTCGTCATCCCACCATATGTGCCTAAACAATCAGAGGAGCATGGTGGCACCGATGATAGCCTTCACCGACCGCTCGCCACTCCAGGTGCGGAGGGCCAGGAAATGTTCCACCTGTCAGGAGAGAATTTCAACCGCCGTGTGCCTGCTGCTGTCAGCACTGCTGCGGAATCAGAGGATTCGTACTCTTCGGTACCACTCCTTGATCGTGGCCTCAGCGATGTCCTGCCTGGCGGGCGTACGCAGACTTTCGATACTATGAGATCGTCAACGAAGCCTTCGCCTCTGCAGCTCACTGAAGACACAACAGCCCAAACAACAGCGCCTGCGACCAAACCTTCGTCTCCAAACTCGTCGCTCGAATACGTGGTTGAGACGGACAGTATGAAGAGGATACCAAATGGCGGCACTCTTCCATCTTCCGCAATCGCACGCCAGTCATTCCTTCTCGACGACGACGAGGATTTGAGCGACTTAGCCTCTACGACAACAGGCGCTCGGTCCGACGAGATGTCGCATGGTGTGCGCAGTTTCTTCGAGGATGAGCCGGCAGTAATGGACCATAATTCCGACAATCTTCCTACACACCCAATGCGTCACCCCCCTACGCCGCCTTCTACAGCAGATCGCCTGAAAGAAGTTGTGTCGTCAACGACTTGGGATCGAGGATTACCGACGCCAGGCCTGACGCCGACTGTCTCCCGACCGGATCAATTCAGCCAAAATACCCCTGATCAACCTCCCAAACTACAGGAGTCGCCAGATATCAGGCAACCAGCTACCCCCGCCCATCTACCTTTCATCATGGCTTATGATGCAGAGCTTCTTGCACAACAGTTCACAGTCGTAGAGAAAGATGCTCTGGATGAGATCGACTGGAAGGAACTCATCGAACTCCGCTGGAAGCAATCATCGCCTCAAATTCGCGACTGGGTACACTACCTTCGCACACAGGAGGCGCGGGGTGTTGATGTCGTGATCGCTCGCTTCAACCTAGTAGTCAAGTGGGCTGTATCTGAGTGCGTTCTCACCGAGAATATCGATGAGCGAGCTCGCTGCATCGTGAAGTACATTCACATTGCATCGCACGCTCGACGACTGAGGAACTACGCCACTATGTATCAGATCGCCATCGCGCTAATATCTAACGATGTCTCTCGACTTCATAAGACTTGGGCTCTCGTGCCCCAGGCTGAGAAGCAGACAATGAAGGAGCTGGAAGCGCTTGTCCAGCCATTACGGAACTTCCACAACCTTCGCCTAGAAATGGAGACAGCCACGGTAGAGGACGGCTGCATCCCGTTCATCGGTATCTACACGCGCGATCTGATCTACAACGCGCAAAAGCCGGCCTTCATCGATGCACCACCTGTGGATGGCGAACGACTTGTGAACTTCGAGCGACACCACACTGCAGCGACAATTGTCAAGAACCTCCTGCGTCTTCTGGAAGCGAGCTCTAAATACAACTTCAAAGTCGAACCCGACGTGATCAGCAAATGTCTCTGGCTAGCTGCGCTGAGCGATGACGAGCTCACTAAGCGCAGCCGCCAATGTGAATAATTTCATAGCACATACACCTTTCCTACGGTCTCATCATTTCCTTGTCAATACCCACTCGGATCCCTTTGGCGCCCGACACGAGTTACGACCCGCATTTGCAGCATATTTTCTGCATATACACCTGATACTCTTGCTATCTTTCTCGTTCACTATTAGATCTAAGAGCTCACGCTCGAAGATAATCAACTGCTCAGCAGCGTTTTCATATGTGCGGTGGACGGCAAAGTGCATACATAGTACTGCCTAGGATACATGGAGGTTTAGCAATGCTGCGTCTGTAGCGTTTCGTTATTGCTGTATATACAAGACGAGCGTATTAAGACTGCCCTAATGATATAATTCTTTCCCAAAACGGACGCCGCTCTTCGCCCTGCAAGTGATAATCACCCCTACACACACATCCACCCCTTACCAAAGTCTCTCCTACGAGATCATCCCGCTCACATCCGAATCACACAGCCCTTGCCCTCGCCTTTCTCACGATCCTCCCTGCCCTCCGTCGTCCCAACACGCTGATCTCGCCCTTATCCCACCATCCCCATCCGGCGCATCCGTACATCACCACCAACAAACCCTTTGACTCAACCCCATCCATTGTCCCCCCTTAACGAACCCCTTAGCAAACCATCCCCACCACCCCCTCTATACCTCGGCAGAATACCGGACGCCTTGTACAACCGACCCTGCGGCGCAGTCGACCCACTGCCCCGTTTCCGCATGATCTGATCGCATCCAGTTCCTCCTGCAAGATTGCAAGATCCGTGATCGTGACGTGTACCCGGGACAGGGAGGGAGATGGATGCAGCGGAACAATAGGGCGGACAATACCTGCGGACAGTACCTGCGGAACAATAATTCCGGTACAAGCCGCGGAAGGATCGAGGTGGCAAAGGGGAAATTGGCACGGCTATACGGAAGGAAGCGGTGGCGTGAGCAGGATGCGGTAGTAATGTGTTCGCGGTGGGAAGGGCATGGGGGTGTGGATCTTGGATGGGGATCGAGGTGTTCTGTCTTTCTCTCTCTCTCTCCTTCTGTCGTTGTGTGTTGTGTACTATGTTATTGTTGATGCAATTTTGATTACCCTGGGGATGTATGACATCACAATCCTCCTCACAAACCAAATCTTTCCTCCCCGCGCCTGACCAGTCGAATAGGCACACTCGTTCCCCTCAGCTGCAGCGTGATGATACTGCCAACCTTCGTTCTGAGCAGATAATCCGCCCTGTTAACCGCTTTCTGATAGACCTCCTCTTTCGCTTTCTTATCCATCGCTGCGACCTCCTCATCCGTGCCGAACTCGTCCACGGCAAGCTCGACCGAGTACTGCGAGAATATCACAGCGAGGACGGCGAGGATTTCGACTTGGGCGAAGCGACGCCCGATGCATGACCGGAAACCGTCGCTGAAGGGGATGTACGAGCCCTTGACTGGCTTGAACAGTGATGACGAGGTGTCTTCGCCCGATGGGCCGCGCAGCTCTTCGTCGTCATAGTTGATGTCGACGAAGCTGTCCTCGAGCTTAGAAGTCGCGAGCCAGCGCTCAGGGCGGAACGTATTGACGTCGCTCGCGCCGGTAGTACTAGGAGTGTTGGAGGCGGCAGGCCAGTATTTTGGGTTTCGGTGGATCGCGGAGTTCAGGAAGACCTGAGTTCCGCCCGGTATCGTGTATGTTTTCTCGCCCATGGTGAGGTTTTGTGGTCGTCCGGGTGGGGTCGACTTGGGGATGTTGACAATTGGTTGCAACAGGCGTAGCGTCTCGTTCATGACCGCAGCTGCCATGCCACCGAATAGCTTCGGGAAGTGCTCTTCGTAGACCCACTGGTCAATTGGCTTGCCTTGGAACACCTTGTCGATGTCCTGTTGTAGGCGCTTTTGCGAATCGCGGTGCATTGCGAGGAAGATGAGTGAGAAGTGAAGCGTATTTGCGGTGGTCTCGTGGCCGGCGAGCATCAAGACGAAGGCGTTGCCTAAGAGGTCGCTCTTCTGGACGTTTGATTTTCCTTCTGTGATTCCACTTCCACGGATGAGGGCGTGGAAGAGATCCATGCCGGCACTGTTGGTATCGCCAGATGCTACTTGCTTCTTCTTCATCTCGTATAGCTCGTCCATGTATTGTCCCCATTCGGTAACGGCTGTGCCGACTGTACGGTGGAGCTTGAGGGGTGAGAGTGGTAAATACTTAGGAGGTATGATCTGGGTCAACATGATATTGTGAAGCAATTCGCTAATAGCATCACGGTAGGACATTTTGTGACCTCCTGATTTCTCAGATCCGACCAACATCGATTTGGACCCGTCAATCTCAACAGACGATGGTTGGCTCTTCTCCTCATGAGGCCACTTGACACGAACATCGAAGCCTGCCGAGCTGATGACGAAGAGTGCGAAGCTCATTGTTGCTATAGCTGGATCCTGAACGGTTTCGTTACCTTGTCCATCCGGACCAGTCCAAAGGCCAAGTAGTGACTTTGCATGGTGAAGAGACTCTTTGAACACCAGCTCGTTGTTCTTTTCTCCAAAGCTGGGTGCAGCAAGTTTGCGATGCATACGCCAGTCTGAGCCTTCAGTCGAGACAAGATTCTTGCCATAGATATCAAGAGCTCCGTACATCTCAAGTGGTTTGGGAAAGTCATTCCTTCTAGCGGTAATCTGAGTTACTGCTTCTGCGTCGGCAACAAATGCTGTTAGTTGAGTTGCTGAAGCGACAATGAAGACATCTCCGCCGATCTTCTCGAACGGCGTGTATCCTTTTCGATATCCCCATTCCGGATCCAGAAGGCTAATACGGGTCAATATCCGTTGTGAAGTACATGCACACGCGACCTACTCAAACCAAACTCCTCGCCACGAAGCAGGCAGAATGAGTTCCAGGACTGGGATCCATATGTAGAAGGTTGCAAGCCAGAACACACTGAAGGTATTCCATGGTATCAAAACGACCGGCAATCCCGAGCTCTTCGCAAGCGCTATATTGCTCTGCCAGCTCCGATACAGATTGAAGCATTTGTTCAGCGCTGCTGCTGCGAGAGCGCCGAGGACCAGGATGAAGAGCATGATGTGTTACCAATATGTGGAGCGGTTGATAGAGCGAAAACTATACGGAATGACTGAAGAACACGCGACGCATTGAGATAGAAATTGATGATGTGGTCTAATGCGCGGGTAGCTGCCATCCGTTGAGAGTACTGCCACCGCTGTGACGTCGAGACGCCAAACCTCGGTCGGCCCTGCCTCATTAGTGTTTCATTCGGTGTCACCTAAATCAGAGTCATCAGTAACATTTTCATTTTTTTTTAGTGGGCATAAAAGCAGCCCGACAGTTCAGTACACAATTCCATAGTTGGATGTTCTCTGTGATCAAGATGTGAGGTTGTGGGCTGCAGCCTTCCTTGCACGTACCCAAGTAAGCAGCGGATGGACTAGGCTTAGCGTCGTTGCTGGCCGCATTGCAAGGCGTACCACGACCTCACATCACACAAACGACGAGCATCCTGGGTACTTCGAAGCGATGGCTACACCGACACATAGATCTGCGGTCCGCGGTTCTTGCTGTGTCACATGCCACCTGATGTCGCCAGCGGCACCTCATTGCGGTACTTGCACCAGTTCACCGCTGCATCGCTCAACACCGCGCAAATATGCACGCAATTGTTCGAAAGCCTCACATGACGAAGTGCGGGTAGCTCCTTTTGGCCTCCGTGCTTCGCCAAGCCTCCGTCGGGTTCCGCTTGTAGCCTCATCTGCATCGCGCAAGTTATGGAAGTGACAGGGCGAATGTGCGGACGATCATTGAGACCTCGAAATTTGCAATATGGCTTTGCCACGGACGAGAAGCATTCGCAACACGGAGCTCGCTGAAGCTGCCTTACTTGCCACTTCAGCTGCGTTTGTCATGGAGAGCAAGTTTGACTCGATCAGACATTCGCCGCTCGTACCTCGTAATCGCATTGCTCTGTCGCAGCGTGAAGCTTGCTCACCGACTTGAATGCAACCTTTGCCATGTTGGACTTGACTCGTTCAGTGTGTATCAAGACCCTGATAGGGAGAGCGACCTGACGGTCCCTGACAAATGTCGACATTGTCGAAGCGCCCAGCGCCTCGTGGTGTTGTGATCCACGTGGGCACGCCCCAGTCTCCTTTGATCGTGAGGCAAGGGACTGGCATCTTTTTGTTACGAAGGTTTCCAAGAGCAATTTCGGTGCTCCGGAAACATGTTCAGGGAATCTGAATCGTAGTGTTTCAAAACAGACCGCAACTTGTCATGCCTTCCGGTCAAGATGGTGTCCGGCAAAAAACGGCTTGCACCAAAATTCGGGCCGCCTGCCTCTACGTGAAGTGGAGGGCAGCTGAGCGTGTCGTCGCCGGCACTTGAGCGACGTGCCGTGGCTCAACCACATCGCGGTTCTTGTCATGCATGGTTGGCGTGTGCAAAGTGTCGCGGAGAGACGATTCAGGAAACAAAGTCCCGGTCAATGGGCTCCATCAGAACAATGCAAAGCTCCGCTCGACTTGCGGTTGTTCCTGGATCCTGACGCCATTCTAGCGGTCTCGACACGGGGGGCGCTAATCGTGAAGTGGATATTGAAGACTTGAAACTAGCGAAGTCGGCGGCACCTCTCCGGAGCTGCCCTCTCCAGACTCGTGGAAGCCAAGTGTTCCTCACACGAGGTTGACAGGCGTCGTCTGAGCACATGGACAGCTGAATGGCCGGAGAAAGGTCCGCCAGACACTGGAGCCCAATACCGCAGATCTCGGGCAGCTAATACGAGGGATCAGAGGGATCAGATAACTGCACCTCTGATGACTTGCGGATACTCGGAATAAACCGACACATCACACTGCAAGCACAACGGCCGTGAAAGGCGGTGTCGTGCGTTGATGGGCAGCGTTGCTTGCAAATCCCCCTGTCGATATGGAGGGCAGCACGACTAAGTTTTGACGCTTGGAGGCCCTGACCAGCCGCCAGCAGCGCATCACTTCCACGAGACCTTCTCGAAAAGCGCAATGTCGCAGGTCAGTGGAGGAGCTAGGCAGTGCTAGGGACCGTAGTCAAACCCCAGGGCTGGCCGGAGAGGTTGCATTGTTGCCCTCATCTGCGCAATTGGCCGCGGCCGTGCCAATTATCGGCAATATGTGAGCGATGTGCTGCAGGCTGTCCTGTCGCTGCGCGAGGGAGGTTGCGCGCGGAGAAGCGCGCATGCCGAAGCAACAGCAAGGCCAGCGGACCATGGCACCAGGGCCGGAAGTGCTGGGGTTGAAGGTCACGTTGCTCAGCTGGCCCTACTGCGGGCAATTTGCAGCAAGCTGCGACCCTGCCTGGCGAGCAGCAATCGGCCAGACAGCTCGTCGCGTCGGCGGCGGGAGGGACGTTTGCTGTCTGCAACGGCGCCTGTGAAGGATCCTGCGACGGGCGAGGGCATCGCAGTCGCGCTGCAGAAGCTGCTCGGTCATCTCAAGACGGCATCTGGCACGGCGCGCGGGTGGGCGCCCAACCAACCCAGGGGCCTGGATTGAGTTGAAGGCTGCGAAGCCTCTTTGGCACAAGCGAGCTGCACGTCGCAGCACGGCTGTTGCTGAATCGTGTTCGGCGCCCGCTACTCGCCCTTGTGTCGCTCAAAGTCAGATTCTCCACCCGGCCTGGCCGCGCTCTCTCTATCAAACTCCATCGGCGAGTGTTGACGACGCGCCGCCGCCCATCGTCGCCCTCCCCTCCCACCCCCCCCGTGTCCCTGTCCGCGCCAGGTAGCTTCCCGCGCGCCGCCTCGTTTGACCGGCGCTGTCTAGCTTTTGCTTCCCATCTGGTCCGCGACTAGCTGGCGGCCCCGTGCGGTCCACTGCTCTTTGCACGCCCCGGCCACTTCGTTCGCACGGCCCGTCTTAGCTGCTAGCGCCACGCTCGCCAACCAGCAAGCAAACGTCGACGCATAGACTGTCCGCGACTCTCCTCAACTGGCCCTTTGCCAGCTTCGGATAGGTGCCTCCGAGTCCATGGTAACAAGGCCTCGCTCAAGGCTGGGTTTTCCTCGCGCGGCTTGAGCCAAAGCTCCCGTCCTGCATCGCACTCTCGCCTCCGAGCTGCGACGCTCTCTAAACTCTTCTCTTATCCCTCAGCCGATGACGCGGATTGGCCTGTAGTCCGCACATCTCCTCCAGCCAGTCATCTTCTGGCCACTGGTGAATTGGTCTTCTTCGTGTCCCTGCGACTGCCGAGGCCACCCTCTCCACCAGCTGCCCCCCGCCGACCGTGTTGGGCTGCTGCCGTTTGGTCCTGGCAGCTTCCGTCCTGTAGTCAGGTACTCCGTCATACATAGCCGCATGGCCTGAGCGGATCGTGTCTGGCATATGTAAGGATGGCTGATCCTGACGCGCCCGCCCAGAAGAGGCCCCGTTTGGACTCCGTCAATCCACCTGCCTACAATCATAACGGCCACGGCTTCCCTCCCCCTCCTCCGCCGCCGCACACCCAACCCACCCGCCAGTTGTCACATCCCACCCCCGCCCACGCTGCTCCCTCTTCTTCCTCCCGCCACTATCCTTCGCACGGCTTGCCACATCCGTCCCATTCCTATCCCCCTCCAGGACAAGGACCTCCGCCCGGACCGCAGCCCTCACCCTCGCTTCCACCCTCTGATATACGCGCCTACTCAGATCCACGGACCATTCCCTCACCTAGTCAACGCCCTCATGGCGCCGGCGGCCCTCCTCCGGTGAACATTTCCCAGGACAACATCTCTACCTACCGGGCACCCCCAACTCCTCAGTCCACTACTGTGCCAGACCCGCAAAGCACCAGATCCAGCATCAGTGCAGACGTCAAGCCCCAACCACCACCTATGGATCATGGCGGCCACCAGAGTCCATGGGGAATGAACCCCGAGCATCGCCCTAACGGCCATATGTCCAACGGCTACAGCCACTCCATTAGCCCTACGCATCACAACGGCGGACAGCCCTTCCACCCCCCGCCTCCGCCTACTCCTCAGTATGATCAGAGCTCGTATGCATCCGGTCCTTACATGGGTCAGTATGCAGGCGCAGCAGGCCAGCAAGTACGGCGTAAACAGGTCCGCGCCACGCAGGCGTGTAACCACTGTCGAACGCGAAAGCAGAAGTGTGACGAAGCCCGGCCGTGCCAGTTCTGCAGAGAGAACAACTTCGATTGCCAGTACAAGGACGTACCACCTCCAAAGTATGTAACAAACCTTTGGACAAACAGCAATTACTAACGCCTCACAGGCAAGATCGTAGCATGATGCAACTCCAGGAGAGCGTGAACGACATTGGCGAAGTACTGAAGAACCTCGTAGGAGAGTTCACTTCGTGGAGACAGAGTGTTGAGACTAGACTCCCTCTAGCTCAAACTCCCAACCAAATCTCGAACATTGCTTCACCAGAGACAGGATTCGCGGCACCCAACAGAGATCAAAACATGTCCAGATTTCCCACACCAGCTCAAGGAAGGAATCAAATGCGCCGCATCAGCAACATGAAAACGGAGTCTCCCAACATCCCGCATTCGCAAATGTCTCCAGTAGCGGCACAAGCATCTACTCCAATCAAGCAAGAGTCCATGTTTGCTCCGCCTCAGCAGCCAGCAACACCTGCTGACAGCGTCAGAAGTGAGCACAGTGGAGCAACAGGACTCCCCCCAAAGGAGAAGAGCGGATTACAGAGCGACCACACCACGCCAGCACATAAGCTGTTCGAGGAATGGCACTCAATGGCAGGCTTCTGCCGATCCGTCGATTACATCGAGAAGCTGATCGAAGGCGGCCACGAAGTGTCAGAGTATCCAATGCTGCTTGAGCAGGATCGAGGCCTGCTACGCGTATGGGGAGTTGGTGAGGGTCAAGACCTCAACGACGGGGCCCAAGGTCCAGGAAGCCCAGACAGCGGTGGTGATGCCGATGCTTCCTCTCCAGCACCGGGCAAGGAAAACCTGTGGGGCTACCCACCTGCTGATACCTCTAGCCCAGGAACAGCGCCTGGCGAAATCCCCAGCAGCCACCCTCGACAAGAAAATGATGGTGGGCTTGGGCCCGACGGCAGGCCGGACTTTCGTTCACACGTCCTTTGGGAGTTGTACGACTCCTACATCGAGAACATCCACAAACTGCATCCTTTTATGAACGCGAGTAAACTCAGAAGGATGATCAAGGAGTTTAGCGAGCAGTACAGTCCTGACATCAACGCCAAACACATTGGATCACCAGCCGCCAACGCCCTAGCGAACCACCAGCTCAGCCAGGGCCTGAAGCGAAAGCGATCCGGTAGCGCGTTTGGCGAGCCCTACTCTGCTAAGGGGGCGATTGAACGATCCTTGCGCAACGCCCTCGTCCTCCTTGTCCTTGCGCTTGGCAAGGTTTGTGCTCACCACGAGCCACTACCTTCGCCTCAGAGCGACAAGATGTCACACACAAACGGTGGTTGGGGTGTTCATGCTAACGGCAGCTTCAACAGCGACACTTCCGATGACAACAGACCACGCAATGTTGACATCTTGCCTGGTATGGGCTACTTCGCCTACGCAACCGACATTCTTGGAAACCAACAGGGCGGCAACACAGTGGCACACGCGCAGGCAATGATCCTAGCTGCACTCTACTTGAGTCAGTTTGCTCGAGTTCTGGAGAGCTGGAGTTGGATCAACAACGCTTGCCGTGTTGTTCTTGTCCTTATCAAGGCCGACTACCAGAAGCTCGACCGGAACTGGTGCTTAGAGAACAAGGCGTCACTGCCTCCTAAGGAGCGCTACAGGCTCAACCTGGTCATGTGTGTCTACTGGACGTGTCTCCAACTCGAATCAGATATTCTTGCGGAGATGAGTACGCTTCCACCTAGCAGGATCTCGGACTTCCAGAGCGAGATAGCATACCCGGACGGTGTATACGAATCAGTGCCTATCGAGTCTGGAACCAGTGTCGAGGAGAAGATGTTTGCCGATCCACAGACACAGGAAGGTTCTATGCTCATGTACTCGAGTCAAATCTGGCTTCGTGTCATACTCAACGAGGCCCACAACATGCTTTATGGCCGAAGTAAGTCACACATTTACAAAGTGCCTGTTGAAATCAGTGTTGACATGAACTAGATGCTCGCCGAAGCTTTGACACGCACAACATCAAAGAGGTTGCGCATCGTGCCACAGCGCATGTGCGTATCCTCGAAGACTGGAGACGAGTCCTGCCCCCTACGCTGGCTTGGAACGATGATGACCCACCTGCTACCGATATCAACGTGGCACGTTTAAGGGCCAAGTACTACGGATCAATTTACGTGATCCTACGCCCGTACTTGCGTATCGCAAATCACTTCATCGACTTCCCTCCCACAGGTGCAAGCACAGCACGGGTTTCTCACCACAACTCCCCTGCGCCGGCCTCTGGTTCTTCATCCAACAGGAATGTACATCTCCTTGTGGATCTCTCAGACGATCAGAGGAGCATCATTGGAGTTGCTGTTAAGTGCATCAACGCCGCAATCCAGAGTACGATTGCCTTCGATCGTGTTGGCGCCGCTCCCGAGAGCAAGTACGTGAAATTTGATGCCAATACTCGTACCCGTCGATTGGTAGTCACCAACATCTTTGGCACAATGCATGCGTAAGTCACAAGTCAAACACGATGCAAGTATACTTTGAACTAACCCGGCGTAGTCAATTTGGAAACATGCTTGTCCTTGCAGCAGTCTTCAAGTCTCAACTCTGCAGGTATCTACCAAGGGATACGCAGCTCACGAAGCAGAATCTCACCCTACTCATGGACCGAACCTGCAAAGTTCTCGGCGAGATTGCCCCAAATTCTCCCATTTTGGAAATGGACCTCAAGATCCTGCGCAACGTCCGGAAGCAACTGGATCTGTACCCATGATCGTCGTACAGCGTGCAATATGCCTTGCACGTAACATAAATTTGTTTGGATATACCCCAATTCGTGCGGAGAGGATTTCCGGAGGCCGCCACCGCCGCTTAGCGCGCATTTACTGTACACACTTTACCATCTTGCATTATCTCGGCGCAAATCAGTCATTTGTTCTTATTCGGGCATCGAGCACATACTCATTGGGCGGACTAGCGTTGAAGCTTTTACGTTTATCTCATACCACTATCATCGACACGAGCGGGCCCTGGGCGGATCTTTTTTGCTTTTGCACAGGATGTTCATACCCTGCACTAGTCGGCAAGCTGACTGGACGGGATCGTTTTGGAGGAGAGGTGGATGTCTCAAAAGGGGAATGCCGTTTGGGCTCGGGGTAGAGTTCCGTACTGTTCTTCGTCACGCACCGATCCGGTGTTAGCCCCTCTTGGTCTCACTGCTAACGGCCTTTTCTCGGTGCACCTTTTGGATATACGTCTTGGAATGATATAGATGGTTGGCTATGAACGCCGCAGCCGCTGAGGAGCCCACGCATCTCGCAGCTGATTTACTTAATTGAAGCGAAAGTATCAAACTTTGTTACTCGGTGTGGATGGAAATGCATTGCTTCTCTGCCACGCTATTGGTTGTAATCGTGATGCTTGTTCGTCCGAGCCGCGACTATTTTAACTTCCGCGCATGCAGCTTACGCCGACTTCACCAACACCACTCATTAACGTTTGATACCGCTCTTTTCGCTGGAGTTACTACAAATGGTATATCCGGCTCGTGACGCAAAGTCCCGCGACCACGTGCAGACGCTCGAACAGGCAGCATAAACCCAAATTCCAACATCAACACCCTGGCAATTGCAAGGTAAAGTTCGGCAAGCACGACCGACTGTGCCCATCACTTCTCCCGCTTCGCCGACAATTACCAATCAATCCCGCTTCTCAAGCAAATCACGAATTTCGACCTCGCAGCCCAACCTTGTCCACATGAGTTGCAACCTGAGTGCGCCCCCGCACCGGATCACCACTTGACGTTCCGCAAAAAGCCTCGTTCCTGGTGTCGAAAGCCACTGCATGTCCGGCCCGAACTAGGATGAGCGTACCATGGTACGCGGCCCCGGTAAGGCTTTCCGACACCGCGCACTCGACATCTCGCCTAAAAAGGCTTGAACTTGACGTCCGTGAACTGTAAGCAGGGAAGGTGTTAGCGACGAGGCTGAAACAATGACATTGTCTTCCTCTGCAGCGAATCACGAAATTGAAGGGCATTTTGTGAAGCTGTCGCGATACACGCCTGAAGCTGCAAGAAGCTGTGACGTTCCGTTAGCCGTGACATAGAGTTTACCGCATGACCAGACGCACTCAAGCGCAGCAGGGAGATTTGCGCTCTGCGTCGATCATGCAAAGCCCCCGCCGCGAAAGGCAGGGAGCGGCGTGGACGGAATTATGACAACCGCGTAAATAACGCCATCATACCGGAGATATGAGCCTGTACAATACGGATCTTCTGCGGCAACATCTAATAGTTTGTCTACTACCTCGCATCGATGAACGGCTCAAGTAACGCCATATTGTTGTGGCACTAGAACTCGCATGTTCTGACCTGAGTTGTGAACCGACTTCTGGGCTGACAGTCGAATACGAAACGCTACTGCCCAACGTTGCGCTACTAGAAGCGCGGTTATACGCAAATCGCTGATAAGGGTACGAACTCCGCATTTCTCATTCTGATGTTGCTGTTGCTCCAGGCCTCAGCCCGATTACCCTTTCAAAAGGTAAAGACTTGCATGGCCGACTGCAGCTATCATTTCCACAAATCACCAGCTGGAGCTCGGGGCAATTAGGCGGTGATTACGGCGGGGATGAAGCGGTTATTGACAAGCATGATGAGAAGCAGGTGATGCTGTGCTGTGGGGTAAGGATTCCGGAGGATTCCACTGGGCATAAAGAATTGCGGATCGCTTCATCCGGAACGTGTTCACCACGTGAATCTCGGCTGTTCATGGTGCATCCCAAGTCGAAAGCCCATACTGGATTAACTTCAAACTGACAAACGTACCACGCAGGAGTACCCTGCTATAATCCAGCCTCAGTGAGATATATCAACCCCAGCTCTTTAAGCCGACGACAACCTTGCGACCTGACTTTGACATCTCCAGGAACTCCGGACCCCACCAGCATCTGAAAGCATGAGCATGCGTAAGATGTCCGAGCTGAAGGAATTAACGTTGTTTCAGCAATCCATGCGTCCGCCTCACTCCAACCCGCTTCACGTAACATGGCGATGATCACAACTACGACAGCCTCATCTTCCAGCTCTCCCTCCAGGATCTGGACACGCCCTACGCGCTGCAACCTTCCGCAGCCGTGGGCGCAGCAAGGACGCATTCAGCGGCGCGCAGCAGTCAATGAACTCAACGGAAGCCTGACGGCCTCGGTTGCTCCAACCACCAACCCCCATACACCATCACGCACACAAAAGCAAAAAATAATAAAAGACACATGTCACACAAAGGATTCGAACATGCAATCATGGGAATCCTCCCGGCGCGCTTCTCCAATCCCGTTGCGAGCTGTTCCTTCCCTCACCGATCGGGACGCGCAACGGCTCGCCAAAACCGTCGGGTAGTGGGCCTTCCCGCTGCTTGAACACGTCGTGACGCAGCCGATGGATTGTCGGCAACGTGACTGAACGGTGTGAATATGGCTTGGCGGCGCCTGGATGATGGTGAGTATCTGAAATGATGACGCTGGAGACATTCTCCAGAAAACGGTGAGTGAGTGAGATGAGTGCGGTGTGGATGTGGGGTACGCGAGAGTGGAAGGAGTTCGAACGCGGAGGCTGAAACATGAATTCGAGATGAGTGCGGCACATCGCCAACAACGCATATCAGTTTTTTGTGAAAGAGGCTCAAAGTAGGTCTGCGACAAGTACAGGCTATCTTTGGATTATACACAGAAAGGTCGTTATAGTTGCAAAGATGGCATTATCGAGCAAACCTTGCATCTGCCAATATCTCACGATGCAGTGTGGAAAGACTTTTCGTTGAGCCCTATCATTAAGATAATCGTTGCAGAACGTGCATCTGTCAACATGCAGCATCTTATCTTGCATGAAACATGTGAGGCCAAATCTGCATTGGCAATATTGGCAAAAGGAAGTAATTCCCTATCACCGGAAGGTACACTGCATCATCCACACACGATTCTAAGCCTTGAATCCTCTTATCTTTTGTTTACCTCACTTCAAGTATACAATGAAATACAATATTAATGTTCCAACCCATTTCTCATCCAGCAAACGTCTTCCGAAGCCAGTGATGCTCGTTCCGTTCCTCAGATTCCCCACCTGATATTGCCTCGCCTGCTTACCAAGGATTACCCAATCTTCATCATCACGCACCAAGCACACATTCCCTTCTCATGCATCAAAGCCAAGCTTGTTGCGTAGCGAGTTATCAGCATGTGAACGCATATCCCAGCAGAGTCCACTTTCCGATGATCGGAAAGCGTGACGATGCCGATATGCAAAATAGTCAGTCTCAGTGACCAATCTGACAGCCTTCAGTCTGCAAGCTCGCTGTAGTCTTCAAAAATGCAGTGATACTCGTGGTAACGTCTAATCGACGATGGATCTTGATGCGATTTGCGCGTTGCTGATCCCGGTGTTCGTCTCTGGTGATGCAAACTCGGTCTTTTTGGTCAAAGATCCTGCTGATTTCAACATAGTATTAGTGGATTGTCACCCGGTGAGTTTGCATACAGTGGCGGAAAGGGCAACGTGAGGGAAGAAACAGGGTACCTTCTTAGCACAAAGATGTACAAGACGAAGAAACTTTATACTTTTTTGCCTCCGCTACTATCGTGTCCAGGAGAGGAGACACGAGGTTGTTAAAACCTGAGCGTGATAAACCAATCTCGATACCAATCCATTGATTCGTATGCGCAGCCATTTCAGTTCATATTCGAAAATCCCCTGAGGACCGACATACACTTCTCCTCACCGACTTAGTATGCATACCACTTCCCATCGATGAGACACACTCTCACATCAAACCACTAGCCTAACAATGGATTTTCCCTCGGAGCATATAGTTACCCGTCTTCGCTGGGCATTCTAGCAACGCCTGAGTGGTGTTCGGAATGCATATGAATCAGATATCTAGCATCCAGGCATCGAGCATACAGATCAGACCCTGATTATCATGCTACACGAGGAGTGATCACTGGCACTTCGAACTGACCGTGACTGTGCGCAGCAGATGGGGCGGAGAAATGTACGCTTGACCATTGAGAAGCGTACGAAGTATGTCAACTTATTGGAAAGAGGAAGTGGGAGAATGGCGATGTGTTACACTTATTGGAATGTTCACTTTGCGCTATGATCTTGGTTAGGCTGTTTCTTTTTTGAACGTTGACAGAGTGGTTTAATCTCGGGAGGTGTGACAGGAAGGATTGTGCTGATACGGACGGGCATGCCATGACGCAGGGGGAAGAAGGATGAGTGAAATGTACACTATTGTACGAAACGACAGAGCTTCAGCGTTAATTGACACTATACATTTAACAAGACAATCGCGACGTCCAGAAAGAATCCACGTCACTTGTACCATCACATCATTTCTATTCCTACAATGTCTCCACAACGCCCCTCAACCCTTTCAACTCGGGGCTCACGCTCTCACGACTCCTTAAGCTCAGACTCGCTGCCCTCTGCGCAAAAGCAACAACATCCTGTATCTGCCGGCCCTTCGCTAGCCCAACAGCCAACGCGCCACAGAATGTATCCCCGATACCATTAACACTGACCACTTCCTCTGGACTCAACACCTTCTCCACGGGAAACAAGCGCACGTACAAGCCGCCCACGTTCGCCTTCTCATCGCCGTTGTTGTTGCGAGCGAGGACGTACTGCCTCTCAGCACTGTCGTGCAGTTCCGGAGCGTCGAGGGGGAGCAGTTTTGTCATCAGTACGCCCTGAGGTCCCAGTTTTGTCAGGATCGTGGGGAAAAAGGGGAGCAGTTTTATCGCTTGCTGTGCTATCCCCGCGTCTACTAGCTCGCTGCTCGTCACCATTGCTAGTGGGACGCGCAGGCCTGTTGACGGGATGCCCAGAGCGTCGATGACGGTGAACCAGGATGGGGCGTCGAAGAGTCCTGTGGAGTGGGCATGGGCATGTAGGGCGGTGAGTTCGTGGTTGTTGGGGGTTATTACGCTGGCTAGAGGACTAGGGTATGTTGGTACGGTCTCGGTCTGGGGGTTGGCGGAGAAGATGCGCAGCGCTTTCGCGGTGGAGACAGGCTCGAAGATGGTCGTTGCTGATGCGGCATGGGCGGCGGCGAGCCAGGTCTGGAGCGCCGGCGTCGACCAGTTTGCGTCTGCTACGAAGACTTTTGGTTTCGTTGTGGGGTTGGCGAAGAGTGTGGTCGACAGGGAGGAGGTCAGACTTTGGGGTATGGTTTCGAGTATGGACATGTCGGCCATGGCGAGCGCGAGGTCTTTGTTCGCGTTGTTAACGGCAACGTATTGGGCTGTTCGTGCTGGTGCGGGCAGTGTTTCGATGCCAGACGTGGACATGCCTTCGTCTTCAAGTTGGCTTACTGCAGCTCGGCCGCTGAGGTCGTTTCCGACCGCGCTGTAGAGACGCACAGAGGAGCCTAGGAGATGTGCGGCCTTGGCGATGTTGTGAGCTACACCGCCTAGACTCTGGCTGATCACTGCTGGGTTAGAAGTGTGAGGCAGCGGGTCAGTCTGGCTCGACGCGTTGGCGAACGGAGCGTAGTCACAGGAGAAGTCGACCGCAAGTGCACCTGCAACAACGATGTCGACAGGTGCAGCATCACCAGAGACAGGAGGCCATATACTAAGAGGGCTTGCAGGTGGTGTGGGTATCGATGTTGCTGCATTGGTGAGCACTTCCTTCGCAGCAGTGGTAGCTTTTAGCACTGGAGTGAAGTAAAAAGCGCTACGTCTACATACTTACGATCAGCACCAGTTCCTGGAAACGACCGACAAGATTGTCTGGCTCACCCTTGGGCTCCGTCCTGCTTGGCTTCCAAGATTGACAGCTCGCGGGCAACAATGGCAGCTCTCCTCACGTTGGACTCGATCAACGCTCTGTTGGCGGGGATGCTCTTGCCCTTGGTGAGCTCCTTAATCTTTGCCAGAACAAAAGGTGTGTTATCCTTGCCGGAAATGCCTTGGGCATCTGCCTGCTTGAGAGCTTCCTCGATGACTACGTCCATCTCTGCCTTGGGGATAGCAGCTTCGACTGGTACGGGATTGGCAAAGAGCAGGCCAGACCTGATCTGCATCTGGTGTTGCGCGTCTAAACGGTGTCAAAGTGGTAGTATACAGGAGAGCTGGGATACGTACGTATGATAGCGGCAGCCTCAATCTCGTCCTGGATTGTTGTTGGGCTCTTAAAGCCACTGTCCCTCGACCAGAAGGCGGGGAAGTCTACCTTTCCTTTGCGACCGTCTGCGAAAGTACCTACACCAACGCCTTCGGTCTCCAAGTACTCGAGCGTGCGGGGAATATCCAGGAAACTCTTGCAGCCACTTGAGACGACACTGACGGGTGTCCTGCCCAGCTCGGTCAAGTCAGCAGAGATGTCCATGCTCGACTCTGCGCCACGGTGGACTCCACCAAGACCTCCTGTTCCAAAGATCTTGATGCCAGCCAGCTCGGCGAGCAACATGGTGCTGGCAATGGTTGTTCCGCCATTGAATTTCTTTCCCGTCAGCCGCAGGCCGCAGACATAGCTTAGGTCTCGCCTGGATAGCTTCAAGGTTGTCGGCTGGCCAGCAGACTCGGTGAGCCTGATCAGCTCCTCTGGATCCAAGCCTACACATGCCACACCGTCTAGAATGCCTATGGTTGCGGGGACGCCGCCATTGACTCGGACTACGCTTTCGAGGAGGGATGCGAGGGCGACGTTCTCGGGGTATGGGAAGCCTGCATGGACGATCAACAAACGACATGCAATTCCATTGAATCTATCCAAGCGCACCATGGGTGTATATGGTCGTCTCCAGCGCAACGACGGGCTTCTTCGAGTGCAGCGCCTCTCGCACCTCCTCTGAGACGCGGAAGAAGCCATTGTTGGTCAGACGGCGTCTCCCCAGCGAGGTGCAGCTCGGCTGGGGCAGACGCGGCCTTGGTACAGCTCTAGCAAGAAGTCTCATGGTGTCCTGGTGAAGGTTGCGGGGATCACCGCCGAGGGTAAGGTAAGCTTGAGCTTCGGTATCAGCGCACGGACGCACCAGGCGAGTGGACACGACGCATCAGCATACGCAACCACCGCGTTTCGTCGCGACAATCCACCTCGACCGTCCTCTCCAACACCGACCTCTCACATGACTGGGTAACTTGACTGCTACCCAACATGAGGTCGTTTTCTCTTTTTACAAGTGCCATTGCGGCATTGTCGAGCTTCGCAAGCGCCGACCTCAACCTCTCGGAGCCGCTGCGGTCGAAGCAGCTGCTTCCCAGCACATTCAAGCCGCCACAGGTCTTCAAGAACGCCAATCTGGTCAGGAATACCAACTTGGACAAAGCATACCCCCGGGAGACTGTCAATGTTGTCATTGAGAACATTGACTCGAAGCCGCAGTCCAAATACTATGTCCCATTCGACACGAGCTTGCTGGCCAAGGTGGGAGGCTTCGAAGTAAGAGACAAGAAGAATGCAGCAGCAGGCACATTCAGGGTCGAGGTTGTCGGCCTCGAGCAGGACACCACAACCGAGTTCTACCTCGTCCACCTCCCCGAGCCTCTCGCGCCCGGGAAACAGCAGACCATCAGCATCTCCTACTCGGTCCTCTCCTCCCTCAAGCCCGTCCCCTCGGAGCTCGCCCAGACCGCGAAGCAGTACCTCCAGTACACCTTCAGCGCCTACGCACCCTCTGCCTACGTCACCGAGAAGCAGCGCACCAAAGTCAAGTTCCCCAACGCCGATGTCACCGACTACACCACCCTCCCAGCCGAGCTCAACGACGAGCAAAAGGCCGACCCCCAGAAGCAGGGCTCGACTTTCACCTACGGTCTCTACGCCAACGTCCCCGCCGGCGCCCAGCAGCCCGTAAGCGTACGCTACGAGTTCACCAAGCCCGTCATCCAGTCCACACTGCTCGAGCGCGACATCGAAGTCTCACACTGGGGCGGCAACCTCGCCACCGAGGAGCGCTACTGGCTCGTCAACGAGGGCGCAGGGCTCAAGAACCACTTCTCCCGCGTCGAGTGGCAGAAGCAGTCGTACATGAACCCGCCCACCTTCGCCCTGAAAGGTCTGAACCTGCCCCTTGCCCCCGGCGCAGTAGACCCCTACTTCACCGACGACATCGGCAACGTCTCCACCTCGCGCTTCCGGCCCGGCAAGAAGGAGAACCTGCTCGAGCTGAAGCCGCGCTACCCCGTCTTCGGCAACTGGAAGTACAGCTTCCGCGTGGGCTGGAACGCCGACCTCTCGAGCTACCTCCGCAAGCTAGCCAAGGGCGACACCTACGTTCTCAAGGTGCCATTCCTCGAGGGCCCGCGCGCCGCCGAGGGCATTGCCTACGGCCGTGTCAACCTCCGCGTTATTCTGCCCGAGGGCGCCACCAACATCGAGTTCCAGACCACAGTCCCTATCGTCGGTAACTCGACCAGCCTGCACAAGACCTTCATGGACACCGTGGGCCGTACAACTTTGACCCTGACTGCCATCAACTTGGTCGATGAGTTCAGAGATAGGGATCTGATCGTAACATACGACTACCCCTGGACTGCCGGGTACAGGAAGCCCGTCGTCCTCACCCTGGGCGCATTCGCTGTATTCGCGTTCGTCTGGGCGGTCGGCAGCATCGACACCTCGATCGGCAAGAAGAAGACAGCGTAACGACGTGACGAAGCAGCAGTGACGAAGGAGTATTAGCGATGTGGTTGATGATGAAGAAAGAGGCGCACTGTCGAAGGAGATGTTCGGCTAGAAAAGTCTGGCGTCGGTGGCAGGTAGCCTCATATCCGTTTTCTATTAGCAGGCATGTAGAACAAATGTGATGATTTTCCGTTTTCACCGCCTGAACCACCTTTGCGCTCATCTCAGTCCAGTCCAGTTCACCTTCGAGGCACGCCACAGCAATGCATACTACGATTTATCTTGAATTGTCATCTATACTCTTGGGATATCTATCCATCACCATACCAAGTCTTCCCTTTACTCAAGCGACTTCAAAGACACTCACTCACTTCTTCTCCTCCAGCGTCAACCCCTCAATCGCCTTCTCGCCCCCCTCACTCCCAACATCCACACTCGCCTTATCCACACCCTCAACATGCCCATCCGGCTTGGCCTCCACCTTCTTCGCCGCACCCGGGTGGAAAGTCCCCTTATTCTTCACCTTCTTCTCCTTCTTCTTCTCCGCCGGCGGCGGCGGGTACGCCTTCTGCTCGATATCCTTCCACTCGGCACTCGCCTGGAAGGCCTCCTGCACGGGCTTGAGCAGCGCGTTGAGCGCGTCGACGACAGCCGGCTTGAGGATCTGCGGCGAGAGGATGTCCGCGCGGTAATCGGCGTGCATCTGCGCGATGTCCGTGTACTCGAGGGGATCGGCGTCGCGGCGGGGAACGACGAATTTGGGGGTGCCGTGGCGGAGGTACGAGGCGGGGAGTAAGACGTATTCGACGAAGGAGAGGATGCCGTTTTCCTCTACGATTTTGGGGGCTGCGTGGGCTTTTTTCAACTTGCGCTTGACGATGTCTTCGTTGTCGAGGACGTCGATTTTTGAGTCGGGGTCTGAGGCGCTCATTTTGCCGCCTTGGAGGCCGGGGACCATGGGGTTCATGCAGTGGGCGCGCTCTTTGTAGCCGATTTTGGGGAGGATGTCCTTTGCGAGGGCGAAGATTTTGCGTTGGTCGACGCCGCCGAATTGCATGTCTACGTCGAGGTATTGCTCGTCGAGGGCTTGCATGAGGGGGTAGAGGAGGCCGGAGAGAGGGGCGTTGTCGGTTTGCTTTACGACTTCGGCGCCAGCGCGCTTTGCGTCGTGCTCGGAGGTGATGGAGGCCAGACGGAGTACGTCCATCATGTAGTCTGGCTTGAGCTCGTAGGAGGAACCGAGCACGAACTCGAGGCGGTCGATGGGGACGTTGACGGCTTTGAGGAGTGCGGTGATGGTGAAGCGGTAGTATTCAGCGCGGAACTTGACGAGCTCGATGGGCGCCTTCAGGTTGTCGAGGAAGCCGTGGATGTCGGCGAGGAGGATCTTGACGTGGCAGCCTGCCGCGAGGAACTGTGCGAGCTTGAGGATAGGGACGAACTGTAACTTGATTAGCAGTGATTACGCTTAATCCAACGCCACCAGACTCACGTATCCGCAGTGTGGCCTGCCTGTCGTAGCAGTTCCCCAGTAGACCTTGAGTGGCCTGCCCTCCTTCAGCGCTGCCTCCATGATCTCTGGATTCAGCACCTCCTTCAAGTTGACCTTGATAAGGTCCAACTTCTCCTCAGGCGACATCTTGGCCGATTCGTCGTCCGCAGCCGACTCATGTTGGCTTTTTTGTAACCTTGCCTTCGCATCGACTAATTGCGCCTGCAGTTCCTCGATCTTCTTCTCAATCGTCGCGATCTCGGTCTTGATCGAGTCGGCCATGGTGGGGTATTGGAGGGGTACCGACAGCTACTGTGCCAATTGAATTTCGCAAGACCTGACGCCTGCAGACACGGTGATTGAAGTGAGGGAACGAGAAGGAGAGCGAGGGCGGCAGTATTTGACTGCGCAGGACCAAGCTCAGCTGTAGGATTGTGGTTGTTGCGGCGGAGCTGAAATGAGTCGACAACACAGTCAGGCTAAAATTGGGCCTCCTGCGCCTCCGGTTGGCTGGCTGCAACTACACGACTACGCTTTTACAACCTTCACACTACCACCAGACGCTGAACATGTAACTTATCGGCGTCTATGCCTTGATACTTAGAGCAATACTCTCTTTGTTCTTCGTTCAATCATGAAAAACTATTGATGAATGGCCATAGTTTGAGACTGACATTCCTTGTTGCACTGCGCCGCAGCAATGCTTCAGCCGCTCACTACTCGCGGTCTTTCCGATACTCCTGCATGCCCAGCGTGGAAATGAGCTCAGCAGAGGCGGCGTGCCGAGTGCGGCGCTTAAGAGACCAAGATGCTGACACTGCGAAGAAGACTGTCCCACGGCTGGCACGCTACCTTCCCCTTGGAATGTTCTGAACGATAGCGGCGCTGGTTCTGTAACTGTTTGGACAGTAAGTGCAAGCTGGTGCTGCAGTATGCCTTCATCGACTCTGTAGCTGCTGAAATGTGCGGTTGCTGCTAGCGGATGTCGTGATGGCTGTTGGACATTGTGCTTCTTCATTTGACACTATTCGTCCATGTAGAAGAACAGACTTCGCGACCTTGAACGATTGACAAACATCACAGATTTTGCAAGAGCGACCAAGTCATGGAAGAGAATTATGTATTAAGGAGTGTCGTAAGCAGCAACTGCAAAACTAATTATGCCAAAGAAATGCAAAGTAGAAGGACAAGTCCAACGCCATCGCCATGCAGAAATCAGAAAGAAGAAAGAGAAACACTCGCACCAATCTACCGCCTAATCGCATCTACTGCTCATCTACTGCTTCTTACACCTCGCCAGGCAAACATCGACATCCTGCGCCAAGTTGGCGGGGATGTACTTCCTGAACTCCTCAATGTTCTTGCCATCAATCGTCTTGGGGAAACCCAGGGTGGCATTCACCACGCCGGCATTCAGCGCAAAGAAGTTCTGCGCAATCTGGCTAGTACCGGGGTCCTCACTGTTCAAGCTGGCCACAAACGTAGCCTTCTCGCAGTTGTCGTTGAATTGGAAATGGATGCTGCCCTGGGGGAAAACAGTGCCTTCGAATTTGTTCAGGGCGCCGGCGATTTCGGGGTTCTGGCCGGCTTTGACGAGTCCGTTTTCCAGGACGTAGCCGAACTTAAGGTTGGAGCCTTCGACGAGGGTGAGGAATTCGGTGGCACGGGGGTGCACGTGGGGGGTGTTGATGCCGCAGGGCTCGAGGAAGCCGAGGGTTGTGCTGATGCCCAGGCCGGTGAGGATGGGGAAGGTCTCGATGTTTGCGGCCTTTGCTGCACCGCCTTTTGCGTTGGGGGCGGGGGTGGCGTTGTTGAAGGAGAAGACTGTGAGCTTCTTGAGGGCATCGCCGGTGAGGAGGGTTTCGCCCTGGACGAGCAGGCGCTGGAAGCGCTTGATGGCTGTTGGGGCGGAGAAGAGGTCGCGGAAGAGCTGGGCTTGATCCTCTGTAGGGGCTGGGGCTGCCGGTGCTGTTGCAGTTGAGGAGGGCATGCTTTGGGGCAGGGCCTGGACTGAGCCAAGAGTCGCAACAGCGAGGATGGCGAGCTTAGTAAGGCCGATCATTGTGAAGGACTAGATTTGGAGTTGACTGGAGATGTATGAGATAGAAAGGAAACAGGAAAGATGAGACTGAAGTATGCTTTGTTGGTTGTGAGAATGAGATGATAGGAAACACTGTGGAGCTTCTTCATGATGTCTTTATACAACTATCTCTTGAGCCACCACATTCTCGTGCTGATGGTGTTCAGAGCGGGTGGTGACGATCCGAGGGATGCTGATAGTGCAGGGCTGAGTAGTACAGCACCGTGCTCCATCGCTAAGCATGAGCTTAATTCAGTGACAGGTGAGATTTGTTTAGACAACCCTTACGGCACAGTAAATGATTGGTCATGGGAGAGAAGTTTCGAAATTTGTTTCTGCTGCAGCCACTCACCGTGGGCGCTGCTGACGGGCGGAGCGAGGCGGAGGCTGGGTTGCAGCGGGAGATGCTCTAGCCGTAAGACATCACCAGCGCGATTTTCGTCATGTTTACCACGTGCAGATGACAAGCTATGATCTGTCTAGGAGCTTAGTGCCAGTCCAGCTCAAGGAGGTTCTCCCACGATGCGGTGAATCAGCAGTCGTTGCTTACGCCATCTTCCAGAATGGCTACTCTCAAATCCGCATCACAAGACGGTGAGCTTCAAAACATCTCAGCAATTATTTCAGTATTTCTGAGCTAGCTTTCTGTAGTCGATGAGATGTTGCGACATAAATTTAGTGTTTAGTGTCAATATGGTGGTGGAGGTGGGTGTTGGTGTTGGTGTTGAAGCCTCGGCGACTCAGCCTTGATCTGTTGGCTTAGCTTGTTGGCTTGTCAGCATGCCGTACCGAAAATAGATGCCTAGGACTCAGGTACGGCGCTCCAACATAATCCCATCAACCTGGTCACTCTTCGGAAGTCTGGATATCCGACATTTAGCACAGTGAGGCCTTAAGGAAAAGGTGAGAGATTATAAAGAAAGAGCTTAAATTGGTACGTTACGGAAGGGGTAATCGCTGCGCTAGAAATCAACAAGCAAACAAAATTCAACAGACGCCATTTGCCGCATGCCTGTTCGCTGTCTGCGACAGCAAGTAGACAGAAGCCCCCCATGCGTGATGCAGAGACACATTACTCCGATGCGTTCTCGATGTCCATGGAATCATAAAACCCTCTCCAAAAGGGAAGCTCGTCTAGTGTGAAAGCATCGTCACTAGGAATGGAAGGTGGGCCTGTCGTGTGCCTCACCACTCCTTCCTCCGGCTCCTCTACTTCCTCGATATTATTTGTGTTGGGAAATCCCTTGTCTTCGAAGATGAGTGAGCCTCGCCTATCCCACGGCCCAGGCCCGCGCAATTTGCGGCGTAGTCGGCGCGCTTCAGGGTTGTTATCGTCTTGAGGATCTTCATCAGAGTAGCTGCTGTCGCCTTCGACGCTCTCGGTGTAGTTGCGCTTGGTGCGTTTGAAGACTCCTGCGCTCCACCTCTTCTTCTTGCGCCGGTAGATAAGCTCTTTGGTATCCTCGTCAGTCGAACCTTCTGACACGTGCAGCTCTTTGAAGCGGTCCATGACCCCGGTGTCTTCCAGTACGGCGCCGCTTCTGTCGCTCTTTGCGTCTTCGCAATGGTCTGGCTGCACGACTTCTATATTTTCGTCATCGCTTTCGTCGCTGTCCACCTCCTCGAGTTCAAAGTCGGCTTCCTCTACCCGTCGTATGGGTCTCTCGTCCTCTTCCTCGCTTTCCTCTTCCGAGCTCTCATCGTATTCGCTTTCTTGAGGCGATGTGCCGGCATACGCATGCCCGGAGATGCTGGAGGGCCGCGACGATCGCTCAATCGACTGCGCGCGGGTGAATCGAAACTGGTGGTTTTGCCCAATGGGCGTAAACTCCAACGGGGGAGTGTGTAGCGGCTTGGGAGGACCCATACGCTTGTACGTGGGTGGGGTGTGGTTGGCGTGAGACAGGAAACGAGGCGGACCATAGATGCTCGACGTGGTGGGCGGCGGGGTTGGACAACCGTGAA